>OY728123.1:143774005-145024005 GCA_963277665.1 Viscum album | reverse complement strand
GAATACTAATACATAAAATGATTCTGGTGGTTCTTCATCATATGTTTCTCAGGTTCCCACATTGCCTCTTCCATCTTATGATTTCTCCATTGAACTTTTAGCAGACAACTCTTCTGGTTTGTAAACACTTGTAATCTGGTATCAAGAATATGGGCATGCTTTTCACAATAATATAGATCATGTTAAAATTATATTTATTCAATGGTAAGTACATACATTGGGTCAAGCATGTATTTTCTATATAGTGATATTTGGAATTGATCATTAACTTTTGATAGACATTGCATCATTTTCAAATGGTATTCTAAAACTCATATTTGTTCTAGAATTTAAAAAGGCCTAATGCCCTTGGGGCTTAATTTATCCTTCTTACTGAATTGTACAAAAACCTTCCATGGAGATAACTTCAAGAAAACATGATCTCCTACTTGAAATTCTAAATCATTACATATGTTATTGGCAAAGATATTTTTCCTACTTTGAGCTGCTTTGATGGGGGTTTGGATAATCTTCACATTTTCCACTGTTTCCTCAACATGTTTTGGGCCTACAAGTTTTTTATCACCAACATCATCCCAACAAGTAGGTGTGCAACATCTATTTCCATATAACACTTCATTTGGTGCCATCTGAATAATTTAATGGAATCTATTATTATAGGAAAATTATAATAGAGGTAAATATTGATCCCACATTACATGAATGTAATGTGAGAAAGATCTCTTCATGTATTCTAAGGATTGAATCGTCCGTTCTGATTGTCTATCAGTTTGAGGGTGGTAGGAAGTACTCATAAAAAATTTAGTATCCATGGCTTTCTGAAGACTTTTTCTATAATCATTATGTAATATGTGGACCACAAAAAAAACAATCGATAGGGGTACTCCATGAAGTCTTATAACTTCATTAATATATATTCTTGCTAAATGTTCAAGTGGTAAATATTCTCTTATAAAAAGAATATGTGCTGACTTGGTAAGAAGATCAATAATGACCCATATTTCATCATTCCTTCTAGAATACATTGGTGTCCCCCTAACAATGTCCATAGTAGTATCATCCCATTTCCTCTCAGGTATGGGAAACAGTTTCATGACTCCTCTTGGACATTTTCTTCAATCCTTCACCTATTCACTAACTATACATCATGACACATAATCAGAAATATCCCACTTCCAGTTTCCTAGAAAAAATGTTCCTTCAAATATCTATACATCATAGTGCTACCATGGTGTATAATTATATTGGAGCTGCGAGCATCACCAAATAGTTCCCTTTTTATAGCATGTATGTCTGGAACACAATGTCTCTTCCCGAATTTCAAAATTCCAACTTCATATACGAAGTCAATAAATCTACCATATTTCAAATCTAAAATTTTATTTTTAAAATTCTCATCATAAGTTGAAATTTTTTTATCCTTTATAGTAAAAATGGATTTACAACCATTTGAAAAAGTATTAATTTTTCACCTTCGATGATTATTAACATATCAATTTTTACTATATACATGAAAATAGTATTCCATTAAACTCTCATGTTATTCAAAACTCTATGATCTTTTCTGCTCAAAGCATCTTCCACCTTATTTTCCTTCCCCTAGTGGTAGTGTATAGTGAAATTATAATCAATGAGTAGTTCAAACCATCATCTTTGCCTCGTGTTGTGTTCTTTCTATAAGAAAATACAGTTTAAAATCATGTGATTTGTACATATCTCACATTTTCACTGTATAGATAGTTTCTCCATATCTTCAAGAAAAATTACAACTACTAAATCAATATCATGAGTGGGATAGTATTGTTCATGTATTTTTAGTCGTTGTGAAGAATATGATATAACTATATCATAATTCATAATGACACAACCAAGTCCTTTCTTTGAATCATCACGATAAAAATCAAACATGTCATTGCTCAATGATAGATTCAATATTGTATCATTGAATTATATTTTATTCAATTCTTCAAAAAATTCTTCAAAATCTTTTGTAAAAAAAAATTTAACCGCTTTATGTGTGAGCTAGGTTAATAGGTTATCCAATTGAGCAAAATTATGGAAGAAATGACAAAAATAACCTACTAAACTAATAAAACTACTTACCTAAGTTATAATTGTTGACGATGGACATTCATAGATTTTCTTGGTCTTTAAAGGATCGGCATAGATTCCATACATAGAGACAATAAGGTTAAGAAATGAAATTTCATAATTCTAGAATTCACTAATTCTAAACATCCCATATAATTCATTTCTTTTGAATTTTTTCTGAATAGTACACAACAGATTTTCATGATCTTCATAGTATTTTGAATAATCCTAGATATTATTAATAAATACCACATCAATTTCCTCAATGTATTCTTTGAAAACTCTATTCATTAGATTCATGAAGAAAGAGGGTGCATTAGTCAGTCCAAAATTCATTATTGTAAACCTGTAATGCACACACGTAGTTCAAAATGCTCATTTTGGAATGTCTTCCTTCTTCACACACAATTGATGATATCCTGATCAAAGGTCAATCTTTGAAAAATATTGATCTCCATGAATTTTACCTAATAAATCATCATTGTGAGGTAGGAGATACTTGTTCTTTATTGGTATATCATTGATCTGCATGTAGTCAATGCACAACCTCATAGATAAATCTTTCTTCATAACAAAAAGAATAGAGGCTCCCCATGGAGAAAAACTAGTGCGAATAAATCCCCTATTGCTCAATTATTCTAGTTGTTTATTTAGTTAAAAAAAATTCCATCGTGACCATTCAAAAAGGGTTCTTTGATATTGGCCTTGCACCAGGAATTATGTCGATGTAAAACTCAATTTCCCATTCTCGAGGATGTACATGTAAATCCTCTGGAAACACATCAACATATTCTATCACAATAGGTTCATCCTATATTTGAACTTTCAATTCCACATCTATTGTTATTTTCTTCTCTTAATCTCCAATAATTTTATTTACTAGAGCTACTGGGTGTGTATCTAGATGAGAATCAGATTTTGACATTTATGCTCTCAAGATATGATACTCCTTATCATCATCAAAAATTGTAACCACCTTCTTCTTACAATAATTATTTTTCTTCATGGTTCGTAATCCAATCCATATCGAGGATTATATCAAATTTGATCATGAGTATGTTGATGAGATTAGATGATAAATTATATTTATTTATCCTATTGGTAACCACCTTCTTCTTACAATAAATACATTTATAAAAATTGGAAAAATCTAATTTTCAAATAAAACTGGGAAGATTTGAAATAATGAAATCATCCAAAATCAAATAAAGCATTGACTAAATTTGTGGAAACCATTCAATTACCTACCACCATGTTATTTTTAGCTTCAACCTCAGCAGTAGTGATCGTATAAGCGTGGACATTCTCACATGGCCTTTTCTGAGTTATATTTTCTTGGGATTTAGTAAATTCATTTGAATAATGTGGTATTTATCTACAATTGTAGCATTCATCATTGAAAACCTATTTCTTTCCCTTGAAACCATGATCTTGGTGTCCTTTTTCACCACACTTGTAATAGACTCACATTCCCTTCAGGCATGTTTTAAGGTTTTTCTTCCCACATTTTATGTAGGAGGGAAGTTAAACTTTTCCCTTCTTCCCCTTATTTACATTTCTATAGTTTTCAACGAATCTATTCTTACCTTTCTTTGATTTAAAGTTTTAATACTTGGAGATTTCCTTTTCTGTCTTGATAGAACATGAGGCAATATCGTCGTACAGTGAGAAGGATTGTAAGACAATTGGTCGATGGAGAAATGGATTTAAGCCATCAAATAATTGATCAATCTTATTCTTTGGGTTACGTATATAATCTTTTGTATGACATTCTATCCTTGTAAAGTTATACTCATACTTTGGGACATTCTCATCCTCATTTTTCCTCAGACTATGAAATTGCCTATCCATTTTTTCACGATTGTCAGGAGGAAAATATTGTTCTATGAATAGTTCATCAAACTCAATCCATTCCACATTTGATACTTCATCATCCTACTTTGTGTTTTGAATTTACGACAACAGTTGATCTACAACTCCAGGGAGGTGATAACCTACCATGGAAACTTTTCCATTTTCGCTACTCCATAAATAATGGTATATTTTCTATAAGGAGATTATCTTTTGCTCAGATACATGTCGATTTGTAGTCCCATTGAATGTTGGGGGTTGTTGCCTCATGAATTTGTCTATCATTGATCCTCCACATTGTGGACCAGGGAGATCCATACATGTAAGGTTATTATTCATAACCTGAGTGAGTTGTCCCAGTATTGTAATAAGTTGTTCAGCACTGGTTTCATCACCAGTTGTACTATAATTATCTTGACTTGGAGGGAATTCCCTACATGGATTACGTTCATTGATATGGTTTTCATTCCTCTCACTAGGCACCATTTCTAAATAGCAGTATACAATAGATTGGTTTATGAATCACTATACACAATTCCAAACCAGGTAAAAATTTAACATAAATTGAACATTTTATGAATATAATCCATAATCCTAAAAAAATTATTACATTGAAGAAGTATTTACTAAAAAATACTTCATAATGGTTTGTAAAGAAAATATTAATTATCTGATGCATATCCCCCAAGATATTCTTAACCAAGCGTACAATGAGGCCTGTTGTCGTGTACCCGGATACCACGAGTCAAGCGCAAAACTCCTTGTTGGAGTTTTCACTTATAGTTGCATCTATTCCGGTGCCGTTTCAACCTTCTTGTATCCATACATGAATGTATTTCATGTCAAATACACAGAATATATACATTAAAAAAATTCAAAGAACTTCTTTTATACCATCCTCAATGTCTATATTAGGTTAATGTTCTATAATCAGAGTTTTTTCTAAATCTAGATTCCATGTTTTATACTAAATTTCAACTGATACCAACTGTAAAGCCCCAAACCTTGCTACCCATAGTCAGTGCATTATTTCATAATATTGGTATGATAAAAAGGGATGAAATCCTGACCGAAGGTTCAATTTAGTAGCCTTGTAAGTACTAGATACATACATAAGTTTTAAATTACATTATGAAATAAAAAACAACAGCATTGTGTCTCCATTGAAAACATTCTTCTCCCTTAGACTATCCCTTCATGTCAGTCATAATATACTTTTTTGCATCTTGGGAAAAATAAAAAATAGAATGTGGTTAACTCAGTTGCTTAGTAAGGATAACAATATAGTTGAACCTATCATAAATCTGTATAAAAATTTAATGAAATGTATAAGACTAAAACAAAATCCTTTTAAACATAAACTTCATGATAATATGGAAAATATAAATCAAATAATTCCATTAACTTATACAGAAGGATATTCCACTAGTCGAATAATCACATGTAATATAAATATCCAATTTCATAATGACGGAACACATAATGGAAGACAACCTAACCATATAGTCAAGGACACATGCCAAGAGTAGAAATAATATTTATTCAAGGGCTTGTGCCAACACAGTAGTTAGTCTCATGAGACCTACGATGCGTCGAGGAGCTATAGTGGGCTCCACACATCACTTACTAAGTTTAATTCATTCCTCATATGAAAAGGATGATACATAACATAAAAAAAAGTATTAAAACTCGCATACGAAATGTTAGTACTTAACCCTAAATCATTAGTGGTATAAAAATAACACATCCACTATAAAACATATCACAAAACCTTTAATACCACATCGAAGACTTTGTCATAATAAATCAACTTCAAACAACACTAAAATCAATCAAAGGATGTTGACATATTTGAAATGAAAACCATTTGAGAAAAATATCTCTTTATATTTTGAAACCATTTAAAAATCTCATAATTATAGAAGATAACATTAATTTTTAAAAATATTTTTATTATCCTTCAAAATAATATTCGAAGATATTATAATAGTGGAAAATATCTGCACTCACTATATAAGTTAAAAAAACATTCTTACATAAATTTGTCAAAAAGGTCATAAAGTAACTTTTTTTGGAATGTGACGGAATGATTCATTTCAAAAAATTATTTAAAAGAGTAAAACTATGGTATAAATGAATTTAACCAATTATCCAGGAAATAGTAAAAATGTTTTGAAATACATTTTTAAGAAACATGGATGTTGATGAAAGATAGCTCATAGTAGATACTCACGTATAAACAACCTCGGATAATAAAGAGATTATAAAATTAACCCCTACCTTGTACATTTCATTGGTCAGGGGTCTGTTAACCTTCTGTATAATAGTTAAACCATTATTATTAAATTATAAAAGAACCACATAAATAAATATGATATCATATATTATCTTCTAATATTGCTTGCTCAATAATATTTTAGTAGTATCTTCGTTTCGGGTGTTAACTAATTAATTTTACTTTATATGTGTTGTTAAGTTAGCCATGTTTGTTATGGATAGGATGTATTGGATTCATATCCATTATGATATTATGTTCATAAAAATTATTTTTCAATATAAAATGAAAAATATTATTCAATGGTTATTATGGGGAATTAATCTCATTGTGTTCGTGGAGACAATAAACTGTACGTATGCATGAGCGATAATATCCATCTATTGATTGTGAAATACTATGTAATTGGTGTTGGAACCATGGTTGTTCTATAAAATTATATGATTATTGTTTGTGTTTGTTGTAAATCCACATTGGATGTTCCGAATGATTACCAGTAAAGTGTTGTTACAGTTCAAGCAGACAACAGTATTAATGGTTGAAACATTTCCTAGTCTTTTCTAAATTTTTGGGCCTGAAAGTCGGGAAATGGGTAAATGTGTGTTTGGAAAAGAAACATGCGTGCAATGTGGTAGGTGTGTAGGAAAAATGTGGGTAAGGCATGATTCAAGATCAGATCACCGAAAAATGGAAAAGTCATCAACTACGCGAAATATTGGAGTGGTCCGTGAAAAACATGGATTTTGCGCCAAATAGGTTTTACGTGAAATAGATAAAGAAGGATGGGTTTCTCGTGAAAATTGAGTTTTGGGGTCAAAATGAATGAAAATGGAAAAGGCATGAGGTGCATGGAAAATATAGAGATGTGGGTGAAAAATGGTTCCTGCGTGAAAAAGTATTGAACACAGAATAAGATTTTTTCATGACATGGTGGTTATTTCTCTTATGGATCAGTGGGGACAATAAATAAAAGGTGACACTCTCATTCAGTATAAAAGAAGACTTAGAGAATACATGATTTCTAATGTGCATAAAAGGTGAGTGTAAAGGGTGTTGAGCGTAAAAGTTGAAGGTTTGAAAAAAGTAGAATCTTCACATAAAATTTGATGTTGTGCGTAAAATTTGATGTTGCGTGAAAAAGATGAAGCTATGCATAAAAGGTGAGGTTGCACATAAAGGTGAAAGTTGCACATAAATGGGGTTAGTGAAAAAAATATTTTATCTGCAAAATTGAAATTTTACACACAAAAGTGAGGTCTTGCACAAAAAGGGTAGGTGTTGTGCGCAATTATCAGTGTAACCGGTTTGCTGCTTCTGAATATCTGGTTTAGTGGTTCAGTGCTTTAAAGTGCATTAATTTTGGACATTGATACAAGAAGGGTCTCGTTCTGAATATAGGTAAGGAATTCAATGAAAATATATTTAAGAGACCTTCACGTCTATAAACTGAGTGGGACTTCACCAAAGGTGGTGAGCCAAGAGGAGTCAATAGGAGTGACCAGAGGGACGTAGTGAGCTACCCTTAAACGTACGTAAAGGAAGTGTTCTTATAACAGATTAACTGTACCAAAACATTGTAATCCAAATCTAGTGAATTTTAGTGGATTTAAGTACAACTTGAAACATGTCAACGTATGCTCCTTGAAAGTAGCCCTTTAGTGTTGAACCAATTAAAAGTGTTGTGTTTTCTCTTTTCTTGTGGTTGTTTGCCTTCTTTTCATAATAGTCTTAGAGGATTAAGGAGTTCCTACCACCATGGGGACAATCTCCATTTTTTTAAAAGAAACATTTGACCCCATGATTCTCCCCTCCCATCTCTGGGTGTCTCAGGGTCCTACAAGTGGTATTAAAGGGTAATGGTTACTGGTGTTAGATCGGTCCTTTGTGTTCATGGAGAATGCAGTTAATGCTAGGGGAATCTCTATCTTCGATGGAAGAAATTTTCAGATTTGGAATAACATAATGAAATATCATTTAAGATCCCTTAAAATGGAAGACTTCTTTGAAACTATGCAAGTAATACTAGTTATTGATCCAACAGGACATGCAATGACTGATATATATAGGGAATTTCATGATGCAGATGATAAAGTCCAGAATTCTATCACTACAACTCTTTCAGATCAGATCTATTTAAAGGTGATGAGTTGAAATTCAGAAATGTCTACGTGGGATAAACTAGAAAATATTTATGAAGAAGAAAAAAAGAGAATGAAGCCAAACTTTAAGTCCTGCAGAACAGGTTTGAAGATCTCAAGATGCATCCTGATGAGAATGATGATTCATGAATCAATTGAATTAATGAAGTTGTGGGAGGAATTATAGGTCTTGGAGAATAAATAAAAGACATTAATATCATAAAGAAAATCCTCAGACGACTTCCTCCTATGTACAATGCAAAGGTGTCATCCATATATGAAATAGATCTTTCCAAACTACCTCTGGAAGATATCCTAAGTATTCTAGTGGAATATGAGATGAGAGTCATAACAAAAGATGCTACAACTCCTGTTATCAAGAAAATGGCATTCAAGGACATGGAAAAACTGAAAATTTTAGGAGATAGTGGTGGTAATGACGAGTAGGAAAAATAAATTCTTTGTCTCATTTCCATGAAGCTGATGAAGGGTAATTGTAAATTTAAATGTAAGTTACCTATGGCATGTTTTCATTGTAGAAGAGTTGGGAACATTTCCTCTTAGCGAAAAAGAAATTTCGATGATAAAGAAAGTGAAGAAGAAGACATTAAAAAGACTTAGAAAATGTTTATCAAAAAGGGAGGCTTCAAATATAGAATGATAGTACATAAGAAGAGTTTTCTCTGGGAAGAGAAAGAAGATGATATTGAAATTTTTGAAGAAGAACAACCAAAAATTAAAATGGAAACCATACTTCCACAATGGATACCAATGAAATGTTAGAACCCTCAATTGATAAATGTAGAAATAATCATATATATCCTCATGGTGATCCCATGTTTCAAACTAAGGATGTATTTTCTGAGCTGGAGAACAAATGTATGTGATGTAATAAGTGGAATGGAATAGTGGAAGAATCATCAGAATATGTTGATGAGCTTGAAGATAAAATTGAACGACTAGAAGAACTAGTGAGAGTTCAATATTCAATCCATGAAATAAAAGAGGTCAATATAGAACTAAAGCATAGAATTTAAGAATAGGAAAGGGTCATAAATGACAGTACATCTAGATTGGAAGATAATTCCATTACTGTTGAGGGTTTTGATGAATAAGTTGTCACTTTTAGTAGTAATCTTGAGTGTCAATCAACCAAAAATGTGGTTAAGAAGAAAACTCAGCTTGGAAGATTCTCATATGTGGAATTGTTGGTATGATCCAAGCACGGTTCAGATGGGCTTGGACAAATCATGAGTTTTCAAAGACCCACTTGCCTAGGAATGAGTGGAATTGGCTGTGAAGTTGATACATATACTACTGGAAGTGAAGAGATCCAAAATAAAGATAAGATTAACGATGGACATGTTCAAACAATAGTTGAAGTACTGAAAATAAAAACCTCAATCCAAACAAAAAAAATAACTGATGATTATCCTCAAACTTTCAGAAATTACAGGCAATCCAATCATTCTCCCAAGGAAGAAGTCATGAGGAGAAATATATGTGACAAGACATTTCACCTCATGAAGTGTCAGTTATGTGGAAATCAGGGCCATACCATGTCATATTGCGAAGAGGCAAGGAGCTACTTGAATGGTGATGACCTAGGAAGTCAAAAAAGGAGACCGGTTTCATATAATCCATCTTATCGAAGAAATAGTTTCTATGAATATTGTTTTGATTGTTCAAACTTTGAACATAATGAAATGTATTTTAGGTAGAGGTATGACAAGAGAAATTCGTAAAACTCTCAGAGGTGGGTCAATATTCACACCCTAACGGTGTTGTTCTCACAAACATGTTTTCTCTTATGGAAGAAGATTATGCATATGAAGAATCTGATTATGTGGATGAAAGAATTATAAGTCCATCAATATCCTTTTCTCAATATAATATCTCTTGGAAAGAAAAGAGGAAGATTGAGAAATCCAATATTTGTAGAAGTATCCCTCAAAG
The DNA here is from genome assembly GCA_963277665.1 of Viscum album. Lineage (NCBI taxonomy): Eukaryota > Viridiplantae > Streptophyta > Magnoliopsida > Santalales > Viscaceae > Viscum > Viscum album. The sequence goes on along the minus strand of OY728123.1, from coordinate 145,013,694 downwards.
CTATGAAGAGCAGCATCCCCTAGATTCTTGATAGTGGATGCTCTTCCCATATGATAGGTTATGTTGAACTTTTGAATAACATTAAAAATAAGGATGACGGAACAGTTTGGTTTGGTAATGACGGTTCTTTTATGATTAAAGGCAATGGGAATAACTCTCTTTCCAATGGGGAGCTGAAGAAGACTGAAGTTATTTATGTGGATGGTCTATGTCACAATCTTGTCAGTGTGAGTCAACTATGTGACTTAGGGCTCATAGTAACTTTTAATAAAAATGGCTTAAATATAAAGGGGAAAACATGGAATTTTCATATGAAAGCCTACAGAATAGATAGAAACTTATATCAGGTTGACAACAAATATAACTCTTTCAATTTTTCTGTTCAAGAAGAAATCAACTTGTGGAATTGATGGTTATGGCACGTTAATAAAAAAACATGGAAAAGATATCTATGATTAAGATAGTAAGGGATATCCCCATTTTGAAACTTGAACGGAAAATGAATTGTGATGCTTGCGTATGGGGGAAGACAGTCTGTAATTCATATTGTCCAAATAAGAAATGGGCATCAGACCTTCTTGATCCCATCCATACAGACGTATGGCCCGATAAATGTTTCCAGAATGCATGGAGATAGGAAATTCATCCTTTTCATTTATGATTACAGTATAATGTATTGTGTAATGGTTATTCACAAGAAGAGACAAGTACTTGCTTTTATGGAAACATTTCACGAAATTCCCGAGAATGATACTAGAGTAACAATAAAAGTCATCTGTTCTGACAATGGAGATGAATACACATCCATTGAGTTAGAGAATTACCTAGAAAAACATGGAATACGGCCTGAGGTTTCTACTGTGAGAACTCTATGAAAAAATGGGGTTTTGAGTGCCGAAATTGACAGGTCAACAACCTGGCCAAGACTATGATGATTGGGATTTTTATCTCTCTCCAGTACTAGAAAGAAGCTGTTGAAGCTGTAGTGCACATTTAGAATCAAATGAGGATTTATATTGGAGAAACAAAGACAACATATGCATTGTGGCATGGAAGGAAGGCTTCGTTGAAATACTTTCATGTTTTCGGAAGAAATTGTTTCATGAGAAATAAAAAAGAAAAACAACTCATGTTTGATGACGAAGATGATGAAGGAATATTTCTTAGATATCCCATGAATATCAATGTATACAAGTGTGTCAATCAATGCTTGTGTAGGAGTGTGTAAATCAATGATGTTAAAATCATTGAAGGAAAAAACCCCAAATACTTCACAAAATACCTATGCTGATGAAATAGAAGATTGGGATGAATTCGTACATGGAGTAAATTAACATATAGAAATAGAGGAATGTGTACCAAACCCCCCGGAGTCACATCGTGATGTTGACTCAGAAGAAGAATCTGATGTTGAAACCACATCTGTAGAGAATACAATTGAACATTAGAGGAGGAATCGAATAGCAAAAATTGATCAATGAAACATCATTGGGGATAGGACTAAACCCACACAAATGAGGATAATGAGGACTAAGGAACAATCAAGATTCTTATCTATGGTGGAACCATTCTCATTTGAAGAAGATGCAAAGGATGAATCATGGATGAAATCCATGAATGAAGAGTTAGATCAGATTGACATGAATCAGACCTAGGATCTAGTCAAGAGACCTAATGGTCTTAATGTGATTGCTACAAAGAGTATTTTCATAAAATGATTTATGATAATTGAAGTGTTATCAGAAACAAAGAACAATAGGTATGTAAAGGATATTCAGATATTGAAGGTGTTGATGTGGAAGAAACCATTTCACTAGTGGATAGACTGGAGTCAATCTGGATTTTTCATGCTATGGAAATACAAAGTTGATATAAAGTTTATCAAATGGATGTCAAGACAAATTTCTTTATTGGTGTTCTCAAAGAATAATTCTGCATCAAACAACTAGTGGGTTTCCTTCTTGGAATGGATGAAGTAATGGTTTGTAATCTAAAGAAGGCCCTCTATAGTTTGAATCAGAAACCACGAGTGTGGTATTCCCAGATGGATTCTTATCTCAAGAAACTAGAATTCCCAAGAGGAGGAGTATATCACAATCACTATGTGAAGAATTACCCAAAAGATCAGTTCATGGTTCTAGTTTACGTTGAGGAAATTATATTTAGTTGTAGTAGGCAGAAATAAGTGGATGAATTTTTTAATCACATAAAATAAGAAATTGAAATGTAAATGATTGGGGAGATCACATATTTCTTTGGTCTTCAGGTGACTCAAATGAAATATTACACATTCATATCTCAGGAAAATTATACAAGAGAGCTACTGAAGAAATTTAATAAACAACACTATAGACCAATGTCAACTCTGATTGCAGTTGGAACCAAATTTGGGAAGCATGAGGATTGGACCTCTATAGATCCCACCTTGTACTGGAGGATCATTGAAATCCAACTATACCTAATAGTGACACTACCAAATATTGTCTTTTCAACATGTCTAGCGGCCCGCATTTAGAGTAATCCAAGGGAGGAACATATAGAGGTAGAAAATAGAATCATGACATACATTCAAGGTACTCATAACATCGGGTTATACTTTGTTGTAGAATGGAAAAGTTAATTATCAGCATTTTCTAATGTTGATTGGACTAGCAATGTAGTGGATAGAATGTCCACCAGTGTTGGAGCATTCTATATTGGGTAGATATGTGTTGTCTGTTTAAGGAAGAAACAAGAAATTACTTCTCTTAGTACTACTGAAGCTGAGTATATATATGCTTCAAAGGCATGCATTAAATTTCTATGCATGAAGAAACAACAGACATATATTGGTGATGAAGTGAGACAACCAATGGTGATTTACTGTTATAACAAGAGCATAATTGATCTTATGAAGAATCATGTTCAACATTCTCATACAAATCATATTGAAATTAGATGTCTCTTTATCAAGGAAAAAGATGAACAAGGCATGATTACAATGGATTATGAGGTAACTTATGTTTATGTGTTTGATATCTTGACCAATCCACTACCAGTGTATTTTTTTTAGAAACACAAGTTACACCTATGTGTTCAGCCACCCCCCAATGCATATGGAGGTTCTGAAGTCCCCCTCACCTTAGTTATATTAACTTTTTTAATCCTTTTGGGGAAATGATTTAGGTTTATCTGGGAGATAATATAAAAGGGGTTATTGATCTATTCAATTTAAAAATACATGTCTTTGGGTTTATTTCCAATAGGGGAAAATTAATAAATTCATAACATGTTCTGTATTACGATGAGACTTTGGTGTTAGGAGGATGGTCATGTAAGGTTTTTGTGTCATAGTAAAAGCATAACTTGGGTGTCTGTAAGAATTCAAAAACATGTGATCCCAATTCATGCATCCCCTCTAGTTTTCTACAGATATAATTCCTCACGTAGACTTAGAGTGTTGGCTGAGTTGATTCTTGCATTTCAGGATTGCATGTGGCTAGTTCTCTATTGAATTTTTTTGGTGATTTCCAACAATCCTAAGGTGGATATTGTTGGAACCATGGTCGTTCTATACAAGAATCGGAGTATGGTTTGTGTTTGTTGTCAATCCACATTGGAAGTTCATATGTTTTTTCCAGTAAAGTGTTCATACAGTTCAAGAAGACAACAGTAATAAAGGTTGTGTAATTTCCCAATGTTTGCCAAATTTTTGGGCCTGAAAATTAGGAAATGGGATAATTTGTGTTTAGAAAAGGAACTTGCACACAATGGGGTAAGTGTGTTGGAAGATTGTGCCCAAGGCATGGTTTGGGATTAGATCTCAAAAAAATGGAAAATTCATCAGTTGCCCGAAATATTGGAGTGGTGCACGAATAAAATGGATTGTGTGCCAAATTGGTTTTGCGTACAATAGTGAATGAAAAATGGTTTTCTCGTGCAAAATTTGTTTTTTGATCAAAATGAAAAAAATGGCCAAGGAAAGAGGTGCATGGAAAATCTAGAGATGTGGGCATAAAATAGTTCTTACGTAAAAAATGATTGTGCACAGAATGAGAGTTTTTTGAGACACTGTGGGTTTTGCGTGCATGGATCAGTGTGGCCTATAAATTAGAGGTGAATTCTTTCATTCGGTACAGATGAAGATAGATAGAAGATCTGAGTTTTAATGCTTGAAAAAGGTTCACGTAAAGGGTGTTGCGTGTAAAATATGAAGGTGCACTAAAAAGTAGAAGATGCACATAAAATTTGATGTTGCGCGTAAACTTTGATGTTGCACAAAAGAGGAAAAACTACGCAAAAAAGGTGAGGCTACGAGTAAATGTGAACGTTGTGTGTAAATGGGGTTGTTACAAAAAATATATTATTCATGAAAAACAAATTTTACACGCAAAACTGAGGTCTTGCACACAAAGGGTAGGTGTTGTGCACAATTGTTAGTGTAACGTGTTTGCATATTCTAAATATCTTGTTCAGTGGTCTAGTGCTTTCAAGTGAATTGATTTTGGACATTGATGCATGTAGAGCCTCGTGGAGAACATAGGAAAAGACATCAATGAAAATATATTGAATTTAACTTCACATTTGTAAACAGAGTGGGACATCACCAAAGGCAGTGAGATAGGAGGAGTCAATGGGAGTGACCTGAGGGACACCGTGGGCTATCCGGGAACATTTGTAATGTCAGTGTGCATAGGACATATTGATTGTACCCGAACAATGTAATCCATATCTAGTTATGTTTAGTGGAATTATGTAATAATGAAAAACTTTCAGCGTACGATCCTTGGATGAAGGCCTTTGGTGGTGAATAGAGTAAAAGTTTTGTGTGGTCTCAATTTCAGGTGGTTTTTTTCTTTTCATTAATATCAGTCTTACAAGACAATGAGTTCCTATAACCGTGGGGACAGGATCGTTGTTTTTAAAAGAAAACATTTGACACCCCGATTCTCCCTTCCCCTCTTAGGGTGTCTCGGGGTCCTATAATTGGATGGTATGTCATATATAAGGAATCATTAACATGACATATTTATTATTTTCATCATAGAATCTCAATATTATACCCATCAAAATAATGAAGTGTTAAATAACAAACTTTACCACGATGTGGAGATGGTAAGATGCACATATGCATGTATGGTGACTTTCCATTCATAGTATGGATACAATAATGAATATGGTTGTTCCATATTTATAATAACATCACAGTACGTATAAGGTACAATTTTTTTTATCTAGGTATCGAAAAAACAATGAAAGAAGAGGTGGAAGAAGAAAAGAAATTTGAAAGCAGTGGTGAAATGATTACCTCTTCTTCGGGTGCTTCCTATTGATTTGATCAAAATGGCTCTATAGGTTGTCTTCTGATAAAAATAAGGACTCTTGGATGAAGTGAGGGTAGTTGGTAGGATATTTGAGTACGGTATGGCCAATCCAAATGGCTTTGAAGGTGTGATTTTGAGAGATGGGGAAGTATCATTTTATGAAAGAGGTGATGGTCACTTTAGGAAAATCTTGAAATATTATTTTATTATATAATCTTATCGAGTTGATAATACATCCAAAAGGATTTATTTCAAGGAGATGGTGGTTTTGGGTCAAAAAACTATAAACCAATATGTTTTTGGATAGTTTATTTCACCATATTATCATTATTTTTTAGATTTAACTCTTAATTAAATAGTTTAACTTTTACAATGTCTTCTTGTATTTTTATATTACATGGTCAATAGACTTACTATAAAATTACAAGTGAACTTTAAGTGGTTCATAAATGAAATATATATTATTATATAAGACTTTTTACTAAAAAATATATTTGTAGGAGCATTATATCAATTATTAACATATTAATTGTTTTAAAAAACTCATTTATGTCATTTTGACACTATTTAGTATTTGGTTTTTGTGAAAGTCAAAAAACATTTATCACTTCAAAAAAATATATTTAATCAACCTGAAAAGCGATATTAACCTAGAAAAATCGTGGAATACATTAAAAGTGTCAATTTAAAATTATATTAAAATTTATAATATCAATTATTTTAATCTTTAAATAATAAAGTAATTTCTGTATCATCATTGTTTCATAAATAAATTTAATTATTTAATGTCAAAAAATTATAAATAAAATACTATTTTATAAAAAATATTTTATCATTCTAATTAATATTTATAGTGTAATTTATCTTTGGTATATCCCAATATTAAAAATGTTTTAGTTATTAAACATTGAACTTATCACTTTTAACTCATATTTAATTAAAGTAATAATAAATGTCCTAATCTAATCCAAGTGAACAAAAAGGCTCATATATTATTACTATGGTTGATTTTGGTTAAAAAACACTTATTCAATAGAATTAGGACATGTGTTAGGGTAATTATAATATCATTTCTACATTTAATTACACTATTTAAATTTAACAATGTTAAATAACATTCAAAAGATACTATTTCTCAAAAATTATTTTCATCCTATTGAACTAAATTTTACATATTGTTGTTAAATTTTTATCTTAGATATTTGAATTCAATTCATAGAAGCGGTAAAATTAAATTTTATGCAAATTTGCTAACGTGCCTAGAAGGTAGATAAAAGACGTTAAATGTTCAATAAAATATTATATATCAAATCTTATTATTAATTGACTCCATTGAATTAAATTAAATTAATATAGGTATTATGTATCTATTTTGACTTAAAATCAATTTATATAAAATAAATAATTATTGAAATAAAAAGTTGGTTTTAAATAACAGCGTAGTGTTTTTCACTATTCATCAAAAAAATTGAATGTTTTTAGAAAAATACCAAAAATTTAACCTAAGATAATTTTGATAATATGAATCCAAAAAATAAGTTCATATTGAAAAATAAAATTTATAAAATTTGAAAAAATGGGTATTACTATTCAAAATGGCTAGTCTAATTGGTGGTGGTGTGCTAGAACTCGAAGTTGCATACATCGCAAGTTATTGCATTATTCAAAGTGAAATATATTATGGAATCTTGTAGTGTTACATTAAGTGTAGAAAAATCATCCAAAATGACTTCTGAGGAAGTTTTTGTATCATATGGTTATATCTTACCAAAATTTCTATGATTAAATTTGTTGAAAATTTTGATTCATTTTTGAAAACTATATATGATTTACTAGAAACTTGTTATCCTTGGAAATACCATCATCAGTATTTAGTGAATTTATTTTCTGATTATCATTTTTATTTGAAATAAATACATTACATCCAAATAAATTAATGTAATTTAACAAATGTTTTCTACCATTTTATAGGTAATAGGGAGTGCTCTTTAAAAGTAGCATTACAAAAATATATCAATTATAAAATAAGATGTATTCATAAATTACACCCAAAATAAATTCGTAGATCAAGTTAAAAAATCATATATTAAGATATTTCATGAATGCTCATATTTCTTATTTCAACCACACAATTTCATTAGGGGTTATTTTAGAAGTGAAGTTATGATTATATCCATTCATGAACATAAATATGGAATTTCTTGATTTTTCCTATTGATGGACATGGCTGCTCATATATTATTTATTTCTAATTCCACTATTGTTTAAATAAAATTTCTTGTTTTGGAAAACATGTATAGGCTCCACTTTTTTATGCTATGAAAAATATCCATCTAAATCATTAATAGTCATATAAAATATTATAAGTACAATATCTTCTAGCTAAACTAAGAAATCAAAATTTTATAAATAAACAAATGTGGACCATTTTTAAGGGGAGATAGGTACACAACAATATCTTTTTTTTTGAGAGAAATTTTGTTCTTCTTTCCTTTTTGACATGGATTATATAATTAATTTTTTAGGAAGTCTAATTTCCTTATATCATTAAGTATTTTGTTTTGACAGGATTCTTAAGGGAGTATATATTACAGTTTCCAAATATTATATCCCACATCCATGATTCCTTATTTAAGGTATCCATGATGGAATCATTTTTATAAAATAATGAATATAAATCAATTATCAAAATTTTTTTATTTCTCAAAGAAATTACAAATAAATAATATATTAAATCATAAATATTATAATCCTTGTTTTAATATTTGACATAAAATCATCTCAACAAAACTGAGAAATGATAAGTTGATTGTTCTTTAAACCATCAACAAATGATAATTTTGAAATAAGAGAAGTATCAGACATACCAAATTGTCTTAGACCAATTATTTTCCCTTTTACATTGTAAGAAAATGAAACATGTACACAATAAAACATTACAAAAAATTTAAATCGTGAATAGTATAAAATCATATGTCATGAACATGAACTATCCAAATACCATAAGCTATTATTGGATCTCTTCAAAAATGTTTCCTACATAATCATACAAAAAAATGATTTTGGTACCCACATATTTTTTGGTCTTTAAAGTTAATCATTTAGTGATTTTGAAATATACAGTTATTTTTTTATGATTGTTAATAGGAATTTTATTATTTTTTAGTGATATATAAGAATAGTACATTTGGTCCAAAATCGTTTGTCCCATTTCAAGATGATCCCACTATATTACACACTAATGGTCTATTTATATGATTAGAGATATAAACAAAATACATTTTTATAATTGAGGCTTTCTATACTGGTTAAAATACATAACCAATTTTATTTTTATGAATAATATGAATACCTAATATTTTATTTAGAGTTTTATTTTTCTAATTAAAATATAAAATATTGTTATTATTTTGTTCATTTACCGAGTTCAAATCATTATTTTTTCTTGAAAACATAACATTATTTCCTATTTTAATACTATGATAAAATATATGAGAATCACATAAAATTGGTAAATGATTTAGTGTTTTATACTTATCATTAGGATCATCTATAGTACCTTTATTCAATGTATAATATTCAAATATTTCCTCTATTTACATGTTAAAATAACCATGTGATTCATTTTTAGAGAACATTGATGTACTAACTATTTCCATAGATGTATTACCATTAAGGTATAGAATATAATATTCATTTCCATTAATGCATAAAATATTTAAAACAAAATATCTATCGCAAGATGCACTATATGTTACACTCATTCCATCCTTAGTTTTCATCTATAGTGAGTTGGATTTTTCATGTATTATTTTTCAATATAGTGTGGATTTTTTTTCAAGACATGGAACTAAGACAAAGGAATATTACAAGGCTAGAGGTGTCAAGTGTAAATGTTTGAAATAAATTTAATATATTACGTAGAACACAAAAAAAATTCATAAAAAAGATGAATAAATTATAAACATGGTTGCAAATCTGAAATCTAGGACAGCTATTGAGTTCAGAATGTGAGTTTTACCTTATGCATGACTTGACAATTGTCTGCGTGGCACATTTATAAAAAAGTCAACATAGGATTAAAATGAAAAAAATAAGTTAGCTAAATTAATTTATTTCAAAATGACATAGAGACGTGATTATTTTAATTTTAAAACAATATTATTGTATATTTTTCGTGTTATCCATACAACCCTGTAAAAAAAGGACACCTTTGGGGGCATAGAGGAACATCAATTAGTGAAAGACAATCAGATCAAGGATCAAGGATCATCATACAATAGAATTCAAGGATCTCACCCATGAAAATGAAACATCTTTTTTCTTCATCAGGGATCGATCCAAATGATGTTAGGGACTTTTATAATTTTATTGAACCCTATTTATAATTAATATGATGAATTCCAATCAATCAACCAATGAATTGATTCTCAGATCATGCATACTATGGGTATGGGATATTTGTGAATCATGAATGATAATTTTTTTTATTTAAATATATTTTTTCATTGTACTGATAAAAAATAATTGAGAATTACACATACATCATTTGAGGTCCATTCCATTGGGTACTTCTTTATGCTTTCCCATTATCTGTTTCTTCATACATCATGAGGAAATCACATGGACCATAGTTCAACCAAAAACAAGTCAATCAATCATTCTACTCCCATTTCATTATAAAATAGATTGATATCATATATCTAGGTCCATATTGATGATAAGACTGCTCAAAAATTATTGGTGATAGATAAACAAGATCCACAATCCACTAGAGTGATTGGTGGTGGATCTAATGATGTAATGAGATGATATGAGAAGAGTAGTGGGATTCTAGAAAATGTGGATCATTATGGTGTACATTTCAGGATAACATAACTTGTCCGACCCTATTGTATTAGAAAGGGTTTCCATGTGATGTTTTTTATTACATGGATTGTATCATTTGTGACATGAAAAGAAATGTATGTAACACAGAGGGTACATAGACACTGCTAGGAGAACACAATAATAAAACACCATGTACATTTATGCGAACACGAAAAGGATAGATGTACACTAGAATACAATGTACAATGACACGAGAAGAAGTACACAGCCATGGAAACACCATGTAATTTGAAATTGAGCCGAACACATGCCTTTTTACATAGGTAGAACCATGTGTCATTGGGACGCATTGTGTACTACAAGTACACGCCTAATACTTCTTCAAGATGGATTAGAGCTATTGTCTGTTGTATCTTGGACAAGATTTATTAGGGTGAATTACCTATATACATTCTTTGAGGGTTAGAGGAGAATCACAACCTACACACAAAATCGTTAACCCTTCAACATGAATTTTTGGGTAATTTTTTTGAATCCTTCTACAAGACATTGTGTCAGATCCTCTATCATCATGTTTCCTTTGGTGGAGTTCTTGGTATCGTCTTGATCAATAGTATGCGGGCACCAATTTTAGGAACATAGGGTATCAAATGAGGTACATATACATTCTTTTTTTATTTAAATTCTTAAATATATAATTCTGTTTGTACCCAATATGAAAAAGGGTGTTTTGGAGGTGTCTTGGACTTGTTTGGAGTCTGAAACCGTGTTTTGGGATGAAAATGGCCTGGTACACAATTATTGAAAAATGTGTGGGGTAGGCAACAAAATATGAATAAACACTATGAAAATGGATATAGGGGTGGTAATAACCACATAGTTTGGCCTAACTATACAGGATGAGGTGAACTCCCATGCGACCAGTTCTGTAGTTTTTAATGATTTTTAATGAGGCACTTCTCATAGTTTGCACATGGATTGCATCTTGTGAGCGTAAACTGTGTGTGTTCCCCTTTCACTTATAGGAACCATGCATGGATTGTGCATATTTTACCAAGCTGTGCACCTAAGCCATCATCCCCTTTATTTTGGTAATTTTATTATTTTTAATTAAATTAAAAATTCTATATTAAAATATATGTTCTATTATTTCTATGCATAGTAAGTGTATCTTTGGAAGATCCCAAAAGATTCTATTTTTGGAATTCATATCATCACTCTATCTGACCACTAATTCGAGTTCGATTTGTCTCATAGGATCACAATCGGTAGGATCAATATTTTTCAGTCTTTCTGAATTCTTCTGGCTATTGATTACACTATTTTGTATGCGTTTCATATGCCTTAATTTATCATTGTATGTTCATTATTAACATTTCTTTTAAAATATTTTCAAAGAAAACTTGATATTAGATTAGGAATATGATACTGAGCATGTCCATGGGATTTTTATATGGCTTCATTATATGCCAAGGACATGTTCACAGGATATGGATGGATGTAGGGTGAGGCTACGTAACTAGTTTAATATTATTATATATACATTATTCTATGGTAAAACATGTTACAAGGAGTCTTGAGAGGTTTTTTTGGTATTTTTGCTTTATATTAGTATGATGCCTTATGTATTCACACTTACATTTCTTTATACCTATACATTCGTAGCTTATTGAATATTTTTTCATAGAAATGTATAGACTTCTTGGTTATTACCTACTGGGATGTTAATCTCACACTGTGTTTCAGCCTCGTAGGGGATAAAAAAAGATCATATGGTTTCATGAGTTGATAGGGTAATTCACACTTACCATGGTTGCCAATTTTGGGTTTGGAGTAGGGGATAATGAGACCAAGTTGAGGCTTTCGATGCTAATGGTAAATTTTGTTCTATTTTTAATTTTGAGACTTGTATTGTACTATATTTCCATGTGCTTTTTATGGATATTTAATAGATACATGTAACAGATACATGATTATATATGAGACCATCCTGGATTGTTCATTTAATCTTCTATTGATTAATTTCCTGTATTAATCATGTTTATATCCTTCATCCATTGAATATGATTGACTTATACTGTGTTATACAATGGTAATGAGGGAAAATTCTTCATAATGACTCACATAGTCTCTTATGACTATTTTAAAGCCTCCTCTGTTTGAGGATATTTGCTTGAGGATCTGTATCCATCTAGGATCGGGTGCAGTTGAGTTTAATATGAGCCTGGGACGATTAAAAGTTGTATTAGGGCATGTTATTCTATGGCTTTTCTTATTTTTGGGGATAATCGATAGGTATTGGAAGGTAATGGAATTTTTTAATAAGATATTCTGAGAATTAGGTGCCCCGTGTAAAGAGAAAAACTAAATTTCCTTGAATTTAATTGTTATTTTCTAGATTTTGACTGTTACATTTGGTTAGACTTCACCGTTGGATTACAAATTCTATTTATGTTATCACTATTGAGACAATTGGGGGGTTCATTTCTATTACAACCCAATGATATGAGGTTATTCCATCTCATTAATCAAATAGGCACTTGCTAAAATCACATTTCTTGAAATATTCCATGAAATTTAGGATGCTTTAATCATTTCATTCTTCGATGATATGTTCTATGATATCTATATCTTCTACTATGATAGATTTTTGGGTCGTGTATTGAGAAGTGATGCTATATTTCAGTTCATATGATGTATGGGCCTACATAGAATGTGAATTGATGCAACTGTAAAGTTTAATTGTTAACATGAATTTGATATTTATGGATTATATAGGTATCATATTTTGGTTCATGAGGTGTTATGAGCCCTCATGGATCAGAATATGGTGGACAATCAGTTAAATCAATAGAAAATGATTGTAAAATTGTATATAAATTGTAATAGAGGCTTTACCAAGACTCATATACTGAGTGAGCAAGAGGTAAAATTTCTTATAGTTTCTGGTGTTGTTTTATTTTATTTACATGTATATAGGAGAAGTTTGTGGGGTATGAATTTTTTTTGGATCATTTTGATCTATAATATAAATTTGAGTTGTGCCCTTGATATAATTCTTTTTTAATGTGTGTTTTTGGAATTTATTAGGGATTACAAAATGATGACCTCCGGTCATACTCTGTAAGGGTCTCAAAGACCATAATATAGAGGATATGGTCCATGGGCTACTAGTTGATCCTTATTTAGATCCAACTCCCCCATAGAGGTTATTTTTGAAATAATTGTCGAGGCATAGTTCTGTGAGGGGTTCTTTCAATGTTTGTATACTTTACATGGAGAACCATATACTTCCTTGTCTATGGATGAGAAGACATTGGTGTTCTAGCAGTATCATCATCACATTTGTTTAGGGGATGGTATTCCATAGGTTGTTGAGATGTGGCTTAAGACCATGTTAGTTACCTTCAAGGATCTAGATACTCCTTCTAAGAGGTGGGTCAGTCATACAACTTATATGCTACTTTGAGTATCTATTCATTGGTGGAAAGTTATGAACCTGGATAATGGATAGAGAGATATTGGTGGGACTGATTTCCAGACCCACATCTACTAAAATTTTACCTTCAGTGTGTGTGGGAAGAGTGAGCTAGTGAGTTCATGCATCTAGAGTAGGGCGCAACGATAGTTATGGAATATTAGGAAAGCATCAAATATTTGTAGAATTTTATGGAGAAATATATTATCTATAAGATATCTAGTGTGTGAATATTTGAGGAAGGTCTTGGAAATGTTATCAAATTTTAGGTGAACGTGTTTATATTGAAATAAATCACTAAGATTATGAATTTGGTGATGATTATAGAGTGAAACATTTAGGAATCTAAGGGAACAAATAAGGGCAGTGTTGCTTCTTGACCTAGTAGTTCAACATCTTTAGGAAGGAAGGGCCATTATTATGCTTCCCATGAGATTAGTGAGAGTTAGGATATGAGGGTTGAAGCTCTATATTTCATCATTTATATGGCAGGTATGGCCACATGAAAAATCCATGTGACCATGACCTAGTAGAGTTCCAAGCATGTGGGATTATTGGGAAATTGCAATGGTTTTACATGACCATACCTCTAGATATGATTGGATGGGGTTATCTCTAACACCATGTTTTGGATGAGATTCCATAACTCAGTATTAGAAATGGAGAAAAAGCAGTGTTGGATGATTGGGTTGAGGTACTTTTGGTCATGGCTGGGGCAACTAGAAAACAGTTACACTAATACATCTGGGTTGGTCTACCTTGGTTATTGAGACTACTTTATAGGACTGTGGTGCATGCGATATCAATTCTATAAATCCTACCACTGAGGAGAAGGGTTTCAAGTGGTCTATGGTGAGAGGTACGCTCCTTGTATCCTTTACTATTGCATCATCATTTTTATATAGGTTCGTCTCATCATTTTAAATCTGCACTAGTGGTGAACAGACTAGGAATTTTATTTTCTATCTTTTGAAAATGATATGACATGAGACGCTCCATTAGAAATTATAATGGAGGGTGTATGCCAGTGCAGAGAGATACCTATTGAGGTTGCTGGGTGAAAATTCCTCTAATATCATTATATCCATGTGATGACATGGATTGAAATCATTCTCAGGATAGGCTGTCTAGTTTCTTATAGAGATTATATTGACTTTTACATTTGGATGGTGAATTTTACATCACCAAAGGTTTTGGTGTATACTCACAAGGATTAATGGGATTTAAAGGAAATAAGAGTTAGACTAGAACCTTTGGGGAATGGTGTGATGATATCCCATATCAGCAGTTTGTTTTGGGATGATCAAGTAGTGAGTCAGGTGGAATTTCCTCTAATGAATGAGAGTTTCATAGAAGTATACCTTGATGAATTCTCTAGATTACCCCATGAGAGATTGGATGAGTTCTCCATCAATCCAGTTCCAGGAGCTGCACTAGTATCCATTCCTCCACACGGGCTTTCTATGACGGACTTATAGAATCTCAGGAAGTAGATGTAGGATTAGGATAGGAAGGGGTTTATTCGAACCAATACTTATAAATGGGGTTAACTAGAAAATTTTGAAAAAAGTAGAATAAACTATTATTTTATTCATCGATTATCCAAAAAATGAACCATATGACGGTTAAAACTCGATATCTCTTATCACAGATAGATGAACTGTTTGATTAGATTTAGAGATCCTTATTGTTCTAGAAGATCGACCTGAGGTCATTATATCACCAGGAACATGTTCGAACAATAGTCATACCTCATATAACTATTTAATGTTGATAAGGTCTATATGATTAGATGTTTATGTCGTTCAAACTTAGAAGAAACACTAATTATTTTCATGGATTTGATGAACTGAGTTTTCCGTCCTTAACTAGATTCTTTTGTGGTGGTCTTCATGGATGATATCTTGGAACATTATCACAATCAATACATCCATTCCAACCATCTTGACATCATTTTGAATACACTGAGAGAGCATCAATAAAAAACTAGTATCACAATGTTTCACTTTTAGATGGATATAATTCATATATTTTTTCAAATAATCATGGATACAAGTGTATTAGTGGTTCTAGATAAGGTAAAATATGTAGTTTCTTGGGAAAAACCATGATTTTTTTCACCCAAGTTTTTTTGAGGATATCTAGTTAGTATATGAATTTCATGGAATTATCAGGATAAGAAGATATATTTAAGGGATTGAATAAGAATAATGTGATGTTTATATGGTTAGATTCTAGTGAGAAAAACTTTTTGGAGTTGAAAGGAATGTTGATATCAGCACAAGTCCTGGTACTTCCAAAGAAGGGAAAGATCTATACTATGTATTGTTTCAAATCAGTTGTTGGGTTGGGAGAAGTGCTAACATAGGGAGTTAGGGTCGTGGAATAATGGTCTTGAAAATTGATTCTAAATTAGAGGAATTACTTGACACATGTTCTGATCTATCTAATGTTATTCTTGTGTAGTGTTGTTGGAGAAACTATCTGATTGTTGGGAAATTTTTGGTGTACAAGGACACAGAAATCCTCATGTATATTTTTATATAGCATGATATGAATTTGGGACAGCCTTATTGGGACCACATCTCAAGATGGATACATTTAAAAAGTCCATTTTTTACATAAAGGTGGGTACCACAATGTATTGGCAGAAATATTGCACCAATCACCTCAAATGACCTCTAGAGTTCGAGGATCGGGATCATGTATTTTTGCATGTTTCACTGAGAATGGGACCAAGACAGATCATGAGGAATTTTATGCTTGCAATATGATATGTGAGGGAATTCATGATTTTGGATAGAGTCAGGTTCATTTCTGATCATTTGTAGTTACCATAGTGGTATTAATCCATGAAAATGTTCTTCCTCATATCTCAGTTGCACCATTATCATTCAGAACCGTCTCATTATTTTCATCATGAGGTGGTTGAGTTACAGGTTGATGTGTCCTCCAGGGATCATTAATTCGTATATATTATATGAATATGAAGGATATATAAAGTACAGTTAGTTCCTCTATCACTTTTTTATGGATGAAAGACCGTTTATTGGATGATATTTGAGAGAGGGAGATCGACATACATGTTCAGTGGCCAAAATTCTTCTTAAATGAATCTTGACCACCCTTCAGAGAGTTATTTAGAGATGAATTTCTATAAGTGGGAATATTGTAAGAATGTTTGTTTTCTTATATGGTATTGAACCCTTGTTTTTCATTTTAGATCATTTTATACAGCTATATTTGGGTTCCCAAATGGAAAGCATGTTCTTTTTGTGGTGTTCAGGGCCTTTTCAGAGCCTAGAACCAGGTTTCTGCGATGAAAATGTCTTGGATCCTAGTTAATGAAATCAATAAGAGGCATGCTACATAGATTGACTAAAGCATGTTAGGCATTACACAGGGGTGATACAGTCTGATTTTTTTTTCCAAACCATGCTGGTTGAGGTGCGCACCCATGCGATGAGTTTTGGAGTTTTTTTTAGATTCTTATAGAGGTTGTTTTCAAAATTTATGCATGGTTTGTATACTATTTGGGTTAAATGTTTGGGTACCCCTTTGGCCTATATGAACCATGCATGGTTGGGGCATGATTTACCAAACCGTGCAATTAATCAATGATGCCCCTGTATTTTGGAAATTTTATAATTTTTAATTATATTTAAAAGTCTATCTTAAAACCAAAGTTCTATTATTTCTACAAAAAACAAGGTGAAACCTTGCAAACTCTCAACGGTGACCATTCATGGAATTCAGATCATCTATTTTTTAAAACTCTGATTTGAGTGTGGTTTGTCTTATTGGATCTATATTAGTAATATCTACATTCCTATTTATCCATTCTTTATTCTTTTGTATATCCATTGTGATATTTGGATTTAGGATCACATGCCATAATTTCTCATTCTCCGTCGATTATTCATATTTCTCTTACACTGAGTTGAATTTGGACTTTATAGTGGTCAAGAACTCCACTACCAAGATATGGTAGGTGGTCTATAAAATTATTTAGGCATTTTCTACATTATGGAGCTATCAATCATTACGCCACAAGCCAACATTTCTATTAGATCCAAAAAAACGATCAAACCCATAAATTTAAATGAAATATGAAAAATTAATGATTCCCATAGGTTCCTTTAGATTAATTTGTGGTTGTTTCAACATATTAAGGCCACCAATTTGGTGTGCCATTACGTTTAATTTGTTTTTACCTTGATGAACCACCCAGGGGGTGTGTTCCTAACTTTTCCTATTTAATTTAATCTCAACTATAATTAAATGTGATTGAATTATATGACCTAGAGATGGTCTGCATCCATGCATTGTGTTATTATAATATGTAATTCCAAACTTGATTAAATGACTTAAATAGAATTTGATAAATGAGTTGGTATAATCATTAGTTTTTTTAAATTTCATAAGTTTAATTTTTATTAACTATGTTAAATGGGTGGGTATAACCCTTTCTCTTGATTAATTGAGAATGGTTAAAAAAATTTGTGTATATTCATGTGACATATTTTAATGAGTGTGTAATACATGAGTGGTTATACTCAAGTGATGCGATTGGATTGAAATGTATTATGTGAGTGGATAAATGCATTGAATAGAAGTTATTATATGTGTGGGTAGATTCAAATGGTGTTGAATTGTTTAATGGTAAAAAATTGATGAATGATTAGTTAGATTCCATGGATGGATTTCAATGGATCTAGATCTCAATAGTGGACACCTTGAGTTGTTTTTCCTCTTGGGTCCTAATTCCATGAGATGCCTCTAGCCTTACTAACCCTAGATCAGTCATGCATAAACTCCTATAAAACATGTTGGTACACATGCTATTATGACTCCAACTAGTTCCTATACCAATTCTCCATAGAAATTTTCATGAGAAAAAACATGGTTTTCATTATTCTTTACACCTTTGATCCAGACCTTCATGGTCTAAATTGAATTATATTCCATGAATGTGGGTTATAAAACACATGGGTTGTTATAGCATGGACATAGAAATGTTATACTCTTCATTATATGGAATGGTCTTGTGATTTTGTTATGTCTTTATTATACGACAATGCAGTGTGGAAAATATTTGGATAAATATATGGAGAGTTCATGTCAGTTGTCTAATTTTCATATATCTACCTTGTTATGAGATAATTTTCATTAAAGGGAGCTTTGAGAGGATGTTTTTTTATTACTAGTTTGATGTAGTATAATTCCTTAGGGATTCACACTTAAATTATTGCTTAGCTATAATTTTTTAGCTTATTGCATTGCACAACATTGAAATGTATAAACATCTGGGTCATTACCCCCTAGGATATTTATGTAACACCCTATTTGAGACTCCTTGGGGACCTAGAAAAATTATTTGGTTGTAGGTGTTGATAGTGGGAATCACCCTAACATAGGTTGTAGATTTTGGATTTGGAACTAGTGAGCATAAGACCATGTTGAGCCTTGCAATGCCATTGGAAATTTTGTTTCATACTTTCTTTTGGATATTATTACTATATTTTACTTCGATTTTCCTATTCTGACTATTTTCTAGATAAATTTAACATCTAAATCATTATATATTAGAATTTCCCATTTTTTTCATTTCATCCCGTCTTTATTACTTTTATGTTGCCTAATTTTTATTTGTATCTTCTATTGAATGTATTGTATTACTATGTGTCAAACTTTTTAATGGGGGAATAGCCTCCCCAATGACTCACATGGTGCCTTGTTGCCAGTTGGCAGCATCTAGAATTTAGGGAGATGCACTTGTGACCATGTATCAATGTAGGTTTGGGGTACTGTCTAGTGTCATCTAGGTCCGGTATGTGACACCAATCCTCTAATAGGTGGGTTATTCCATTTTTTGGTTATACCATTTATCCATGGGTGTTATTCTAATTAGTCTATCATTTCTATTCAAACATCGAAAAAATATATATTATGGTGATACATGATGAGTCATACATCTCTGACGGGTGGAATTAGTTCTATATTACTCAAGGAGTTTGTTTTCCTAGATAATTTCTATGTCGGACCATCAATAATGAATCCTAGACTTCATTAAAATTGTGAATTTTCCTTGAGAATAGGTTTATTTTTTTATTACATCTAGATATTATTAGAATATTTGTTGTAGATATATAATTTTATAGACTGGACTTCTATTATTTTCATTACTTTATGTGCAGTTTGAGGGCTTCCTATTGGATATTGTATGTTGGGAATGTATTGTATAAACAACACTCAATAAATTATGATGATTTTGATGCTCACAAGTAACTTTATTTTTTTCTAATTAATTTTTCTTGAGTGATTTTTTTGCAATTTATATCCTTGTTAAAATAATTTAATGTTATCTGAATTACTATAGAAACACTATTTCAAACCTACATTCAGAAAATCTGTATGGTTCAACATCCCTATGTTATGCTAGATGGTTAAATCTTGGATATGGTATCAACCCTGTATTAGGATAAATAGTTTTTTACTGGACTAAAATCCTTACATTTGAAGATCGTTATGTATATTTATTAGGAATCCTACGCATTTGAAGATGGTTCTACAATTCATCAAACCTAATTTTTTTTGATTTGAACGTGTGGTTAATAATTTTAAAATTCATGATATTATGCTAAAAAGTTGAATTTATGGATTATCATCCCTATGATACTTTTTTCCCTATGTTATGTGAAGATGAATGTATGGTTGTGGAACTATACGTTGGTAGGAAACTGATGCTACATAAATAATTCCCACACTAGACAGTTCAACCCTACGTTATGTTTACAACGATGATGTTTTTATGTAGCATTTTGAAGTCTACATTGCGGCAATGATTGAGTAAAAATTTATTATATATTCATGGATTGTTATATTGGTTTCAAATAAGAATATTCATCATAGAAAATCAATCATATTTTTAGATAGTTTATAAATGCCTTGGTCCATTGGTATATAAATATATTGGTTCAATCAGGCTATTAGTTTGGATCTAGAATACAATTGAAGCTGTCTGTTCTATATATTTTTCTAGAGTATCACTTCAAAAATATATGTCTGATAGGTGACTAACATACGTGACTACATTATTGAAATTATATTTTACAGTTCTACTACAATTAATGATCAAATATCTATTATTTTAAAATGTGGATATACGTTGAAAGATCTACATATTTCAACCTCGAGTTAATTCCACTATTTTGTGAATACCTTATTGAATATCATTTTGGAGTGTGGATTAGTTCATAATATTTATTTTTTGATGATATTATTTTATAAATAAAATGATCCAAAAAATTTTTAGTTTCATTCTTGTGCCACTGTAAAGATCAACTAGAACTGTTGAAATAAATATGTTTATTTATTACATTTTCATCTTCTTGTACTTGGTTTTGGTGGAGTGTTATATTATTGATCTAAGTTGTGGATATATGGTTCTCTATTGTTGAACTAGAAGGAATTTTTATTAGTTTTTTTGGTAATGGTGCCAACTTTCTACACTCAGTTGTGAATTATTAGTCTTGTGATAAGAGCACTATTCTAGTGAAATATGCCCTTCACACACAGAGGGTGATTTATAGAGAGTAACATGGGATATTCCTACCACAAACCACTATAAAATATTGCGTTCTTTATTTTTATCCAATTAATATTGTTTTTACTGATGTAAACACTGCATGTCTATATAAATCACAATAGCTATCAAAAGCTTGAATTGTGGAAGATTGTTGAAAAATACTCAATTCACACCCCTCATGTGTTACTTTTTACATTCTAACATAACTGTTGTTATCAAAGGACAGATTAATGAAAAAATATATTGCCAGCTAAAAGTATAATGTCTATACAAAGATGGATATTTCTGATCCCTAAGAAGGAATGTCAATGTTGCGTTATCTATATTTTAATAATAAAAATAATGGATACTGTAAATCATGAATGATTATATATATGAAAAATACTGTATTTAGAGTATACTCAAAATATCATTACTGTATATGAAATTTTTGATAATCCCAAAACATGGGATGCTGCAACATAAGCCTAATATGATATCAATTCTAAATAATTGAATGATACTATCCGCAATCTTGGAATATATGTGTTTAATCATGTATCACAATGTCCAACTGCCTATGAGATGTCAAAAACCATCACAGTTCACTATTATGTAATAGGAAATATAATTCAATTGAGGTATGTTACAAATAAACTAATTTTCTACAGATTTATAATGTTTTATGGTGAAATCATCACATGGATGAATGAATGATTACAAATATTTTCAATTGTATTACTACCCTATACGAACCCTTCAAAAAATATGATCATGCCTTGAATGTTTCTAGAGTACAACCCATAAAATGGAATGAAATATATCCATTTATTAATCAATCCTCACTTGTTAAAGATCTGATAATGAAATGAAAAATTGGGATAGTCATGATATATAATGTATAATTGCAAGTTGAAGCTGAAGATCAAATGATTAGAGTGAATAAGGAATATACTACTCTAAAGGTGACATATGAGAAGCATAATAGATTATCAAGTCCAAAAGAAAAATTAATAAGTAATTTAGATACCTCAAATTTTGAAATGAAACTGGCTAGTTAGCCATAAGTTCAGTAAATTTTACAAGAAGACAAGACAATTCATAAAATCCTTTAGAATGTATGACAAAGGACCATGAAAGGTTCAATAATATGAATTCCTGATATTGGGAAATATCAGTCATAATTTTCCTCAACTAAAATCTGAAATAAAACACCCAGAAAATATCTATCAAAAAAATGTTGATTATGATAAAAAAAGAAAAAGAGAAATGAGTGCTATATATAGTGTATCTGGAGACTCCATCATCCATTCTAAGTCTGAATTAGAGAAGAAATAATCAAATATGAAATAAAATATGTGATTATTGTCTAAATAAGAAAAGGATAAAAATCATTACTCTTCTGATTCTGAGATAAGTATTTTCTCAAATATTAAACTTGTTGCCTACTATTTTATGTTAGAAGAAGAAAATTATACCATATTAAAGAAACATAAATCATTGAAAAACATTCTGTATTATATTTTACGTTAACGAGATACCATGCTAAAACAAAATTAGGGAATAATTGAAAAGTTTAATTCCTCTACATCATACAATATCATTCACAAAAATAAAACTAAATAACTGCAGGATGATATTGAATTTGATAAGAGTGTTACACTTGTTTTACTAAAGGTGAAAATATTTTAAATAAAATTATTTTAAATAATTTATTTTAAAAAAGAATGTATTGGGTAGAATGAACAAAAATCCAAATCGTATAAAAATTATATTGATCCTAACTCAGAAAATGAATCATGTTATTATTGTGGAAGAAAAGGACATTTCACTAAAAAGTGATATTTTCAAAATCCTCAAATTAATGGTATTAAAATATATTTGGTTTCAAATTATTATTATGAAGCTACAAGTATAAATTGTAGAAAAATAAAGAAGACATGGATTCATATATCATTGTTCACTAACACTGCATGACCCAAGATATTATTGTTACCAAAACAAACATTTTTGTATTTAAATTTTGTAGGAAACATGCCACTGAAAAAGAAAATACCCATGTTATATGGAAACTGGATGTTCTAGGCATATGAGTAGACACACAAAAAACATTCATACGCTAACTCAAATAGATGGGAGACTCATCGCTTTCGGTGACAATCCAAATGAAAAAAATAGTTGGAGTTGGAACTATTAGAGATCCAATGACTATATCAATAATCAATGTACTTTATGTTATAGGGTTAAAAACCCATATGATAAGAATATATCAACATTGTGATGATGGATTATTTATTTATTTTTCAAACAATTTCTACTTTCTTCATAAAGATATGTTGATTAAATTTAGAGTACCTAGAATGGATAATGTTTATACATTGGAATTAAATTAATTGTATAAACAAAAAAGCGAATTATTTAAATGATAAGGAATGTGAATAGTGTATTTTTCATAGGATAATTAGATAGAATAATATATATTCATTAAATAAATTATCTATGAAACAGTTTTTTTATGATTTAAATAGTCTTATGTTGGACATTGACAAATTCTGTGATACTCTCCAAATTGGAAAACCTCAAAATTTTATGTCAAAATATATTAACCAAATTATTACATCTGATACATAAAATATTATTCACATGAAATTTATAGACCTTAAAGAATATAAATCTTTTCTAGTAAATTATATTTCTATGTTTTAGTTCATAACTATTCTAGATTTACTGGACATTTGTTTTAATGAATCTCAAAAGTAATGTTTTCAAAATTTTAGAATCTTTTTATAATATTGTTCAAAATGAAAAGATTCAAAAATTAATTCATTAATGATTTATCATTATGGAGGATTTTAGAATCAAGAATTTTATTATTTTTTCTCAAATTGTGCTATTAAATACACTTTTGCTACACTAAGAACACTTGGAAAAATAGAATTATTGATGGAGAAATAGAACTATTCAAGAACTAGAAAGGAATATAATGAATGAATACATTCATCCTACCTATTTTTGTAATAAGTATCAAGAACATCCTTATATATCATGAATTGTGTTTTTGTAAGTCATATTTTCAGAATAACACCCTATGAACATTGGAATAATAGAAAACATAATGTAAAGTACTTTGATATTTTACGATGTAAGCTGAATATCATGAATTCTAAGGACAAAATTGGTACGTTCTATCCAAAAGACAATAAAGTTATATTTTTGGGATATTCGGCAACCTCTAATGTTTATTGGGTGCTTAATAAAAATTATAGGATAGTTGTAGAATCCATTCATGTGATGTTTGATGATACTAACCCTTTTATTAAATAAAAAATCATATAGATAAAGTCACTGACTGTTTTGATAACATGAGACTTGAATGCCCTAAAATTTATTTTGAAAATAATATTAATATAATTCAATCTACATCAGAAGAACATGATAATCAAGTTCATGAAATTGCCTTTCATAAATAGTTCTAGACTCAAGAAAATTCATTTAGAAACTGTTATTGGAAACCTAGATATTTGAATTATAATTAGATGAAATTTAGGAAACCTAGATAAATTATCTGACATTGTATCTCATTTAGAACATATGTCTATAGATTAAGCAAAATTATATTTTATTTGGATGATATAAATACAACAAGATCTAAACCATTTTATTAATAATGATGTTTGGTAATTAATAGTGAGACCATCCAATTATCCAGTTATATGAACTAATTGGTTCTTTAGAAATATATAGGATGATCAAGGGATCATTACCATAAATAGAAATAGATTAGTAGCTAATGGATATAATCATGAATAAGGTATACATTAGGATGAAACCTTTACCCTATAGCTATACTAGTATAAAAAAATAATCCTTTTAGCTTATACATATCATATGATTTTTAAATTATATTAGATTGATGTCAAGTTAACCATTTTAAATTGTTATTCAATAGAGGACTATTATGTTTAAGGTACTCGTACTTTTGAAAATTCTAAAAAAAATTGGTTTTTATAAATTTTAAAGAATTATATGGCCTTTAATAATCACCAAGACCTTGTTTTGAAATATTAGATTATTTAATTTTGAAATATAGATTTACTGTTTGATTGGATGATCCAAAACATTTTAAGAAAAATATTTTCCCAGATATTTTATTAGGTCATTTTTATGTTGATGATGTAATTTTTGGTTCAACTACTAAAAAATATTTTAACAATTTCATAAAATTAATAAGAAAGGAATTTAAAATGAGTACAATTATAAGGCCCCAGCCTTAAACATTACTTAATCTTGAGTTATTTCAAGGATACACATTGAGGATCTTTTCAGGTTTGGAGTTTTAGAGAATTAAATCATAAATCATACATTTCATTCCACATTTCAACAAGGTGGTTACCTAAAATACAATATTCATTTTTCCCATCAAAGGAGACATATTTAAAATAAAACATGATTCTTTCTTGATACTTCCTCGACACTGTCGTCACATCAATTAATTTTACCTTGACCTATGAAAAACATTTCAAAAACTTGGGATGATCAAAAAAATCTCAGTAAGGGATATAAAAGTATGGAATGAAAAAATTATTCCATGTATACATAAGAATTAATGAAATCATACTTTACTCATAAAACATAATAACATTATCATACCTCATGAAATCATAATATTTATGAATAACTCATAGAAATCATAGGACATAAAGGTAACTTGAGGCATTTATAACATTCTTACATAGGGAGTAACCCTTGTGGTTACGTTTGGAATACCCATCACAGTATATTCTCTAAATTGCTTCGGAGAAACCTTAGCTTTTAACTCCTTCACATTACCCAATGCATTGGAGAGCAATATCGAGCTCACCCTCCCTGTGTTTATCACAAAACCACTCGTCTTCATAAAAAATTCCCAAGAACCATAACAAAATCGAATCACATTAAACATGCATAAAGGAAACATATAATTTCCACATTTAAATCTAAAGATATCTAATATAGATTAATATAATCAAAAAATTATGAAAACCATTTTCAATACGAATATAAAATAAAAGTAAAACATGGTATTTATTTTTTATTTAAAAAAAGTTATGTCTTGTAGAGAAGCCGAAAATCAAATAATGGTCATGGTGGCTGAGAAGTGGTTGTACCCGCATTCGTAAGACAAAAACATTCCCTTTTGTTGTTTAGTAAAACAATTCATATAAAAAATATTACTTTTGAATAAAAGTAAAAGTAAAATGGGTTTATACACCGTATAAAAGAAAGTTGTGTATAAAACAAAATATGCCTCAGTGAAAGGAGATTGAGACGAAGTCCCATACCTTGTGTCAGACATGACTCGATCATTCTATAATCTCCCGAATAATAAAATATAGTTAATTTATAATTTCTTAATAACATTTTTCAATTTCATTATTCCTTTTATATCACTTATTATCATGTTATGAACATTATGTAATTATATATGTTAATAACAGTTGTTTTGTCGATCTTTAGTACTTAAATAAAAAATAAACTTTTTATAACGAGAAGTTGTTCATGTGGTAAAATATCCATTATATCCAGAATTATATTCATTATGTAGATATCATATATATCATATATATCCCGTATATACATTAATTCATAATATTACATAACATTTAGAGGTAAGAAATGAAAGGCACCGTTCATGGAGACGGTAAGCCGTACGTACGCATTAATGCTACATTCAAATCTATTTATTATTTAATGGAGTGAAATCATAATTATATAAAGGTATATTATAATTTCAGTATAATATCATATATAACCTCATTAACTCCATACTTTATATGTCCCACATATGGCTTTAACGATTCAAATCACTTTGAAAGGGCAGTAGTCCGCACTTCCTAAAATGAAGATATCACGTTTACCCATAATGGAAACCATAAAGGTATTCCATAAATGAAAAATTCATATTCATAAGGAAAACATAAACATAATATATATCATATATAAATATATTGACATCTTAATGGACACTATGAAAGATGTTAAAATAAGTTTTAACAATCATCATTTCATGAGGCAGAAATTCAATATCCACAGAAATATTATGTTCTTAAACCATTAGATGGAGGTGTGTGTAAGTGTAACATGAATCCTTATCATTAAAATATCCTAGTATATTTAAGATACTAGGGTTGTTACAAAATAAAGGAATAAAAAGAGTTTATGGGGTTGGAGAAGCAAAATAAAACAAATGAACATTAGATAATACATTACCTTTAAATCTGTTAACTCCCCTTCCTTTGAACCAAAAGGGTTTCTTGAAGAGCTATCTGCCAAAATTAAGGCTTTTAAGATGAAGAGAGGGATATGGAGAGAAAAATTGATATTTTTTTCGAAGAGCCAATGTCTTGAGAGGTGTGGGTAAGGTGGTAGAGGTGGGGGCCTTTTATAAGAGTGAGGAGGGCACTCATGGAATGTCAGGAAATGTTACTTTATTATATAATGAGTTTCGGATTTTAAAGGTCCCACAATGATATATTTATAGGATAAGGTGATAAGGGTTAGAGATAAACACATAAAAAAGGTTTTTTTACAAGTATATGTCTTATATTTTATATTATATTTTCATTTTATTTAAATCATCCATTAATGAGGTAATCGCCGCATCATCATGGTTCCATAAGTAAATTAATTTATTTAATGTCTAAAAATTATTAAAAAAACACCATGATGTAGGAAATTTTTTTATCATTCCAATTAATATTTATAGTTTAAGATATCCTTTACATAGACAGAACTAAATTTTTTTTACTTGGGTGATACATACTTTGGTTATACTTTCCTTTTAAAAAACAAAAATTGATAATGTGTCACTATAAACCAAAAGTGATTCCATGGGGTCCCAAAGTTTTGAAGAAGGAATCCCATGGTCGGCCATGACACAACAAGTAGCATTAGGACACATGTTGTGGTAATTTTATATTATTATGAAATTATTTTATTACCCTTAACTACCCGATTACTAATTAATCACAATAATTAAATATAATTACCATCGTTACTATTCATAATATCCAAAAACATAAGAGTCATAATTACATAAATTGGACCTTATGATTAAAAATATGGAATCGATTTTACCATATTACAAACATATAAATTGTAGTAATTAATTTAAAAATAATTCACGAGGTAAAAACAAATAGCGGGTTTTTAGAAACAATATCTATCAAAAGTTTGACAATTGTTTATGTCCAATTTAAAAGTGAAATTAATTCCAATGGCCACCATTAGATTAAAGGGTAAAAATATATTATATTTAAACTATAAAACCAATTAAAAATATAATCTATCCATATAATTAAATTAGATGAAAAAGCAGTTTTGAAGTAATATGCATTATTTTTCACTATTCATTAAAAATGAACATTGTCAGAAAAATACCAATAATTTATCCAAAGTACATTTTAATGTACCAATCCTTAAGAATAAGTTTATTTTGACAAATAGAGCTTATAAAATTTCAAAATATAGATTTAAAAATGCTTCGCCATCAGAAGGTGGTGAAACAATCTTTTAAGAATGTTAGAGAATTCTATGCATAAGATTAAATTTTTTTTCTCATTTTAACCCTTTAAAACACTATCTAATTCATAAATAAACATAGATATGAAAACCCATAATTATTTACTTACTTAGTATGTTACATCCTTCCCCCCTTTTGAAAATTTCATCACCACAATTTATTTAATTATTGAATAAGTGGGGGTATTTATCCCTCATTTCATTTTCAGATTCTCATGTTGCCTCTTCAATCATGTGGTTTTTCCACAAAAACATTACATGATGAATCAACTTATTCTGCAATACATTCTCCCTACGGTCAAAAATCTTGATCGATTGTTCCACATAAGATATATTTTCTTCCAGCTGAACTACCTCTAGACTCAAAACATGAGATGGATCTGTCATTGACTTCCTTAACATTGAAACCAGAAAAACATTGTGTACCTGCGATAAACTCGGAGGCAAAGCCAATCGATATGAAACTGATCAAACTCTCTCCATAATTTCATATGGTCCAATGAACCTTGGACTCATCTTTCCTTTCTTACCAAATTGCATCAAAATTTTCCATGCTGAAACTTTGAGGAAGACATGATCACCTACCTCAAAAGAGAGATCCTTCCTCCTGTTGTCTGCATAACTTTACTTCCTGGTCTGAGCTGTTCTCATGTATTTCTATATAATCTGAACTTTTTCTGCCAAATATTCTACCAATTCTGGTCCCATCAACTTCATTTCACCCACTTCATCCAAAAAAGCTAGAGTTCGACACTGCTTCCCATATAATGCCTCAAATGGTGCCATCTGTATACTAGAATGAAAACTGTTATTATAAGAAAATTCAACCAATGAAAGATGATGGTCCCAACATCCCAGATAATCCATAGAACAATCATGCAGTATAGCCCCCAAAGTCTAAATTGTTCATTATGACTGCCCATCTGATTGAGGATAAAAAGCTGTACAAAAATTTAATTATATACCCAATGACTTCTGAAAGCCTTTTCAAATGTCATAAGTAAATCTGGGATCACGATCAGATACAATAGAGAAGGGAACTCCATGTAACTAAACTATCTATTTATTATACAAATGTGAGAGTTTATCTATGGAAAAAAGGATCTCGTATAGCAAGAAAATGAGCATATTTAGTCAAGCTTTCAACAATAACCCAGATTTCATTATTACCTCGAGGTGTTTTCTGCAATCCCACAATGAAGTCCATGGATATATTCTCCCATTTCCATTATAGCACTGGTTAGGGATGTAGCATCCCTTTCGGTAACTACCACTCTGTTTTAACCTGTTGACAAGTAAAACACTTCTCAGTAAAATCATCAATATCTCTTTTCATTCCATCCCACCAATAATACTCCTGAAGATCTCTATAAATCTTTTACTTCTAGGATGAACTGAAAACATAGTACTATGGGCTTCACATAACAACTCACTCTTTATCTGTGAATCACAAGGCACACACAATCTCTTCCCAAATCTCAAAACACAATCTTTATCAATGTTGAATTCAAGAAACTTACCCTTCTGAACCAGCTCTACTTTTTTCTGCAACTCACTGTCTTGCTTCTGTTCTTGATTAATTCTGTTTGATAGAGAATATTTCACTGATACTTGAAACAAAATAGAAGAACATCATGTGCCAACAACATCTATGCCAAATTTCATCAAATCCATAACCAAAGGATCACGTTCCAAATGTAACATGGTTAATGAAGAATTAATTTTTTGACTCAAACCATCGGCCACATTATTTGCTTTTCCCAGATGGTAATGAATTGTACAATCATAATCCTTGATTAATTCTCTCCATCTCTTCTGTCTCATTTTAAATTATTTCTGAGTGAATATATACTTTAGACTTTTGTGATCAGTATATATTTCACACTTTACACCATAAAAATGATGCCTCCAAATTTTTAAAGTGAAAACAACAACAGCTAATTCCAAGTCATGTGTAGGGTAATTTACCACATGATTTTTCAACTGATGTGAAGCATAATCAATTACCTGATCATTCTACATTAAGACACAACCAAGTCCTTTCAATGAAGCATCCCTGTAGATAAGAAACTCACCATTCCAGGAAGGTAGTGCCAAAACTGGAGCATTCACCAATCTTATTTTTAATTTTTGAAAACAATCATCACATTCTTTTGTCTAGATAAACATAACACCCTTCTGAGTCAGCTTAGTCATTGTAATAGATAACCATGAAATATTTTTAACAAACCTTCTCTAATAGCCTACCAAACCAAGAACACTACAAATCTCGGTTACATTTGTGGGTCTTGGCTATTCTTCAACAACCTTTTTTTCTGAAGGATCAATAATTATTCCATCTTTAGAAACAAAGTGAACAATGAAAGAAATTTTTTGCAACCAAAACTCAATCTTACTGAATTTACCATACAATTTCTTCTCTTTTAATGTTTGAAAAATCACCCTTAAATGACAGTCATGCTTCTCTTTAATTTTAGAAAACAAAAAAATGTCATCAATGAAAACAAACGCAAACTTATCCAAGAACTCATGGAAAATCCTATTCATAAGGTCCATTAATGCAAGAGGTGCATTGGTTAGCCAGAAAGGCATAACTACATATTCATAATCGCCATATCTTTTACGAAACATGGTTTTACGAATATCTTCTTCCTTTACCTTCAACAAATGGTACCCCGATCTTAGGTGAATCTTTGAAAAATACTAAGCTCCCTGGAGCTGAACAAACAAATCATCTATATGAGGAAAAGGATATTTGTTCTTAAAAGTGATGTTATTCAAGGCTCTATAATCAATGAAAAGTCTTATTGAACCATCTTTATTTTTAACAAATATGACAGGAGCTCCCCATAGTGATGTGCTAGTTCGAATGAAACCTTTATCTAATAAATAATGCCATTAATCCTTCAACTCTAAAAGTTCAATTTGAAAAATTCGATAAGGGGGTTTTGAAATTGTCTTAGAATCAGGAAATATGTCAATAGTAAATTCAACTTCCCGATCTGGTATTATTCTAGGAAACTCATCAGTAAAAACATCAGGATACTCATTTACCACTGGCACATCATTAATCTGAGTGGTTCCTTTGTTTTCAATAATATGTGAAAGGAAACATTCATTTCTATCTTTTACAAGTTTCTCAGCCTCTTGATATGTTATCAATAGTAAGGGTTCATTATTGTAAACAAACTAAAATTCTTTCTGAAAAGAAACTTCTTTATCTCTATAATCAATCATTTAATGGTAAACAGAGAGCCAATCCATACCCAGGATAACATCAAACTCAACTAGTGGTAAAATAATAAGGTTTTCAAGTAGGTTCTTTCCACAGATAAGGATATTAATATTCTTATAAATTCTTTTTTCCTAAACATTTCCCATAGGTGTTTTTACCACAAGTTCAAGATTCAATTCTTGAGATGGAATTCGAAATTTACATGAAAATTTCTTAGAGATAAAAGAATGTGTAGGCCCTGAATCAAACAACACAGTGGAATAATCTAAAAAAACAAAAAATGTACCTGATACTACTTCATTTTATGGCCCAACGTCTGATGAAGTAGTTTCAAAGGAATTCACCAGACCTTTCATCATGTAGTATGACTGCTTCCCATCATTTGAGCTCTTTGTCGAACACTCGTTTGAATAATGACCCATCTCATTGCACTTGAAACATTTCACTAAATGTAAATCAAATTTGGTCTTACCATCACCCTGATCGTTTTCAGTGCAATCACGAGCCTTATGTCTCATCTTACCACATCAGTATCACTTTCCAGAATTCAAAAGTCATTTCCCCACATGCTTTTTACAACATTTATCATGAACCGAAAACTTAGTTTTCTTACCATCCGACCTTTTTTCAGGATTCTTCCCTTTCTCCTGCCACCATGGTCACTTCTTCTGTTGGTAGTTATACAACACTTGATCATCAGAAAACTCCATTTACACCTTCTCAGCAATTCTAAAAAGATTTTCAAAACTCTTTAGCTCATGAGAATCTAATGCCCTTCGATATTGTGGCTTTAATCCTGAGTAAAAAAGATTGATTTTACTTTCAAGGTCTCGGATAAAAATTGGAGCATTCCTTGACAATAGAGTGAACTTTTCTTTATAAGCAGCTAGAGAGACAGCCTCTTGCCTCAATAACATGAATTTTTTTCCCTCCTAAGTCGAACAGCATTTGGAAAATATTTCTGAAGAAATGTACCTTTGAATTCATCCCAGTCATGAGAATCAATTTCATCAGCATCCTTGATATTTTTAACCATTAACCACCACTGATTTGGTTCACCCTCCAAATGGAAAACAACAAGACTATCCTTTTGATTGTCTGAACACCCCATGACATCAAAAATCTTCTCCAATGATTTAATCCACCCTTTAGCTAGCACAGGGTCAGATGATCCTCTAAATGATTGGGGGTGTTTCCTCATGAAATGTTCCACCATTGACATGTTCCTCTGCGGTTGATCTGGCTGATCTCGTGCATGGATACCACCACCATTTATCGCTTGATTCAACTGCACCATTACTGTAACAAACTGTTTAGTTCCAATTCCGACCATCTCAGGATGCTGATTTGAAAGGTCATTTCCTTCTGCATGCCTTCATAGCACTTCTTCCCTCTTTCCTCTTTGGAATAAAATTCTGAACAAACATTTAATAGATGAAGCAACATGGAAATCTTGAAATGCTATATCATTTCTATTTGACTGTAAAAAATAATTCTGGTTACTCATTTAATATAATTCTAAATCCTAATGTTATATAAACCGAACTCAGATTCCAACTATAAGTCCCCGGCCTTAAGCATTACATAAACATGAGTTATTTCAAGAATACACATTGAGGATATTTTCAGGTTTACATTTTTAGATAATTAGATCATATATCATGCTGTACATTCCACATTTCAACAAGGTGGTTACATAAAAGACAGTATTCATTTTTCCCATCAAAGGAGACATATTTAAAATAAAACATGGATTGCTTATTGACACTTTCTTGACACTATAACCACATGATTTACTTTTCCCTTAACCTGTGAAAAACATTTCATAAACATGGGATGAGCATTAAAGGCTCAGTAAGGGATATAAAAGTACGGAATGAAAACTTTAGTCCATGTATACATAAGAATTAATGAAATCATACTTTACTCATAAAACATAATAACTTTATCATACCTCATGAAACCATAAGATTTATGAATAACTCATATAAATCATAAGAAAAAAAGGTATCTTTGGCATTCATAACATTCTTACATAGGGAGTAACACTCATGGTTGCGTTTGGAATACCCATCACAGTATATTCCATAAATATTTTCAGAGAAACCTTAGCGTTTAACTCATTTTCATTACCCAATGCACTGGAGTGGTATATCGGGATCACCTGTCCTTAGTTTATCTCGGAACCACCCGTCTTCAAAAACAATTCCCAAGAACCATAACATAATCAAATCACAAAATCATGCATAAAGGAAACATAAAATTTCGTCATTTCAATCATAAGATATCAAAAACACATTGATATAATAAAAAAATTATCAAAACCATTTTAAATAACAAAATAAATGAAAAATAATACATTGTATATATTTTTCATTTTAAAAAAATGTTATGGCTTGTAGAGGAAGCCGAAACTCAAATAATGGTCACGGCGGCGGAGAAGTTGTTGTCGCCGCATACGTTAGAGAAAAACATTCCCTTTTCTACTTTAGTAAAATTCTTCAAATGAAAAAGATTCATTTTGAATAAAAGTAAAAGTAAAAGGTGTTTATACACCATAAAAAAGATAGTTGTGTATAAAACAAAATATCCCTCACTAAAAGGAGATTGAGACGAATACCCACACCTCGTATCCGGCTTGACTCGATCATTCTTTAATCTCCGGAATATTAAACTATAGTTAATTTCTACTTTATTGTGTACCTTTTTCAATTTCATTATTCCTTTTATATCACATATTACCTAGAAATGAACATTATGTAATTATTTACGTTAATAACGGTCGTTTTGTCGATCTTTGGTACTTGAGTCAAAAATAATCTTCTTATAATTACAAGTTGTTCATGTGGTAAAATATCCAATATATACAGAATTATATTCATGATTTAGATATCATATATACCATATATATCATGTATATACATGAATTTATAATATTACATAACATTTAGAGGTACGAAATGAAATGCACCGTTCATGGAGACGGTAAGCCGTACGTACGCATGAACGCTACTTTCATTTCAATTTCGTATTTAATGGAGTGAAATCATAATGATATAAAGGTATGTTATAATTCCAGTATAATATCATATATAACAACATTAACTCCATCCTTTATACTTCCCACATATGGCATTAACGATTCAAATCACTTTGAGGGGGCGGTAGTCCGCATTTCCTAAAATGAAGATATCGCGTTTACCCATAATTAAAACCATAAAGGTATGACATAAATAAAAAAATCATAATCATAAGGAAAAATATAAACATAATATATATCATATATAAATATAGTGACACATTAATGGCCACTATGAAAGGTGTTAAATGAAAATTGAACAATCATCGTTTCGTGAGGCAGAAATTCACCATCCACAGAAACAGTATGTTCTTTAACAATTAGACAGAGATGTGTGTATGTTTAGCTCAAATGCATCTCATAAAAAAAATCCTAGTATATTTAATATAATGTTTTTGTTACAAAATAAAGGAATAAAAAGAGTTTAGGTGTTTGTAGAAGCAAAATAAGACAAATGAACATTAGAGAAGACATTACCTTTAAATCGGGTAACTCCCCTTGGTCTAAACCAAAAGGGGTTCTTGAAGATATTTATGCCTAAAGTAAGGCTTTTATGATGAAGAGAGGGATTTGGAGAGATAAAATGATCATAGTTTGTCCGAGCCAATTCTTTAGAGGTGTGGGTTACGTGGTAGAGATGGGGGCCTTTTAAAAGAGGGAGGAGGGGCACTCTTGGAAAGTCAAGAAATGATGCGTTATTAGATAATGAGTTTCGGATTTTAAAGATCCCAAAATGATATATTTCAAGGATAAGTTGATAAGGGTTCCAAATAAACCCATATAATATGTTTTTGACAAGTGTATGCCTTATATTTTACATCATCTTCTCATTTTATTTTAATTGTCCATTAATGAGGTAATCACTACATTATCATGATGTCATAAATAAATTAATTTATTTAATGTCTAAAAATTATAAAATAAATACCATTATGTAGGAAATATTTTTATCTTTCCAATGAATATTTATAGTCTAAGATATCATTTACACAGACAAAACTATAATTGTTTTACTTGGGTGATACATACTTTGGTTATACAATCTTTTTAAAAAACATAAAACGATAAAGTGTCACTATCACCCAAATGTGATTCCATGGGGTCCCAAAGTTTGGCACAACGCATCCCATGGTCGGAAATGACACAACCAGTAGCATTTGGACACATTTTGGGGTCATTTTATATTATTAGGATATTATTTTATTACCCTTAACTACACGATTACTAATTAATCACGAAAAATTAAGATAATTACCATCGTTACTATTCATAATGTTAAAAAACAAAAGATTCTTAATTAAATAATTTGGACCTTATTATTCCAAATATGGAATCCATCTTACCAAATTAAAACACAAAAATTGTATTAATTAATTTAAAAATACTTCCCGTTGTCAAAACAAATAGTGGGTTTTTTAGAAACAATATCTATCAAAGGTTTGACAATTGTTTATGTCCAATTTCAAAGTGAAATTATATTAAAATGACCACCATTGGCTTAAATGGTAAAAATATATTTTATCTACACTTTAAAACCATTTAAAAAGATAATCTATCCATATTATTAAATTAGATGAAAAAACTGTTTTGAAGTAAAATGCAGTATTTTTAACTATTCATTAAAAAATGAACATTGTAAGAAAAATAGAAAAAATTTATCCAAAGTAAATTTCAGGGTCCCAATCCTAAAGAATAATTTTATTTTGAAAAATAGAGCTTATAAAATTTTCAAAATATAGATTTAAAAATGCTTCACCATCAAAAGGCAATAACACAATGTTTTATAAATATTATAGAATTCTATGATAAAGATTAATTTTTTTTCTCATTTTATGCCTTTAAAACACTATCTAATTCAGAAATAGACATAGATATAAAAATAAAGAATTCATTACATACTTTGGATGTTTCAATAATGGGAGAACTATATTTCTTGTTATGATTTAAAATTTATAAAGACATTTTTTGAAATGTTTTAAATCAATGAAAATATATTATTATTTTATTATAAATGTTTAGACAATAGAACACCAATAAATATAAAACATTTATGTGTAACAATAGAAAAAATGAATTGGAAGAAGCTAGAAAACCAGTAGGCAGAAAGATATATAGAAATAGGATTGGATGTTTTGTATATCTTACTACTAGAAGACTATAAAATATGTTTCATGTGTGTCTTTGTGATAGATTTAAATCGAATCCAAAAGAGTCAAATATTACTAGTGTTAAAATAATTTTTAGATATGTAAATGGAACATTTTATCAATATCTTCGTCTCCCCAAAAAAGTGATTTTAATTTTATTTCATATTCATATGCTAACTTTTGAGGTTATACATTAGATAGAAAAAGTACCTCAGGAACATATCACGTTTTAATGAAATCATTAATTTCATGGTCTAGTAATAAACAACACTCTGTTTCCCAATCAAATTATGAGGAAGAATATGTGTTTGATAGTAGTTTATGGGCATAATTATTGTGGATGATAAACTCCCTACGAGACTTTGAAATAAATTTTAATACTATATTTATTTTATGTGATAATACTAGGGAAATAAATATTTCAAAAAATCTTATTAGTCATTCTAGGAACATAAACATTGATATGAGGAATAATCTTCTAAAATATCATTATATGAGAAAGGATATATCTTAAAAACTTTTTTATACAACATATCAATTAGCTAATATTTTTACTAAACCACTTCCTAGAGAATGTTTTGATTTTATTAAGGAAGTGTTAGGATTATTTAATTTTAAATGAAGGTTTTATTTAATTTATTTTATCTTCTTATGTGTTGTAAATAATATTTTATCATTAAATATTTTATTTACATTCATGGTTGTTATATTTTTATTGAATTTTATGATATTTTTATTTTCATATTTAAAACCTAATGAGTAGATCCTCAACTATCATGGTAAATCCATCCATATCCTCTCACCCTTTACCTTCATGTTTATTCAGTTTACAAAGTATCAATCTATTTCTTTCGATTCCCATTTTTCAAAACCATAATTTTTTAATACCTTTAATCTAGAAACCATTTTATATGAAACATATAGAATATCTATGGACACTGAGTTTGGGAACAATGTTATCGCATCATCGAAAGATGGAAAAGTGCACCATGGAAAGGTAATTGATTTGGATTATTTACATTATAAAAATATTTCACTAAATTAACAAATAATATTTCAAATACTATATTATGATTTTGGAGAAGATAACATGAATTTATTATATAATATTGATGTAATAGAATATTTCAAAAATTCATTTTTCTCTCTCCGATTCGATGAAGATTCTATTTTCTCTAAGATTAACGATACAGAATTTACTTTGTCACTTATGTAAATGGATATGTTTTTTGTTATACACATGAAGTTGTGTTTCATTTTGATTTATAGAATATTGGTAATGGAATTAGTTTTCATGATTACATTATGGTTTAATTGTTTGGAATGATAACTATCTAGAATTTAATAATGAATGATCTTACTAAAAATTGTTATGTTATGATGAAATTCATTAAATATGGAATTTGGCCAAGGACTGATGAGCTCTATAATGTATTATATCATGACATGTATGTCATATTTTTCATTCTGAACCATGTAATGTACAATTCTTGTGGGTTTATGATAAGTTATCTAAACCATTTCTACCACAAGGTTGTGAAGACATGATATTATACCTATAGAATGATTATTATTTTTTTTCTACTGCGAAGAACATGAAATATTGTCAATATGTTTTTTGAAAAAACATGCTATCAAATAATAGTTTTAGATTATGGTACGGTGAATGATTTAGGATATGTTTAGGTGAACTTTTTATATAGTCTATTTTCAGTTGGTGTACAAACATGTAGTGGTTTTTAAAAGCTACTTAGGGGGTTTAAAATATGATTCCATAATTTCGTTCTATATTATAGAAGCTTGATGATATTGGTAAATCAAGGCTATAAGAAAATATTGTTTAGAGATGAAGAATTTCAATCTACATTCAAGAGGCTCTGGATAGAACTACTATTGTAGAAGAGTATGTGTTTCTGGTGGTTGAGTACGTTTAGAAAGAAGCTCATTGTCAATAACATCACAGTGACGATTTCCATGATCTTGAAAATATTTCTCTCATTATTCCAAATTCTGAAGCTACAGGTGGATTTTAGATAAAAGACAAATCTATTGATAATAAAGAGCCAAGATTTTCCTTGGTAGAAGTTTATAACAAGGAAGATATCCCTCACCTAGTCACTCAATCTCTTGAATCATCAGAATATGATACTAAAGCCTTTGTTATAAATATATATCTACTGTAGTTTCTGAACATATTTTCTAGAATCCAATTGAAATCCAAGAAAAAGATTTTTGAAGTCTTCAATGGTTCATCACTTCCAATATCATGGTCTTCGGCTTAAAATATCCATCGAAGGACATTCATATAAAATCTTATTTCTATTGGAATCCATCAAGATTTTGTCACAAATTTTCTAGAGTGATAAATTTTTCGAATGATGAATCTATGAAGAATTTATATTTAGAAGATATAAAGAAACTGATAGGGAGATAATTCCAATTTATCAGTGAAATAAGTAGAGCATCAACCTCCTCTCATTAGACACAACTATAAAGGATTAGATGATTTGAATCAATAACATTAGTGCTGGTAGATTTCAATGATAGACTACATAGTCTTGAGTGTGAAAATACTCCTTTATGTGTTCTGTTATAAAATAAAATGCATAAGGTCAGTTGACATGTATATAATGAATCTTTGTTGTGAATTGTACCTAATCATGTTATGGACAAGTTTACTTCATTCATCTAGTTAAAGGAATATATGCATGAGTTTAAGATGGTCAATTCAGTGGAGAATATAAAGATTGTTCCTAATTAAATGAAGCTTTTCAATAGTTGATAGAATTATTTATAAATCATTTTAATAGCATTATTTTAAAATTCATTTATATTAACGTTGATGTACAATGAATTCCACTTCCATATGCGCCCTCTTTAACTGCTGATTCTGAACCATGCCCTTCAATATTAAGACACTTTGTTGGCTGAGTATTGTAATCTATTTTTAATAACATTTAAATTTATTTTTGAATTTAATATTCTTGTTGAGATTTAGATTTATTTAATTTAAGTTAATTTCTTAAATTAATACCCTAATTTTTTTCCCTTATATGTTTTTTATAATATACATAGTTATAGTTTAGTGACTCATTAACAATTCAGTATATTATTCATTATTTCAAACCGTATTTTTGATATCACAAAAATGGGATAATATAAAATAAATGGGAGAATATTTATAAGGAAAAATATATATTGATAATATCTATGATAATATCTATTAAAAATATGGGTGAGATGGGAGAGAATATTTTCAAACAACAATATTTCATTATAAAAAATTATATTATATTTTCAAAATAATACTGTGAAATCGATGTATTTTGTATATATATTTTTGTGTTTGAAAATTCTATATTTTATTTGTTTTAGTTTATAAAGTGTTATATAGGGTTTGTGATCATCAAAAAATGGGATATTGTTGGGATTTTAATTTCTCAGAAACAATAAATAATTTATGATGATTCTGAAACTCACAAATATAGTTTTTTTTCTTCTAATGAAGCTTCCATGAGTGATTTTTCAGGAATTTATATTTGGGTTAATGAAAATTAATGTTACAGGAATTACTCTGGGAACATGGTTACAAACCCTACATTCACAAAATGAGCGTATGGATCATCATCACTATGCTACACTGGAAAGTTAACGCTTATGTATGGTATCAACCATACATTTTTCTAAATGGTCTGTGTTTTGATATAAATTCTTAATTTTTGGGAATCATAATGAATATGGATCAACAAACCCATATTGGATGTTTTTATTACTATTCATCGACCTTGTGTTTTGTAATTCGATCGTTTGGTTAATCAAATCTATGTGAACGATATTTTGACAAAAATGAGAGTGTATGGATTATCATCCAAATGATACTTTTGTTCCATATGTGACATGAATATGAATTAATTGTTAAGGAACCATGAGTTTGTAGGAACCGTACATGAAATAAAGGAACCCTATGCTATATAGTTCATCCCTCCATTTTGTTTACAATGGGGAGGTTTTGAAGGTGCATTTTCAATCCGAGATTACAGAAATGATTGAATCAGAATTGAGGACTGGTTCATGAATGATTAGTATTGTTTCAATAAAATGAATTCATTGGAAAAAATAACTCATTTTCCTAAGGTATTTTATGAATCCCCTATTCAATTGGAATTTGAATTTCCAAGATCAACAAGGTTATTCTTTTGGATTTGACATACCAAAGAATGCTATCTGTTTTATATTTTCCATTAGTGTATCTATTTAATAATTTATCTTTGTAAAGGTATTCACATATGTGACTACATTATTGATATTATTTTTTATTGTTCTACTGTAATGAATGATCAAATATATGTTATTTTCAAAAGATGTTACACCTTTTAAGTTCTACATATTTCAACATAGAGTTACTACCACTATTTAGTTTCTACCTAATTGATGATCATTTTGAAAAAAGGATCACATAAAACTATTTCATTTATAAAGATATTCTTTTCTAAATAAGAAACTCAATAAATTTTAGATTTCTTTTTGCTGTAACTGTGAAGATCAACACATTCATTTAAAATCAATCATTTGATTTATTGGAGTTATAACTACATGTACTCAGTTGTGGTGGAGTATTAGCCTCTCGATATCTGATGTGGATATCTGGTTCATTTTTATAGAACCCTAAGGTTTATTATTATTATTTTTTGTAAACGTGTCGACATCTTGCACTCAGTTTTGAATTCACGGTCCTGTGAAAAGAGGACTATTCTAGTGAAATTTACAAGGCTTGCGGAGCGAGTGGTTTGTGGAGTGGACTAGGAGATCATTATTCCCAAAACTGCTTTAAAAAGATGATTTCATTATTTATGTTTATCCAATGCCTATTATTATAATAGAAGTAAAAAACATCATATCTATTTAAATCACAGTGGGTTTAAAAATCTATAATTGTGGAATATTTTTGAAAAAGACACAATTCACCCCCTCTTATGATACATTCTATATTCTAACCTAACATTTTAATACTCACCCCTGTATGGGATTTTCCCACAATTGTCATGTCTAGTGAAGATGATCGAACTATTGATAAATCCCAAAAGGGGCCAGGACTAGGCATTTCTCAGTGATCGAGATAGACCATGGTGTGTCCCTGTGGTATCTTGATAAGAGTCCCCATATTTACATTCATTTTTTACATGTTTTTAGTCTCATTTAGTGGGATTATATTTTCCATCAATATATTCCATTACATATTCTAACACTCTAGTTGTGGGATTTAGATGTATTCATGCATAGGTTATTAGTTATTTTACATTTCATTAATTTATGGAATTGTAAATGTGTGTGTGTGTGTACATGTACATTTGGCTAAGGGATCCCATGTTAGTGATATGCCTACTCTTTTTTAGTCATTATCCCATGTCCAATTTGAGGCGAGCCGAGGAAGTCAAAAAATGGGACCCATTGGGATGTGGAATAAAAGAGTGGTATCAGAGAATTTGTATCTACCTTAGGAACAAAGTCTTTAAGATGGGTTTGTAGCAATAATTTTATGTGTTTTTACATTAGAATTGAGGATAGGGATAAAAGTGATGGTGATGTTTCCGACATATACATTTACCAAGACTTGGATCGCCTTCCTTCAGACTCAATAAATGAGAAAACTTGTTGTAGTGAATAAAATGGTTTATGCATCATATAAGAATGGTTTGTGGTTTCACTTTCCATCTTGATTCATCCATCTAGATATATTCATTGATTTTGGTACATATTTTCTATTTTAGGATTTCTC
Source organism: Viscum album (assembly GCA_963277665.1). Taxonomy (NCBI): domain Eukaryota; kingdom Viridiplantae; phylum Streptophyta; class Magnoliopsida; order Santalales; family Viscaceae; genus Viscum; species Viscum album. Next base: position 144,970,719 of record OY728123.1, on the reverse strand, counting down.
CACAACGTCTTCCAATAGGTATTCCACACTAATATCATGAGGTTGATCCACTAAACAAAGAGGCATAAATACATGGACGTGTTTTATAGGTGATACCATTACGTGGTTCACTAGCCATACCACTACCCACTAAGAAGAATATGGTACATGTAGTACCATTAGATAATTTGAAATGTCAAGGGCACATTATGATATTAATAAATAGAGACTCATCTAGTTATAAAGTGAACATAAAATAGAGGTAGTTAATGAATTTATTGAGATGGTGTTATGATATTTTTGTATTATCAGGACACTAGAATATCAAATGGTTGTTTTATAAGTGATCCTTATATATGGATTTGAAGGAAGTTGCTAGGGTTTGGTCACCAAATCGTATGATGATGAGGCTCTATCATGGTCAGAGATCGAGAATATTTTTAGTCTGGTGTTCACTCTAGTGATGTTAGGGGATATATTTTTCTAGGAGATTCTACAGCTTCTATAGGTTAGTAAAACATTTGGTTTGTATTCATCGAGGTTTACCAACACCTCTATATTATCAATGGATATCGTTCTTGATGAGTTCTTCCAGGATCATAAAATGGATAAGGGAATGTGTATATTCCTCCAAAACAGTGTAATACCTTTGTTAATTCCTATATTTTTTAGGGGTTCTAGATGGATATTTGGTTGTAGAGTGTTTCCAGGAGAAGCAGACAACGACAGTGGATTAGAGTAGTTGAAAAATAAGAGTAGTGAATTTGAATTATGGAGATGACATCAGTCTAAATGATGTAGACGTGTGTAGAATTTCACTAACAAGTACCATGATAGAGGATATATAGTTTAGGGATCACTATATGGGTATAGTCAATGACGTGAGAGGTGCTGCTACTCATGGGATGACAGATGACATATTGTGTGAGAATGTCGAACCTGATGTATAACATATAGATATATAGAGGATGGGTCCCTGAGGTAGAGGAATTGGAATGAATGTATAGTTATTTAAGGAGGATAATGTGAAATAGGAGCTATAAAATTATTTGGGGAAGTTAGATAGTTTGACTTGTTACCACCACCAACCACAGCTGGTCCATGCCAAGATCAGGGTACTAGAGGGAAATGGCATAAGAAGGTGATGGAGGAATATGAACCATAGGCTTTCCGAATGATATTAGATATGATATGTGCCTTTTATACCATATTTTTAATACTGATAGACAAAGATTCTATTCATTCCATTATTTTAATATATATGGATTGAGAGTTAAGGATTCCAGTTGAGCCCATAGCTCGACCATTATGCTTGCAGAATCATATAGTAGATGACTCAAAGATCACTCACTCATTTTAACAGTGTGACCTAACTCCTGGAGGTGAGATTTTTTATTGGCATCTCCTTTTTATCATTAATGAGTCCCTATGGATTCATCTTATGTATACACCAGTTATCCATAAATTATTCTTAAATAGATTATTTAACGTTGAAAAATCAATGTGTCTATAGTGATGGGACTAGGTTTTTATTTTTTGGTGAGAGGAAAAATTAGAAAACAAAAGATGAACTTATAAATAAGAGGTTTCAGCAGATTACTTATCAGTTGGGTATCATGAACCTTGTTATACTTTATTTTATGAGTTTTCAGTTCCCTTCAATAGTTATAGAGTATGGGGAAATGTTTATAAAGGACAATACAAGATTACCTCCCCACTGAGAGATAGACTTATGCAGTTATATACACCTTGGGATGACCCTTATATCTATTCTATCATATCAAATGGAACCTATAGAGCTTCATGAGTTGATGGTGCAATTGGAGGACAAGAAGAGGATAAACTTTGTTCGACCTAGTTTATCACCCCAGGTATCCCCATTTTTTGTTCTATAAGAAGGAAGATGGGAACTTAAGGGTGTGTCTGAAATACTAGCACATGTTCTAGGTAAAATGATAAAAAAACATCCACTACTATGGACATATGAACTATTTGAACATTCAAGAGTGGTTCAATGATTATTAAATTTTGACAACATATTGGGCTGTCACTAGTTGTGAGTACATAATGGGGATATACTAAAGATGGAAATTAGATGTCATTGTGGTCACTATGTGTACTTGTTAACACCCTTTGGCATAATTAAATCATTGAAAGTGTTCATGGGACTCGTGAATTAGATCTTTTAGACCTTCTTAGACCAGTTTAGGGTAGTCTTCATCGAAGACATCAATGTGAAATTGGCATCTAAGGAGGAGAAAAGGACAAAATTGGTGATGGTTTTAAGTGACCTCCAATAGCACCAGCTATACAAGAATAATTTTTCATTTTGGGTCTTGATTATTGTAGTCCAATATCTAGGACATGTTATATAAGATGATTTTGTGGAAGTGGGCCCAATGAAGATCAAGGTAGTGTTATCTTAGGAGACCCCAAAGATAAGTATGATTGTGTGACAAATAAATGGGTTGGAAGGCTATTAACAAAGATCCATACCTCAATTCACCTGGGTATCATTCACCAGGAAAATGTTCACATGAACTGGGTATCATTTCATGTTAATTGAGTGAGTTTAGTTGGATTTTCTAGAGTTGATGATGAGATAGATGACTTCTCCAATCACGGTAATTTTTAGGGAGGGTTTCGAGTACATAGTGTGCTACAAAACCTCTAGAATTCTTCGTGGTTGTGTTCTAAGGTAGAGTTATATAGTAATTACCTATGGATCACATCACTTGAGACTACATGATAATAACTACGTGATGCACAATATGGAGATACCAATAGAATTCTTCTAGCAACATATGTGGTAACACTACCTAATGGGAGACATGTTAATCATCTATTTAGAACACAAGAGTCTCATTTATATATTCTCTGATAAGGATATTAACATTATAATGGGGCAATGCATAAATTTCTTCTATGATTATGAATTTGGTATTTCATATAAACCTGAGAAAGGAAACATGGTAGTAAATGACCTCATTAGGAGATATTATTCATAGTTGCTGACCAAGGCATTAGAGAAGTTTTCATCATTATAGTTTTCCTTCGTCGATGTTCATGGATACTCTTAAATCTAATTTGTAGTTATTAATCATATTCATTTATAGTGATTCAAGGAGTCAAATCTTGGGGATTCCTATTATGGGACCACATGTTCTCGGATATCCACTAGACACGATCTTGATTGACTTTTTTAAGGTGGAGAGCATTCCAAAAATTTTATAGGATTGACTATGGTACTAGTGATGTTTCAAGAGGAGGTAATGGGAGATATTCAGGAATATCTATTGGTAGAACATATAGAGTGTAAAATATTTACCAAGACCTCTAAAATCATTTTTATGGCTAGGGATGAAGAAGGGAGTAATAGATTTTGTCTCTCTATAACATACATTTATAAAATTAAAGTCAATGAGTCAACTTAAATTGAGTTTAGGTCTACAACATGATGTGAAAGAGATGATGTGGGATGGGATATCCATGTAATTCATGATTGAATTTCCACATATGTATTAGGGACATGATTCCATATGGGTTATCATAGACCAACTCACAACGTCAGACCACATCCTATCTTTTTGGGAGAAGTGTTAAATATATAACATGTGATTAATCTAAATCATGGTTATATTATAACTCCATATAGTTCCCTTGATGATTGTTTCTAGACCTGACATTCAATTTAGCTATCAGTTATGGAAGATATTTCAAGAGGTGTTTTAGAATCAGTTACGTTTGAGCATGTATTTTCACTGTTAGGATGATGGACTAGAATTTCGAACAAGTCAAGATCTATTAGACATAATGTGAGCTTGAATATAAAAATTTAGATGTCTCTAGGAGGATAAAACTACCACTATTTGAGTTTTCATACAACAATAGATACCATTCCACCATTCGAGGCCTTGTACGTGCGACCCTACAAGACACCACTTTAAAAGACTGACCCAGGAGAGTCAGCACTAATAAGACTAGAGTTGGTGAAATCCATAATATTGATATTTCAGAGAATCTTGGAGAGGATGAGAACTACATAGATCCATCTAAAGTATTATATTGCCAAACGATGGAAGTCATGGGAGTTTGAGGAGATAAGCCATGTGTTCCTTTGAGTTTCACATTAATATGGATTACATAGATTTATTTGGGGTAAAAAAATCTCTAAGATTCATTTGATCATTCTAGATATTGGGTAGAGTTGGTGAGATGGCATCCATTTTAGCTATACCACCCCAGTTAGACCTTGAAACTGACATCTCCTATATGTTACAGTTTAGTAGGTACATTCATGAACCATCACTTGTTATCGATTGGGGAGAGCTAGACATAGAGGATGGAGATAAATTTCCTGATTACCTAGTACAGATCATGGATCAGTATGAGGGGATCATTAATGGGGGAGATATTTCATTAGTCCGTGTCTGAGGGAAGGATATGAATATTCAAGAGATCACCAAATAGTGGGATGCTCAAAAGCGTGCTTAATACCCATATATTATTTTCCTATAAACACTTGTTTTGGATTATTGAGATGTAATTCCCCATGGTGGATAGAATATAACCACTCAGACCATCTGTGAAATATTATTGGATATTTTATGAATTGTATTTTTGAGACTATTATGCAAGACAATGTGTCATACTGAGGAACAATGTGCCCATAATAAATGTTCAAAATATATAAAAAATATTAAATTTCATGTGGGAATATTTTTCCTTAAAAATTGTAATAGATTTTATATAGTTTCCCAGATCAGATTTCCAAGGGATCTATTGAGCTCAGAACATGTTTTTTTACCTTAGGTGTGACATAAACATTGTTCCCATGTGGCATTTCTGAAAAATTCATTACTTTCGTAAAATGAATAAAATAAGTAATATAATTTTTTTTGAAATGACACATTGACATGATTTTTTATAAATTCTAAAACATGTTTGATGTATTTAATGGGTTATCTACATAACCCTTCAAATAATGGATTTGCATTAAATAGTGTGGATGAACATCCATTGGTAGACAATATCTTGATCGAGGATCATCGATCGTCATGCAATGGAATTTAGATATATCTCCGATGAAAACAACACATCATTGTTCTTAATTAGTGATAAATAAAAATAAATTTTGGATTTTCATTTTATTTGTATTTATATTTGATCGTTATTACAATTATGAACATGAATCAATCAACCAATGAATTCATTCATAGATCATGCGTTTTATGGCTATGTGATAGTTTCAATTCGATATAGGTAGTTTCTTGTTGATTATATTGGAAATATTATTCCATTATATAATGAAATATAAGTGAGGTTGATATGATCATCAGTTAGGTTCCATTCCTTGTCATTGTTCATTGTTCTTTCCCTTTCCCCATTTCTTCTATCCTCGTGGGAAATTCTGTCAGCCCACAGTTTGACATTCTATTGGAAAATAAATCATTTCCCTATAGTTTTTGTGTGGAATGGATTGATATCACATATCCATGTTCAGATCTATGATATGATCATTGAATGATGATCATACTTGGATGGACCAAATCAATAATACACAAAACTGATTTTTTGGATCCTAAATATGTATGGGATGATACAAAAAGATCAACAGAATTGTGGAAAATTTTGAGCTACACGGTTTGAATTTATAGAAAACACATTGTATGGGTCGATCAAGAAAAAATTATGGTAGTTTTGTGAAGTAAAATATTACATGGTGTGTGACTCCTCTCTCACGTCTTGCAACATGACCCTGAATGCTCTCCATGAAACTCAGAAGAAAAAAATCAAGAACCAGGGCTACATGGATATAGAGAAACTGAATACTCCCATAAAGACATGGATATAACAACCGTAATTGGTAAGAGTCATGTACATGGACATAATAAGAGGTACATGGTTATGGACAGACTGTGCTATTTGAAATGGACATGGACAAGTGCCATTTTACATGGGATGAACCTGATGTCCAAAAGACAGTCCATGTACAACTTGAACACATAGTGTGCATCCTTCAATATATATTCGATACCATATCCTACGTATCTTGGAAAAGCTTGTATTGGTTTAAATGCCTCAATTCTTCCCCTGAGGTTTAGTATGGAATCACATCCTACACATTGAATGTTGATCCATTTTAAGGGACTTCATGAGCCTCATAGTGAGATCCTCTATCATCTTCATTCCCTAGGTGGAGTTAATGGTAACATTGTGAACCACACTACGTTACTGATAATTATATACATAGAGGGTTATTTAGGTTGAGTTATTTTTATACCCCATGGACTTGGGGTGTTATTCCTATCTGTGTATTATATATACTCAAATGTACAACATATACATCATGTAGTGTGACTCGATGAACTACACATCTCATACAGAAAATAATAGTGCCACTTGACTAGAGGATTGTGTTATCCAAGATGAGTAATAAATAGAACCATTATGATAAAATCATTGGATAGAATTACTATTGTGAATTTACAATGAGAATGTGTTCTTTGAAGATTATATCAATATTTTTAGGTTATATGTAATGTATACATATACCAATATAGATCAGACTATTATTATTATTTTTATATGATTTATCATTTTGTTGTTTCTTGTTGGGTATTATTATACTCACCCATTATCCTTCATACATAATCAATTTTAAATATGTTCCTTGATATTAATCTTGCTGATGTTATATGATTCTTTAATGGATGCAATTTTACTTCCCATTCTATTAGTTTGACATATCAATAGTATTAACACATTCCTTTTCTCATCTATAGGCTATCTAAGTGGATTCATAATATTTATGATCTCATTTAATATATAATACATTTCAAAAATGGAATAATCCAGTTGTATCTTAAAATAGTCAATCATGATATTATAGTTTTTTAATCACAGTTCAGTAACAATAAAAGTATTTTTTGGAGAAATTACTAGAGTGTCCCTAGTTTAATAAATACTTGAAAAATAAAGTAATCAATTAAATTTAACTTTTCATATCTTAAAAAATAGTACATTAATAATAATAAAATTACATTCATAAGAAAATTTATTTGTAACATCCATGTCTTTTATAAATATTTTATTTTTTTTATTTATCTTAAATAGTACCACAAATATCAAATCCCTTGATTTCTGGATAGATTTTTATTTAAATTTTCAAATCATAATTCTTAGGTTATATTAATAATTAATTATTATTTTTATTAAAACCTTCATGTTTAACATACATAATTAGAGTTTATTAATTGAAATTAAATAAAATTCCATAAAGAAATGATCAAGATCAAAAGTAAATAACAAATAGTAATCATAGCTTTAGTGAAAATAATATCAATGATACTAAATTTTGGTCCTAGTGGAATTCTCAGTATGTGGATAAATTTAGATTTCCACTAAAAATATATATTTTTCAAAATCAAAATCAAAATCCTCAAATTGAAAACATCCAAGATAACAAACATAGAAAGTATATAAAATTCATTATTTTATATTAATTCTCAAAGGTTTATTAAAAACATAGTTAGACTGAATGTAATTAATTTAACTATGAAATTTTTATATAAAGTCAAAATATTATGCACATCAATTCTAATATTTAATATTTGAGTATGGTTATGAAAATACACATTCGAAAACAATTATTGGAAAACTAAAGATGGTAAATAGTTTTTTAAGTGAAATCATTTTTAACAAATGTAAGTAAATGTATATAAAATACACTATATATTCTAGAAACATGATGTTTAATTCCACAATGGAACCTCATCCACTATACCTGATAATAAATCAATTCCATTAACATTTATTAATTAAAATAAGTTTATCCAAAACCCAGATTAAGTATAAGACATAAAAAAAATGCATATACAAGGTACTAGTTTAATCCAAAAATCTTCTATATATATACATGGTAGAATGAAATGGTGTAAAAAATAGAATGATTATATAATTTATCTTTTATAGAATACATTAGTGGTTATAAAATATAAAAAAAATAATACAGACATTAAATTTATATAAAAATAGAGACAATTAGATATGTTGTGCAAATATGTGAAAAAATTGCATTATAAATTATGGTGAATAATTACGATTTTATTTGATTGAGTAGTCTTCCAAAAGTTTCTTGGAGTGAAGAACATAGTTAGTTAGGAACTTCTATCCTCTCATGTAATTATGTAATTAAAGATATTTTTATGTAGTTATCATAGTAAGAATAAGATTTCTCCCATATTTCCATAGAATATATTTGAATGTGAGGCTTCCTTTAATTTATATAAGGATCTCCGAAATGTTATACATTGAAGAAGTATCATAAAAAATACTCATTTTGATTATAAGATTAGTAAATCATTAAATAATCAAAACATAGTTATCCATATTTATGATGATAAATTTTAAATATAATAAATATTTTTTAAAACAATAGACAGAATAATTCTAATAATCATGGTCAGTATAGAATCAATTCTTCTTCTGGTTGATTAAATAGACATGGTTTATTGATCTCCATTATATAGTTGATTAAATTGTTTTAAACATTCTAACTATACAAGACATGAATGGTTGAAATCCTTTTTTCATTCACTCTAGAGTCCATTTTTAGTTAATAAATTATTCATGATGTTGATCAACTAAAGGAAAAGTAAATCTAAATATTTTTTTGGAAAATTATATACGTTATAAAATAGTCATCATGTTTTCTCTTGATATGAAAAGACGTTTGGATAAAATATTCAATATATTAAAATATTAATGTGTAGTTTATTGAAACAAATAAAAATCTGAGTCGCCTGCATTGTTTCTCACCCATGATTAGTTCATTAGTCATCTAGTCCCTTAACATTAAAGCATATTTTTTTCCATAACATAGGATGTTTTCAGAATTATTCCTCAGTATACCACCATGATATTTTATAATATATATGTCTTTTTTTTAATTCATAGTGTTAAATTGTTTTATTTATACACAACCACGAGCATAAACAAACCACGATATAATATTAAAATAAAATAATTAAAATTCACTAATATCATAAACAAATTTGATTGAATTTTTTTAATATGAATGATTAAATTTCAAAAAATATTAATAAATAATTTTCTTAATTAAAAAGTATTTATTAATTACTAAGAATAATTATTCGATTTAAAATGTTAAAAATAATCTAATTTGATAAATTTTTCTAAAGTATATTATTTTTCATTATTATGTATCTTTATTAGTAATTAAAATGAATTTTGATGAAATTTATTATTAATGAATTAAATCAAATGAATAAGCATTAATACATTTACTATCAACTAGTTTGGAGTGAATATAAAACCATTTGACAGTAAAAAGAGGAAAATTAATGAAAAACAACTTACATGTAAAATGATTTTTTATTTTAATATTTTATATTAATCTCAATTTTTGAAGGATTCAGTATAGTGAAGAGTTACGATGGTAAAAATCATTTCACTAAAGTATGTGTTTAAAGGGTTAAATAGAGATTAACCTACGAAATAAGGTATACAATATTACAAAAAATATTCTTCAAATTCATTATCTTTATTTTATATTTAATTTATACATTTATCTTTTGAAATTTTCACATTTAGATCCAATATCCCTTAAGATTATTATATTTAATCTTCTCAGTATTATATTTTTCCACCAACTTCACTTATAAAAGGGGACATATGCAGATCGGTTATCCATGCCACATAAGCCATTTATATTGTAAAATTACTACTCAAATACCCTATAAAAACATTATTAATTAATTTTAGGTTATAAACATCAGATAAAATACTTCCAATTCATCTAGTGTTTTTAATGGAGGATACTTGATTAAAGGTATATGTTCTTCCCTGACATTTTATGTTTCATTCTCCTCAATGTTCATCCAAATTTTCTATTACCATATTAACTTGCCAATATATGTGATTTTACGATATTAAATTGTTTTTATGGTGTTTTTATATACATTTTATATCTTCTTTCTATCTAATGATAATTGAAAACAATGCTCATGTATCTGTACGCACTACCGTTTTCGTTGAATAAAGAATTTTATTTTTCATATCAATCTTCATTGGATAGTTATATATATGAATGTAATCCATATTTATTATTATAACATAATGATGTTTATCTAAATATAATATATAATATACATTCTTACTATTACATCAATTGGAAAAGGATAACACCACTCGTGTATATGTGTGGACAACCACCACCATGATGCAATGTGATTCATTTTTAATATAAGATTTTCATGGATGTAAATAAGAATAAATTTAATGAATACATATTATATATATTATTTAAATGTGAATTTATATTTACCATTATTTAGTACCATCTATTAGAAAGTGTAAACATCACTCATATACACATACAAACTACCAACCCCACAGAGTGATGTAGTTCATTTTTCATCAACACCCAATATGGATGGATATAAAATTATATATAATAAAAAATATGATATTATAGAAACTATAATAATTCAATATATGATTAGACTATGACCATGGATGGAGCATTAGAACTATCAAAACTAAAACAAACATTAATGATAGACCACTTTTCACTCGAATAATGATTTTAATGGAGAATTATTGATAAAAGGGGAATTGGAAATTCTAAGTGAATGGTATATAGTTTCATATGTAGGAATATGTTTAAAAAATATTTTTATAATAAAAATATATTTATTATAAATGATGTTCATCCTCATATAATGGAAGATGAGACATGGGGTAAGGGATTCCACTTCTCAATTTATCTTCATTCAGATATGTTTTATAATCAGTAACTTATAATTTTTTGGTTGATATAATACCCAAGAAATTTAATTTATAATTATTTTCATGAATATTATTTAAATTAACAACTCCATATAAGATTATCTATTTCATAAGTTTTTAATACAAATATTACCAAAGATTTATGTGTTTATAAAAAATTCCCCTATTTGTTTTAGGGTTTTCTTGGTTAAATTTTTTTGATGGTAATTATATGAGCATTTTCTACTAAACCCAATCTAGTTTTTATTATGATATGGTTATTTATTTGGTTTTATTGTTTTCCTTTCATTTTACAGCCTTTGAAAATACAAATGAACTAGAAAACGTTATGAACAAAATAATATCTTATTTCTTTCTGTTGGAAATATTTTTCATACATATATAATTTACATAAAATTATTTTATGGATGTTTTTATGTCCACATAAATGTTATAAAATTTTCTTTCTCATTATGTTTGTTTTTATTAAAATTGAATGAATAAACACTTTTAGGGTTTTTATATGACTTTATTTTGACTTTTTATAAATGATTAAGAAGAATGATTTGTTATAAAGTATAATAAATGAATATATTTTACCACCATCATGTACATTCATCATCATTGACAATCAATTATAATATTTGCAATGTTTTATAGAGAAAATCCTTCTTCCATTTTTAGGGGATTATAGTTTTTAAATGTTAAAAAAGGGATATTTTTCATATGTTTTAAAAGGGTATTTTTATTGCTTCTATAATATTGGTTTTTTTCTATGCCAATATAAATTAAGTATAATTATGATTTACTCGGGATATGGTATTATTATAACATCCAATTTCTTTCCCTTTATTGATTATGATGATGATCTTCTAAGGATAATTCTATGAAATATGTTACCTCCCTATGGGTTAACAAAGTCTTGATGTTTTTTGTGAAACCCAATTCTTTTACATGGGTTATTCTATAATGATTATTTTTTATGGTTTTATGGAAATTTTTTTTCATTATTTCATTAGTGGGACTAAAACTAGATATTCCTCCAAGTAATTTAGTAAACAGTTATATCTAATAAGATAATATGAACTTGAAAGTGGAGTATACTTTATTTAGTAAGTTACTTTTAAAACTATTAAATTCATGGTTGGGATCATTGACTAAAGAAATGGTGGAATATAGATCAAACCCAATACTAGATTGGAAATTTTTTATAATAATATGAATTTATGTGTTCTTATAATAAAGAAATGATTTCCTATGATTATGTGTATGTTAAAAATTCTTGTATTATGCTGATGATATGTTCTCCAAGAAAAAGATTTTTTATTTATTACTCTATAATCATATGAATTTTTTATATTTTGAAGAATAATAATTTTTCGATGACTCATTATTAATGATCTTTGAATGATGGGGTGTAAATTTCATAATTTATAACCTTGTTTTCATAATCGTGTTATTATTTTGTCATTATTAATGATCATTTGTTTTTATCTTATATACTTAACATTACAGAGAATCATAGGTCGCTAATATATTATGTTTATATTTCATTAGCGTATTTTGAAAGTTTGAAATAGGGTATTTATAATAATGGTACTTCTTGAGAAGAAATATTTCGTAGAGGTTCGTGATAATTGATGAAAAAATTAGATTAATATTCTTGTCTCCAAATATATTAAACATTTATTATTATCAAGAATATATTAATATGATATGAGTTAAATATTCATTAGATATTATGTAATATATATGTATCAAATTATTTAGTTCCCACATCTCTTATTCCTATTGGGTTTTGTTTTGTTAGAAATTTGTTCTTATGGATAGAACCTAAAACAACCAATCATGAAGAAAATCTCATATTGGATGACCAAAAGTTAAATAATTTTATAAGATAGGGGGATAATTTTTGGAGTTTTTTTCATTTTACTTCTCACTTTCATTATGGTTTACAATAAATTGTTACCTATTTTGGGTTTTAGAAAATTACTGGAAGCAGAAGGAGACTTTCTAGTATTTAAGGTAAGAGGAAATGAAATTACCATCCTCAGAAGAAACCAAATGTATTGGGAGTTGGGATAAAATATCTTATCACTAATCTCACCCAAATATATCAAGATATGAGTGATAACACAAAACATTATGAGATTCCAAATTCACAAATTATAGAGAACTATAACATTTGGTAGTTAAACCAACAACATTCACCCTTATATGGATCATTAGATTCACTAATTACTTAGTAATTGATTTATGTGAATGGATATTTATTTTTCATTCTCTTTTTTAGGCATTGGGAGATTTTTCTTTGATGTGTATAATTTAAAAGGTGCATGGGATCAAAAGTAGACTCTCAATATGAATATGAGTGATGAAAGAGAAATTATGTTCATATATGTAGAAGAGTTTAAGGGGGTGTTTCTTTAAATGTATTATACTAGAACCAATTTTACTAATATTTGGATAGAGATTATATAGATGAAGAAGTGGTATAATTATACCATTGGTAGAAAAACATTATGATTTTCCAGGCACACATAAGGTTTTATCATTGACCTTATGATAAAAATTGATTGATTCCATATTAGCCTAAAAATTATTTTAATAGTATTATCAATAAAAAAATTTAGTTTCTATGAATAAACAATTAAATGGTATCTACAGTTCTAAATAGAGTGATGTAACCCTAATTTTATTTTAGTTTTATCTATAATAATAGGAAAATAGATATTTATCGAAACATGAATTATAAATCACATAGAAGAAAGAAAATCCAACCACCTACATGCAAAAAATGTTTGGAAAAGAACTCAAAAAAATTTAAACGAATTTTTAATTTATATATATGTTGAGAGGTATGACATAAAGATAATTATTTTTGATGAGGAATAAATATATTGATAGATTCACAAAGGAGACTAAGGATTAAACCAATAAAGATAAATGATTTAGATATGAAGAGATTTTTTATTATTTGAATTAAGGAACAAATGTAAGGTTTAATGAGGATTGAAGGTTGAAAAACACCATTAATGAAAAAATGGTCATACTATTGTTATCACAAATAAAATGGTTTTTATAACAACATGTTGAAATGGGGACATAAAAACCATTCTAAAATTTAGAATTTATCATAAGATTCTGGGTATACCAAATATTTTCTATATCAATAATTTTATTAAGGTATCACATCACCAAATAAATGGTTGATATTGAATTTTGAATAAATTCATATATTTTTATGATGATCGAATCTCTTGTTTATAAATCCTCTCTAATAGATGTTTATAGGAATGTGTTCATATAAATATCATTATTCTTTATATAGTAGAATATGATGTGATTTTTGGAAAATATTGGATCTCTAATCCTAGTTCCCCTATCAATTTCCATAAAATAAAAGTATACTTTAATATATTTAGTCAAAATATAATCATTTACCAATACAAGTATGATTACAAACCTTCAATGTCAACTATTATATTAAAAGGATCTTAATACATATTAATTAAGGGTATTTATCTCAAATGGTTAGTGATAAACTAAAAATTGATTATATGCCCAATTTTTAAGAATATATAAATATGCTTCTTAAAGAAGTAAATCTAGTATCATCTAGATATGGTAATTACACACCCTTATTTTTACCATGGATGCATTAGTTTTTTAGGAAGAGATATTGTTCAATATGATTATTCATTGCTTATTGTGAGCTTAAAAATATCACTATCAATAAAAAGTATCCTCTACCAAAAATTGATGATATTTTTTTATCATACATAAGGTTATCAATAATATTAAAATATTTACTTTCCCTTTGGTTATCATCAATTATGGATCAAAAAGAGTTTTTACTCAAAATTTTCTTCCATATAATGTTTGGGTAAAATAGATTTATAGTAATTCCTTTAAAATATTCTAATGACAATACAATCCTCATTGATATAATAAATATAATCTTTATAAATTATCTTAACCAATGTTTATAAGTCTTTATATATGATATTTTGTTTGTATTAGAAGGAAATGGAATATTAGGAAGAACATATTGGGATTTTGTTAGGCATATTGAGGATAGATATGTAGTATAGTAAGTTAACAAGTTGGAATTATAAATATAGAGAGTATCATTAATGGGTTATGTAAGTTTAAGGAATGTATATATTTTAATACTTCGAAAATATATTTTAATGAATAATTGATAGATGAAGCACTATGTATAATATTTAGAATTTTCTTTTGTTAACTGGATATTACTGATATTTCATAAGAAATTTGTCATGGTAATCAAATATAATAATAATTTTTAATTGAATGGGAGTCAAGTTCATATGGATATATGAATGTGAATAAAATTTAGAGGAGTTAAAAACAATATTGTAGTGTACACGTGTCTTCACATTACCTTAAAATGGAGAATGGTTTGTGATATACAGTGATTCATCAAAGAAGGTATAGGGTTGTGTAGTTATGAAAAATGACATGGTGGTGGCTATGACATGGTGGAAACCTCTACCTCATAGAAAATGAAATTTCATGAGAAAAATTACCCAAAAATTTATTTTTAGTTATATTTGGATATCACTTATATATATATATATATATAAGATTTACCTTTATGGTTGTAGGATTGAAATATATACCAATCCTAAAACATTTATTTATATATTTACATAGAAAGGGTTTAATATTTTACAATGGAGATGGTTAGAGATGATAAATGATTATGAATACTCAATAAAATACCTCCCTAGGAATATGAACATGGTGGTTGATGCTCTATGTTAGAAGGAAACTCCATTATTTTCCAGAGTAGTATAGAAAGAGATCTAATATACTCATATTTTTATAGCATTGGTCTTCAAATACTGAGGAAAGGGGATATATTTTATTATAATCATATCAATGCTTGACCACCCATCCTTTTGATGATTAAATTGACACATAATGGGGTATATAACTATTGAATAAGGTCATAAATGTTCCTGAGTTCAACAATGATTATGATGGAATGATAAGGTACACAAATGGTGTGTGTGTCGCATCAAAACTGGAGATGAAGAATGATGTGATGGATGAATCTCATAGTTCTTAATTCTATATTTATCACTAAATTATGAAAGTGAATAGATATTTCAATGATAATTTATTATATGAAAATGTGAAATGTTATTTTTCATA
Organism: Viscum album; assembly: GCA_963277665.1. Classification (NCBI taxonomy): domain Eukaryota; kingdom Viridiplantae; phylum Streptophyta; class Magnoliopsida; order Santalales; family Viscaceae; genus Viscum; species Viscum album. The sequence continues at coordinate 144,954,765 of OY728123.1, read as the reverse complement.
TAATGCATGTTGATTCTTGATTTGTTAATAAAATAATGATGAAATATATAATTCTAGAGGGATGTATCAATAATTACCCATTCGAGAATGAAATTGTGGAATCATCACTATGAATTCCACCATCATACACTTCAAAATATATGATGTCAATGAATATATTTGACTTCCAACCAATTTAAATATGATTTCATCACATTTCAATTTTATTGATGAATATATTTCTATTGAACAACATTATGGGATATACATTAAGAATGTGATGATGATACAAGGATTACCACATTCCAATGTTTCTGATTTAGATCTAAGTATTAAGTAAATGTTTTAAAGATGTATTTTCAATTCATTGAATAGTGTATTGATATTTAATACAACATATAATACTTACATAAATGGATAGTTATATTGGTTAATTCAAAACCAAGAAGATATTTTGAGAGCTTATTATATAGATTTGAAAGGTAGTTGGAATCATCACCTTTCATTAGTCAAATTCTCTTTTAATAATATTTTAACAATAGGATTTATATGTCTTATAATGAATCCATATATATAAGGAATTGCATAACTCCAATTAACTTGGATAGATTTATAGAATGAAATTTATTGGTACCAATGATATCTATATAAATGTCCAAGAATGTTAGATCCACTCAACAAAAAATCCTAGAAACTCAGATTCAGCATAAATTTTATAAAGAAAAGTATTGATGAGATATGGTTTTACATATTGGTGACAAGGTACTACTTTGACTATTTCACTAGAATATCATTTTTAGATTTTTATTTAAGCTAATTTTGTGTACTAGATATATCATTCCCTTCAAAAGTTCAGATTATATAAGGATGGATTCTTATTTTTTATAACTTTCACCGAATATTTTTTTTATATTTATTTTTTTATATATACCACTTTTACTAAAGTAGATAACCATTTGTCAACATTTTTCGAAATAAATGGTTGTTCCACTGTATTATGATATTTATTATGAGGAATTAACGATGGAGATTCTAGATCAAAGGAAGAAAGTGTAATTGAATAAAACTACACACTAGATCAAATGTTTGTGGCACGATCATAAATTTGAATAAGATAGGTGGGAACACAATAATGTGATGTGGATGAAGTATCCTTTTTTATTCGAGGTTGTATAAAAATAGTCTTAAAGGGGAATTTATTATTTAGTTTTATGATTTAGCAGCATGAGATTTCCAAATTTACTATTCTCGTTTAAAAAAAATATCTTTTAGTGTTCAACTTCTTGAATCATACCCCACACAAAGCTTAAACGAACAAAACTATTCTATTAAAATGTTTTTAATTAAAAATGACTATTTTAAAATAAAATTTTGATTTCAGGGAATGAAAAAGAATACCTAAAATATCAATAAAATTTATAATTTTTTTACTTAATGAATAAGAATTTATTAACTCCATGGATGTAAGTACGAATTTATAAATAACTAAAATAATATACTTTTATAAATATTTTAAAGTAATTAATATTTATATTATATATATAATGAAAAATAAATAACAATTATTTTGAGGAAATTTTTTATTATTAAATTTTAAAAAAATTAATAATTAATCATACATTTATTATCAAATGGTTAAAAGTGAAGATAAAATCATCTAAAGGTAAAAAGAGTAACTTTTGAGAAATTGTTTTTTTTGTAGAATGTATTTTTATCATAGTAAATTAAATTGATAAATTTTTATGAATGATATTAATAAAATATTTTTATCATTTATTCAATGAAATAAACTAACATTCATATAGTGGTATTTATTAATAATTAATTATAGTAAATTCACTTTATCATTGAAAAATAAGTTTTTCGTAAAAATTGTTTTGTCATGTTTTGAGCATTTACATTAGTATAAATTTATGAAATTTTTAGAATTTTATATATTTAATTATATTCCATTTTTATAATATGAAAAAATTATTATTATTTATTTTTTTAACTAAATTTTTGGCTATAATGTACAATTTCCATGGTAAAAATCTTGTTACCATGGTAATGGTAAAAAAGGTAAAAAGAGGGGCTAACCTAAAACAAAATGATTAAAATATACAAAAAAGAATACATTTTAATATATTGTGGGATAAATTTTGGTCATACCTTTATAATAATATAATATTTTCCATTTAAGGCTTATTTCCCATTATATATTTTTAATATATTTTAATAATATTTTTATTTACATGTTTTCGGCCCACCTGACTTATAAAGGTGAAACACCTATTCTAACTTCTATATAAAACATGAGGATTTTATATCAACCAAAAAATACTAAAATTCATAACCTATATCCTTATACATGACATTGAGTTTTTTTTCTTCCCAAAATACCAATCATATTATCCTTAAGGTGTTATTCAATGGAACATTATAGAAGAAGAGGTATATGTCCTTACAAAAAAATTCATCTTTCTTTCTATGTAAATACTATTGAAATATTCCATAAACTTTTTTAAATTATTACACCTAAATAATAAATATAATTAATTTTATTTATGTAATGGTAATACATTTTTTATTTCCATTCCATCTAATGTGAAATGAAAACAACCTACATGCATATGTATAGACTACCATCTACATAAATTTATGAATTTTATTTTTCATCACCTTCCCTTTCGTGTGGTTATATAGGTGAATTTAATAGATATATATATATATATATAATTTTTATAACATAATTATTAATTTCCAAATAAAATATCCCTTCAACTTTCTGATCATTTTATATATAAGAAAAGGATTACATTGCTCACACGTACATGAGGACTTCCACTTCAATGATAAAATATGATTCAAATTTCATTGCACATTATATGGATTGTTACAATGAATGATTTAATTAATATATATTGAATAATTATTATTCTAAAATTTATATTTTTTAGCTAAATATTTTATTTCTGGTCTAGTGAAATTTTGAAACATCACACAAATATAAACAGATTATCATCTCTATGATGTGATTTAATTAATTTCTCTTCAATACCAAATGTGGATGGTTATATAAGTATATATAATGTGTATATATATATATATTATATTATTATAATTGGTAATATATTTTAGTTGATGAAACCATGATCATGCACATGGATAAAAAAATTTAAACTAAAACTTCTACGGAAAATAAATAATTTTTTACCAAAATAATGATTCTAGAAATGAATTGTTAAAAAAAATGTGAAAAAGGAAATTTTAAGGGAATGATTTATAGGATGAAATATATGATTTATATCATGGAATACATATATCATAAATCTATATTTATTATACAGGATTTCTTTTTGTAATAGAAACACACCAAGACATGGGATAACAGTTTTCTCATCTCAATTTCCCTTCATTGAGATATATTTTATATTCATCACCTTTTTATTTTTAGTGGTGTATATACTAATTTCAAATGTATATTTTATTGTTTATAAAGAAAATTATATCGATTTACCAATATATATTTGGTACCCTATTTTATGATGTTTTAATACAATGTATACCAAAATTCTACAGGTTTAAGTAACAATATAATTTCATACCGGGGTTTTCTATGTTACATTTCTGTTGAGTGAAATTTTACGATCCTTATAAATTAAAGAGAATATTTTTTTTCTAATATAGTTCTTTTATTTTTTTCTATAAATATTTCCGTTTTGATACATAAAAATATTGATAAATTGTTTTTATGAACATCTGTACTTCTTTCTTCTTTTCTATTAGGGAATATTTATCTTACATATACATTTTTTTCAAAATATATTTATAGAGGTTTTTAAATAAAAATAAACTTTTTATGAATATCAGTTTCACTACCATTAATTTCGTTATAAAATATTAAAATAATATATTTAATTTTTTATCTAATGATAATGTTTTTAATCTAAATAAAAATGTGAATTTGTTTATCCATTAATGTATACACTATGAAGGAATTTTTTCCCCAACATATAATTAACTCGTCATAAAGATTCCATTTCAGGTTAAATATGATTTAAAAATAAAATATAATTCCCATTTTTTGAAGAATATTAGTTTTTATATATTAGTAAAATAAATAGGATATTTTCCCTTTCATACAAAGCATATTTCAAATGAATTTTTAAAATGTATATTCGATTTCAGTTAATATCATTTAGGGATTTCCTTGCTTTATTTGGGATATAATCTTATGATATTATCCACATTATTTCTCTATATGGATTATGATGATAATTTATAAATTATGATTATATATAATTATTTATTTTCCTATGAGTTAATTATGTTTTGATTAATGATTTTTGAAACCCATGTTATTCTATAGGTTGTACTATGATAAATGTCTTTAGGTTATCATGATAAAATTATGTGTTGTTTTAATTGGGTGATTAGTTAGCTTGAAAACATATATAATAATAACAAATTATGTAAAGAATTATGTCACATGGGATAATATGAAATAGAAAATATAGTGAACAAAATTCAGTAATGGAAACTATTTCATTTTATAGTTATGGTAGTAAAGACTGAATAAGGAAATAATAGAATATGGTATGAACCTAATCCATTATAGGACTATGTAAACTATGAAAGTAGTAGCATCTGTATTTTATTAAGGAAGTTATGTTCCCTTTTATTTATATTCCACAAACTTAAATCTTATACTAAGGATACATTCTCATAAATCATGAAGGATTATTTAGGATTCTACATTTTTTTTTCATTCAATTGTTATTATCATAATGATTTATTCCATTGCTCATTATTAATATTATTTTAAGGATTTATTGTGAATTTATTTTTATGATCATGTAAGCATAAAATTATTCTTATTATATTTTACATTGTGATCATTGATTGTTTTCTACTCTATTTGATCTTTTTGAGCATCTGAGATCACCACATATATGATTTCCATATCCACTAGTTATGAAAAATTGTTTTTAATATGACATTTCAATGTGGATTACAATGTGAGATAGATATTATGGTATATTTTGAATATTTTTAATGAAATAATATAAATAATTTTTGAGTTTCAAGAATTTCTAATGATTTAGAGTCATATATAATGAATTATTATTAGATATATTGAATATTAATCGTAAATGATGTAATATCAATATATGAAATGATTTGGATTCCCCAAGAATGCTTGATTATTTATCACAGGAGCACTTGGAATAAATGTATGATCAATCTAAAGCATGTATATATTTCATCAGGTTTGATTTGTTTATTTATAGAGTGACTTTATATGTTCATGTGGTTAATCAAGAATTTACATATTTTTAGCAAAAACCATTCTTCCATAAAAAACATTGAAATCATATAATTTACAATAGACATGATTTAGGCTCATTAAAATAAATAATAATAAGACTATGAAAATAAAAACATTTTATGTCATAGATATTAATCATTAATGAGTTTTGTCCGTGGGGGGGGGGGGGTGTGGGTGGTTATGAGATGGTCATATTAGGATGTGGTAGGAATTACATGGATATATATTGATTTTAACAAATAACCTAAAATAAAGAAAACATAATGATGATATGGAGATGTATCATATATAATATGTTAGATAGATTCTTATCCATCATTTTTCTAATTATTCTTAAAGAGTTTAAGAAAATAAAATATATCATGTTGAAAAAAGAAATATATACCCTTTCATTCTCCCATATTGGGTTCATAAATAATATAATGTTATATAAATAAATTATTAATGGTAATAATTGTCTTCCTCTCAAAGTACAACATTGAATTATCCCTAATCTATGTTTTTATGGGGTATTATAGTTTATAGTTAAATGTCATGGTGATAGTAAGTAGAATAATTATAATTTGATACGGTATATGATTATAAGGAACAAAATATGTTTTCTAAACAAGATCACCCATGACGTATACCACATACAGTGTCACACAATATGAATTTCGTATTATTGGGTTGAATGGTTAATATTTAGAACCACCACTACACAATGTTAGAAGTATGCATAACATGATAACTTTTATAATATTATGTATTTCTTATGAAATACTTGAGACTTAGCTAATCTGATTGTGGTTAGTTTTTTTTGTTGATCATGTAATTTTTTGGAGATTAAACAGAAAATATTTTTTCTCTCATATGATGAGAATAATATCTAAGCCCTCTATTGAGATATATTGAGAAAATTTATATCCATATATTGATTTTTCATATGATGTGAATATCTATTACATGAGGGGAATGTAATGTGATCAGCCACATTGGTGAATCAAATGTAATGTATTCATCAACCCTCTATCTCTATAAATGAAGAATCAAGAAAATATAGATTGTATATATATGGTATGGACATGATATGTATCCCATGGTAACTCTATGTCTTTTAAAACCGGATTATATGAAAATTAATGCTATCATATGATATATTTGGTGGATATAGATATAGGGATACATGTGTTTGATGAAGGTCATCCCAAATCCATTTATAAATTTAGTGACACTGATGCTTATTTGGAGGAATATATTTTCTAAAATTTATGGATTTAGTGATTAATTTTTTTGTCAATTTTATAAAGGTATATGGGTAAAAAATATTTGTTCCATGGAAATGGGATAGGGTTTGACTTAAAAATTTTCTCAATTTTTTTTCAGCTTATCAAAATTATTTGGATAGGGATTCTATAAGGTATTACAAAAAAGTTAATACAAGTTAATTTTGATGGTCCACATCCAAAATAGTTTTTTAAGATATAAATAAGGAGTTATTGGTATGTTTTATGATGATATTGTATATTAGAAAATATATGGTGAAATGAAAAGAATAATTTTAAAATTTTGTGAAGGTAGTAGTTTTGATGAGATATGTCACAATGATTTAAACTCATATGCTAAATGATTGTCCATATCATACTATACAATCTTTGAAAGATGTATGGTATGACTTGGGTGGGATATTGAAATGCCTAAAAAATTTTTTTATTGCTGATAAATTTTAAGTGGGCAACATTCTATTCAAACACATTGGTTATCATTAATAAGAGGTAATTTTATAAGACTAATTTCATGGGTGAATATAAAATACATTCATGTTATGATTTAATAATAAATAAAATCAATTAATTAATGATTTTTAATACATGAATAAATTCTTGGTGATTTTAATGTGTCCTAGAGGCCCATATGAAGGAATGGGCACTTTGATATTTCATGTGTATATTATTTTTTGATATTCCCATGAACACAATGTTCTATTCTTCTATAAATATTCCCTAAGAAGAACCACCATGATATTTTTTATAAGAGGTTGTCACATATGATTCTAATGATTTAAAATAAACCCATGGACACACAGTGGTAGAGGGAAACCATTTGAAAACATCATAGTGATCTTTATCATGAGTATATAAAGATAGATGGTATTTTATTCATCAATTTATGGTTTAAAAATGTGCTATTCATTTTATAGTTCTAGGATTTAATGTTTATTTCAAGGATAAACAAGGATTTAGTATTATATAATGGTTATATTTTTCGTAATGAGTTCTTTTTATTACCAAGAAATATAAAAAATTGAAACATTTAAAATTATTTACCATTAGTCAATTAAACATTTGGTCACTATTATAACACCATACGATATATTTGTATGATAAATTGTATATGATTGGAACATCCTTCATTATTATATATAACTCACTGAAATATCTCACATAGAGATATGACTGCCATAACATAACAATATAGAGGGGTGCTTATATGGTAATTCCATCCCTTTGGGTTTATTTCTTCATTTATCTTGTGGAATTTTTCCCAACTATTTCTCTCCATATAATATAGTCTTATTCTTCATAAGAAATTTCATCCAATAATATAGTCTCATAGAGTTACAATCTTTATTTCATGGTTTTAGGTTCTCCTTTACTCTGGATGACCATTTTGTTTGGGATATCTTATTCACATGGATTATCATTGATTATATATTGATGAAAAAATCCTAAATAAATAATATAATATATTTAATCTGTAAATTTTATTTATTTTCATCATATAATACCCATAAATTTTGTTTCACTTGTGATAAAATATAAACACACACACCATTATTTCATATGGTGTATTGGAAAGTATTTATCTATGTGAGAGTCGGTTACATTAGATAAATAACTTTTCTCAATGTTTCATAGACTCCCAATATTCATAAGGATTTGGATATTTCATTTCGGTTTCACTGAGTTACCTTCACTATATGATATATTTTGATACTCTTGATTCTAATTTTTTAGGATACATATTTTTTATTGGTTTGAAATTTATGATATATTAACTATAAAAATGAAATGAATAACATAGGATCCTTTTTCTCCCCATTATATATATTTTTCTAATCCATTAGAACTATAAATCTTGTTTCGCATAAGAGATTATATAAAATAATTTTTATATAAGTAACATAAATTATACTCATCACCCCCTTCATTTATCACCATAGATAATCAATATTTATATCTCGACCCTCCTTCTTCAAGATGAGGGAAGGGATGGAAATGTTTCACGAAATTCAATCTCTAAGATGAAAAAGTTATAATGAAACCTCATGTTCCGCCTCAAGTAGGCCCTAAGGTGGAGACCAACAACAAGGTTATATAAACATCGCAAAAATGGGAGGCAGTACTCTTTTATATAACCGTGATCAGGAGATAAGATATATACACCTAACAAATCCAACAAATATATAAAAAAGAAGCTAAAATCCACCCACACGGTTGTCTATTGTAAAAATGATAAAAATAAATGAAAACACTAATGTATGTACCGAATGAAAAATAATATGAAGTGATAGAGAAACTATCCCAATGACTGATATAGGAGGGTCCAGCACAATCCTTATAATATCAATGGAAATCTAAAAATATTTATATATACGTTTGGTGAGCATTCAAGTATACTCTATTTGAAAAACCATAGTCACTCATGTATAATTGGGACAATCTTACTAATTCCCCTCTGAGAAAAAAAATTGAAACTCAAAAGCAAGTAACAATGTATACTATCCTCCCTAACCTCACTGAGGTAAACTCACCAAATAATGCATGTAATGTGATGTAAAGTAGAATGAAAAATGATAATAGGGTACCCCACACCAATTCCAACTGGTCAACTACTCATCCCTAATGGTGAACATTCAGATGCTACTATGCTCATCTACAATCCCCAATACAACAACTAGCCCGCTCACACCTAGGAAACATACCACATCCCACCCGTAAACACCCTGGACACAACCAAATCAAATCCATACCCTAGAAACCTGGTCCAAAAAACAAAAACCTCACCCCAAAGTCACCTGGGAAAGAAAAACATATCTCACCCCAAAGTCACCTGAGAAAACACATCTCGCTCGCAGATACCTATGCCTAATAAACAACACCAAACCCTACTTGAGCTATTTTGGGATAAAAATTCCCTGACGAGGTATTAGAGAATATCCAATAACTCTCCATCCATCCTCCCACTGGGTTGTTGGTAAAGGACACCCACCCCCCATAACAATCTGGGTGTTCGGAACATAGTGCTCAACATGGGTTGGGTACATATAATAAACACAAGGAACTATAAATATATAGGTACTAAATTATCATCCCACCCTATGGGAATTCAAAAAAACCCACCCCCCCACATAAAACATCCCTTCCTAATATCTATAATACATATACACACCAATATCCAAAAACCAAATTCATATCCCAAACCAATTCATTTGAAAAAATATAATTATTTATTTAATCAAGAAAAAATTATTGATTTTATCCCAACTGTGGAAACTACAAAACACAACACACGTTACAAGGGAGAATTAACCATACCAACCACTGCCAAAGAAAAATAGATAAATAAGGACTAGGGAAATATAATAAATCCTAACACCAATTGCTAATACATAAATTTCTAAAAACATCGGGCGAACCACCCGCACAAGGTGAAACCATGATTCTTCAATTTTTTTCTCCCAAACCATCCATGGAATCCACACTACATGAAAAGAACCACTTCCAGCCAAACAAAAAAATCTCAACCAGATAACTGTCCCACGACATAACATGTTAATCCATTAAAAAAACAACAAACTTTCAACCTTAGAATATATTACACCTCTCATAACACCCCATAAAACAAACTCACAACAACCATCACCAATGATGTAGTCTCAATGGAAAACCATTTCACACTATACCCACAAAGGCAACCACCATGTCTGCCCCTGCACCCAAAACTATGCCTCAAACCACAACACCATACAATCCACACAAGGCACTAAAACCAAATAAAACCATAAAAATTAAAATTACACACCTTGAAAACAATGTGTATTCAGATTTTACAAACACTATTATTTAATTCCACTTTCTTAATTTAGGGATGATCACATCACAATTTTAATCCTAGGGAATATATATATTTAACTAGGAGTACAAGATTAACTAGATTCTTATATTTGAATCCATTCAATAGATAATCATCAAGAAGTATAAACAATCACTTGTGCATATGAAAAGTCTACTAACAACCATGATTTTCATTATGATACTACGCTTACGACTCACAATAATGATCAATGATAATAGATAAAACAAAATATCTTCATTAGCATCACCCCATACCATATTTATATTTTCTAAAGTGGATACAAACACACCCACATGAATACATCAGTAAATCCAACCTGAGTGATACTCAATTAAAATATAGATGTATGAATTACTACTTAAAAAAATTGATAATAAGAAACTCATTGTTGCGCCAAAATAGAGGGTCGTGCAGGCTGTATGAGACTCTAATGGAATCTAAATTTGATGTGCACAACACCACACATGACTCCATTGAGAAGAAAGTCCATGGGTTCCCCAAATGAATAATGGAAACACTTGGGATAGAAAATATCTTTCCTTTGAAGGGCCTAATTCTACAGTAGTAGAAGGAACCGATTTCTAGGGCCATTAAAGTAGGATCATGATCAATAATATATATTTTTACTATTTCATAGTATAGGGTTTGTTAGTATATTAAAGATATAATTAATATTTTTTAAATACATTTATAAATCCTAAATCAATGTTTTAAAATTGATTTATGTCAAATAAAACATAAGAGAATAGAAACTAGAAAGATAGGAAAAAAGATTGGAAATGACTCAAATATGGGTGAGTCACCGACGTGAGTCACCAAAAACTACTCACTTATAGCAGGACAACAGTGAGACCCATCGATAGTGAGTCAATTATGTGACACATATATAGCGAGTCACTGATGTGACCCACTGATTCTTGACCCACTGATGTGAGTCGTCGATGCCTGACTTACCAAAGCCCGACCTACTGATGCATAGCTACCAAAGCTGAACTACTGACACTATCAACAGATGTTGAGTCACCAACACTAAGCTATTGATGTGAGATACCAATGCTGAGTCACTGAAGAAACTTACTGATTGAATAACTAGAATTTTGGAAACTCTTAAAATAAGATATTATTTCCTCTCACAGAACACCACAGACAACAGATTTTTAAAATTTAATGGATTGGAGAGGTCTCTTCCATTACATCAGATACCTCTCAAACTATTCATTCCCCCTGATAATTCAAAACCAAACACCAGAGAAATTCAGGTTCGAAGAACCACTGAGTAAGATAACTCTCAAGTATAAACCACCCTATATTTTTCAAAAGCTAGAGTGAAACATCAACATCCAAGAATACCTCCTCACACATCTTCTAACCCAATAATCCTCAAGATACCCCTCACAAGAACCAACTTTTTGGAAAATGAATAATGGAATTCCTTACTCCATATCAAGATACTATCCACTATGGGCGACACTACCTTTCCCACACAGGTTTGATCATATCTCAGTTAATGGGTATTTATTAGAAATCTAGTCTCCCAATTTTCACATATTAGGAATTTATCACGCTATACCAAAAAAGGACAAACTCATCTAATAAACAATGATAGAGAATAACATCATAAGGAAATGACAAAATAAATACTCAAAATAACTCTTTGTACTAGGAATACATATGTGCTTCTTGATAGAATGTAGTCTCCACTATGCAATTATTCCTCTACAACACATAAACCAAATGAATGGTCCATCCAACTAAAACCTTCTCTTGATGATACTAGATCTCTTATTTCCTCTCCATGAATGTTGTTACGTCCTCGATATCCAACTCTTCCCAATCAATGATGTGGGATTCATCATGTTGATACCGGTTAAGTTGGGATACATGAATGATTTTTTTGATCCTCTCCAACAATAGTGGAAATGAAAATTGTTAAGCCACCTTGCCTAATCATCCCAATACCTTGAAGGGTCACATGAACTTATGAGAAATATTTCTCTTTAGGCCTAAACGCCACTTCCCACGGTGAGTGGAAACCTTCAAAAACATGTGGTCTCCAAAATCAAACTACAAGGCAATCCTCTTACGAATGACAGCCGACATCTACCGATCATGTGCTCCCTTAATCCTCTCACAGACAAGCTACATCTTCTCGATCATACACTACATTACATCCTGACTAAGAATATCTGCCTCCCCAACTTCAGTCCAGCAAAAAGGTGAACAACATGGTCTCCCATTCTAGTATTAGAATAGAGGAATACCAATGAAATATAGATATATATTATTGTAATATAACTCTACCATGTATAATAATCACTCCCCAAGACAAAAAATAATACAAGATTCATGCATGTAACATGTCCTACCGCATCTGGATTGTCTGTTCAATTTTCTCATCCATCTGAGTGTTGAAATTAGTGATGAGGAGTACATTACTCACAAAATCATTCTAAAATCCCCTACACAATTGCACAGTAAAATTAATTTCCCACAACAAAACCATAAAAAAATCCTCAATAACCATCCTCAAATATGTATCCCTGCTGCACAAACATACAAAACTATTCCCATAGATCCAACCCTCTTTTCCACCCATGCTCCCAAAACCATTATTCCAACTACAGAACCATACAACCAACACAAGGCAATAAAACCTAAAGGAACCATAAATAGAATGTAACCAAACATGTAAAACAGAGTGTATTAAGATTTCACCAAAAATGTTCTTTTGTTACACTTTTATAATTTAGGGGTGATCACATCACAAGTTTAAAATTGGGGAATAAATTTTGTTAATTGATTGTACGTAATATTCCTGATTCTCATATTTCAATAGATTCAACAGTGGATAAACAACATGTATAGATCATAACCCCAGGGCAAGAAGAGACCACCAAGACCATAATTTACAGAAGGATACTATCCGTATGATTTACAATAGGGATCAAAGATAACAGATAAAAACCATTATCATCAGCATCACCATGTCCAACATTTATCTCTTTTAAATTCATATAAACTAATAATATAAGAATTTATCAGTACAACCACCCCATGTGATAAATAATTAAAAGAGATATGAAGTAATTCATACCTAAAAAATATACGACAATCAAATATTCCATCCTCTAAAATAGTGGGTCATGCATAAAGTAGAGACTCCAAGAGAAACTGAATCTAAATACCACAAAAAACACATGGCTCCATGGGTGAGCTAGGATCGAGGCATAACAATAGAAAAATTTAAATAAATTGGGAAAAGATGATATTGGTGTAGAAGAACAAGATCAAATATCAGTAGAAGGAAATGGTTTCAAGTTCCATTAAAGTCAGATCAAAATCTAGATTATGTTGTATGACTATTTTAATATCATAGGAGTGTTAGGATATTAAATATATAATTAATATCCTTTGAAACACCGATAGAAAGAGTCAAATATGGTTTTAAACTCGATGTACATAAAATAAAATGTAAGGTGGGAAAAATTGGAATGGCTGAAGAAAGGATGGAAATGATTCGCTGATGGCTGAGTCACCAACGCGAGTCACCGCTAGCGACTCAATGATAATGATTAATTGACAGAATCCACGGACAATGTGTAACCGATGTGACCCATAACTAGAAATTCACGGATGTGACCCACAGACCCCTAACTCACTGATGTGAGTTACGGTCACCCAACCTATTAATGCCCAACCTACCGTTGTCGAGCCACTGATTTTGAGCCACCAATATTTGAGCCACTAATACTATGACTATGATGATGAGATACACATACAAGCTACAGATGAAGAGTTATCTACCCTGAGCTACTGACGTGAGCTAATGAAACTATGTCACTGACCTGACCTACTTATAAAAAAACATGAATTATGGAAAACTCTTGAAATAAGCTATCATTGCCTCCCAGAACACCCCAGACAGTTGATTTTGACAATGAAATGGACTAGGGAGGTCTGGGCCATTACAATTAAAAACATTATTTATTATTTAATATCATATGTAAATTTATATATACATACAACCTTTTTAAAATTTTATTTAATGATAATAAAAATATGGATAGTGATATTATAATTACCATAGAACCTTAGAGGGTTAGTAGGATAACCAAATGTTTTTTTGGATTTCATTATCACATGGATGGTCAAGGATAATATAATATCTAGGATAATTATATCACAACTTTTATTTAATCATCTCAAACCCCATGATCACATAAATGGAATATGGTTTTAATGGTATGTTTTCAATATTAACTACTATTCAAGGAATTAGATTATATATAAACTACTTCAATTTATACAAATCATATAAATATCTCTCCCTTGTGGCATGCCACCTTTTCTTCTTCCATGACTTTTTAAAATATCAATTATTCATTTATTTATATAAAAAGGTACCAAAAATCAAACAAAAATTATAAGACATAAATTTCATGAATGGAAACTTATCACCTCTAGATGTATTTATTTCTTTCCACTCATTAATTTTGGCCTCCAATATGAACCATTTAGAATGACAAATGTTATGTGAAACCTATAGTATTTCCTATATATTCTCCCCATGATTTGCAGATTTTTCATTTCTCATAAAAATTGGGAATGCTTATAGCAATAATAATGTATATTAAGAATAGATTAAAATTTTCAAATTTTGTATGTTGTTTTTTCAGTGATGAAATATATTTAACAATTTTATGAAAAATTTAACACCTTCTTATTTCATACATTATCAATATTATTTCACTAAAATAGGTATATTTTCTTTTTTTTTAGATATTTATTTTCATAAGAATTATTTATCATATAATGTTTAATATTTGAGTCAATAAGATTTTTCAAAGATGAAACTCTAAAAATCATCATTTTATTATGTATAGACATCATATTGGGAATATTTACATTATGGGTGATCACATTATTAGAGTAAATACCTTTAAAAAATATTTTATTTGAAATCAATAACTACACACATGATTTTTTATTATATCTATGTTTTATATTTCTAATGGAATTAGTCATTGAATATATTTTAAAATCATATATTTTTCTTTGGCCTTCTACATCCTTTATTAAATCCTAGGAAGTCAATTTTTAAAATTTTATATACATTATAATGTATATCCATGATCTTTCAACATCATAATAAACACATCAAGAATTCAGGGTAAGTATTCTGTTATCTCTTCTTATGTTATAATTTTACCTGCATAATATTTTTCTTTTGTGTCACCATAACAATATTTTCATCTAATCTAGATAACTCAACTAATAATTTTTTAATGTTGTGAAAATTAAAATATATAAGGAACATTTATTTTAATGCCTCACAATATGTTGGTCCTTGGATTTCATCTTTCGGTTGATATATTTGTGAATTTTCCATAGCTCAATTGATACAGTATATGATCTATTAATATATCCAAGTTGATTTTCATTATAAAATTGAAATTAAGATAAATAGTAAATTATTTTAACATATATTAATTTATAAAATTATATGATTTCATATTTCAAGGTGTTGAATTTATTTAAACTCATTATTCCATAAACCTAATGGATATGTTCCATTAATATATGATCATATATATGTTTTCCTTGATAATAAATTAAATCATACTGTTTTTCTTATAGATAATCCAATATTTTATTATTTAATAAATATTACAAATCTACTATTGTATCACCCTTAGAGATTGTAGTTATATATTCTTTTAGGCCTACTTTAGTTGAGTAATATTTTACCTCATCTTGAGTATTCATAAAATAATTTTTTAAAATCATACACATTTTCCTGAATCACATTTAAACATCCACTTGATATGTTTTCAAATTTTAATTATAATTTCGTTATTTTATAATTTTATATCTTCAATTTCAAAATTATAAAAAATTCCAATTTCCTCAAATCTCATTTTATTACTATATTCATCCATATGTAAGATCGTGTTATTTTTGAAAACCATAGAGGTATTATATTTCTATAATCCTTATTTAATTAAAATATTACAGTATTTTATATTATTAATTGAAGGAATTTTATAATTATATCTTCTTTTTATTAGATTTTTAAAAAATTAAACTTTGTCAAAAAAACAAACTGATGAAAACTTTTTCCCATGAATTCATTTTTCAACATTTTCCCTTCATAGAAATGTTGTTCTAAGAATCCCTCAAATTTAATTACTAGTGGAACGTTTTTTATGAATTTTTAGTTGAAATATTTTATCATAATTTCCTTCAAAATAATAGATATTGATTTATCCACTATTGGAAATATTTTATGAAAATTTATTAATAATCACCTATTGAATAAAACTATATTCAATTGATAATAGGATTTAAATAGTATAATAACCTGTCAGATATTATTGTTATAATTTTTATCAAGGATTTGGTGAAAACTATGTGATAATTCGTTACATGATGAATGTAATATTGGAGAAGAGTTTTAGTGGTTTATTAAATCAATAGTTTATAATAAATTTTTACATTATTAAATATACTATATATATATATGTGTGTTTTTCATGTATTCTAGATTTTGATAGACATTGATCTGTTTAAAATATTGTGAAATTAATTGTTTGTATTTAAACTAATTTAAATAATTTCTAATCATTATTAATCTACTTTTAGTAGTGAAATTTATTTTTAGTTATTATTTGCCTTTTTAATTAATTATAATAAAAAAATTAATTATAATTATTATGAGTTTAATATAAATTTTGATAGTTTAATTGTTTAAAATTAATTAGTTTTATAAGAATTGGAATAAAATAACATGATATAAAATAATAATGAATTAGTTTGTATTTTTAATGTATAAATGAATCACCACTTATGAAGACATGATTATGAAGGATATTTATATTTGATATAGCTGAAATAATTGAATAAATTGAGACTGTAATCTAAAAACATTTCCTCACATGGAATGTATGGTACAAAGAGAAAATAAATATTAGTAACAATAAAGGAATATATCATGGTTCCTTGATTATGATAAAAAGGGCTAAATATTAAAAAACTCATGTTTCAATGTTTTACATCTTTTTTATTTATATGATAATACTTTAACCTTAAAAAAAGACTAATCAGATAGAATGGAATTGTGTTATTCATTTATTTTATATTTGATAGGAAAAAATAAAAAATGTACCCTAATATATATAGACAACTCATTGGTTATATTGGAAGGAACATATGATTGAATATAATATTTTTTATGGATAAAGAGACATATAATTGAAGAAGGTATCTATCTATGAGTTACTTAGAGTTTAAATATAATATATCAATAACTATTGGATAATATAATAGGACATATCCATATTTAATAAGAATCATTTATTTTATATTTTAATAAAATTTTCATAAGTTGAAAATCATTTTCGTGATAATTATTCATGTATGTTGAATGATTTTCAAGATTATTTTATTTTTTATAGCGATTTGATGTGTTTATGAACTAATAAATTATTCTTATAAAACATTATTGTCTAAATAATTATGATCTTTATTTTTTGATTGAGAAATTTACATTCAGTTATTAAACTATATTATTTAAATTTATTATTGGTCATGGAATGTGTTTTGATAATCATGGTTTAATCATGGATTTAGATAACCTATTTTCTAATCTAATTTATGTGTTAGATCATAATAAATAATTGATTTAGTAATATGATATTAAATACATGACTATAGATTTAATTATACTTTTTTCTAATGTGAAAAAATTATTTATAAATGTGATGGACTTTGATTAACCACTAATATTTTATTTATGATTCTAAAAATGTATTTATTTTTTAATTTTTTATTTTGGTGAAATTGTTTAATTTTATATTAAATCACATAACATGAATGGTTTTACCTAATATTTTTGATGAAATTTGTATTCTTGGATTCATCGGTCCTTTATAGAATTTATCTCTTATTTTAACATTTATATGGAATTTTAGTTAGTTTTATAAAGAGTATTAAAAATTTATAAATCATGGTTACTAATATTAATTAACAACACCATTTGGTAATTAATTGGTTTGGAATGGTAATTGGATAATACCAGTGAAAATAGTTGAATAAGATACTCAATATAAAAATGAAATTATTTTCATTAATATTTACTATTTATATTTTATTTTTCATTTAGTATTTTATCATGATATGTATTTCATGTTAAAATCCATTGAATAAATAAAATTAAAATTTGGATAATATCACTAAATTAAAAATAAATTTATTAAAAACTGAAGATTTAAAATAGTTTTAGCAAAAAAAAGAAGGAATATAAAATATTTGGAGTTCATAGAATTCAAGAAGTGAAATATGATATATAAAGAGTTAAAATGAGGAAATTTAATTTAACTATGTGTAGGACCCCGAGACACCCTGAGAGGGGAGGGGTGAATCTAGGTGTCAACTTTTTTATTTTAAAGTTTTAGATCTTGTACTTACGTTGGTTGGAACTTGTTAATCCTGTATGATGGATATGATCCACAATCGAACATTCACATGCAATGAGTTGACACAACACTTTTACATGGTTCACCATTAAGGGCTACATCCAAGGAGCGTACATCAACAGGTTTCTATTAATACCTAATTCCATTATTCATCAGTAGTTGGGGATTACAAAGGTTTGGTAACAGTCCCTCTGTTCCAGGATCACTGCCTATACAACTGTTCACGGATAGCCCACTGCATCCCTCGAGTCACTCCCATTAACCCCTGGCTCACTGCCTTTGGTGAAGTCCGAGTCAGTTTATAGACATGAATGTCTTTTCAATAGATTATTATTGAAGTATTTGTTTCCTACTGAGAATGAGATAGTGCTTGAATTATAGTCTGAAATTAATGCACTTTTGTATTCAATCTTCTACTTAAGTGCAATAACTGAATGCACTAAATCTCCTTCTTCTCTTTCCATTAATTCCGAATACCAATACTTGAGTGTATCATTATAATTTCCTATTTTTTTGAAGATATTATATTAGATTCATGAATCATTCTTCTTCACATCACAAATCACAATGATGGTATTAAACACCAGTCGTGTGTGTGAGGTACATCTTCACTTTGTAAGACCGAACAATTCACTATAATTCCTTCTTCACGAAGCTGTTTTGTGAGTACTACGCACCTGTCAAAGGCCTATGGGACCCCCAAATTTTTCATGCACCCTTATCGGTGTCTTGTGCGTACAATTCAAACCATGCACATAAAAATACCTTTTGGCACAGAAAACCCTTTTCAGGCAAATCTTCTTTTTCGTGAAGAACTTCTCTTTTTCCTGCAACCCTTTATTTTTTGTGCAATTAGTTCATCTTTTAATGCACAACTCTAATCTTGAATTTTTTGGCACAGCTGAGCTTGGGGTTTGTGTATGTGCCGATCCACAACCAATGAGTGGGGTTCACCTCATATTTATAGAAATTTTGACCCAACATGTAAAACCCATCTTGGTGAAAAAAACCTCTCATTCAGTGCAAAATACTTTTCATGTAAGAATCATTTTTTGCGCACATCTTCATGTTTTTCGCACAACCCATAAATTTGCCATTTTTCCAAATTCTGAACATGAGGCCTCTCTTGTGCATAAAACTTCAAACCCACATTTTCTACACAACCAATTTTTCATGCATAAGTTTTATCTTTTTCACACTTGGCACGAACATATCCACTTTTTCGTGCGACTCTTGCCTTTGCTAATTTTCAGAGTTTCTGATATGAGACACTGCTTTCATGAAAAAAATCTGGCTCCAATATTTCGCACACTACACTATTTTTGGCACATAAATCAAATATTTCACGCACAATACAATTTTTTCATGCAGCTCATGCCATTTCCATTTTTTAATGTTCTGATTCTGAAACACTGGTTGCGTGAAAAACATTCATCTACTATTTCATGCACCACACTGTTTTCCTCTCTCAACTCAAAAATTTCACGCACAACCCTCCTTTTATGCACAGTAATTCCTTTTTGTGTGCACCTCCTTTTATTAACAATCCATGTATTCATTTTCCAATTTGTAGGACCAAAATTTTTCCAAAAAATGGAAAACAGAGCCACCTTCAATATACACTTCATCCATAACCATTATGCTTCCTTTCTGTGAGTCAGCTTCTTCAGTATCTCTTATTCATTTATTACAATCTCTAAAAATGTGAAATACATCCTTTGATTTATCAGCTTTAGTATCGTCAAATTTTGAAACAATGTGGAATGCACGCCCATCTCAGAATGCCAAGCCCTTCCACACTCTCTGATTCTTCAACTGTCATTCTATACTTCATGCAAATCATATGATTCTAGTTTTTATGTAGGCTCTTTCATGGTTCTCATGCAATAATGAAGATTTTCCTGGTCTTTTTATAAAATCCTTATTATTCTTCAATCATCTTTATATGGATTATACCACACCATTCTCCACTGTTGTATGCAATGTGTCACCTCTAACACGAGTTCTATGATTTTATGATAAGTACAACAATCATCTGAATTTTCATTCCACCATTTCATTATAGTACTTCTTGATCTCCTTAATTTTCATCTACATTGAAAAATATTCACAACAAATACATCCTTATACAAAAAATGATCCCAAAAATCTCCCCTTTGTATTTTGTTGTCAATACCTTAAAAATCTCTTTAAATGAATATGTCAATGTCAAAATGAGAATCTTCTCTCTCATCATTACTTTTCAAACATACATTTCTCATTCTCCCCCCTTATTGAAAAGAAATACAAAGGTCATGGTATGGATGGTATCAATCTATACTTAAGCATTGTTTCATTAATCATTTAACTCAAAGTTTACATGAGCAATGCTCAATGTAGAAAACAAGAGGATTTTATTTAGACAACATGACATTCTATTATTCCATGGACATGATACCACATGAGATGAGAACACATATACTTGTATTCATGGGATTTCCACTTTCATTACAGAATGAGAATAAGAACTGTGATTTGTGATTATCCACCTAAAACTCATGCACTCACTTCAACAAATAGATCAATAATTGTCATGTGAAATGGGTAGGAAAAGTGACCATGGGGTAATACTATTCTTCTTATGTCACATATTAATTTTTTTACTCCCCATTTGTAAAATAATTTTTATTTTTATTAATAATGATTGAGAGATGAAATGCCATTTCCCATTACATGATATTGAAGAAATTTACAATGTAATTGAATTTAATAACAAATGATGTTAATGATGAATGACATAATAATTCTAGCAGTATCTTCATTTGTCTCCCTCTCATGGTTAACACTCTCATAATCTTCAACAAGCGTGATTCTTCATTTCGATAGTTGAATATAAATTGAAGAGTCATTCAAGGATGGAAAATCCAGAAGCTTACCTATCAAGAGATGAGAACATTCACTACTTCTCAAGTTCTTCCCCAGGGATCATGCTTCACCTTAAATTACCTATATTATTAAAACAAATGAAATATACAAATGAATTAGGGAATAAGTTGGTTCTTCCTTCCTTCATCAATATTATTTTCATGGTTGAGGTGATTTTCTCAACCAAGTTCCTCCATTTAATCTAGTATTCATTTTATCACATTTGAATATACATTATGATATCTGTTGATATGGCATGGATCAATTCACATTCATTTATTCATTGTGTGGAGTATTGTTCTGATTAACATCCATCATATATGATACATTCTTACACTTCTTGTGGAATGCTTCTTTCTCTAATATTATGGTTAGACAACCTATTGAAATTTTATCAGATTTCATACATCTCTCACACATAATTTCATTAAAACATGTGTTTTTCTTGGTTTGAAACATATCAAGAACTTTACCTTTATCATGTGAATGTTTTACTTTACCTTTAGAACCAACCTTGGATTTTTCATCTTCATGTTTCCTCATTCCTTTCAAATAATCTGGCTAGATGACTAACATGCTTGTTGGATCATTTATAGCTAGTTTGGATCTTCCACAGAGTTTCATCTGAGTTTCATCCCTCTTTGTTTCTCTTTTGGATGAATGACCCTTTAATTTCATGGATCTAATATCCTGGGTCTTCTCAGCTTCCCTACTTGAGATCCTTTTGGGGAAATATGTGTTCACAATATTCATCTAATTTCATCCCAAGGTATCTACTTCATACATGGATGGAATCAGAGGACTTCTTTTCTTATCGATAGTTAATTCATGTTGAGATGGACATGTAAATACCTTGTGACCACTGTCGTTGCATACATCCCATATGTTATCAAGCATTCTAAATCTGTTTGTAGTAAACAAATGATTTTGGACATACCAGTATTGCTTCTTCTTCTCTGGATTTCTTCCCATTGATATATGATTTCTTTGTGCTTTTTCATTTAAAGTATTGCACCAAAAATCTAGTGCACAATGCCCAAATCTGTTGCTGCACTAACATTGACCCACAAATCATTTCTTCATTATTTATTTTGTATGAGGTTGTTGAGCCTTCTTCTTAATTTTTTGTTCTCTATTTAAGGATACAACTCCGTTATTTTTCTTCCTATCCAACCTATCCATAGTGGTAGGTTTATCAACCTCTCCTTTCCTTATCCACACTTGTTTAGAATTATTCATCCAACCTACACTTTTTGTAGAAACATATTTAGAAACAATAGTACAAGTTTTTATGTATGGAAAATTCACATTCTTAGGTGCTTCTGATAGATCAATGTGTGAAGTCATGATCTTCTTATCATTTTTTGGAGGTCTTTTGATAGTTAAATTCTTCAGTGAAAATCGAGTACCAACAACAACTGATTCTTGATATGGATACTCAAGAGTTGTCATAATCGTCAGGTCACATGTTGTAGGTATTTCAGCTTTATAATACTCCAATGAAAATTGAGTATTAGCATCACCTATTTCATTCTTTTGTGAAGTCTTAATATGTGTCTTCTCAAGATTTTTCAAATGGGATTCCAATTTTAGACTTTCAATATTGAGGATGATCTTTTGATCTTCAATCATGATAATCTTCTCTTAACAATTCTTCTTCAATCATTCAACCTAATTTTCATGAATATTAACTTTGTTTTGTCACAAAGATTTATGTTCGCTGAATCTCTTGGATGTTTCTTCCAAAAAAAAACTCTTGACTTCAGTGCACTTTTTCAGCTCAACTTCATGTGCATGGATCATTTCTTCTAGAGTCTTATTGACTCCCTCTTTTTCTTCAAAGGATTTAATTTGTCTGGAGAGCATATTAGAGTCTGAAATTTTCTTTACCAAGCCTTCCTCCATATTATTAGATTCTGTTCCCAGTCATGTGAACTTAGACTATATACATTGCAATATTCTACAAACATTAGAACCTTTTTCTTTAGGAATATCATGTAGATAAGTTCTTAATTTCTATTAATCACTTAAAATTGAGATAAAAGTTTCTTCCTTTTCTAGGGTTGCAACCTGAGCCACATGCTCTTTATATTCTGATACAAATACTTATTCATCATTAGAAAGTCATAAAGAACAAGGCATTGTATCATCTATTGACATGATGGACTTCTTCAAATGTTTCTTCTCATTCTTTTTCATATTTTTCATGGTCTTGTTAGATGTAGACTTTTTCTCAGAAATGACTAAATCTTCATCAATACTGCACTTCATTGTTTACATTAGGAAATTAACTCAACTCCTCTTATAAATATAATTATTGTAAAGTATCCAACATATGTGAACCTATCAATGATACCAATTGTAGGAGCCCAGGACACCCTAAGATGGGAGGGGTGAATCAGGGTGCCCACTTTTTTGTTTTAAAGTTGTAGATCTTCTTCCCACATTGGTAGGAACTTGTTAAACCTGTTTGATTGATATGATCAGCAATAGAACATTCACATGCAATAAGTTGACATAAAATTTTTACTTGGTTCACCACTTAGGCCTACGTCCAAGGAGCATATTCCAACAGGTTTCCAATTATACCTAATTCTACTATTCTTCACTAGTTGTGGATTAAAATGGTTTGGGAACTGTTACTCTATCCCAAAATCACTTCCTATAAAACTATTCAAGGATATCCCACTCCATACCTCAGGTCACTCTCGTTGACTCCCCATGGCTCAATTCCTTGGTGAGGTCCTAGTCAGTTTATAGATAAGAAGGTCTCTTCACTAGATAAGCATTGAAGTATTCATCTCCTGTTGAGGATGAGACAATTCATTCCTCATATTTATGAATTGATGATATTTTTTATTCAATATTCTACTTTTGTGCAATAACTGAATTCACTGAATATCCTTCTTCTCTTTCCTTTTATTTCCCATACCCACACTTGAGTGTATGGTTATAATTTCTTCTTTATGTAGATCTGGGTTTAGTTTCATGAATAGTTCTTATTCACTTCTCAAAGCACAACGATGGTATTAAACACTAGTTGTGTGTGTGAGGTACAAATTCTCTTTGTAAGACTGAACAATTCACTTTAATTCCTTCTAGACGAAGATATATTGAGAGTACTATGAACCTATCAAAGGCCTGTGGGAAAACCAAAATTTTCACACACCCATCTCAGCATCTTGAACATAAATTTGAAACCTTGAACATAAAAATAACTTTTGGCCCAAAAACTCCTTTTCAAGCAACTCCTCTTTTCCACGAAGTGCTTCTCTTTTTCACGCAACACTTTCTTTTTCACGCAATTATTTCTTCTTTTCACGGACCACTCTATACTTCAAATTTTTCATGCGGATGAGCTCGGGATTTGTCTAAGTGTTGAGCCACACCCATTATGAGTGGTTCACCACGTATTTATATGTGTTTTGACCCTCTAGGTAAAACCCATCTTGGTGGAAAAAAACAAATCATTCAGCGCATAATACTTTTCATGCAAGAATCATTTCTCGCGCACATCTATATGATTTTCGCGCAACCCAAGCTTTTTCCATTTTTCCACACTCTGAACGTGATGCCTCTCTTGCACATAAAACATCATAACCAACTTTTGTGCACAAAAAGTTTTTCATTCACATGTTTTATTTTCTGCGCAATAGGCGCGAACATCATCACTTTTTTCACATGACTCTTACCTTTGCTGATTTTCAGTGTTTCTGAACCGAGACACAGCTTGTATGAAATAAATATCGCTCCACTATTTCTCACACCATAATATTTTTCTCACACAACTCAAATATTTCATTCACAACCCATGTTTTTCACGTATCTCATGCCTTTTCCATTTTTTGATGTTCTCATTCTGAAACACTACTTGCATGAAAATCCTTACACTACTATTTCGCGCACCATGCTGTTTTTCATGAAAAAATAAAATATTTTGTGCACATACCATCTTTTTCATGCCCCAATTCCTATTTTCACACACCTCCTTTTACTAACAATCCATGTCTTCATTCTCCAACTTACAGGGCCAAAAATTTTCCAAACACTATAAAATGGCGCCACCTTCAATATACGCTTCGACCATAACCTTCATGATTCTTTTCTATGATTGTGATTCTTCAGAAACTATTCTTCATTCATTACAAACGCGAAAATCATGATATATATCTATTGATAGATTAGAATTAACATCGTCACATTTTGATAAAATGTGGAATGCATGGACATCTCAGAATTCCAATACCTTCCACACTCTCTTCTTCTTCAACTGTCATTCTCTACTTCTTACAAATCCTATGATTCTATTATTTATGTATGCTCTTGCATGGTTCTCATTCAATCATGAAAAATTGCATGGTCTTCATCAAATCCTCATTATTCTTCAGTCATAATTAGACTGATTGTACCTCCCTATTCTCCACTATTGTAAACAATGTGTCACATTTGACAAAAGTTACGTGATTCTATGATAAGTACAAAAATCATCTGAATTTCCATTCCTCCATTTCATTGGAGTACTTCATGATCTCATTCATTTTGATCTTCATTGACAACTATGGACATGAAATTCAACATTACAAACAAATTAGTCCCAAAACTATGTACCATTTACCATTAATTGTAGGATATAACCATGAAGCATTATGTTGGTAATTTATATGATTAATTTTTTTGTAAATACTAAAATCATTCCATTGATTTTTTATTTAAACATTTGAGTTGAAAAAAGAGGATCTAGATGAAAACCTATTTTTTTAAAAAAATTATTATATTTGATATGTTAATTGTTCCTTTAATGACCTTTGGAGTTTGTGATTATTCCAATTTTCACTAAGAATTATTGAAAGAGAATATTCATATCATGACCCCAAATTCCACCATAGTAAATGGTGAGATAGAATGATATTTCATATCAATTTTATTATCAAATGAAATCAATGAGTATCTATAAAGACATTCTTAATTTAAATCAAATTTATTGGGGATATATTTTTAGAGCCTGGGATCAAATTAAATAATTTTAAGAAAAAATCTCCATTATTTTTTGGAAATGTGGCTGATCATTCGAGAATATTTTAATGGTTCCTCACAATGAAATATGGTAATTGTTGATTTTGTTTCTATAGGATCATTAATGATGAAAATTATAAGACGTTTATTTTTTTTTTGATATTTATAGAAATATATATTAATGTCAACTAGAAAGTGATAAGTAATATGAATGATTTCATGAGATAGTTTCTAAGGGATTGATAACTACCCAATTAGAGGAAGTATCAATTATAATTGACATGAAGGGAAAAATGAATATACCCAAAGTATTTCTAATGAATCTTTCAAATATGTTCATTTTAATATATAAATTGTTTTGTGTTAGGTATAACTCAAAAAATCAAGGATGTAATGTAAAAACATTCAATAAATAGTTGGTGGTATTGAATTATAAAAACAAGGATATACTATATAAAGGTATATTAGTTATTATAGGTAACATTGGTAATATATATGACCACCACTAAAGATAATATCCGAAAACATGAGAGTATTTCCTAATATATGTTTACTATAATATGTAATATATATTGTTATATGGAAAAAAATAAAATATAACACAAATATAATCTTGGAGGAATGATTCTAGATGGAGTAATGATCAACCTAACTATTGATGTAAATTACATAAGATTAATAAATGGGAAAACTATAGAGGTTAATGATGAAATAATAAGTATAATGTTGGGACTAAAAATAAAAAAATAGAATATAAAATAAAAAAAGTGGAATGAAATGGAAAACAAGGATAATAACGATGACATTGAATTAGAAACACCAACTTATATTCAAAAATATTGCAAAATTTATGGTAGGGGTCACATGAAAGTTTCTCTAGGATCATGGTGGGATGATTATTAGTAGGGTTGTGTGACATTACACAAGTAACTTGGTATGATACTAATTTCCCACCTAGGGCCATTTGGGACATTATGAAATTGGGTCACATATTCTAATAAAGAAGGTTTAATGGGTTATTTCCATTATTTATGGGGTGGGACCAGGCATTGATTATTTTGTTTCTTGGATGTGTATGTGTTGATTGATTTAGTATAATCAAATATATATCTAATATATATATATAAATAAATTATTTTATATATACAATATAAAATATAATGTCTTATAAAAAGTTTATGAAAAATTTAGTCACAAATAGGAATAATCTCGAGGAATCGAGTAAAATTTCTCCCATGAGTGACTATTTAGTATTTTATAAAATGATTTTATCAAATAAGAAAAATTATTCAACTATATTTTAAATTACTCTAAATATTGGATCTTATAAATTAAGAAATTATTTTTCTATTTATGTGAATGTATGAATATCTTAATATAATCAAAATTCAAATTCTTGGTTTTGGAAGTGATGATTCAAACAATTTTTGTTATCCATTTTGTAGATATTATGGTGATATATCCATGGGAATATATTGAATATTTATTTGTTAAAGTGGTTACATTTTACTTTTTGGTTGATTTTTTTTGTTCGATATGGATGTAGTGAAAACACCCATTATTATTAGAAATCAATTTTTACCAATATGAAGGGAATTTATTGATGTGATAAGTGAGTATATATAATTATGTGGTTATGTTAAACAAGAAAAATATATTATTCATTAATAAATAAATAATAAAAAACAAATAATAATAATATTGGAGTAAGGATAATAACATGTAAATTAAAGATATTCAATCCATGGATGAAATAAAAGAATAAAGGCCGATGAGGGAGATTGAAAATTGATTAATTTGGAATAAAATTATAAAAGAATAAAAATAGAGAAAATAATAGTGAAAATAATATATTGAGAAATTTTTGGTATGATAAATCCATATATTTTGGTTAGTATATAAAATAAAATTTCATTTCTCACGATTAACAAACAATTTGGGGATTGGACATTTAAAATTTGAAAATGTGTTTCCCCAAGGAAATATAAATATATTTTCAAAAAATAAAAAGACACATCTACGTGGTGATGAATTAATTATGACAAATCATTGATCCTAATTAGGAAACTTCATTCCATCATTTTATTAACTAATATGGATGAGGTATCATATACATTAACTACATAAAATAAATTAGTTATGTGGGTTTATATATGTTTTTATTTCTTTTTAGGTGTTAATTATTAGGAATTATTTTTGTAAATTTTATGCACATTAAATTTAACCACAACATGTCTTCATGAAAAATATAATTTAACTGATATTTTATAATAATTATTTTAATTCTATAAGTCCAACATATCGGGAACTCCGAATAGGATAAATTAAAGAGGAGATGAATAATAATTAAATTCATTATAAGGGGATTATTTTTTAAAATTTCATATATTACATACATTCCTTTCTTTTTTAATTCATTTTTAATATGAGGATAATTGGAAAATATAGTTGACACTATGTTAATTTTTATAATTTTGATCTATAAAACAAAATAGTTTTTTAGGAATGTCATTATTTGGGTGAATTCATTAATTTTTAAATATGAAATTATTAAAAATATTTATTTATAATAATTTTGTTATTATACATTATTATAGTGGTTTGGGAATAGGTAATATATTTAAAATTAAAATATATTATTAAGAGACTAGTTTTCAAAAAAAAGGAAACTAAGTGGTTTAAATATTATAATTACCTATGATTGAGATATATCTAATAAAAATTCCCCCATATTTCATAAAAATAAAAAATAGTTTTAAAAGAAGATAAAAGCCTGGGATTAAAATGATAAGCTTAGTTTTCCTTCCATGGATGTTTTGGATTTGTTAAAAGATAATCAAATCTCTATAAAAATATTTTTATTATTATTTCGAATAATTTTAAGATGTGATAGAACAATAGAATATTTGTGAATGTATGATTTTTCAATGAAATAATAACATTAAAAATTTATTATAAAAGAAGAAAAATACAAATATAATGTGAATTATGTTCATTAGTAAGTGTTGGAATGAAAATTGATTGATATCCTTTCTAAAATAATGAATTAAATGACATATATTAATTAAGTGGAAATTATAAGGAAGCGTAAAATACATATTTGATTGATTTTCATTAAATTTTATTTGTTAAAATGGAATTTAGATGTATTGTTTTTTAAATCCATGATAACAGTTGGTAAAATTTGGATATTATGGATTTTTTTAATTTTGAAGATATTATTTGTTATATAAAAAAGAGTTATGTTTGCAGATATTTGATATGTAAAAATTTTATACAAATGAAAAATTTAATTTTAATCTAATTTAATGTAGTATTAAAAAGAATTAATTGAATTTTAATTTTATATTATATATTAGTTTCATATTTTTTAATTATTTTATAGTATTATATATAATATTTCATTAATATAATTCTATTTATTGAGGATTTTATTTGTTGTCCTCTTTATTTATGTTTATTATATATTATAGAATGGTTTTGGGTAATTTATATTAAAAAAGCACGTTAGATCACATAATTTTAAAATGAATATAATTACTTGATCATAATTAGTGGTTAAAAAATTAATATGAATTTAAAAACTATATCATAGATTTGATTATCTTTTATGTTGATGGTAATGAGTTATTGTTAAATATTTGGAATTATACTAATTTCATGATACTAAAATTAATTTTCTTATTACATATATATTTTTTTAAATATTACTCATTTTTTAATAATTTTTTATTTTATTTTATGTTATATGTATTAAATGCAATGGTTAATTTTATCATTTGAATCATAGTATTATACGAGGGATTACCATTTCTCTATGAGATCATATAATGAATGAAATTATATTAATGTATGGGATATAGAAATATGATAACCCATAATGAATATCAAAATTTGTGATAATAGATCGTTCTATATAATTTAAGGTATACTATAAAGTACTTTCTGGTATTACAAGATATATAAAAATTAAAAAAATTCTCATGATTGGTACCTATTGTGGTGATAATAAATATTTTATGGGTAAACATAAGAGGTTGTAGGATGTTATATAGTCTTCACACACAATAAAATATAATGATAAAATAATATATTTTATTAATTTGTATAGTAATCACACAACAAATAATATGTGTATAAAATATAGTTTATGACTCATATTAGAGAAAGGTATATAGTCTCCATAAACTATGAAATTAATTTAACAAATATCGTTTTTCCCACTTTTTGAGTTGCATCATATCCTAGGATCGAGACATATAATAATAATGACTAAAATATTGATTATAAAAATGTTTTATTATTCTCTTAAATTAACGGAATCATGAAAATGGGTTTTATAGATAGATTCATAAATAAAACCAATAGTTGGAAATGAATTTGTTTTCCATGAAGGTTTCATGGGAAAAATATTATAATAATTATCAAATAAATATATTATGTTTGTAATGGGAATATATAACCTAGATTAGTTGGCTTCATATAATATTATAATTGTGTATCAGGAGTATTAAATAAAATAAAAAATATAACATTTATTGATATGAATAATTATTGGGGGTGATGGAATCATAGACGGTGATGAGGTATAATCATAGGCGACAATAAGCTAATGAACAGTTGAATAGGGGTGTCAAACCTAATAATTTAGTTCAAATAATGAGATTAGGAATCTTTTGAAAGCATGATAAGGTGAATTTTAGGAAAAAATATATTTTAAAGAATGGTAGAAATATTTCATAGTTCTTTATATGGAAATGTATCTTATTTCTCTTGGTGAAATTGAGCTACCACATCGTATAGTTCAATAAAAAACTAATATGGAATTATTTAAGGAAATGATAGTGTTCAACCATTGGTATTTATTACACCATAATTGAATATAATATTATAATATGAAGCAAGAACTATAAATAGAAATGGGGGATTCAATGAAATGAGGATCATGGTAAATGTTCAAATAATGTGTTACAATTAATTTCTAGAAACCAAATTTTTTTATAGATACTATATAGAATGTGGGACGATTAGAAGATTTTAATTTAGTAAGATAATTATGGGGACTTTTTGAATCACCCCAAATATTAATATGAATTTTATTTCTTGTGAAATTAATTTTTTTTCATTTCTATTATGTAGAATATACCCTAAGTTTAAAAATATCACATGAAACATAAAAGGAAATGACCTATTTTTATTTCCTCATTATGAACCAATTTAAATTTTTGATATGTCATATTTTTTTCCACCATTTTTTAAAACAATATGAATCTATTGTGATGATTTTTGAGATATTTTAGGTATTCCGATGTAGTTTTTAATTGGTTTTTAGGAACTTATAATTAAATTTTTAGGTAAAATATATTGATGAATATTAATTAAGTAAAGTATTGGGTAAATGTAAATCTAAAATAGATTCTTGAGAATATAAAAATGACATATGAATTAAAAAATATTTAAGTGTCATTATAACATCATTGAATGGAATTTTTTAAAATGTATTTCTTGCATAAGATTCCAAACATGAAGACTGAAAAATGATATAGGTAGAAAACACAAAAGTGGAATCATGTGTATATGTAAGAGTAGTTATGAATATCAATTAGGAATATATAAATCTATAGGGACTCTATATGAACCAATATTTTACCTTCAAGGAATAAATGTAAAATTGAAAAAGCCAGTGGTATGTGTAAAATCTATCAGAAGGATGTTTATTGTTTATTTGAATCATATATAAATAAAAATATAAATAAGAATATTAGAAAATGGAAAAGTTGGAAAGAGTGTTAAGGTAATATAGGGATATATGAATGTATATCTGAGATGAATCATGAGAATTATAAATGTTAAGTGATTAATAAGAGTGAAATTTTTTTCTTAATGTCACTAGTGAAGAATAAGGTAACTATAGAATATGATATAATCTTAATATACTAAAATTTATATTCTTAATTATGATATTTTTGTGTCAAACAAAAAGTATCAAAATTCATGGGACAATGATCGAGATATGATTAAAATCATTAAAAATGTTAAGTGATTTCATGTTGTGAAAAAGAAGTGCCACTCTATGAAAAGATATTATCACATAATGCGAAGAAGTACTAATCTCTAATGAATTTGAAATGACATGTACAAAAATAAAATACAATAACTAAAATCCTTGTGGGTTTAACTAGATATATAAGAAGACTAAAACATCATTTAATTAGATGGAATGCCATAATGATACTCCGTCATGTAGACCCAAAGAAAATTATTACTCGTGTATTTTGTGGATAACAAAGAATTGTGATAATTCAATATATCATGTGAGTAAAAAACGTAGTAATCATAATATATTTTAAAATGTTAGTTTTAATGTTTATTATAAAATGGAAATGCCTGAAAATTTATTTTTGGGATATTATTCAGAAAATATTCAAATGATTCTATATATTCTACAAATGTAAATACAATAATAAACTGTATTTATCTATTTCATATTTTATCCAACTACTAAAAATTTATATCAATGATAAAGGAAATGATATAAGATATAAATAATATTTTATTATTGTTTATCTTTTATATCGATTCAAGTTAGTCCAGCGGCTGATCATTTGAAATCATTATATTAAGAAGGGAGAGGGTAATTGTGTGCATGAATTATCATATCAATAAGATAAAAATATTTAAATCTTGAGAATACAGGAGTCTTCCTTGTATATAATCTAAAAAAATCATACAGTATATGTTCTTGAGGGTGATTAAAAAAGAACATATTATGATTCTATGGAATCAAAGAGTCCATATCAATATCAAGTTCACATAAAAAAATAAGAATTATGAAGGAATTTATTTATAAAAATTTTAAATATTTATCAGAAGACAACATTTGAATTGAATTATTCATAAAATTTCTATAAGGGTGACAATTAACCAAAACTTATATTTAATCAGTTTCATTTGAAACCATCTCGCACTTATTTAATCACTATAATTAATTTATTATAATCATTAATGTGTTATCAAACTGAGCACATAAATTGTTGGTCACCCAATTTATTAGAGAAACTTATAGAAAACCCTATGTTCCAGGAATTTTATTCAGTATAGTGTTATATGGGTGAGAGAGGGATCAAATATAGTGTATCTAGAATTTATGTAATCACAGTGGATGTTTTTGAAAGAAAAATTTAAAAAAAACTAAGTAAAAACTGTTTTCTCAGAGATAAATTTTATTTAATATGTGACCCTCTACTCATAAAAGATATAAAAAGGATTCCACTAAATTATCTAAAACATACTAATGTTAAAAATATATAGAACCTTAATTATATCAATAGAAAAGGAGTTCGTATAATTGATGTAAACAATTATCATGGATTAAATAATAGGGGGATCCCTTATCTATTTTCAAAAGGTGTTGATGTGTTTCATGATATTATATTATGTTTTACACCAATTGAGAGAGATTATCCCATGAAAGTTACCAAAAATAAATAAATCTATAAGCTGATAGAAATGATAAAATTGGTATTTTGAAGTCATTTTTTAAATAATAAAAAACATTAATGGGACTAAACACATCCAACGAGTTGTGGGATATCTCTGAGAATATTTTTGAATTAAATTTCAATGTTAATGAATTCTAATAAAAGTTAGAGAATGTATAATTTGAATATATCAGAATTTTTGATGATGAGATAGTTGGTGACTATTTCACAATATTGAATGATATTTTTTCACATATCATTGGATTTAGAGACATTCTGGAAGACTCAACCATTATACTAAAACAAGTGAAATGCTTTCTTAAGATGATTTAGGCTAATGTTTATGATTGGGAAGAAAAAAATAATCTATATTTTGATTAGTTACATATCAAATATCTCAACTATTAAATTGTGGAATAATCATGTGTTTAATAATAATTTCATCGATGGAATGACATTCAAAGTTGCGATCATATATAAAAAACAATGAAGATGTAGTAGAGTGTTATAGTGAATTAGAAAATGGTGAGGATTGGTAGGAATATTATAATTAGATAATAAATATTATCACAATGAATATTTAAAATATTAATGGTATGTTCATAGGAATTAGTCAACATAAACTATTCATGTGTAGTAAATTTGGGCTATTTGAAGATGGTTTTACAAAAATGAAAATTGTGACGTATGAAGAAATTGAAAATGAATAATGGCTTCAATGATACAAATGTGGAAGGATTTAAAAGGGTAAATAAAATCCTTTTGAATAAAATAGTGGTTTAAAAGGAATGAAATAATAAGTGTGCTAAGAAAATAAGATGAAGTCTACTCTACTAAAAGTTTTTAGTCCAAAATGTATCTCTATTTTTTTACCAAAATTATGGCTAAAATCATGATGAATGTTCATGTTTTAATGATATATTTGATTTAAATAACATTTAATATGTGTTGAAAGCTAATACTAATGAATTTATTAGATTAAACACCAAAAATAATAGTGTAAAAAAATACCTAAAGAATTATTTTGAGAAGATAAGTATTTTTAATGATATATTTCACAATAATGAGAATAACTTCTATTAGGAGATAAAACATCTAAAAGTTAATGTTTCTAAACATGATATAAAGTTTAAGGAGATTGAAATGAAATTTTATACCATTGAAGAGAATTTATGAAATAAAAAATAAATGTTCTTAAAATATGAAAAGGATTATAGAAAAAATGAGAGGTGTTTATAAAAAATATGTAGATATAAATGAATACTAATCACAAAATATAGATAATTGGTTATATCTATGAATCACAATAATGTCAATTATATCTTATCTAATTCTGAAATGTTAAAGTAAAAATATAGGAAAACGTATATTAAGAATAATACATATAATTATACTCTTATATAAAATTAATTTATAGGTACATAACTAAGGGATGTTATCCCAAGAAAAAAAATAAGGAATGGAATACACTAAGATAACATGAATAATTTCATTGAAAATCTCACACATTTCATGGTAGATCATGTTTTAGAAAAAACTACTCTTATTGTGGACTATTCTATTATCCAATGTATGATTTGTGGCATATAAAATCATTCATATTGAGTTATATGAGGTAATGATTAATGGGGAGTTATCCCATCAGAGTAAATAAAAAAAATTATATAAATCAAGTGATAAACCAAAAATGTTCACAATATCCAACTAAAAATAATTTTGAATGATTTGATAAAATTTATATCATATGTTTAAATAACATAAAATTTTTTAATGAATTTTTTATTATTATTCAATGTAAAAATATTAAGGATTCTAAAAAAATTAAGATCAATTAAGAGATAGTACTGAAAATTTAGGTATGATAGAGGTGTATTTTAAAAAACAGTAGAATCGATCCACGAATTCATGAACGTGGTTGTTCATCTACCATTATAAGGAATAAAAAATTATTTAATAACATTGAATAAATAATAGAGGTGAAATAATTAATGAGAATCAAATCACATTAAATATTATATGAATTATTATAATTGAAATTAATGATAAAAAAGTCAAAATATAAATTTTTTTTGGACTTCCTTATATATAATTTATTAAATGTAAAAAACTATGTCATAATGGTAATGAATTTATTTTTGAAATATAATTAATATGAAAAATGTGCACAAAATATGGAATTATTATATGAAAATTAGAATTAATAATAGAAAATTTATTCTAAATGAGAGATCCATGTAACTTCAATTGTCTGAGTGAAAATGGAAAAAATAATATCTATCATTTAAGATTATTACTTATTCATAATTTGGGTTTGAGTAAAATTTAAATGATAAATATAAAAAATAATTATCCAATATATTAATTGAAGAATATGATATTTGTGATGCTTGTCAAAAGTTGAATATGGTATGATGAAAACAAAAAATAGTGTGAATAAAGTCTACCGAGAAACATAAAATAATTTTCATAGATTTATATATTCCAATGAGATAAGACTTTAATATACTTGAATTATAATTCATCATAGATATTTAACACTATTATATAAAGAATACTATGGTGCACCAAAAACACAAGAAAGAGGATATAGACATGTGCAATAATTTTAAGAAGGATGATGAGAAAGAGCTAAATGTATATATCAAAATGAAGTGAATTAAAAATGTAATCGAATAGTCTCTAAGTTTTTTGGAAACAAATATTCTTATGAATGGAATTTAAAATATGCATTTTCTTCTTTATCCTCCCCAATAGAATGGATTCTCCAAATGAATAAATATATTTCTTGTTGAAATGGTAAAGACTTTCCCAGATGAATTTAAATACCCCAAATACATCTAGATAGAAGATGTAATAATAGATGTAAATGTTCAAAATATCTTTACATTAAGACACTATTCATATATGACCTTCTATAATATGTTGGAAAAGGAAAAACATTATGCTAATTTAGAGTTTTTATATGCCTATTTTTGATGAAAATAAAAAAACTAAGAATTTTTATTTATAAGGATGAAGAAGGTATTTTTCTAAGATAATTAATGAACTAAAAACACTAAAATTATTAGAATAAGAGGATTAATAATTATTATAATATTTTTATGTACTGATTAATTAAAATAAACCCACTATTTATTATCCAAATAAAGACGATTTTAAAATTTCTTTTGAGGGAAGCATATTGATTTTGACAAAGAATAGTGAGGAAAAATGTAAAAATAAGCATAATAATGGTGATATTGACTCAAATCAAAACAATGATAATAAAGGTGCTACTGAATATGAAGTAAAAAATATACAATTTTAATTAATCATGTATAAATATATAATATAATAGGATAATTGGATTCTTGGGTTCAAACAAATAGTATAATAAGATATAAAAATTTAAAGGAATCAGTTTTGAGAGTATGAAATTTGAGGTTTGACAATAAAATAACTCTTACATCTCAAACTGAGATAATTTTTTTGGGAATATTAATCATAGATAACATATTGATTACATGAATAAATGACTATATCTTATTGAATGTAATAAAAATTTGTTTCTTAAATGAATAACAAAATAAAACAATATCTTTGGAATGATGTGAGTGTTCAGAAATAGGCTTACTAAAAGATGTGTATTATTTAGACACAAAGAATTATTTGATTTTAAAGGATAATATCATGTTGAATAGGTAATGTTTGGGTATATATTTTCCAATATTTCACGACTTAATTCCATAAAGATATTCCTGGTTTTTTTCCATAAAGGAATTACAAAATAGATCAAATTGAAATGGATATATTGGTGAATTATTTTATATTGAATAATCTAAATGATTTATTCTTTATTATTATAGTGTAATGGTGTGTAGGATGAGGAAAGATATCTATGTGATTAAATAATCCCCTATATATTGTTATTTAATGAGAGATAGATTCATAAAAAACATTAAATTCACTGAAATGAATATTAATAAAAATATACATATGAAATATATGAGAACATGTAATCTTATTATTATTGTTTCTATTGATGAAATTATTTTTTATAGTCGAAAAGGATTGTTTCCTTGGGGAATTTTCAATAACCATGGGGAAATCCTTTAAAATATCCATGATTTGAGAATTATGTTTCTTTTAGGATAAAACGTTATGAATATAAATTATTTCATCTTTTTATTCCTATAATTAAATGAAAATATTTATAATATTAATTTTTTATGGGAAAAACATAAATGATTACAAAACTTTTTAAATTATGAGTGCATATATTCACGAAGTAAAAACAAAACTAAAATAATCTTCATGTGGATATAATAAAGCATACTCGGATGGAGATTGTGATGACATGAAATCAACTTCAAGGGGTATTTCCATTTCATGAGAAACCTGTTTGAGATATCCCTACAAAAATATGAAATCATTTAAATTACGAACTAAATATTTTCAATTAATTGAAATTATATGTTCTTATACAGAGATGTTCTTGATGAAATAGAAATTTGAATATTTAAATATAATTATTAAAGAACCATTCATTGTTGTATTTTTTAATCTAGGTGAAATTGATCTTTCTAAGAATCTAGTGAATCAATATAGTTAAAAAATGACCTAAAATACCATTTTAACAATGATAAGGTTTCTAATAGATATATGAGGCTGGAATTCATTACTATAAAGGATCAAATGTCACGCATCGTCCCCAAATTCCTAACCATGGAATATTTTTATAGAATGACAATGAAAATGTATTTTCATCCATTCCCTATAAATTAATGATCTATGAGGTGCCCCATAATCCATTTTACTCTATTTTCAGTAGGGAAAAAAGGTATACAACTATTTCTACATTAAATTGTATTTAAACATTTTTATCTTAAAAATTGGAGAATTGAGAGTTCAAAATGGAATGGAGATCATCAATGTATTTGTGAAAAATATATTCTCAGTAGATATATAATTCCCTATAATATATTATTTTATCTATTAGTGTGGTTCCAATACAAATAGATTTTTGTATTACTATGTTTTGATCAATTTTAGTGCATGCATTTAATGTTGAAAAAAATAAAAAGGGTGATATTGAAGAACAAATTGGGACTTTTATGTTTATTTTTTTAAATATGTCTATGGAAAATTTGAATATATTAAAAATTATTTTAATATGTTTTTGAATGATTTTGAGATGATATGTGGTATTTTTGTAAGATATGAGATGGTGTTATGGATGTTATGGAAAAATTGTGAGCTGTAAAATATTGATTTTTTTGACTAAATACTCTATTTTGTAAAATTACAATTGAAATAGAAAATGTTGAAAATTGAAATTTCTTGAGTTTTATTCATTATAGATGGGTAATTAAAATATCATTATGTAGAATTTTTGAAACTAAATTTATAATAATATAATTATATAAAACATGCAGATTTAGAATTGATAAAGGAAGTGAATGGAAAGGAGTTATCATGGTCAGGCATAAGAGATTTTTTTATTGTAGAAAAAAATTTATGAAACTATTATAACTCTCTATTATGTCTAAAATTATATATAGAGCAGATTAATTTAATTTAAATTTTCATGGGTGTGTTTAAAAATCATCAAAAACATGCATAATATTTATATGATGATTATATAAAAGCAACACAACCTCCGAATTGATGATATAAAAAAATATAGTAAATGTATTATTGAAATTTATTAATACAAACCAGTATCTTGGAGATTAAATATAAAAACTTTATGATGGATTAAATTTATAAAGATAAAAGGAAATACAAAAGGTTCAACCATGAGGAATATGGGAATAATAAAATATAATATTTCTATATCATACTAAATACCATTCTCTTAAGTCTGATGATATTATACTTAACATAATTTCTCAAAAATCATTGGATTATGAAATATCCTTTTTTAAATACATGAAAAATAACATGGGTTTTAATACTATGAAGAAAAATATTCATACAATGATGGCATTCTATCACACTATGGGATGAAGGAAAAATACATGGGGATTTTGAAACAAGATGTAGATGAAGGCCAAATTGTAAAAAAAAATTTATTGATGATCACATATGGTTTATCTATTAAAGACACATTTTGGTATGATTTGACATCATGTGATTATATTCAATCATATAGACTAAGATAAAAAAATTTACATATGGTTTTTTAAAGAAAATATTGTTATTATAATTATGGATATCATGCGAGAAAAAAATTTCTTTAAGAGATATGGATGGGATAAATTTTAATTATTCATAAATATTGGAAATTTATGTGGACGATGTTTTGAATATTATGTAGATAATAGTCACATAATTTGGGGAATTTTAATAAAAATATAAGAAGAACTTGTTGTTATCTATATGATAATGAATTCATCTAGTAACATTGTCTACAGATTAAAAAAATAAATGATAGAGACTAGAGATATATGAAATTTTATTCATAATTATTATTGAGAGAATATGTCCAAGAGGCTAGTAATTTGTTGATTTACTAATGAGTTTGGATATAACTTTTTTCTAATATTATGACACATATATTGAACTTTTAGGAATATTTTAGAGAAATATTATTTATATTAAATCAATATAATCTTAATATTAATGTCAATGTCCTTGTATTTGAACAATAAGTTCATATATTTTAATGAACAAGTTGGGTCAACTTGAAACAACATTATATCTGGCTTGGAAAGGGCATGAAAATATCCTCCACATAC
The DNA here is from genome assembly GCA_963277665.1 of Viscum album. Classification (NCBI taxonomy): domain Eukaryota; kingdom Viridiplantae; phylum Streptophyta; class Magnoliopsida; order Santalales; family Viscaceae; genus Viscum; species Viscum album. The sequence continues at coordinate 144,913,766 of OY728123.1, read as the reverse complement.
ATTAGTGGATGGAGACTAGGGAAGACCATAAATGGTAATACCATGGGGAGAATATAACCTCATATAAAAATAAAAGAAATAAAAAAACACTTCAACCATAAGAATCGAAGTATGAAAAATAAATAAAATAGAAAGTATGTTATTATTAATTTAAAGTCAAAATATACATACTTAACTTCATGGTAATACACCTCAACTGATCACCCACTTTTCCAATAACATATACATAATACAGAAAAAAAATAAAATTTACAGAAGTATCTATATTCAACCTAAATCCATACATCAATCATATTCTTCATCAAATGTCATGCAACACAATCCAGATCCTCGTACTCCAAATGAGATGTCTTGCTTAATCATGTATCATTGGGCCTTTGTATCATCCACATCGTATCTATTGATCAAAAAAAATGGACACGTGGGGTATACATTTACACTAAATTTCTCACATAGGGGGTGATAAATAATTCTCAGTAGGCCACCCCAATGATGGTTCGTAACCTCATACATCATATAAAAGTGACATAAAATGTTATATTCTAAACAAATATAAACAAAAACTAGAATAATAAAAAATAATCAACTAAAATAAATAAAATTTTATTGATCGGCATGTTATAACAAGTCGCTATAGATCAACCAAACCTAATTTGGATATCACAAGAAATTTTTGAATGTGTGGATAACCATGAAATAAAAATCAAATTGTGTCCCTCAAATTTTTTGAATGATATCAAAAATATTATACCCTAACATTCATGAAATCGATCCCCTAGAAACTCTCCCTAGGGATCATGTGAAAAAATACATTCCACTATCGATCTCTAGTACTTTAACCGAACTATATGAAAAGGTTAAAGGAACTATGTGATGAAAAATATAAAACATGTCTATATTAGGGTTGTCCTGAAGAACTAATATGACTCCCTAAGAAGAATGGATATCAATAGCGATAAAAACCCTGCCAATAATTTAGTTAATAGTAACCAGACACCTAGTAATGCCATAATCCAATCCAGAGAAGTTACACTTCTCCATTTCACCAATTAGCTACCTAGACCATCATTACATATTCTAACAAGTAAAAGATATAATTGACTAAATCTTATCCCCTAACCTAGTCCAATGATTTCCCAATTGCCTCATCTCTTATTAAATACCTGAGAAATATTAACTTCTGACTTCCCTGGTATAATCCATCATAATATGTGTCGACCAAAAGATTGATCCCACCATCATAAACATAACGAAAACAAATTACATCAATGATATTTAGGTTATATGATGAAACCAAAATTCATTAATGCTAAAACCATGAACCGAACATATACATGGTTTATATATAATGATCCACCCCTAGTAGTCCACTAGATCACCTCCATTATAAAACACAGTCCAAGAATATCATATATTTCCTCATTTGGCGACTCTATCACCCCACCCATCAAAACAAATTACCTCTCCCATGCGGGAATCATCAGGGGTTCTACAAACCTATATCAAATCTATACTCCAAGTAAAACTTATTTACTTGATATAAAATTAATTCAACCAAGTACGAAGGCTCCAATTGAGCTAAATCTTTAGCATGTGGTCTAAAATATCGACCACTCTATCCACATGAAATCATATCCCTAAGCCCATACAGAATACTACATTATTAAACCTTATAGGAACAATATAAATAACTAATACTAATCCCTTTTACATCTTGATCCATTTTATCTAACAATATGATGACTATATTTTCGGTCTTAAACTACATAACCCATAGTGGGACTCATAATCTAAAAACATGATGAAAAAAACTCACCAAACATCACCCATCCCAAAACATAAAACAAATTCTATATAATAAACATGAGGTCCTCTCCATCATATCATATAAAAAACATGAATAGACTAACCAAAATTCCAATTTTGACTCAATAGCCAAAAAATGACTAAATCAACATCAATTAAAAAGCACATGATGTGCACCTCAATAAATTATTTGAAGTCCCAATATCTTTTCCTAGAAATATACCATAATTGAATTTAGAATTTAAATCCCATGTACACTAGATATACCAATATACACATTGTGTTACCCTCATGAGGTGCTATGTCTTATAACCCACATGGGGTCTAGTAAAATGTGTCGTAGAGACTTCGACCATGTAGTACAGTTGGGGTATGGACATGTCTATTTCACAACCATGTTCCCCAGCATGGGGTGTCTGGAAAGGTAATAAACCACACCCTAAGTCACACTATATTAAATGTACCAATAAAATTTATTTAACAATTATATTCTATAACAATCTCAATAATAATAACACATGGTACATGTTTTTTACAACAAACATTATGATCAGTATTTCTTAAACTGAAAACAATTACGATTATCCAAAAATCCATGAATCTCTTAGATTACTCTATAATGAACCTATAGTGTCTCTTTATAAGATATATGAGTTTCCAAATACATAATACTAATAATATCGTATTATATTAGTTAAAAGTATTAAAAAATACATTATGGAATAAATTTCCGAAGATACAACACCAAATATATTCTACACGACAACCACATCCCAATCTAGTTGTATAGGACAAGTGAGTGGTGATCTCCTTTCCCTTACCTTCCTATATCGATTCATACACACAAAGGGGAGATCCCATATATAATTTAATAAAAAATCCATGGGAAAGTTATGAAAAATGAAAAAAGGACAAAGCAAGTGCAAAAGATAATGAAAAATAAAAATAAAAACACCAGCTTAAATGGCTTGATCGTGTCCTCAGTCCTAAGTAGATTTTATACCATACCTTGGGAAACCCCCCATTATAAACTCAACCACGACTATATAATTTCAATATCTAACTTAATTCAATATATTTCACCAAGCATATATTCATAATCAATTAATATTTTATTATTTAAATATTAAATTTTCCATTAAAATTCACATGAATTAGAATTTGTACAAAACTCAAAATGAGGATAAGAAACATATAAATAGACTATATGGAATATAAAAACATATTACAAGTAAATTTATTAGGGTAAATTATCATTTTTCTACTAATAACCCTCTAAGAAAAAAAATGAAAAATTCACTATATTTTATCGATATGTAATGACTTCAGTCTTTAGAATACTCTCATTATGATGCTTTTCACCCATAAAAATCCATTATAGGTAATAAAAAATAGTTAATTCACCCCAAGTACATGCATATCTGATTCCACCTTGAAAATCCATTGAGTGGTCTCACAGTTCCCCCGAAATTCTCAAATTGATGGACATTCATTCGTGAAAAATGAGAGGCTCGCTTATATCAGTTAATCATTATACTCACCCCACAAATAAAAAATACCAAAAACCATTAACTACTGAATATAAAAACTGTAAATGGAAAAATAACTCACACATGAGAAATTACATGAAAATAGTAACCACCTCCAATTCTTAACTCTTTATGAAAAAAAAATCCATCTTACTCAATGAGAAACTTATAATGATGATCACACATACTAATTACCTATGGTTAAATCCTCACTATAAGTCTAATATCAGATTTATCCTTAAGCACCATGCTCAATTTTTCATATATGGGTAAAACCTAAGGGTTTCCCCAGGACCTGAAAAATTCTTAATAGACTAACACACGGCCTTTTCCACAAATCTAATAACGAACCAACACTATATATAACCTTACCACTCACACACTAAAAATCTAATCAATTTCCTAAATTGACATGCCTTACATCCCAATATTCCTCATGGTAGAGTGATTCCTTATGATCATCTAACCGTCGTTCATGAACCATCCCACTCATACTCCCATGAAAGTAATAGTATCACACTCCTTCATATCCCAATAAAACAAATGGACAAACAATCAAATGATTGACATCCAAATAAAAATAGGTAAACACATATAATAAATTGAATATTCTTCTCAAGCACGTAATTTACAATATGTTAGATAACCATCATTGCTCCTCCTAATCATGTGATACCTCAAAAAAAATAAAAAAATAATCACACAAACACCCTCACTCATACATCTTTCTAAAATCAAAATCTTCTACCGATGCTCCCATTGCACCACAAAATGTGTAACAAAAAAATAAGTCTTGGTATCAAACATGACCTTACCTACTAACCCAACCTATATAACAAGAGTACTCACACATAAATACCTCTCAATACAAATGAATAAATATTCATAACCATAAATATTATCAGGAACCCCATATATATAAGGAAACTTGAGAATGATCCAAAACATATCCCAGGAATCTCATCCTAATATAGATCTTACAACTCACCTTCCATATCGCACAACAATCCACTGGGGTCTCTACACATCCCTAAATTATTGAACTATATTTACATCACTATATAACATCTCACAATATGATCAATATAACATTTAATTAAAAAAATATACAAGAATTTTAGTTATGTATAATTCCACCAAATATATTCCATTAAAAACTGAATATATTTTATTGTGGACACAATAAAAAATTTAACCTCCAAAATTATAAAAATAACACATTGGTAGAAATGTGTTATGTGAATAATATTTCATTGAATTAATCAAGTAGATATTACTCTTTATAATGAGATATGAGAAAAAAATCTAAATAAAAAATATATAAATTAATGTGTAGAACACTAGGATATATCATAAAACAATAAGATTTAAAAACATGATTGGGAGTCCAATCACCCTATAAACCTGGACTTCTCAGTGGAAAAGTTGTTTGTGATGCACTAATATGGGTTCCATGAAAATCTATAATACATTATGAGATCACATGTTTACTTTCTCATTTATAAAAAATTAATAAAAAAATATGTCTATGATACAATTTTTCACATACTATCCCACATCGACATGAACACATCCCCATATTTGACTAATTGTAAGGTCTTAAGTGGGAATCTTTCAATACTAATGTATTTTCATTGGAAGTGAGGGTTGAAGGGAATACCATGACAGATACTACACATGCATATCAATGATTGAAATTATAATGTAAATAAATATACATATCATCTATGAAAATCATAATATGAAGGATAAATAAAACAAAAATAATGATATTTAAAAAAGAAATAAGAAACATAAAAACTCACAATTTTTCAAGCATATATCAAAAAAAAATTCACTAGGATGAAAATATATATAGAAGATGGGGGAAAATAAAAAGTATGTATTTAAATCAATGACCATACATCAAAACCAGTATCCAATATCAGTAAATCCTTGTTAACCCAAGCCCTAGACTCTATAAAAGTGGTCCCACTCAACCATGCGACATTATCCCCTTCCTGATCCACTATGTATCCTATAATCAAACTAAATCATGAAAAATTGGTTTTCAAATTCACTAAGTTTCCTATGTAGTGGATGAAAAATAAGTCATATTAGGACTTTTCCATTGGTGGAATCTAAAATATTCTATCATACACATGTTCATGCACATGTGGTAAACCCAGCTAAGTCAAATAAAAAACTGCATAATAAAAATAAAAAATTAACATATACAAAATAATAACAATCCTATGCTTCTAATGGGATAAATAAGATCAACTAATTCTATTTTGGATTACACTTTAATTTTTTACACACCATGCCACGACACACCAGACACATCTTCTAGTTATTAAGGAAACATTCATATGTATATAACCGTAATTGGAAAATTTTTAGACCCAAGGATCTCTCCTTATGTATCTAAGACAAAAAAATACCCAACTATAAATATATTGGACAAAAATAGAATTATCTAAATAGATGATATGAACTCTATTCCAACACTGGGATAACCAATAAATATCCCATAGTTTTACAGAAAAAAATTCGATGCATAACCATCTGGAAGCTCAATAATATCTCTAGTCCCAATCTATTTTGGTGACTTCATCAATGAATCTTCTAGTTAGTGTGTAATCCTAACAATGGGTTTTAATCATCAAAATCAAAATTTATTTCATTATACTCATATGATACTTACTCAACAATAAAGGATTTAATCCAATAAATCTCATGGACCATGAATAATATAATGATATATCAATGGTATCCTTTCAAATCAAATTCCTAAGAAATAATTAGCTCAAACATCATTTATATAATCCATCAAAATATGGTTTGAACAATTATTTAATACACCATAAAAAGAACCACAAAAACTAACACCACTGATCTCTACATTTTAAGGAGACACCTAAAGTAAAAAAAATCAATCAGAGCACTGACCCACAATAGGGTCCATAAAACAAACGACACCCACAACAGTCCCCTCGATAAAATACATTTCATACCAAAGTCCATGACAGATATAGGAATCGTCATCCTCTAACTCTAGTGCTAAAAATATCTAATACTGGCACCTCACCCCTAATGTAATCTTTAACGGTCCCTCAAACCTATCTCATACCTCTAATAAATGGTCCCCATACATATCCTACATTTCATGACATCAAACCATATTAATGGATAGAATCGACAAAAACCTTAAGCAGAGGGTATAAAACCTAAAATACTAAATCCTTATGAGACAGAATCTAAAACTGATCTAATATATTTCAGGATTATTAATTTTGAGTACCATATGATGAACAAAAAACAGATATATTTGGAATCTATATCATATTCATCCAAAACTACCATGACACTAACTCAGTCTTAAACCACACTACCTACAATGGAATTCATATACAATGATCTCAAGGAAAATATCTTTCCAAAACATTCCCAGAAAAACAACTCAACATTAACTTCATAATTTAATTAGTTGATGTTTTTATATATGATTACATTTACAAAATATAATGTGTTCGATTAACTTCTCTACTTGCATACCCACACTTAAAAAAGCCTGAAATATTTTGGTAAATAATTAATGAAAAATTAAAATTAAATAGTTTGATAAGAAGGACTAAAAAGGATTAACTGATTTATGATATATTTATAGAAACAATGTAATGGATACATTTATTATGATCGAAGTTCATTTAGTAGAGGTAAAATAACAAAGAAAATCATTTTATGCTTAAAAATTCATTTTTGGATAATTAGTGTGTTATATAAAGAATTTATGTATATCATGATTATATAAAAATAAAATATATTGAAAATATTATAAAAATATTTAAAATAAATTATTTTTTAATTTATATAAATTAATAATAAAGAATACTTACAATTTTAAAATAATATTTTACGATATAAATAATTTTCTATGAGAATTTCGGATTTTAAATAAATATTGAATTTTATCATTTTCATAATTTAATTTTAAATAATAATTTAATTTTATTATTAAAAAAACATATAAAATATGAAGATAATGTTTTTAGTTTTCTAAAAATAATGATTTTTCATTAATAATAAAAAATATCATTTTTAAAAATAACATGATATTTATGACATTTTAGTGTATAATCATAATATAAAATTTCATGAGAAATTAATGAATTCCAATTAATTAATATATATATTTAACAATATAACTTAAATAAATTAATTTTTTCTTATAAAACCATATTTAATATTTTCAAACATATATAATTTTTTTCCCTAATTAATTTCAATACACTATAATTTTTTTTAAAAAAAATTAATTTTCATACTAATAGATTTAATCTAATGAATAATATTTCAAATTTATAATCAGTGGTTCTAAATTATGTAATAGATTCCACATTATTTTTGTTGAAAAATATTAGGTTTTCTTTAGTTAAAAAATAGTTACCACAATAAAAGAAAAAATGGTAAAACTAATCATTAAATGGGAATAAAGCTTGAAAAATATCAAAAAATTTCTTATAAATGAGTGGATTATATTTTATTAACCGTATGTATTCCACACTCTATTATTTCTCAAATTTAGAGACACATGACATTTTTAATTACTATCACATTAATATTAATTTGAAATATTTAAAAAAAAAATTCTATTCTCAGTAATTATAAAGGTATAGTATTATAGCCTTATAATGTAACTCATAAAAATAAGGTTCTATACATGTAAATTTACATTTTAAATTCAGATAATATAATATTTAACTATCTTGAGGTTTAGGTTACATGATATTAGCTGATGTCATACATTTTTAAGGTATCATTCAATGAAATATCAAAGTGATCACCATGTGTAATCATATCTCCTTCAGTTCATTGTTTTACATTATTATTTTACAATTATAATTATCAATGAAAAATGTAATAATTTAAATATTGTTTATATATAGAATTATATCATGAATTGGAAATAACCATTAATAACCATTCCACTTTTCTATTAATAAAAATCAAACCTTAAGTCCTGCATTTTCCATATTACTTCCACCACGATACAAAATGTTTTATTTTCCATCAACAACATATAAGGATGAAATAAAGGGGTAATTTAATATAAAATTATTAATTTTTTATAAATTTTATGACTATAAAATGATAATCCATATCACTCCTTTTCCTTGTTCTCTGGGAAATGAAATCATCATTCATGTGTACTTGTGCACAACCACATATATTGAATGATTGTTTTTCATTTTTCATTTAAGCAACATCATAAATTATTGGTAATGTGGATGAGATTAATTGAAAAAATTTATTTTTAGGAAATAATTATGATTTTATTGAGAAACATTATTGAACTTATTAATGAAATGATCAATATATTATTATCATTTATTCAAACAATTAGAATTAGGATACTAAGATAAAATAATAACATTCTAATATGTAATGGATATATATAAACTGAATTATCATATTTAATTGAATAAAATTATAATATATCACACTATTAGGAACCTAATATGTTAATTATTAATTGGAATAATAATATTACTAATAAAACTCCTCATAATCACCCATCAACAAAGGTACGGTTATTTTGTGCCAGTTTAAACACCTACAAAAAAATATTATTCCATTATATAATAAATTAAAGGAGAATATTTTTACTAGTATAACATTATATAAATATATAAATAATTATTAGTTTTTTATAGTATGATTACATCAATATTTGACTCATTAATGATGTAGTCCATATTTATTCAATAATAAATACCGAAATATGGCCGTCACTTATTTCAACCTCATGGATCTCCACTAAAAAATTTATGGAATGAAATTATATCATTATAAATAACATTAAATAAATACTCATCAAAATTATAATAATTAATATTATCTACCATTGAAAAATAATGACTACTTAAATAGTTTTTATTAAACATGTTCAAAGTGATAAATATTACTTACACCAGATCCAAAATATAGGTAAAAACAAAAAAATATTTATATTTATGTAATTATTGTAAATGAGGATTATAAATTGGTTAGTTATGTATAAGGTAATTAGGTATATATATTTAACGAACATAATTTAAATATTAATTATTCTTGGGGTATGTATATAATAAATCAGAACTCATGTTAGGGTTTTCGTCTCAAATACACCCCCTATAGACATGATTTTAATTATGGAAATAATTTCATTTACTTGGTTTATATTATGCCAATTTGAGATATTATATGATGACTTATATTTTAATAATGGTGTTTGAGGTTCAATTATAAGACAACTCTTTCAGGAGGTTTTTATTTTTAAGTGTTACTCAAATCGAATGAGTTTTTATTGGATGATTTATTATTCCTTAGTCATATAACATGTTATGATACAAGATTACATTGTATATTTTTATATTGATTTATTGTACCATGAATTTTCTACACATTGTTTTCTTATAATTCATGGGATAAACTTATAAAAATTATTATTATTTTTTAAAATTCATTTTGAATCAACTACTTCTCTAGTCATAAGATTTTGTCATAACCATGTTTTCCATCACCGAGCTATGGTTTTACACTTAAATGTATTTCATATAAGTGGGGTAAATTCACCCACATGATTATTTTTTATTTTATTATTTCATTTTTTGCATTATTATCTAATAAATCAATTTCCGAATAATTCATGCTTCATGGTGTGTATTTCACACAAAATATATTAATAACTCAATTATACTTTCTTTGATTTATAATGTTTCATATTGAACTTTTATTTTACATGAATAGTATCTCCAATTACTAAATTTTGATATATTTTATTTTATATTCCAATTTTTTAAAAATTATTTTTTATTGAAAATGAATTGTTTTTACACTTATATCAATGTGACTTTTAAACATATGAATTTTTAAAATAATAAATCGGTTTTCCTTTCAAATTTACATGTTTTTTTTCCTCTCCTCCTTTACCCAATAACATTTTTATGTGTTTTCATGTTCCGTACTGGTGATAATTTTTATATGGAATGGTTTTCAATGGATTTCATGTTATCTATACAAAATGTTTCTATTAAATATGTCTTGTCCTAACCCATCTCACTCTAAAAATAGTAACTATAATGGTTTGTGACAAGTCCATAAGAATCCCTCCCCATATGTTAGAGTATTTTGAGTAGAAGGTACTATTAATTGTGTATGAGAGACTATTTCCTTATATTTGTGTAAGAAAACATTAAAAATAACAAAAAAACATCCATAATAGAAAATAAATAGAGTGTGGATGGAAGAAATATTACATGAATATAACGATAAACGAAATGAAATAAAGTCCCAAATTAATTTTTCCTACATAAAAAACTAATCTCCCTCTAGGAGAACATCATATATAGATGTACCAAAATGAAACATAAAATAAATTACATGGATCTACATTTAAGTACAAGATAAACCGCATACCTAATCTCTTAGGTACTATCCAGCTGGTCTTGCACCATGGTAAGAATCTACATGAGTGACATTTATAAATCATTAAACCATTGGTATCATCCTTATCAATTGTATATCCCTGATCAAACAAAAGTTAAACATAATGCCTTCTTGCACAATGATGTTCATGTACAAAGGGGGAGAAATAAATCTCATAAGGTTACCTCTAACAATAAACATTTAACAAACTCTCATATGTGCCTGGAAAAGTAATATGCTAAGCTTAGATAAGACACTAATTGAATTAAAAAAATAAAATAAATAAATAATATATCATTTTTTTCATGATCCTGATCAACTGGGAATTTTTAATAATTAATTGACTTGGATGTCATACCACTCATGCCTTTAATAATTAAGTCAATCCTATGGTCTGCAATCTCGATCGACAATACCTAATATATCTATAGTCATAATTTTCATTTAGAAAGCTATGTCGCTATATCAGATACATTTCCTAGACCTGTGAAAATTAGAAATTTCCTAAAATCACTATAATAAAGGATTCTAGTTATTAACCAAGCATCATGTAAATATAGAATTGAGATGACTATCACACCACTTATGCCAGGTAATCTAGTCTATTGTCTGATTCCTAGGTCATAGTCTATAGGCGATTCAGACAACAAAAATCTAATAATCCATATGGCATATGACCCCTAGATGATATAATTGAGGGATACTATCCAAATATGTTATAATTACCAGATATCCATTCAATAAATGGATCAATAGTTCACTCATAGAAAAGACTGATGTATATTGTAATGGTGTGTCCTCCTGAACCTAGGGAATATCCTATACATCACTATATGAGAGTGTAATAAATCCATAAGAGTATCTCAATAGTGGAATGAAACATAAATATAATATCCAATATAATCCATTAGTGGGGTGGAAATCTGATAAAAAATATGTCTTCCTATAAATTTAGAGATAAATCATGAATGTCTCATAATCTGAATCTCAGTTAGTACCTATGGGTATCTTGACAATATAAAATTCCAACATGTAGTCTTAATAGCTAGATCTCAGGATGAATGTTTGGTCATCCCAATAAATTTTTAGTATCTTAATCGAGATCCTAGGAAGTTTGTATAGTTATTAGAAGAATATAACAATGAATAAAATGGTTCAAGAAGATAGATACCTATAATTACAAATTATAATCCCAATAATATATCAACAAATAAAATGGATCATAAGTTTGATCCCAAGAAGTACCGATGGAAGTCATTGTTTAGTCAATAGTGACCATGTTAATGTATAAATAAAGGGTGAGGGTGTCTAAAAATATAACACCATCACTACTTCCAAATACCTTTGGGGTCATATGTTTTCTATTGGTTCTAAGTTGAATCCAAATATAATATATACCACCACCCACAACTCATAATATATGGAATGGAAAACAAATGGGAGACCAACTTGGTACCTAAGGCCAAAAAATACATAAGAATCAAAATTTGGATCCTTGAGGACCATGAATAATTTATGAGATCCCTCTTAGGATCATCTAAATAAAAAAATGAGAAGGATCCCCTCTTATAATAATCATTAATAATAAGCAAGTAAATGCATCCTAAGTGGGATCCTCTAGGCCAAATCATATGTGGAGGCATCTTATAGGGGATAGTAAGTCACATACGATTCTCCAGTAACATATATTCCCACATTCACAAAGTGGAAGACCTCTAAAGAATGATTTACTCAAGGGTAAAACCAAAACAATTGTTCTAGGGATATGGATCATTCATACATGAGATCCATTATCATTATAGATTGGTTTTAATACCCAAAAAATCCATCTCATCAATTCACATATTATCCTTTTAACCATGTAATATCCCAATATACAACAAATGATGAAATATTTTAATCCATACCAACACCACAAACATGTTGATATGAACCTATATGGGTCTCATCATATGTATCACTCATAAGACAGAAAAAAATACATTTAGGGGTAGTATAACTCCCCCCTCCCATCAGAGTACACTTTCCACAAAATGAATCTATGATTCCTAGAAAAAACTCAAGGGTTCAACTATCACGTCCAACATTTAAAAATTCTAAAAAAGTACTTCAAATGATTTTAATTCCAACTCTATGTTTTAAATCATGTATACCGATCAAAAGTGTAGTAAGGATGATGTACAAAATGTGTATACCCATGTACACTCTGTTTACCCACAAAGAACCACCTGTTCATGTACATTTCCCTAATGTGCTGTGTAAAATCCAATTATTCTGTGTGAGAAATCATATACATAGTATGTACCCTACATGGGGTACCTTATTCTGTTCCATAGATTAGATGACTATGTGTTTTCTCCTAATAAAGTATTTCTATAAGGAGTGTATCCCACTTACGGTCTGGAAATATAATCTATACGTCCAATAACTCCTACACTGGTTGTCTAAATATATACTCAGCTAGCCGATCATGTTCAACAATACAAAATGTAATTAACGTACAAGATATTTACATCTAAAAACTGAACATCATTTGATATGAGGACCAAAATTCAGGTTCTCCTTAACTACGTGTCATTTCATTAGGATTTCTAAATGGTAAAACAATTCAATATTCTAAAAACCCTTTTGTCTTCTTGTTATCCATATATCAACCCTAAGGCCATCAATATCAATCACAATTAGACCGTAAAACAAAAAATAAGTAAATGTATTAATATTTAAGAGAAAATAAAAAAATATACTTTGTGTGGAATCCACTAATGCTTCACCCATATCCACGGTGTGTAGTTACTATATGTTGATCTACTTCCATTTGATCTCTATTATGGAACATCTATTCCTATCACTCAATGTTCAAATATACATATAAATTTTTATCACTTATTCATGAAAATAGAATCCCACTTATGGGAAATGAAATAATTTAGAGGATTATGGGAATTAAAATCGAAAATGAAATTGATGAAATAAAAACAAAAGGAAAAAAGGGCACGAGCCAGACACAAATTTTCAATTGATGATTATGTATCTTCTAGAAAAACTCAAAATTTTGGAATTCAAGTAAACGGTAAAACCTTAATTCAATATCTAATTGAAGATATATCACCGAAGGAATATGAATTATTAAAATAATATTTAATTTATTAAATATTAAATAATTATAATTCTTTAAAAATAACAAATGCTTATAAATCCATCAAACTCGTATACCAGGTTAATCACCCTAATATGGGAAAATTGAGTTTTTATAAATATTATTATAGATGATATCCTTGTGGAGAAGACTATTTTACACAAGATGATCACCTAGAAGAAATAAAACAAAATTTCATCTCAATTTTACAATCCATAAAAATACAGGTCTTCCAATATACTCACCAAAAACCATCCCATCCATGAGATGAATTATTGGTCCAACCATTACTATTATATCATTATTTAAATCTTTATAATTAAATTATCTACACCATCTAACAACTAGACAATTAATTTTAACAATTATCCCTATAAGGAATATCTTCTAGTACAACTGATCTGGTACTCCGTACTATAGGAGTACCCTTATCATCACCTAAAAAAATTCTAAGATCAATCGACCTAACATTATCCCTAACCATACAAAATTAATAGAATGAAAATTACCAATCATATTGATATTCAACTCACAACATCAAATAATAACCCATTCTTGGATTCTAGGATTGATTTCTATGATATCCCTTGAATTTAAAAATATAATGAGGGTCACCACCCAAAAATGGACAATGGTGCACAACCTACAATATGTATTACATTATATATCTCTTAAAGTTCAACTCCGTAGTAGTTCAATACTAAATGAAAAAAAATAATTTTTGAAAATATCATCCAATTATAGATGGTCTCTAATTTTACTCTAGATTATTTCATGATATATGGAATTATCTTCTCTAAACTAGGAGTACACTAAAATTACTTCCTCTATAAAGTATTGTACTCCCTTATTCTTGCTCAAAATTAATCCATTCTATACCTTCTTTTACATAAACCATGATACCATGTCTTTAGATAAATTTTGTCAATGTAAAACATTGTTAAACCTTCTCACTAAACATGGTGTTTTCTAGATTTATCATCTACCATAGAGGGATATTCCTTATTTCAAAAAAAACTACATCGAATCCATGACCACATAATTCATTTGAAACATCGTTCATTATATAAAACAGAACCACTCATAGATAAATAATTTAAAAGGAACCACGTCGAATAGATTCATCCCATTACAATTCAGAATATCGTATCTTTTGTGCTATCCCATATAACCAAAACATGACCTAATTGAAACTCCCAAATTAATACATAAACAATACCATGCTTATTATTCTATATGGAACATTAGTCTTAATCCACATAGAGAAACCATGGAACCCCCTTCAAAATAAGTCACTTCACATATGCCACAATTTATTCCCCAACCTCAAATTACATAGTTTCATCCCTGTCACAGTTTGTTATTTATAGTTTGACCATATTTATGACTACAGAACCACTGGTCAACACAGCCAAGAACCTGAACAGTACTACCCATTGAACTCATTATCGATTCCTAAGAAATGTATGTGCTTCATTAAAAACCAATGGATTCCCCATAACAATATAAAAATACTTGATCACCTTCCATGCATCAATCACAATATGGGCATATAAAAATTATCACTACCAAAAAGGGAATCGAAAAACCCAGTATGAACCCTCTCATAGGCCTCCCTTGAACAAACGAAATGTTGAATCACAAGATTCTATGTCCCCACCAGGGGTCTCTAGGTATCCTTGAAAGACACACTGATCTGGTCGCATAACACGTTAACTTGGTCAAACCTGTTGAGCAATGTATTGTTTTCAAACAATTCAAAATAATGTTTTTTAAAGGGGGAGATTATTTTAAATAATACTCTGTCTCTTTATGATGATTTTGATGCTCACAAATACCCTTAATTGTTTACTAATTATTTCGTTGAGTATTTTGCAGGAATTTATTTTATTTATTTATTTCATACAATGAGATTTCATACTTCATTTATTCCGAGATCAATTTTAGCGCGTTCTGGAATCACTGTAGCGCGAGATCAATTTTAGCGCGTTCTGGAATCACTGTAGTGCGAGATCAGTTTTAGCGCGTACTGGAATCACTGTTCATACCCTACGTTGATGAACGTAACGTATGGATGAAAAGTTTACTTTTTATGTTAAAAGAAACGTATGGTCAAGGAACCTTACGTCATTTTGAAATGTATGGTTAATGAACCTTACGTTGTTGAAAAGTATGGAAGAAGAACATTACGTTTGGAAGGAACCTCACGTTTTTGTTGTTGGACAAGTATGGAAGAGAAACCGTACGTTAGTTTTCAGTGTTGAGTTTGTTTCTAAAAAGTATGGATCATCAACCTTACTTTTATAATCAACTGTACGTTCTTTGGAGAGTTGAACCAAGACAAAGTATGGATGATCAACCCTACGTTTGAATACTGAAGAGAAAGTTTGTATGTTTGTGAACCTTACGTTTGTGAACCTTACGTTTGTGAACCTTACGTTTGTGAACCCTACGTTTGGAGCCACGTCATCAACCCTACGTTTGGCGTCGGGATATTTTTTACAGACGATATTTCCTTTTGCATTGGTCAAACAGGCGGATTATAAGCGGATTTCGAGCTGATTCTTAAGTACGACTTTGAATGAATCAAAGACGATTTTCAACGGATTAATGATTGATTTAAAACGGAGCTTTTTATGCCGATTCTTTAGGGGAGTTACAACGGCTCTGTTATTTAATATCGCGAATCTAAAGGAGATTTTCATGGATCTATTTATGCGGAAGATTTTCTCAGATTTGAATATATATGTTCTATCTTGGAAACTTCGGATATATATATATACACAGGAAAGTATATTAAATATATAGATTGATCTTTTAACGAGCAAGAAACAGAGACTGTGTGAAGGCGTTCTTTTCTGGTGATCGAGAAGAAGTGTAAAACCTTTATTACCGAAGGAAGATCTTGATAGCAGATTCACGTGTTCTACATCGACTATCTGTTGTGAATCTACTGCTGCTGAAGTTGTGAAGTTTCTTGTAATATCTATTGCAACTGGATCGACTCAGAACTGTTTTGATTACAGATCTTTATTTTCTGAAGACGACGATCTATCTACTGTCAATTGCATTCTGTTGCAATTGTGAAGAACAACTGGAGAAGTGTTTTCTTTGTCGAAACTATTTTTATTTTTTGAGTGATCAGCTTCTCGTTCTAAGCTGGGTGGGTTCGTGTTTGAACCAGGAAGCCTGTACTCAGTTGTGAACAGGTCTGTGGAAACGAGGACCAGATAGTGAAAATCGCCAAGCTCGTGGATTTGAGCGTTGGTGGAGTGGACTAGGGGCCTTCTGTTCCCCGAACCACTATACATCCGTGTGTTCATGCTTTTACTTTTTCCGCTGCATATTTAATCGTGCTAAAGCATAGTGGACAGAATTTGTCTAAATTGAAGAGATTGTAATAATTTTGAAAAGACACAATTCACCCCCCCTCTTGTGTGTAATCCGTAGATTCAGATCCAACAATTGGTATCAGAGGAGGAGCTTCTTATTTTTAAAGTCTTATCAAGCTAGAAGTATTTAAAGATTATACATAGTGTATCATGGCTGATACGAGAGAGGGAATGTCAATGGTCAGAGCACCTTACTTTAATGGAGATAATTATGGCTTCTGGAAATCACGTATGATTATTTATCTGAAAAATCTTGGTTACAGAGTCTATTCAAAGATTCTGACTCCCTATGAAATTCCTGAAAATCCCGATACATGGAGTGCTGCTACAGAGGCTGAGTATGACATGAATTCAAAATCTATGAATGCAATCATCTGTGGTCTAGGACCGGATGAATTTAATAGAGTATCTCAATGCCCGACTGCATATGAAATGTGGCAAACAATAGCTGTTGCTTATGAAGGAACAGATAATGTAAGACAGATGAGATATGCACCTGCCAAATTAAAATTCGATACTTTCAGAATGATTGAAGGAGAGAGCATCACTCAGTTGAATGGAAGATTGACAGAAATTGTCAATAATATAACAGCTCTAGGAGAACCAATCAAGCAGGCTGATCAAGCGTTAAAGGTACTGAGAGTACTTCCTACTCGATGGAATGAAATCTCTACAGCAATCAGACAATCAACTTCTGTTAAAGATCTAACTATGAGAGTGCTGATTGGTACATTGATGATGTACGAGGCTGAAATGCAAGATGAGGTAAATGAGCATAAAGTCTACATAAAAAGGGAAAATATTGCTTTGAAAGTGACATCTCAACAAAAGGATAGAAAGATGAAGAACAGAGAAGTAAGTGCTAAATCAGAAAGCTCTGATTCTTCAAATTCGGATGAAGAACTGGCTCAGCTAGCCAGAAAATTCAGAAATTTCTACAGTAAGAAGAAAGACTTCAAGAAATCCTTCAAGAAGGATAGCAAGGAAGTGAGATGTTATGAATGCAAAAAGATGGGACATATCAGACCGGATTGCCCAAAATTGAAAGATACAAAGAAGAAGAAATTCTTCAAAAGAGATGATTATGAGCAGAAAGACAAGAAATCTATGAAAGCTACTTGGAGTGTTTCTGAAGACTCAAGTAATTCTTCTGAATCAAGCTCAGAGAAGGAGGAAGCCAATTTAAAAGCAAATATGTGTTTCATGGCTTAAACTGATGAGGTACACTCATACTACTCCTCTGACTCAAATAATGAATCAAACTCTGAAACATGCTTCTCAAATAAAAAACTTGCAGCTTACTGCAATATGCTTGAAGAAAGGTATGACTCATTATTTAAAAAATATAAATCTATAAAGAACTTGCATAAAGCTATTTCAGATGAGAGAAACACTTTGCTAATACAACATAAGGAATTAATTGACAAATACAACTCTGCTGACTCAAATAAAATTAATTTTGAATCAAAAATAAAAACTCTACAGGATGAAGTAGAATCTTATAAAAAGGCTGCATTAGTTTTTACAAAAGGAGAAAACTCCTTAAATGAGATACTTGGAAAAACTATAATTAAAAAGGAAAGGTTTGGAATTGGAAGTAAAGGAGAAAAACCTAAGTTATACAAAAATTATTTTGTTCCTAGCACTAAACAGGTTATTTGTAACTTCTGTGGAACAAAAGGTCAAATAGCTAAAAACTGTTTTCTAAGACAACCTCAAATATGTGGAATTAAGAATGCTTATATTTCCAATGATCTATATGATTCAATCAATTTTAAGAAAACAATAAAAATCTGGATACCCAGATCACTGCTTGCTAACACTCCTGGACCCAACAAAATATGGGTACCAAAGCAATTTGTTTGAATGTCTTTGCAGGTAGCAGGTCACCAAAGAAAGAAAGAAATATGGTATATGGACAGTGGCTGCTCAAGACACATGAGTGGAACTTCAGCTAATTTCTCTTCTCTTACTCGAAAGGAAGGAGGACTTGTCACCTTTGGTGACAATGCCAAAGGAAAGATTATTGGTATTGGAACAGTTGGAGATCCAGAGACAGTCTCAATCAACAAAGTACTTTATGTACAAGGATTAAAACACAATCTGATAAGTATCTCTCAACTCTGTGATGATGGATACACTGTTGATTTTACTAACAATAGTTGTACTGTTTCTAAAGATAAACTGTTTAAGTTTAGAGCACCCAGAACTGATAATGTTTATACTTTGGATTTGTATTCCTTGTGTAAACAACAAGTAAACTGCTTAACTGCTAAAATAAGTGAATCCTGGATCTGGCATAGAAGACTTGGTCATTGCAATATATATGCTTTACATAAATTATCTAAGAAACATCTAGTTTCTGATTTTCCTAGTCTCAAATTTGAAAATGACAGATTCTGTGATGCATGTCAGCTTGGCAAGCAACACAAATCATCATTCAAATCTGTTAATAAAGTTGCTACAACTAAACCTCTAGAACTTATCCATATGGATTTGTTTGGACCTTCAAGAGTAGAAAGTTTAGCTGGTAAATTATATGTTTATGTATTAGTTGATGATTATTCTAGATTTACTTGGATTTTCTTTTTGAAATTTAAAAGTGAAGCTTTTAGTTTATTTGAAGGTTTTTGTAAATCTATTCACAATGAAAAAGGTTTCAATATAATCTCATTGAGAAGTGATCATGGTGGAGAATTTGAGAACCAGGAATTTAATTCCTTTTGCTCAAACATGGGTATTAAACACACCTTCTCTGCTCTAAGAACACCTCAACAGAATGGGATTGTAGAAAGAAGAAATAGAACTATTCAAGAAATGGCTAGAACTATGTTAAATAAATATAGCCTACCTATATATTTCTGGGCAGAAGCTGTTAATACAGCTTGTTATATATTGAATAGAATTTTAATAAGACCTATTTTGAAAAAGACACCCTATGAACTATGGAATAACAGAAAACCTAAAGTAAATTACTTTAATGTTTTTGGATGCAAGGTTTACATCTTGAATACCAAAGATAATCTTGGTAAATTTGATCCAGAATCTGATAAAGGTATTTTATTAGGATATTCTGCAACCTCCAAAGCTTATAGAGTCTATAATAAAAAGTCAAGGATTGTTGATGAATCAGTTCATGTGAAAATTGATGAATCTGATCATTTTGAGAAAAGGATAGAACAAATAGATGAACCTGATTCTAATGAAAACATGAGACTTGAGAATTTAAAGAATGATTTTGAAAATGATATAAAAGAAATTCAGTCCAGTTCAGAAGAACATGACACTGAAGAACCCTTGAATGTAATGCCTAGACAGTCTAGAACCTTAAAGAATCACCCTTTAGAATCTGTGATAGGTGACTTAGAGACTGGTATTCAAACTAGAAGAAACCTTGGAAACATAGTTTAATTCTCTGCTTTCCTATCCCAACAAGAACCTAAGACCATAGAAGAAGCCTTAGATGATGAGAGCTGGGTAATAGTAATGCAGGATGAATTGAACCAGTTCAAGAGAAATAAGGATTGGGGATTAGTTGATAGACCACATGATTATCCAGTAATAGGAACTAAATGGGTCTTTAGGAATAAACAGGATGATCAAGGGATAATAACTAGAAATAAAGCAAGATTAGTAGCTAAAGGATATAATCAAGAAGAAGGAATAGATTATGATGAGACCTTTGCACCTGTAGCCAGGTTAGAAGCCATTAGAATCCTTTTAGCCTATGCATCTTATATGAATTTTAAATTATTTCAGATGGATGTTAAATCTGCCTTTTTAAATGGTTATTTAATGGAGGAAGTTTATGTTGAGCAACCTCCTGGTTTTGAAAATTCTCAAAAACCAGATTCTGTTTTCAAACTTACTAAAGCTCTTTATGGCCTTAAACAAGCACCTAGAGCTTGGTATGAAAGACTAAGTTCTTCTCTTTTGAAAAATGATTTTACTGTTGGACTGGCAGATCCAACACTCTTTAAGAAAACTGTGAAAAATAATGTTTTGTTGGTACAAATTTATGTTGATGATGTAATTTTTGGATCAACCAATAAAATTCTTTGTCATGAATTTTCAGAATTAATGCAAAAAGAATTTGAAATGAGTATGATGGGAGAATTAAATTTCTTTTTGGGTCTTCAAATATTTCAAAAAGATTTTGGAAATGTTTTAAATCAATGCAAATACATTACTGATTTACTTAAGAAATTTGGACTTGAAAACAGCAAGCCATTTACAACTCCTATGTGTACTAATATAAAACTTGATTTGGATGAAACTGGAAAATCAGTGGACAACAAGTTATATAGAGGTATGATTGGTAGTTTGTTATATCTTACTGCTAGTAGACCAGATATAATGTATTCAGTATGTCTTTGTGCTTGATTTCAATCAAATCCCAAAGAATCCCATTTAACTGCTGTTAAAAGAATTTTTAGATATTTAAAAGGTACTATTTATCAATATATGCTTTATCCAAAAACCTCTGATTTTAATTTAATTTCATATTCAGATGCTGACTTTGGAAGCTGTAGATTAGATAGGAAGAGTACTTCAGGAACATGTCACTTTTTAGGAAAGTCTTTAGTATCATGGTCTAGTAAGAAACAACACTCAGTTGCCCTGTCAACAGCCGAGGCAGAATATGTGTCTGCAGGTAGTTGTTGTGCACAGGTGTTGTGGATGAAAAACACTCTTATGGACTTTGGATTAAATTTCAATAATACACCTATTTTATGTGATAATACTAGTGCAATTAATATTTCAAAAAATCCTATTAGTCATTCTAGAACTAAGCACATTGATATAAGACATCACTTTTTAAGAGATCATGTATTTAAAAAGGATATATTTTTAGAATTTGTAAATACAGAAAATCAACTAGCAGATATTTTTACTAAACCACTTCCCACGGCAAGGTTTGAATTTATTAAGGGGGAGTTAGGTTTATTTAATTTTAAATATTTTTTTTTAAAAAATCTTATTCTGTTTTCGAATTCTGCTTAATTTCTGTTTTCCGCTATAAGTAATTTTATTTTGTTTTAAATAAAATTAATGATTAGTGATTACACGGGAATCAAGGCTGTCAGAACCGTTTCACCTTCTAAACTGCTTCACCTTTTTCGGAAACCCTTTCGAAAACCTAAAACCGCACATCTGCTCCAAAACCCTTTTCTGAATCTTCAAACCCTAAACTTATGAACCTTCAGAAATCGTTGTTGGAATGGAAAAGACTAAGCGTCCAGATGAAGCCGAGAGCAGTGCTGCAAAGAAACCTAAGGTAGTAGGTCGGAAAATAATGCAAGGTAAAGTCATAGATTTAGAGTGGCTGTTTGAAACTAATTTACTGTTGAAGCAATAGTTGTGGTTTCAAAGCCTTAAGCAAGCTTTTAATAGTGCAAATTCTGAGTTTCTATATGAGGCAGAAATGAGACATTTCTTTAGAACTGTTCAGTTTAGCCTTGGAGATACAGAGGATAGTTTATTGGCTCAAATAGAGGATAAGGACTTTTCAATATCATCTGTAGAGATAAGTCAAATTCTTAACTGCCCTCATGAAGGAGTTTTTCATTTCGATTTACGGAATATTGGAGATTCTGTACATAAGTCTGAAGACATTATGTCTTTTCTGTTTGGAACCAGAGTGATAAAGAAGATGTTTATTAAGGATTTGGAGCCCGATCAGAAAATTTTGGTAAAATTTTTTCAGACTGGTTTAGCACCAAGAATGGCTGAGATGGAGAAAATCCTATACCCGGACATGTACATAATGTATCTTCTTATGTGTGATATTATGTTTAATTTTCCTTGGTTTATGATAAGATATCTGAGTTACTGCTGTCAGAGTGAAGCAAGAATGACATTTTTCCCTTACGGAAGGTTCATTTCTTTGTTTTTGTTTAAAAGAGGAATGATCAGATTGGTAGATGCTGGGGTGAAATGTCACCACAGTAATGTTTTCAATGCTGGAACTTTAAGGAAAGTAGGATACTTCTGGAGCACAATTAAAGGAAAACTCTTACCTGTTGGAGCTGAGGAAAACTCGGAGAGTGCTCAGGCTCAACCGGCTAAGTCCAAGGAGGGACAAGCAGAATCAAGCGTTAGTACAGTGGCAAGGAGAATTCGTTTTGAGATGGAGGAAGTTGAGGAAGAGAGAAGTCAAGAGGGACTTCAATCTAGAAGGAAGAGGTCAATTGATGAAGAAGTTAGCTCTCCTGCCTTGAAATCCTCTGAACCGGTAATTTCTTATTCATTTGTGAGAGAAGTTGTTGTGGAGCAGACTGCACCGATAGAGGAACCAGCAGCTCAAAACGAAACTCAAGAAGAACCTCAATCTGCTGCTGTGGCTGTTGAAAAAGTAATTCAACAAGAACAACTTATGGAGGCAGTGCCTGGTGAAGAAGTGGCCGGACCTCAAGATTTACATGAAAATATTGTTCTTGACCAATCATTAGAAGTCAGAGAGACTACTGTTCGTGATGAACATACTTCTGAAGCTCATACAGAGGTACTTCAGGAAGATTTTTCAGTGGAAGAGTTACAGGCTTCAAAAGATAGTTCAGTGGATCAACCTTGTCAAGACAAGGACAAAGAACAGTCGGATGCAGATTCCTTACCACTTGCCCTGATTCATCAACCTAATTCTGAACATGAGAATCGAGCACAGGGTGCCCCTGATTCAAGAAAAGAAGAAGTTGTTGAGTTGTACAAGCGTATCTCTGAGTTAGAATCTGAGAATGTTAGTCTCAGAAATTCTCTGAACTTAGAACATTTGAAGTTTCAGAAGATGAAAGAATGTACTGTTTCAAGACAATAAGTAGATTTGTTTAAGACTGATATGCTGCATGCT
The DNA here is from genome assembly GCA_963277665.1 of Viscum album. Classification (NCBI taxonomy): domain Eukaryota; kingdom Viridiplantae; phylum Streptophyta; class Magnoliopsida; order Santalales; family Viscaceae; genus Viscum; species Viscum album. The sequence goes on along the minus strand of OY728123.1, from coordinate 144,889,607 downwards.
GTTGATCAGTTAAAATCAGAGATGGTAAAGAAAGATGATTTGTCTGAGTTGAAGATTTACATGGAGAATAAATTTGAGTCTGTTGCAAACAGTGCTGTGAGTGGATCAGGCTATTCACCTGATTTGATTCAGAGATTTCAAGGAATTACTGAAGCAATGAGTAATATGAGTGACAGATTACACGATCTTCAGTGTAATAGTTCCCCTTTGTCAGTTTTTCTAGATAATCAGAGATTTTTAGTGGATCAGTTGACATCTGGAGAGCAACCGATTAGGATTCTTTTGAATCAGTTATCGGAAAAACTGGTTCTTTTTGTTGAAAAAGAAGAACGAATGCATGAGTTTTTCAGAGTTAATTTGATTGAAGATATTCATATGACTCAAGAGAACAGAGATCTTATCATCAAGTTAGGAGATGGGATGATGAAGAGGCTCAGAGAACAGTTTACAGAGATAAAGACCGCGATTCAAAGTAAATAGACACCTTTTTCCCTGTCTTATCTATGAACCTTGATTCCTCTGTATATCACAATCGTATATATATAATAGCTTGTGAATGAAATTTATTTTTTTTTGTTTATTGATTTATGATTGAGTTAGCCAGTATAACAAATTCACTTATTCATACACAGTTAACTATAGCATTTACTTATAGTTCACTGCAATATTAAATGTGTTCAAATCCGTTTTTTTTCATTCTTTTTGATATCACAAAAAGGGGGAGAATTTGGATAAACAAAACATTTAAATTCATTTGTTTCCTATTAAGAAATTTGGATATATGGGAGAATTTGGATATATACGATATTTATCTTTTATCTATTTTTTATTTTTATGGGGGAGAAATTTTATTATAGTTAAATATTGTTTTAATCCTTTCAAAATTCTAAAATTTTACAAAACTAATTTTTCAATAAAGATTGCAATTAAATTAGTTCTATTATTTTTATGGGTTTTGTGATCATCAAAAAGGGGGAGATTGTTGAGCAATGTATTGTTTTCAAACAATTCAAAATAATGTTTTTTAAAGGGGGAGATTATTTTAAATAATACTCTGTCTCTTTGTGATGATTTTGATGCTCACAAATACCCTTAATTGTTTACTAATTATTTCGTTGAGTATTTTGCAGGAATTTATTTTATTTATTTATTTCATACAACGAGATTTCATACTTCATTTATTCCGAGATCAATTTTAGCACGTTCTGGAATCACTGTAGCGCGAGATCAATTTTAGCGCGTTCTGGAATCACTGTAGTGCGAGATCAGTTTTAGCGCGTACTGGAATCACTGTTCATACCCTACGTTGATGAACGTAACGTATGGATGAAAAGTTTACTTTTTATGTTAAAAGAAACGTATTGTCAAGGAACCTTACGTCATTTTGAAACGTATGGTTAATGAACCTTACGTTGTTGAAAAGTATGGAAGAAGAACATTACGTTTGGAAGGAACCTTACGTTTTTGTTGTTGGACAAGTATGGAAGAGAAACCGTACGTTAGTTTTCAGTGTTGAGTTTGTTTCTCAAAAGTATGGATCATCAACCTTACTTTTATAATCAACCGTACGTTCTTTGGAGAGTTGAAGCAAGACAAAGTATGGATGATCAACCCTACATTTGAATGCTGAAGAGAAAGTTTGTATGTTTGTGAACCTTACGTTTGTGAACCTTACGTTTGTGAACCCTACGTTTGGAGCCACGTCATCAACCCTACGTTTGGCGTCGGGATATTTTTGACAGACGATATTTCCTTTTGCATTGGTCAAACATGCGGATTATTAAGCGGATTTCGAGCCGATTCTTAAGTACGAATTTGAATGAATCAAAGATGATTTTCAACGGATTAATGATTGATTTAAAACGGAGATTTTTATGCCGATTCTTCAGGGGAGTTACAACGGCTCTGTTATTTAATATCGCGAATCTAAAGGAGATTTTCATGGATCTATTTATGCGGATGATTTTCTAAGATTTGAATATATATGTTCTATCTTGGAAACTTCGGATATATATATATACACAGGAAAGTATATGAAATATATTGATTGATCTTTTAACGAGCAAGAAACAGAGACTGTGTGAAGGCGTTCTTTTCTGGTGATCGAGAAGAAGTGTAAAACCTTTATTACCGAAGGAAGATCTTGATAGTAGATTCACGTGTTCTACATCGACTATCTGTTGTGAATCTACTGCTGCTGAAGTTGTGAAGTTTCTTGTAATATCTATTGGAACTGGATAGACTCAGAACTGTTTTGATTACAGATCTTTATTTTCTGAAGACGACGATCTATCTACTGTCAATTGCATTCTGTTGCAATTGTGAAGAACAACTGGAGAAGTGTTTTCTTTATCGAAACTCTTTTTATTTTTTGAGTGATCAGCTTCTCGTTCTAAGCTGTGTGGGTTCGTGTTTGAACCAGGAAGGCTGTTTTTGCCTGAAACTTGTAAAGGTGTCAACTGCCTGTACTCAGTTGTGAACAGGTCTGTGGAAACGAGGACCAGATAGTGAAAATCGCCAAGCTCGTGGATTTGAGCGTTGGTGGAGTGGACTAGGGGCCTTCTGTTCCCCGAACCACTATACATTCGTGTGTTCATGCTTTTACTTTTTCCGCTGCATATTTAATCGTGCTAAAGCATAGTGGATAGAATTTGTCTAAATTGAAGAGATTGTAATAATTTTGAAAAGACACAATTCACCCCCCCTCTTGTGTGTAATCCGTAGATTCAGATCCAACAAAACCGACTAAACAAAAAATGTCAAACCTCTCTAAGGGAGGTAAAGGTAATATTGACCAACACGGGTCAAAACTAATAAACATGGAATATCCAAGAAAGAATCAGCTAACCAGGCACAAGTATTCTAAAAGAACCCCATATGGAACTTCTTTCTAGTGGGTCGTGATTTCAACATAGAAATGATAATGACCCCTCGCTCTATAGGGAATCCATATAACATAATATCCCATCAATGTTCTATTACAATATAGAATTTTAAGTACATATTGAAATTAAACTATATGATCAACTTCGTAACCATAAACGATGGCCTCTTATGTAAAATATCCTAGAAAGATGTATAGACAAAAACTATGTAAGATATTTTGAGTTATTAATTAAGTAAACCTGAATGTTATACATAAAATATGATATACAAGAAAATAATTAACTTCAAAAGGAGACCTATGATGGTCAATAGTACAGAAAAAACATCATCTTAATGATATGTGTCATAGAACACACATACACATGGTTCGTTTGAGTAAACTTTCATTCCATGCTATGTGGGAAAACACCCGATAGGGTGTTACTAAATATTTATGTAATTGAATATAAGTAATGGTTCTCTATGAGGGTTCCAAAATATAACAAAACATGATCACTATGATACTACTATGGTCATTCCACTTCCTAAAAATGAAGAAAGATTCATTAGACACACTATCAATGTCTCATTATAGATCTACATGACCTTCCCTCAGAAGGGAATATATGTATACATGTTGTAACCACTATGTATAATCAACCCAAAACACTATATAGTAAAACACCATTTAGGTAATTGTATAAAATATAAACATATTTCCTTGTTTTCATTAATAAATCACACAATAGAAGGCCAATAACATTGGTACCCTTCATTCCAATTATAATGCATGAGATACCTCTTTCCATTGATGACCAATAGTAAATAATAATCACTAGACTCATTCTTATGGATAAAAGTCTAAAAATAAATCATAAAGTCATAAAATCTATATAAAAAATACAAAAATAAATATGAAATTCATATAACACATTGACATCAAAAATTTAGAACCACAATTCTATATCCCTAGAAAATAAAACTTTTTACCATAACATGTTTTCTTGATGAACTAGTCTCAGATTCATCCCATGTAATAAAACATTATTAATACCACTATCTACAAATTCCATATAAATAAAAAATTGGAATTGAAAAACTCTAATACAACTTCCTCAGGTATGACTCATTTCACTCTATAAACATTAAATTGATTTGTTGGTGACAAGGTCTCAAGAGTGCCACCCCAAACAGCAAAGTCTTGTGACTAGTAAGGAGGACCTAGGATGAGTATTTGGGATCACTATACCATTATATCCAAGTAAAAATATTTAAAAAATACCCAAACATCATCTATTGATGTAAATAAGAAATGTGCAATATAAATATTTAAAATGATGATATAATAATAAATGATATACGGTAATGGCCTTACTGACCCTGACATATATACAACGCCTTCCCCCTATGGGACAACCTTATATACCTGAGTAAATAATTGGAATATAATATAAATTGATGGATCTATTTCTACATTTGAGATGAACCACATACCTGATCTCCAAGACATTATCGAGAAACTCCAGCCAAATCATATGAATAGTAATAGAGGCTCCCCTTGATAATGAAAACATGGGCCTACACCCTATTAATAATTGATCCATAATCAACATTAAAGTCAATATATGGTCTAAACACACATAAATTTGATCATATAGGGGTTAATAAGTAAATCATACTAGGCCAACCATAATGGTTAATCGATATTCTACTGTTTTAAGTTCATGCACATGAAATGTGTTCAGCCAAGCCCAGACTGTAACAGCCCAAGATTTTATAAAAAATATTCTTTTTAATTAATGTCTTGTGTTGTATGCTACACCAAAAGGAGCTTGCACAACACGCATCCTTGACTTGCCTTGCATTACATGCAATCGCGACCTTCCTCGATAGCGTGTGTAATACGCAATACCGAGTTTCACTAAACAACGATATTCTATTAAAATATTATTAAAAATAGTCGTTATGAATAGTAATAACCACTTTTTGAAATTCTGTAAATCTTATTTTTCAAAATGAACTTCATTTTTGGATTCGGAGTATCGAATTTAGCCTAAGGTGAAATTTTGGTACATTTCGGATAACATTCATATTCTGATGAATAGTGAAAATTACTAAATTATAATTAAAAAACAACTTTTTTAATCGAAATAATTAATAGTGATAAATTATTAATTGGAGTAGTTTTAAAGTATATTTAGAATATATTTTTACAATTTAATACAATGTTGGTCATTGGATGTAATTGCACATTTAAACCAGACACAAACAAGTGTCAATCTTTTGATATATATCGTTTCTTAAAAACACGCTATTTGTTTTAACAGCGGGATTTAATTATAAAATTAATTAATGCAACTTCTATGTTATGAATTTGGTAAAATAGACTTCATTTTTGAATTCGGAATACGAAATATAGCTTAGGATGAAATTTTGGCATTTTTCTGAAAACCTTCATTTTTTGATGAATAGTGAAACTACTAAGTGGTAGTTAAAAAACTGAATTTTTCATAAAACTTAATTTTACCGCTTCTGTGAATGGAATTTCAAAAATCCGAGAGACACGGTTGATGTCAGTAAGTAAAATGTGGTTCAATGAGATGAAAATAATTTTTGGTGAATAGTAACTTTTTACTTTTATTTACCACGGTTAAAAGAAAATACGGTAATTAAGGGTAAGAATGATATTAATATTACCCTAACACATGTCCTAATTCTATTTGAAAAGTGTATCTCGACCAAAAGCAACCTTAAGTGTAACATATTATCATTTAGGCCCACTTGGATTAGATTAGGACAATTATTATTATTTAATTCAAAGAAGAGTTAAAAGAGTTAAAATCAAAGTTTATTCAATAAAACATTTTTAATATGGGGTTATACATAAGATAATTTCGACTATAAATATTCATTAGAAAGCTAAAAAGATTTCCTATATGATGATATTTTATTTATAATTTTTAGACTTTAAATAAATTAATTTATTTATGACACAATGATGATGCAGTAATTACCCTTTTAAGGAAATATTAACATAATTGATGTTATAAATACTCAAATGAATGTAATTTGAGACTTTTTATGCATTCCACTAATTTTCTAGGTTACTATGATATATTAGTGTTTATTTAATCAACTTGGTTCGAAAAAGATAATTCTGTTATGACTTTCACAAAAATCATATATCAAATAGTGTCAAAATTGACACAAAATAGTTTTTAAATCAAATATTATATTATTAATTGTTATTTTATTCCTAAAAATCTAAGGTTCGGCCAAATGACTTAGATAAGGATATATATATTAATAATAAACAATTTGGGGTTCGTTTGGCATGTTATAGTAAGTGTATTAACCATATAGTGAAAGAAAACAAAAAGACACGGTAAAAGTTAAATTATTTAACTTAGAGTTAAATCTAATTGATAAGGTTAAAATAAGAACCTAAACATGTCTAAATCCTATTGGTTGATAGGATTGCGACCCATCCCCACTTTAGCTTCGAAATAAGACCCTTTGGAACCATTATAAACCGATTTTTACTTTAATATAAAATAATATTTTGAGATATTCCTAAGGTGCCCCTCTCCTCCCTTATAAAAGGACACCTCCTCCCCCTCCTCCACACACCAATTTGAGCACTCAAGCTCGGCCAACCCCTGCCAAAATCTCTCCTCCACTTCCCTAGAAACATCCTAGAGGTTCTGGTCTTCCTCAAAGACCAATTTTAGTGCCCTAAGAGGAGGTCTCAAAGAGGCACTTCAAAGAAGAGGTAATTACCGTTACCAATTCTTTCATCTTTATTTCTTCTTCCACTTTTTCTTCATAGGTTGTTTCATTATGAAGTAATAACATCAGTATAACTCATATACTGATATGTTATTATAAGTATGAAACAACCCTATTTCACCATCTATCCATCCTATGGAAAAAGAAATCACCGCGCGTGCGTACGTACGGAATACCGTCTCCACGCCGTGGTGTAATCTATTTTCCACCACCACCTTACATGGATGGGTATAATGGTGTAATGAATAACTATACATAGTTATTAAAACACCATATTGATTCTGATATATTTTATAATCCACTCCAATTCAATTCAATATTTATAGAAATGATATCATCGCTCGTGCGTACGTACGGACTACCGTCTCCACGATGCGATGAGATTCATTCTCCATGTTAACCATTTAAGAATGATTATAATGTATATATAAGAAATAATAATTAAATATATGACATTATAAAGCTACTGGATTTATGTATATATATACATATGTATGTCATCTACTTACTTCCATTTCAAGACAATAAGGAAAGGAAAACAGCGTTCATGCGTATGTACGGACTACCGTCTCCATGAACGGTGTTTTTCATTTTATTTATCTACCTATTATATATATATACTGAATATATATGATATATAAATCATATTTTATATTCTGGAAGTGAGTAAATCATGATATAAGTAATAATGATGTCAAGAACAACAAGTCAAAACACCTACGAAAAATGAAACGATTTTACCGAAAACGCTTCTTTAACATGGAATTTACAAAAGAACGGGTAATATAATGTCATAAGTGAACCATATATGATATCATAACAATTAATATGATTCTGTAATAAGTCAATAACATGATTTAAATCATTATACAGGAGGTTCTGACACTTACAAAGCAAGACGGACCTAAGGTAAGGGAAAATATCACAATCTCATTTTTATCCGAGATTGTTTATTCGTAAGTATTTACTGGGGTGTATTTTATCATCCACATCCATGTTCCCTCAATATGTAATATTGTTTCCATCCACTTACAATAGTTTAAATCCAATTTTACCCTTTGGTGAGTTTTTAGTAAAGAATATGAAAGGAATCTTTTGTCGTTTTTTCGTACGAGGTACTTTTTGCCTTTTCCGACAAATGTACGAAGAATGTATTTTTAACTTATACGGCATGAATGGATTTTTAAAACATTATTTCCAAGAAGCTTCCTTTACAAGTTATCAATTTTATTTTTAATCAACTTATTTTATTTTAAAGTCGTATGACATGTTATGAAAGGAAAAATGTTTTTGAAGTAGAAAGGATATTTTCCTCAAGAATGGATTTCAAGTATTTTATCAAAATTATTTTCCATCTAAGATAATAAAAGGGTTATGTTTTTATCCCTATTATTACATGGATTTGATTATGTTGTGATGGAAATATTTTTATGAATTCCTTTATCTTATATGAATTGTTTTATTATGTCATGATGTTTCAAGAATCCCATTTTTATTACATGGGTTATGCGATGATGTATGATTTATGATTATGGGGCACACATAAGAAAGGATTCATTATAAGATGGGTGGGACCTATATCTACCTCAAATGCATTGGGTAAAGATTTTATATCTCATGAGATAGACAGGGCTGGAACGGTAGGTTATACCGGTTCAGTGAAACAGGACTGAAACGAGGGTTACTCGATTCAGAAAGGGACTTTGTCCACTAAGATAGTCTTGGCAATGAGTCATGACTAACAAGAAATGATTTTCCATGATTATGTGTGCATGCCACAAAGTTTCAAGTTTTATGTTATGATTATGGGGATCTCATTTTCACTTCTATGATTTATCCCATGTTATGATATTATGAGCTCTTTTGCAGGTTAAGATTTCCAAAAACTATGTTCTTATGTATATGATGTGATTGATATTTATTTTGTTTACCCTTACTGAGCATTTGAGCTCACCCTTTTATGTTTTCTTTTCCCCAGGATATAAAGAAAAGTTTTGAGTTAAAAAAAGGGAAGATCTTTATGGGAGATATTGAAGATATTTCCCCACGATTAGAAGATTACATTCCGAGTTTCCAAAGACACTAAACTATTACGATCCTTGTGTGTGTGTTTTTGTTATGTACTAAGTATTCCGCAAAAGTAATGTAATGTCCATGTACGATAAGCTTCGGGTCTCTACAGTTGGTATCAGAGGAAAGGTTTAGTCAACCTTTGGAAACTAGGATGCGAAAACGTTAGTGAGATCCCTAGAGATATTTCTAAGGTATGTCTAGGGATGTCTCTAAGGTTAAGTATACGTATAGGTTATAGTCCTAGAATTGCTCTAACGATCGTAGAATTTAACCTAAGATGTTATATATTGAGGGTACTACCCCTTTATTATGTTGTTTTCCCTAGCATGATTTTTTCCTCTCACACTATTCTTATGGGTTTTAGACGATGGCTGGAACCCGAAGGAACCGTGTTGATCAATGCAATGGACAATGCAATGATTGCCCTTCTGAACAAACAAATGTTATGGGAGATGGAGTGAAAAATCTTATTTCTATACTTACACAAGCTATGAATCATTCTGGACTTCCAAATGAGCAGAGAAGGGAACAATATTCTATTGAGTCCTTCATGAGGCAACATCCACCTTCTTTCAGTGGGTATTCTGATCCACTTGTGGCTGAACAATGGATCAGTACTACTGAAAAGATATTTTCAGTTCTTCAATGTTCTGAACATGATAAAGTCATCTTAGCAGTATATCGTTTGGAAGGTGAAGCTGATCAATGGTGGAATCTTATTAAGAATACGAGGCCAAGAGATGAAATTGAGTCCATGGAATGGGACGAGTTCAAGAACATGTTTTTCAGTAAGTACTTCCCTCGTATTCTTCGAACAAAGATGGAGAAAGAGTTTCTTGAACTGAAGCAATGGGACGATGAATCTATTGGTACCTATGAAGCAAATTTTACAAGACTTGCAAGGTATGCTTCTGGTATTATCATCCAACCTGAAAGTAAAGTTGATCGATTTTTCAGTGGCTTAAAACCAAGTCTTCGAAGGGCATTAGCTATAAGAGACTTTAGTAGCTATGAAGAAATTGTGCGTTGTGCTATCAAGGTAGAAATGGAAGTTGGTGTTACATATCCATCTCATGGTTTTGACAAGAAACGAAAGATGGAGTTTAAGGAGAAATCTCAGAATAATGGTGAAAAGAAGATGAATGTTTCCTTATGCACAAAGTGTGGAAAGAAGCATGGTGGAGATTGTCTTAAAGGGACTAGAAAATGTTTTAAGTGTGGAAAAGAAGGTCATCGAGCAGCTGAGTGTCAAAGTAATGGAAAAAGGGTTTCTAATGATGTGAATAAATCAAACACTGTAGAGAACGCACCACCAACACTTCAATGCTTCAAGTGCAAGGAAATGGGGCATTATGCTAATAATTGCCCTAATCCAAGGGTTAGTGATGATCAACATGAGCAACCACTGAAGGAAAAGGACAATGGGAAATCACATGCGATCACTATTGGCAATATTGAATATGACAACGATGTGGTGGAATGATTAAGTGTTTATGTAATGGGATTCCAAAATAATGTTGTATCATTGAGTATTGCAATATTTATTGATGTGGTATTCAAAGTGATTGAGATATATTTTGGAAATAAGATGATATGCGCATAATGAAGACGAGAAAATGAAATGTTTATTAGTATTCATGAGCTCATGATTGATATAAGGACTAAGTGATATCATAGAATTTTGAGGATTTTGGTATGTGGAATGTGTTAACTTTTAACTGCACTCATGTTTTCACTAAGGTATTCAAGAGAATACACGATTAAGGACTTTGAATGTTTGGAATGTGACCAACAAGACATATCTTATGATATGTGGGGATCAACGACAGTATTAAATCTCTGGTCAGCGTTGTCACTATATGATGAGAGTGGACTGCAGTATTATGTATAAGCCTAAAGATTAGACTGGATTATGTTGGACATAAGTTAGTATTGTTTAAGGATAGAATATTTTCGATATTATTGATGGGATGTTATAGTAACGTAGTTTTAGAAAAAGGACAACCTGCAGGACGGGCGACAGCCCATCGCTTCGGACAAGGCTGTAGGAATCGAACCCACAACCGAAGTGCGACTGGCCTTTATCGCCTACCACTGACCTACAGGAAGTCCCTGTTTAGTAGAAACTAGAGTTATTATATTAAGCAGTATGATATATGAAGTATAAGCCCATTTTAGGAACCATATATGATTAATCCCACTATAGATCGACTTATGTATATAAATTTTTCTAACCTTTTGAGACAGATGGAACGACCCGTCATTCTATCACATGATCTGCTAACACTTCACGAATAACAAATTCAACTTCATTTATTTAAGAGATGAAGTGGAAATTCTTAAAGGCACGAACAACAGTGAGATTGTACCAAAATAAAGTAAGTATTTATTCTAATTCAAATTCTTTAACTTTAGGGAAATGATCTTGAAAACCAAAAATGTTGTCCTAGTTCTCTTATACCTGATGAATCAGATGGTACCTTAGATCGTCACAAATTTATGGATTTGTGATTACTGGCTTTTCCATAGCCATGTTCTCTACCACTCTCCATCAGAACATGATGGTTATATTTCTCTTCCATATCCATATTTTCACCTATGTGGAAACCCAGTGATTAGTTTATTTGGGTAACCGTTACGTTTCATACTTTTGTTTTTAAAGATTGGTTTTGATATTCCTTTTTACGATGTGGGTTTCTATTAAAGAAACTTTCAAATAGTAAACCATTTATAACCCCGACGAATTTCGAGGGCGAAATTCATTTTAAGGGGGGTAGAATGTAACAGCCCAAGATTTTATAAAAAATATTCTTTTTAATTAATGTCTTGTGTTGTACACTACACCAAAAGGAGCTTGCACAACACGCATCCTTGACTTGCCTTTCATTACACGCAATCACGACCTTCCTCGATAGCGTGTGTAATACGCAATACCGAGTTTCACTAAACAACGATATTCTATTAAAATATTATTAAAAATAGTCGTTATGAATAGTAATAACCACTTTTTGAAATTCTGTAAATCTTATTTTTCAAAATGAACTTCATTTTTGGATTCGGAGTATCGAATTTAGCCTAAGGTGAAATTTTGGTACATTTCGGATAACTTTCATATTCTGATGAATAGTGAAAATTACTAAATTATAATTAAAAAACAACTTTTTTAATCGAAATAATTAATAGTGATAAATTATTAATTGGAGTAGTTTTAAAGTATATTTAGAATATATTTTTACAATTTAATACAATGTTGGTCATTGGATGTAATTTCACATTTAAACCAGACAGAAACAAGTGTCAATCTTTTGATATATATTGTTTCTTAAAAACACGCTATTTGTTTTAACAGCGGGATTTAATTATAAAATTAATTAATGCAAATTCTATGTTATGAATTTGGTAAAATAGACTTCATTTTTGAATTCGGAATATGAAATATAGCTTAGGATGAAATTTTGGCATTTTTCTGAAAACCTTCATTTTTTGATGAATAGTGAAACTACTAAGTGGTAGTTAAAAAACTGAATTTTTCATAAAACTTAATTTTACCGCTTCTGTGAATGGAATTTCAAAAATCCGAGAGACACGGTTGATGTCAGTAAGTAAAATGTGGTTCAATGAGATGAAAATAATTTTTGGTGAATAGTAACTTTTTACTTTTATTTACCACGGTTAAAAGTAAATAGGGTAATTAAGGGTAAGAATGATATTAATATTACCCTAACACATGTCCTAATTCTATTTGACAAGTGTATCTCGACCAAAATCAACCTTAAGTGTAACATATTATCATTTAGGCCCACTTGGATTAGATTAGGACAATTATTATTATTTAATTCAAAGAAGAGTTAAAAGAGTTAAAATCAAAGTTTATTCACTAAAACATTTTTAATATGGGGTTATACATAAGATAAATTAGACTATAAATATTCATTAGAAAGCTAAAACGATTTCCTATATAATGATATTTTATTTATAATTTTTAGACTTTAAATAAATTAATTTATTTATGACACAACGATGATGCAGTAATTACCCTTTTAAGGAAATATTAACATAATTGATGTTATAAATACTCAAATGAATTTAATTTGAGACTTTTTATGAATTCCACTAATTTTCTAGGTTACTATGATATATTAGTGTTGATTTAATCAACTTGGTTCGAACATATAATTCTGTTATGACTTTCACAAAAATCCTATATCAACTAGTGTCAAAATTGACACAAAATAGTTTTTAAATCAAATATTATATTATTAATTGTTATTTTATTCCTAAAAATCTAAGGTTCGGCCAAATGACTTAGATAAGGTTATATATATTAATAATAAACAATTTGGGGTTCGTTTGACATGTTATAGTAAGTGTATTAACCATATAGGGAAAGAAAACAATAAGACACGGTAAAAGTTAAATTATTTAACTTAGAGTTAAATCTAATTGATAAGGTTAAAATAAGAACCTAAACTTGTCTAAATCCTATTGGTTGATAGGATTTCGACCCGTCCCCACTTTAGCGTAGAAATAAGACCCTTTGGAACCATTATAAACCGATTTTTACTTTATTATAAAATAATATTTTGAGATATTCCTAAGGTGCCCCTCTCCTCCCTTATAAAAGGACACCTCCTCCCCCTCCTCCACACACCAATTTGAGCACTCAAGATCGGCCAAACCATGCCAAAATCTCTCCTCCACTTCCCTAGAAACATCCTAGAGGTTCTGGTCTTCCTCAAAGACCAATTTTAGTGCCCTAAGAGGAGGTCTCAAAGAGGCACTTCAAAGAAGAGGTAATTACCGTTACCAATTCTTTCATCTTTATTTCTTCTTCCACTTCTTCTTCTTAGGTTCTTTCATTATTAAGTAATAACATCAGTATCACTCATATACTGATATTTTATTATAAGTATGAAACAACCCTATTTCACCATCTATCCATCCTATGGAAAAAGAAATCACCGCGCGTGCGTACGTACGGAATACCGTCTCCACGCCGTGGTGTAATCTATTTTCCACCACCACCTTACATGGATGGGTATAATGGTGTAAAGAATAACTATACATAGTTATTAAAACACCATATTGATTCTGATATATTGTATAATCCACTCCAATTCAATTCAATATTTATAGAAATGATATCATCGCTCGTGCGTACGTACGGACTACCGTCTCCACGACGCGATGAGATTCATTCTCCATGTTAACCATTTAAGAATGATTATAATGTATATATAAGAAATAATAATGAAATATATGACATTATAAAGCTACTGGATTTATGTATATATATACATATGTATGTCATCTACTTACTTCCATTTCAAGACAATAAGGAAAGGAAAACAGCGTTCATGCGTACGTACGGACAACCGTCTCCATGAACGGTGTTTTTCATTTTATTTATCTACCTATTATATATATATATACTGAATATATATTATATATAAGTCATATTTTATATTCTGGAAGTGAGTAAATCATGATATAAGTAATAATGATGTCAAGAACAACAAGTCAAAACACCTACGATAAATGAAACGATTTTACCCAAAACGCTTCTTTAACATGGAATTTACAAAAGAACGGGTAATATAATGTCATAAGTGAACCATATATGATATAATAACAATTAATATGATTCTGTAATAAGTCAATAACATGATTTAAATCATTATACAGGAGGTTCAGACACTTACAAAGCAAGTCGGACCTAAGGTAAGGGAAAATATCACAATCTCATTTTTATCCGAGATTGTTTATTCGTAAGTATTTACTGGGGTGTATTTTATCATCCACATCCATTTTCCCTAAATATGTAATATTTTTTCCATCCACTTACAATAGTTTAAATCCAATTTTACCCTTTGGTGAGTTTTTAGTAAAGAATATGAAAGGAATCTTTTGTCGTTTTTTCGTACGAGGTACTTTTTGACTTTTCCGACAAAAGTACGAAGAATGTTTTTTTAACTTATACGGCATGAATGGATTTTTAAAACATTATTTCCAAGAAGCTTCCTTTACAAGTTATCAATTTTATTTCTAATCAAATTCTTTTATTTTAAAGTCGTATGACATGTTATGAAAGGAAAAATGTTTTTGAAGTAGAAAGGATATTTTCCTCAAGAATGGAGTTCAAGTATTTTATCAAAATTATTTTCCATCTAAGATAATAAAAGGGTTTTGTTTTTATCCCTATTATTACATGGATTTGATTATGTTGTGATGGAAATATTTTTATGAATTCCTTTATCTTATATGAATTGTTTTATGATGTCATGATGTTTCAAGAATCCCATTTTTATTACATGGGTTATGCGATGATGTATGATTTATGATTATGTGGCACACATAAGAAAGGATTCATTATAAGATGGGTGGGACCTATATCTCCCTCCAATGCATTGGGTAAAGATTTTATATCTCATGAGATAGACAGGGCTGGAACGGTAGGTTATACCGGTTCTGTGAAACAGGACTGAAACGAGGGTTACTTGATTCAGAAAGGGACTTTGTCCACTAAGATAGTCTTGGCAATGAGTAATGATTTACAAGAAATGATTTTCCATGATTATGTGTGCATGCCACAAAGTTTCAAGTTTTATGTTATGATTATGGGGATCTCATTTTCACTTCTATGATTTATCCCATGTTATGATATTATGAGCTCTTTTGCAGGTTAAGATTTCCAAAAGCTATGTTCTTATGTATATGATGTGATTGATATTTCTTTTGGTTCCCCTTACTGAGCATTTGAGCTCACCCTTTTATGTTTTCTTTTCCCCAGGATATAAAGAAATGTTTTTAGGTAAAAAAAGGGAAGATCTTTATGGGAGATATTGAAGATCTTTCCCCACGATTAGAAGATTATGTTCCGAGTTTCCAAAGACACTAAACTATTACGATCCTTGTGTGTGTGTTTTTGTTATGTACTAAGTATTCCGCAAAAGTAATGTAATGTTCATGTACGATAAGCTTCGGGTCTATACAGAGACACTACTAGAAGTAAATGAATAAAATAAATATATTCTATGGACATAGTTAAGTGTTCCCAATATATTATATATTAAATGAGTAATTCATTGGTATGGATACTGATTCACTCAATAACTATATAATTATGTCGATCTATGTGTATACAATCCTGATCGACAATATCTTCTTCATTAATTATTAGAAATACCTTTATGTAAGCTATGTCAACACATAGGGATACATGCCCTCCTGCTAAGATCACCAACACTCACCTCCAATCACTATAATAAATAATTAATGCTAATAAATAGTCATCTTGTAAATATATAATGGATATGGATGTCATACCACTAATGCCATGTATTCCAGTCTGATGTATGAGTCTTAGGTCCTAGTATGTAGGAAATTACAACATCACTAAAAAGATCATCTCTAAGGGTGGGTGAACCATAGGTTATATATATAAGGAATATGTTCTTTATATTAGGTAAAAAATGAAGATCCATTCAATAAATGAATCAATATACCATGCCCTTACAAGTCAATTGATTATTGTAATTGTGTATCCAATGAACCCTAGGGAGCATCATAGGTAGCGATCAAGGGGAGGGTAATCAACAATTGAGAGTAACTTAAGAGGGGTATGAAAAAACTTACCAGCCTGATATTTAATCCCTCAACATGGAAAAATCCATGTGATACTCAGGACATATAGTATTATTTGTGATCATTCATATAAGGGTCACAGTTTTTATCCCAAAATGTACCAATAGGCATCATGAAAAGATTATAGTAAAATAGTTTGGCTCAATAGTCGGATCCCAATAAGTTCATCTTGTAGTCCAAATAATATAATAATAAATATGAAGGATAATAAGGTGGATCCAAGGAAATACATCTAGTATTACCAATAATAAATCATTACATAAAGAGTCATTGAACTAAAATCCATAGAAGAATATATGAAAATAATAACAACCACTAGAGGACCCATGTAAACTATAAATAATGAAATATTATGGAAAAAATTGTAAAACCATCAATAGTTTCATAGACCATTGGAATTACATATTTGGAATTGATTCTATGGTTACAAACAATACTATTACTTCACAAACCACTAATTTAGTAGCTCATTGTTTGTCACCCACTCAGAGACCCACTAGGTCCCACTAGTAAACCACTAGAGATACATATAATCATTTGGTGGATTGAACTCACAGTATCCAAAAAAAATTATTCTTATGTTTCTGTAAAAATAATTGTTTTACATGGGGGTTTTAACATATTTATACACCCTTATATATTATCATAAATATACTATGAATATTTTTATAACATCCTTTGTACTTATAAAATATTTGTCTTCATTCTAAAATTATGTAGTTTGAATAATTACAAATGTAATATAAAATAAGTGTTATTTATACAAATTAAGGAATCTATACTAATAGAATCATAACCACACTTATGAATATATGAATAATATTTATGTATATTAGAGGTGAAAATTTTATTTTTTATAACATTGAATAAATAAATACTTTTTTTTAAACAATAAATTAAGTGTTGGGTTTTTTGTAGAAAATAACAGATTATTTCTAGTTTTATAATTAATTAAATTATTTAAAAAAATCTACTTTCATAAATTAGAAACATAAATAAATAATTTATTGTATTATGAATTTAAGATAATTTTTTTAAAAGTTAATTAATTTTTGAATGTTTTATAAAATAAATTATAGTTTTGAAATGTGTATTTTTTGAATAAATTATGATTTTAATAAAAAATTAAATTTATCACATTTAAAAATATATTTTAATAAAATGGAGTTAATTTATTAATTATATCTATAAAATATGGTTTGGTTAAATTTTTGGGATTTTTCTAAAATAATTGAATTTTGTTGAATAGTGAAATACTATAATTTGTAGTATTAGCTAGATAAATGAATTATTAGGCCAGGTATGCTTTATGGATGATGTATTCCAAAAAAATGAATAAAATAATTATAAAACACTCCTCTCCTCTCCCATAAATACCATCATTTACACCCTATTATACTAACACCTAAAATCCTTTTAGCTTAATTAATTTCTTACCAATTCAATTAACATGACTATTATATATGTCCAGGACCTTCTGGTCTCACGATAAGGCCAAAAACAAGTTCCTTAAAGAGGTTTTCAAAGTGAAGTATTAAAGAGATAAAATCCTCTTTGATTTTCATTTAGTTTCAATTATATTTATTTTATTTTCTTATTCTATCCTAAAATAACCTAATAATTGTTGATTGAAAATTGTATTATATTATATATACATGATTTTTATGTTGTTGGTTAAACAATTCATCATCAAAATCCTTCTCTTGTCCCTATTATTCTAAATAATAGAACACAATCTATGATGTGTCTATTTACCACCATCGTGAATGATACACTTTAGGTTTCCATTACCTCCTTCAAGACTGGTCATAAAAAACATATTATTATTAAATTATATTGAATTATACATATTATAATTTATATAATGTTACGAATCTGATATATAAATAAGTTATTATATTGAATGATATATGTTCATGATGGTCGTAAAACCTCCAAAATAAACTAAATCATTTTAATGAATGTTTTATCAATTGATTGTTCCAAATATCAAAAAACTGTATATGGTATCATTTATAGTTTTGGAAACATTTCAATACCATTCCCATTAATTTTTTTGTTTTTATTCTACTCGACAAGAAAATCTATAATGAATCGACCATAGAAACCATGTAATCAAATCACCGGAAACAATCGATATTAAAAAAAATTATTAAAAGATGGTCGAACTTTGTTATAATGTGGTCATATAAGGTAGTAAAAATATGGCTATAGGTATTTAATAATTTTATAGCACTATTTATTCTATTATAAAAAATGTTTTAATTCATTTTATGTAAGACTCACCTTAGGTAATGGACTTTTCTTTGAAAATCCTTTTCAAATTTTCCTTTTTACCAAATTCAAAAGGAATGATTTTATGAATGTCTTATTGTTTTATGATTATGATCTAGTTATTTTTAATTGTTTATGATAAAGGGTTATACTATTATCTCTCCCAAATTAATTTCTTATGATTATATTATAGGATGAAATTAAGGGTTACTCCAAGTATAACCGTTATGTTTACACTATAATATAGTCATGAGGGTTACATCCTAAGTTTGATGTAAGGGTTGAATAGTAAGGTATCCATGATGGTTATAAATCATTAAGTATCTATGAGGGTTACAATATTAGGTAATTAATTTCCCTTGATTCCTATATTGTTTTTTTATGTTTTGTATGTTTTATTTAAATAACATGTTTTTTAATGTATGTATAAGATACTTTGAAGTGTAAGATGTATATATTTTGAAAATGATTTCAAATGTTTATAAGAACTCATGGAATAAATGTTCCTTTAAATTTTATTTTCCTTAATGGGAATTTTTTCTCATCCTATGTTTTTCAATGTTCTTCATATCATTTTATTATTGGTAAGAGAATAAATAAATATTGCTGAACATCGTGAAAAAAATTCACAAAATAAACTCATATTTTATTAAAAACAACATTATTATTGATGAAATGGATACTTATTAGTAGTATCCAATTCATATGATTTTTTATTGAGATGTATTATGATCTAATTCTCAAAAATTATAAACAAAAATTTTCTATGGGAATTTAATAAGATTATTATTTTTAAATTAACTGTATTATTTAATTTTTATGGTTGGGTCCATATAGTTGGAATCAGGGAACAATTTCATTAAATTTATGGTTTTGGTTGATTTTAATATAATAACATAAATGTTTTTTTGCTATTGTTAATTTGAAATGATATAGAACATGAATATAACTATGTATATTCATCTATGATATTTAATTTTAGATATTTTTTCCACAGAAGAAACATGAAAGCTGAAGTACGAAGGCACCGAGAGAACCATTTCATTCCGAATCTACAACCTAGAATTGTGGGAATTGGAAATGATCATTTTTTGATAGACATGGATCATTCAAATAAGGGTATAAATGGAGGAAGTTTCCATGTAAGTGAATACCTAGAGATAGAAACAAAGAACAAGAAAATAGTGGAACATTTAATGAGGGAAAACACTTCTTCTCTTAGTGGATCTTCTGACCCAATGGTAGCTGAAGGGTGGAATAAAGCTCTTGAAAAGATATTAGATATCATTGGGTGTTCAGAAAATCAAAATTTTAGTCGTCATATTTACCATTTAGAAGTTTAGGGTATCTATTTGTGTTAAATGTTCAATATTATCGTAGATAGTGAGGATATTGATTCATTCGAATAGGATGAATTTAAGAATTTTTTCTATTACATTATTTTTCCTAAGTTGGTCAACTTATAATAGAAAATATATTTTCTCAAATTGATACAAAATTAATAAGATTCATTGGATATGTATAATGAAATCATGCCCTTATTGGAAATATATTTCCCATAAATTATTTGAGATCTTGATATTAAAATCAATCATTTTTTATAATATTTAAGCAATCATATCGATGTGATTTGGCCTCCCATTAATTCAAATGTTATGAGAATTTTTTTTGATGGTCTAAGAGGGTACAAATTTAATTTTTTGTGGATCATGTGTACCTTGAAAACAACAAGAATAATAGGTAAAGTGGAAATTTTTTGGGGAATGTTAAATCAAATAAATCTTATGGTATGAAAATTCAATTTCTAGATTGTGGGAAGAGTAGTAAAAACAATAAGCATTAAATAATATGAGATGTGATTCTGATGTGGTATGTTTGGATATATAGACCAATATTGAAATTAATTGGAGCATAATGATAGAATATTTTATTCAGATAAAAAAATATAAAAGTGTTTTAAATGTAGTGACAAGAATCATTACAAAAATACTTTCCAAAAAAAAAGATCTTAATGATTGGAAGCAACCAAATTAAAAGAAGAAATGTGAAATGAACTACGTTGTGACTACATCAAGATATTTTGGGCCATCTAATAAAGTGGAATCAGGTACATTTTTTTAATCATACTATGTATAATTTTGTTTGATATATGGTCTACAAAATCATTTAATTATGATGAATTTTCTGAAAAAGGAGAAATTTTTCATTATGAAATAAAACATGATATTATGGTTAAAAAACCCTGGGAAATATTAACGCATACTGAAATTATATGAGCCTTTCTATTGTTTTATATAAAATGAAATTACCAGAAAAGTTTTTTTAACCTTATAATATTTTTTTTGTTATTGTTGGTATGTAATGGATTTGTTTTACATAATTTTAATATTTATTATAGATAAAAAGAAGATGTTTTTTTAGAATGAATTTATATTTTTATACATGAATGATCCTATACCATTTATAATATATCTAAATGCAGAGAAATAGTTAAAACAATGAAATGAATTTTATCTTGAACATATTTTTGAAAATTAGGGAAATTTTCAGATTACCGATATCCTAGTGGTAGATAAATACAAGTATGTTTCTACAGATGAGTTTCATAGTGAAATACATGATCCTAGAGTTGAGTTTACATTTGACTTAGTTCTTGATGATAAACTTATTTCAAAACCCCTTCATTCAATGGGTCATGTGTAACATCTAAAATTCAAAATGTAGTTGCATCAGGTTCTTGATAATGTTTTTATTCTACCTATAACTTCACCAAGTGATTCTCGGGATTTGTTGTTAAAAACACATATCAATCCATAAGGGTTTTCATTGATTATAGATTTCTAAATAACATTAATTTTAGGAATAAGTAACCAATTTATAATATCGATGAATTGCTCGATCTAATCTTGGGAGATCATTAATTTTCCATGATTAAAATGTGATTTAGGTACAATAATTTTAAAGTGAAGAAGGTTGAAATTTGGAAAATAGGATTTTGTACTAGAAATGGTCATTATGAGAATATTATTATGCCATATGGATTGACAAATACCCCTTCTTTATTTATGGATATTATGAATTGAATCTTCCTGGAGTATTTTGTTATGATTTTTTTGTTTTTATTAATTATATTATAGTTTTTTCAAAATGTAATCAGGATAATGAAAATAAGATATGGATTGTTCACCAAACACGTAAAAATGATGTTATACGGGAAAATTACAAAACATGATTTTTGGTAGCTATTAATTTATTTTCGTATAAAAATTGTAAATTATAATGGAAAATATATTTTATCCAACCAAAAAAATTGTGGTTAATGAATAGACATGTCCAAGAAATTTTACTAGGATTCATAGTTTTCTTTGATTAATATGATCATTCTGATAGTATGTTAAGAACATTTTAGGATTATCTATCCCACTAACTTAGTTAACCTGAGTAGGGGTTAATTTTTTGTATATAAGAAGGTGATATTTCATAAAAAATGGACGATAATAGTGGTTAATGATCCATTTTGGGCCCTTCAAGATAGAAAGGATGAATGTTTTATCAACATTAATGTTTCGTTAAAGGAACATGTTTGTGTTCTGATACAGAATTATCAGGTAATTACTTATGATTCATGAAAACTATAACCTCATGATTTAAATTATCCTACCTAGGACATGGAATTATCTTATATTTTTATTGATTAAAAAAATTCAGGGCATCATTTATGTGGATAGAAATGATAAATATATTCTAACAAAAATTGTTTGAAGTATATATTTACTTCAAAAGAATTGAACATGAGGTAGAGAATAAGGTAGGTGTTGATAAAGGATTATGATTTCATAATCAATTAGAATCCTTGTAAAGAAATAAAAATTGGAAGATGCCTTGAGTTAAAATAATATTTCAATAATAACCACATTGCATCTAGAGAAAGACCCCTTGGTTAATTATTTTGTGAATTTTGGAATTGAAGTTGTTAGTGAATGAAATTATTATGTTCTGTTTTAGGTTTTTGTATAGTCGTCTCTCTTAGAAAAAATTAAGAAAGTGTAGAATGATGACTTTGAGTCATAGAAAAATATTATATTGGTTAAAAAGTGTATGTTACCTGAACATTCCATTGAAAAATATTGAATTTTGATATTTGTAATGATATTATGTGTTTCATGTGTTTCAAATTTTAAGAATGATTTATTATAAGAAGATCATACTTCTCCATTTTTAGTTCATCTAGGAACCAGTAACATATACGGGGACTTTGGGAGTATTAAAAGTAGGATGAAATGAAAATATATATTGATTATTTTCTTATGAAATGATTGTTTTTTAAAAGTTTTATGAAAATAAACAACTACCAAAGCAGATAATTTATCCCTTTTAAGTGCTAAAGTGAATGAGAGATGATATATCCATAAACATCATAGTGGGACTGCCATTAAAAAGTCATAGTAATAATACTATTTGGGTTATTGTTGACAGATTGACTAAATATAAAAAAAATTATTCAATATATGAGTTTAGATTATATTTCTAGACTATACCTCAAATATATAGTCATGTTACATGGAGTTCCTACCTCTATTTTGTCTGGACATGATCCCAGGTGGAAATACAGATTTTGGAAAGGCATTAACAATCCAATAGGAACTAAATTAATTTTCTTCCCAACCTATAAAACTCTATATGATGGATAGTTAGAGAATAATATTCAGCCATTAGAGGATATACCTCAAGCTTATTCAATGTATTACCATGTAATTTTAGATCATCACCATTCTTTAGGTGTTTTTTATTTTACTAAAATTTTTAATTTCTATATATAGATGACACCGTTTGGGGAATTGTATATAAAGTTGTATTAAACGAAAACATTTTGAGATGATGTCATAGAAAGAATATTTATTTGACTGGAATCAGTAGTGTTAGTGGTTGAAAATAAAGATGATCCAGTAACATGTGAGGACAACTCAGTGTATGCACGAAAGTAATGTAGATTATCATAGGAAGGATATTTCTTTCCTGGGAGGTGATCGTGTATTTATCATTGTTTCTCTATAGAAAATTATTATTCATTTTAGAGATATGGGAAATCAATATCCATAGTTCATTAGACCCTATGACATTATTTATATATTTGGAATATTTTTCTACTGAGTATCTTTTCATTATGATTATATTAGGTACAAAATGGTTTACATATTTCGTTATTGAGAAAGTGTTTTCTAGATACATCTCATGTTTTTATCCTATATATAGTTTAGTTGGAAGATAAATTTTCTTATTATGAAAATCATGTTCAGATTCATCATCACATCAAGTATGTATTGCAGAATTAGGTAATTCACCAGGTTATGGTTTTGTGGAGTAACAACATAGATGAATAAGGAACCTGAGAGTATGAAAATTATATGAGGGAATGATATACTCAATTTATTAAAATGGGAATTATAAAATAATAGAGGACCAAATTTAAATAAGGGTGGAGAATTTAACAACCTAGGCACTTATAAAATTGTTTTTTTCATAATAGAATTAAATAGTTAAATTCATTATAAATGTGTAATGAAATAAGTTGTATTTTTATTATATTAAAGAATATATAATAATATAATAGTTACATAACCAATTAATGAAAAAATAAAATTTTTCTCTTTTACATTAAAAGTTTATATTTTTATATAATTGTATAAGAAAATAATTTTTTGGAAAATGATAAATTAACTGTTCATATATTTTTTAAAACATAAACGTCAATTTATTATATTATAATTAATTTATTATTTAAAATGAAACTTATTTTCATAAAATAGATTCATAAATTAATATTTCATTTTCTTTTTATTATAATATTATTTTATGAGACATTAATTAATTATTTAATGTATTAAAAAATCAAATTGGACTTTTCCCAACGGTTTGGCCAAACCGTTGGGAAAGCCCACCCTTTCCCAACGGTTTGCCAAAACCGTTGGGAAAAGTGGCCACAAAGTGGGATTTCCCAACAGTTTGTCCAAACCGTTGGGAAAGGGGGTATAAAAGTGTTGGGAAAGGTCACATTTCCAGTAGTGCCTATTTCTGATATGGGATTTCCATGAAGTTATTTTCTATTTTGAACCTATTATTTTCGAAAAACATTGTACAATTGAGAGGACTCAATTTATAGAATGAGGATATAATGTAACACCCCAAGATTTCATAGTACATTATCTATTAAAATAATTCAATAGCTTCTGCTACACGCAACACCACGTTTGAGCACACCACGACTCACCAAACTAGCTATACAAAAAGAAGTAATGAATAGTATTAACTACCTTTTTAATTTCATATACTCTATATAATTATAGAATCTAGTATATTTTTTTCATATATATATTATTAGAACAAAATCATTTTTTCAGATAAAATAAGTATTTTTTTTAAAATGGAATATTACCAGATTTTAAAGGCAAGACACATTTAAATCTGATATTTGACACTTTTATATATTAAATATAATTAAATTAAATTCTTATTTAGAATCAGGCCAAAAAAATTTAGTTTGAATAAATTTTTGGTAATTTTCTAATAACATTCATATTTTGATAAATAGTGAAAATTACTAAATTGTAATTCAAAATAACTTGTAAAATAGAAATAATTTATAGTTTTAAATAATAAATTTAGTGATTTTAAAGTATAATTAGATTATATTTTTATCATTCAATATAATTTAGGACATTGTATGTAATTTTACATTAAAATTGTACATAAACACTTGTCTATATTTTGAAAGTTTTAACATTATAAAAAAACGGTTTCTGGTTTTGACAACGGGAATTAATTTTAAATTAATTAATGAAACTCAAATGTTTTTAAAGATTTTAAAATTTAAATCCTTTTTTATTTGTAATATCAAAATTATAATAGGATGATTTTTTGGTATTTTTCTGAAAACATTTAATTTTCGATAAATAGTGAAAAACACTGTGTTTTTGTTTAAAACAGACTTTTATTTCAATAATAATAATTATTATTATTTAAATATATTTTAATATAAAACAATAGATACATAATACCTATATAAGTTCAATTTAATATATTGGAGTCATTTTATGATAACAATATATGTTAAAATTTTTATTGGATTTTATAACGTCTTTTACCCACCTTCCATGAACATATAAAAATTTGCATATAACAAAATTTTTCTTCTTTTTGGAATTGAATTTAAACATTTTGAGAGTCATAGTTGACATCAATATGTAAAATTTTGTTCAATTGGATGAAAATAGTTTTTGGTGAATAATAGCATTTGAATTTTATTTACCACAGTTAAAATTAAATATGGCAATTAATGGTAAAAATATATTATAATTACCCTAACACATGTCTTAATTCAATTGGATAAGTTTATTTTGACCAAAATAAACCTTAGTAATAAAATATGACTTTTTTGTCCACTTTGATCAGATTAGAACATTTATTATTATTTTATTTAAAGAAAAGTTAAAAGTGTTAAATTCAATGTTTCCTAACTGAAACATTTTTAATATAGGGTAATACATAAGATAAATTTGTTTGTGAGTATTCATTAGAAAGATAAAAATATTTCATACATCATGGTATTTTACTTATTATTTTTATAAATTATATAATTAAATTTATTTATGACATAATGATGATGCAGTAATTACGTTATTAATGAATGATTCAAATAAATTGATATCATAAATATCCAAATAAATGTAAATTTAGACTTTTATGCATTACACGAATTTTATAGGTTAATATGACTTGTTATTGTTGTTTTAGTGTATTTTTTTCTATGTATAAAGGTTTTTATGACTTTCACAAAATCCAAATACTAAATAGTGTCAAAATTAACATAAATAAGTTTTTAAAACAAAAACTATATTATTAAATGATATAATCTAAGGTTAGGAAAAATAATATATATAATTATTTAATTTACATTAATGAACCACCTGAGGTTTTATTTACATTATATATTAAGTTTATTAACCATGTAATATAAAAAATATAAGAATACATGGTAAAAGTTAAGTTATTTATCTAAGAGTTAAATCGAAATGATAAGGTTAATATGGTGACATAAACTTGTCTAAAACCTATTGTTTGAGATTATTTTGAACGATCCCCACCTTATCCTCGAAATAAATCCTTTTTATCCATTATAAGTCAAAAATGAATTTATAATAAAATAATATTTCAAGATTTTCCTAATGTGACTCTCACCTCTCTTATAAAAGGGTACTTCCACTTCTCTCAAAATCACACCTCCAAAGCCATTTGGTTCAGCCAAAAACCGCTCAAATATCTTCCCAACTACCCTTACCTAATACTATAGGCCTTTAATTGTTGACAAAAAAACCTAAGTATCCCTTTTGGTCAAATAATAAGAAATCTCCTAAAGAAGACGAAATAATTTCATCACCTCTTTCAAATTCTTTTCTTCTTCCACTTCCTCTTTCTTTGTTGTTTCTTTACCACAAATTATAACTCTAGTACCTTATATATACTGTGGTGTTTTTATAAATATTTTAAAACTATATTCATTATTCAATCAATTCAATGAACGAAAAAAGTCACCATACATGTGTATGTACAGCTTACTGTCTCAATATCGTGGTGTGGTTTTTTATTCAACACATCATTATTTGGATAGGTATAATAATGAGCATAATTGATGTAAATAATCAATATAACATGTTAATTATTATTAATATATAATATACCATCAAATTACATATGATTTCACTATCAATATAATGATATCATTGATCATGTGTACGTATAACATACCGTCTCCAGGACGCGATGAGATTCATTTCCACATTCACAAATCATTTATTATTATAAACATATATATTATTAATAAGTATTTAATATTTGATATAATAATTATACTTGAAATATCTATATACATATTTATCATTCACAGACTTTCATTCAATATGATATGAAAACCTAAACAACATTTATGCCTACGTATGGACTACTGTCTCCATAAACAACATTTTCCATTTTATATATATTTCTATTATACGCACTTATATTTTTGAATATATATGATACATAAAGTATTTTTTTATATTCTTTAATCAATTAAAACTTGATATATGTTATAAAATTAAGAAAAACTAGATAAAACATGTATGATAAAGAAAGGAATTATTACCGGAAATGTGATTTTAACATAGAAATTATTATTAAATGGGTAGTATAAATCCATAAATGAATAAATTATGATATAAAAAATATGAATATGGTTCATTAATAATTTAATAACATACTATTTCTATTATACAGGATGTTAAACATACCCTTAACCAAACGAAAGTACAAGGTAAAGGATAATTCTTCAGTCTTATTATTATCCGAGTTTATTTATGTGTCAGTTTTCACAGGGAAATTTTTATCATCCTTGTCCATGTTCATAAAAATATTTTCAAAATTAATATTTTATTTTTTTTGTTTAAGGGACTCTTTATCATGATCATCTTTTTAAAATTTTTAATGAATTATTTTTCTAAACAATTTTAATTAATATTCATGTTTTAAAAATGTTTTAAAGGATTTATTTATATGAACAAGATTATTTTTTAATGTTAATTATTTTCAAAAGATTAAATTTTGTATGGGATACCTTTGTTCAAAAAACTCTTTTAAAGGTATTTTTTATAATTGTTTGACTCTTAAATGATTTCACCAAAACGGGTATTTCTCTGAAGGAGCTTACTGGTCATTTTCAACTATGTCCACATCATTTACTGGATATTATTCATGATTGAGGTTTATTTATTATAATATAATAATCAATATTGTATTAAATGAGTTATGATATGTCTAACCATGGATGTGATATTTGTATTCTATTCATGGTTTGTGGTGAAATTATTGACATTTTGTATGCTAGTTTTAATACGAATGTTTATGACATGTTTCAACATTTCCATATAAGGAATGAATTGGAAAAAGTAAGTGATGGGTGGATCCCAATATATCTCCTATATTCCTCAGTAGGTATCATGAGACAAACTAGTTCCTTGGCCCTAGGACTTGAAAATATCGTTTTTGTAGTCTTTCCACGAGGCCATGAGAATGTGATTATGATGTCTGACATTATGATTTATATCATTAGAAAATTAGCTATTGATATTACATGTGGTTACTCAACTAGTTTAATATTCATGTGAATTTGTAAATGAGATTATTTTATTTATCTTTTCAATATTATGATGATGTTTATGTTTAAAAGTCTTCTATTTTAGTCTTATACATTGCCTTAAATTTTTGTGCTTATTTATGATAGTTTCCTCAATATTGTTATCCTTACTGAGCATCTGAGCTCACCCCTTTACATGATTTATTTTTTCCAGGATATGAAGAAGTGTATTATGACTGATATATAGAGGTTTAATATAGGGGAATATTTGAGTTATAAAAGGATTATTTATGTTTTTTTTTATTTTAGAAATTGTAATGTAACGTTCTTATATGGAATCTATTTTCCAAGATTGTTAAATGGAATGGTTCTTCAGGACATGATTCCTTGTAATCGTGAAAATTTATTAAAATAATTCATCTAATCTGGGTAACTAGGGTTAGGGAGTTATAGTTTCAAAGATAAAGTAAAAATTACTGAATTAAAAATTTGAAAATGAAATACTAAGTACTCAAGATCTCCCTTTAATAAGTGGAAGGCCATCGGATATTTTGAGATGGCTAGAATATTGAAATGGGATACCTAAAAAATTGGTGATAAGTATAAATTATTTACTATATAAAACATTAATCCATAGGGTTTTAAAAAAAATTATTAAAATAGCAGGTTCACATAGATAATTGAAATGAAATACATTTAATATAAACGAAGGCATGTGTTTATAATAATACTCAATGCGATTCATAATTAAAAAGATAAATCTATAAATTAATGATTAAGAAAAAATAATTACTACATGTTTGATTAAAAGAGATAAAATATGGGTTTTCTCCAATAAAAAACTAACAATGAAATCATCACCTAGACAGATAGACCATTTATTAGTTAGTATTATCCATTGGCTCAACTCTCTACTATCTTCTACAAAAACTCATGGATTTTTTATCAAGATATTGTAATAGTTTGGCATTATTGATCAATTATAGAGCATTATAATCATGGATATAATGTGTTAAGAAAGGAATAAGGGCGTTTTGGGGTGGCTTAATAGCATTAAATTCATGTGATACCTCCGAAAGATAGCACTCGACCACATCCAGATATCGAGTCATCCATCAAACAAGAGAAGCATGTGGAAAACGTGTTTCAATGAAAAAAAATAAAAAATAGAGGACCTATAAATGTCTACAATAATGTTTCAGGTGTTTAAAAAAATACCCAAGTAAAATAGTGGAAAATCACCATCACATATACATCTGATGTGAAATTTTACAGTCATGAAAGGGACAATAAGCATAAAAAATATGATCACAATGGAATCATAGAAAAAATAGACGGGGGACGACGGTACACTAAGAATAATAATTGTAACTAATTTAATCATTTACAATCTAATCTCGTATAATGTTTGGCTACAACTTCCCCATTTGGCCAATGGACGTAATGGTATAAGGGGATGGGTGGTCAGCTGTTGATGGTGGTGTCATGGTTCTTGTAACTATCTTAGTGGTGGGTGGTAGAGGTTTGACAATATAGTGTGTGGTTATGAGTATGGAATATGGATAAAAAAAGACACCTCTATGGATTGGGGGCTGCTGGTCCTTTTCCCCTCCATGCATATTCTAAAAGACAATTCTACTAGGCAACGTGGTATGCCATCTCTAATGGAATTTTGGTTTGGGGTACAATATGATACGATTGGATGATGATGATGGGCCACCATGGGATGTTGGGGGATGATATGTTGGATCGGATTATGGGGGTGATGAAGGGGTAGTGAAATGGGTGCACTCGGTTAAAGGAATATGTAGGTGTTGGGAAATACCTCACAGATTCTCCAAGATGTAATATGTTTATAACCTATAGATCTGTTGGATGTGATGGAGTGGGAGTAGTAGTAGGGTTGAATGTACCATATGTATGAAAATTTGTAGGTTTTGGTGTGGAAATATAATTTCTAGGTCCTACAATAATTGTGGGTGCTATATGATGTTAAGGGTCTACTTCATGATCATTAGACACCTGATTAGTAGCATCAACTACTCCTAGTTCCCACATGTAGAGGTATCCATCCATGCCAAGAATATTCATCTTATCCTGAGAAAAAATCAATGTATTTCATAAGTTGGAGGGAGTAGAGTTGAAGGGTGTGGTCAAAGATGCTGAAATAATGGGCCAAATATGCGATAAATGACCCCTCCCTGAAACTGCATGATTTTCATCCAATTTATATGATCTCATTGATATAATGATAAATTATTGGTCATTTTGATTGTAGTAAATCCCATTACCGCATCGAGGATGATGACATTGATCTAGAAAACATAGAAGGAATACTCAAATTGAGAAAACTTGGCATGTGTCACGACCCAATGTTGGAAGCGGAGTGTGGGACCTCAAAACTGGGAAGACTTCATGATCTTGGGTTCATTCTCAGGGTGATAATCCAAAACATTCATCCAACATAGTCTTTGAATCTATCAATGATGGATCATTATTTATGGTAGGGAATACCTCAGATGTGGCGAAATCACTAGTATAAATCATGTGGCCTATGCTGAATTCCATGAAGGAAATCTCTTGAGGTCGTCTACGTCATCTGATGTGAAGGATGTCAATAAATACCTAAAAAGTTGAAAGAAACTATTAAAAAATATCACAATATATATCCTCTTGTATTTTAATAATAGAGGAAATTTTTATTCCCTTGTAGAGTTATTGGACTTCCTAGATGCAGTTCCAAAGAGAAAATGCATCCATATCAAAACTTTTGTTGGTCCTCATCAACTTCTCTTGTAAATTTATTTGTTTCACATGTTTTTATGGGTCTAAGATGTAAATGATAGGATGTTTATGAGGACATTCATTTTTATATGACTCATTTGAGATATATTGGGACTCCTCTAGGACAACATGATAGGTAGGGACACCCACAGATGATGAGGGTGAAGCTGCACAAGGTGTTGTCTATGGATACTCACATACATTTTAGTATTTGTGAATCATCTTGTTCATGCAGGAAATCGGAAAAAAGAGTTTGTATGTTTTTCATTCAGGCCATTTCGGTCACTAGTTTGGATTAAGAGATGGGAAAATAAGAGAATTAGTAAGGGGGAGAAGAAATGTTGGGAGAGGAAGGGAGGAAAGGAAGTGGGGGTTCAGGTGGAGCACGAGTGTTGAGGGAGAATAGGGTGTGGGTCTGAACCATATATTCATCTAATTTTTTAAAATATAATCGTGTAATTAAAAAATAAATAATTTGGTTTCCCTTCATGTAATTATGAAATTTATTAATAAAACAGGCAATGAAAATACACATCAAGAGTCATTTTTACATGACATGTAATTGGTTTTTTATCATATTTAGATCATATCATAGTCCTTTTGTGTTGGAATTCTCTTTGTTATCTGAAGGTTTAATCTAAATTTTTCTAGAATAGGGTGACCTAAAATTGGTTTCCTCAGAGTCTGTGCTTTTTTAAGGTCTTGTTTTTTATGCTTTAATTCTCAAATGAACTTCAAACTGACATAACACCCATGATATATGGTTTCTTAAAATATTTTTCAACTTTTAAAATTGAATTTGAATGGGGGGGTATCCTTATTTTTAATCTTTCCCATCCATTAATGAGATACTCTAATGAACATAAATGGTTATGGACATCAAGATTTGATATTTCCAGGGAAAAATTTCAAATGCGAGTTGAACAACAAATTTTTTTTCTCTGGGACAATATTTCATCTTATAATGTGTGCATCAAACCATTTTTTATTTTTCATCTATTCATCTTTGAGTATTCGTAAAAAAATCGTGATTTCATCCCATTCATCTAATTATACCATCCTTGATTCCCCAACTTTTTAAAAATCATTATTGGTCTTTTTTATTTCCCAATATGAGTGATGTTCATGTTCTACTACAAAATGACATGGTTTTCCATATATTAGTTGGAATATTTTGGTAAAAATTTGTGTTTTTTAGGTGGTTAATTATTCCCAATGTATATCATATTACATAAAAATTAAATCCTTTTAAATTTTATTTACAATATTTTGCATGACATGTTTTATTTACCTATTTTAAAATTATGCATTCCCACTTATTTGTGGGTTGTATAGATTTCTTGTAATGTACAAAATGCTATATATTTTATTAAATCCTATGAAATAATTACAAGTTAAATGTGTTCCACGATCACTAATTACTTGAATAGAAAAACTAAATCATAAATACACATTTTTAGCAATTGATGATCACATTTGATGGGTCATGACCTGTAGATTCATCATCTACCAACATGGAAGTTTATTCAACGCCAACAAGGATATATAACATTCCATGTGAATTGGGAAATGATCTTATGAAATATATCTCCAATACATTGAATATTTCTACCATCATACTTTGGTTTTTTGGAATTTCGTTCTTTTTATCAAAGGTTCTACTCTGTTGACACTTATCATAAATTTTACAATAAATATCTTGAATTATTGTGGAGTGTAGGCCATTAATGTTCAATCTATAAAATTTTAAATATTGTGCATTTATTTCCATGATGTCCTCTTGTTGGTCACAACAAGACCAAATCAACAACCAAACCCAACTGAGAAACCAAGAAGTACTCCCTTGCTAGGTTTCTTCCCCAAAGGCCAAAACACCTCCAGTGATCAATGAAGGAAGGAATACTCTCACAAATCAAACTTACACCACTTTCCTAAAACCATCAAGAACATTCAGGCTTTATCCCAAATAAAAACTCCTCAAACCCAAT
Organism: Viscum album; assembly: GCA_963277665.1. Taxonomy (NCBI): domain Eukaryota; kingdom Viridiplantae; phylum Streptophyta; class Magnoliopsida; order Santalales; family Viscaceae; genus Viscum; species Viscum album. The sequence continues at coordinate 144,856,025 of OY728123.1, read as the reverse complement.
CTGAACAATACTCAAGCAATTCACCCAAACGAACAACAACTTTGAACAAGGTTACACTTACCATACATTAACTAAACCATTGGGTGCTCTCCAGTCCCAATGTTTACTCAATATTGATGTTGGTAGCTAGATATATCTGAACGAGACTATCTACACCAAGCCAAGACCATGGAAAAATCTAAGTTACTGGTACGGGGGGACACAAATACGCTCCCCACCATAAGAGAAAACCAATATTTTTTTGAGACATAATCAAGAGACTAACAGGGGGAGGCCTAAATGGACTCACCAGTACAAAGGATATACTTCCATCAGAAATTTACAAAAGAAATTATATAAGACTCATAGTGGGTCTCCCCACCATAAGAACCAACCATCTTAACCAACAAGAAATGGCCGGTAAAGAAAGACCCCAAAATTTAAAGAGTTCGGGAGACCACATGGTTAGTTTGCACGGTTTGGGAATCCATACACTAATAGTTGGGATCCTTCTTTCCGCGTGGTTTTCTGGGGCATGGTCACTATTATCCAAGAGAAAACTGTGTTCACAAACAGTGTAGACAAACTTCAAACCTTTCTCTAAAGACTCAGTGGATACCAAAAGGGGGAGGGAATAACATTGGGTGATGACATGGGCACACGGTCCTCCACCTATTTCCACCGAACATGGACAACAGAAGAATGATTATGACACCATAGGTTTAAAATCGTCCTAACTTTCATACTGAGGAAATGACTTTGTACAAGGGTTTAAATGGCCCTGTGATTTCCCCTGACTACGAGCCAGCTTCTCTCTGAGACCTATGGCTGGAGCTCAAATGATTGAAGCATCATTGGCCTCGCAGTTAGGATTTGGAAACCCCATGAACGATAATTCTTCATTCAATGAAACCAACAACTACAACGCAATCCCAAATAAGTTTTCCAGACATAACACATTCCAAACTCACTTTACCCGATCCCTATATTTCACTGAAACTAGGTCTAAGAAGATAAACACACATCACACCTTGTTTCTTTAGGTGAGAAACAATAGAAGTAAATAACAACAACACTCACCTTCGTCTAAAATGGAAAATTTTGAAGTTTTTCCAAAAGAGACATTCTCAAAAAATAACAGGAACTCTCTTCGGATTTCACGACATTCACCTCTATGGTCAATTGTGCACATGACATCATAAGGCATCACCGAACATGACCATTGCGACTGATATAAACAATTCATGGAGAGGGACCTTATACAACATCCCCAAACAACACACAATTCTAGAAAGTGGCCACAATATCCTATCGTGACCATATTTCCCACACCAGTGGTTTAACATGAATTAATGCATCAAAGAAACTTTGAAGAACCCAAAGGTCCTCTTAGACACCATCGAGAAACTCATCCACACTTACAACCCTAGAACACATCCACCTTCGACGTATCAGGAAACATAAGAAACTAAGGTCTCTGTGAACCTTCCATGAGAACTCTGGCATTACAAGAGGATCTAAAAATCAATGAAAGGAAAGGGTGTAGACTCAATCTAAAAATCTCAAGAAAAAATATTCCTTATATTGATCAACTGTAGGGTCTTCAAAAGGAAAAACAATCTGGGTTGCACTTTAGTTGTGCACTAACCATTAATGGGGTGTACCTTATCCAACGATTGAACCAAAGGACCCAACCTAGATGGTATATTGGTCATGATATACCACAATACAGATCCAAACACATGAAGGGAACCACCACAAAGTCATCCCAAAACATTTTTCAAAAGATACCACTAATCGTCCCTACAAACAGCTCACCGACCAAACACAAACCCAAAATAGAGTTCAAACAAGAGGGGTTCTTGGACTCAAAACATCCCACAACATCAACATTATCAAAAACCCATAATACAAACTATACCAAACTATTCATGAATACATCATGTTTTTCATTAAAACTATTTCTTTGAAAACAAACGGTTTTGCAGTAAGCGTATCCACCAATGGTATAACATGGGCCTCACACATGCATGGTTTTGTGTCACACCAGGCACCCTCCTCATAACCATCCCAGCACTCATCCAGTCATGCCATCAACCATCCATCATCCCATATAACCCCATGAATTTGTTCACTCATGGAAATACCAAAGGGTTAAACAAAAATTCCTTCCACTTTTCAAAAACAAAATGCTCAACCAACCCAACCTTTTTCTCAAAACTGCTAACAATGAGATCAAAATCCCAATTCACATCTTAAAAAACATTTCATAAGGACACAAACATAAAAAAAAGAACTCACTTTCAAGTTATTCACATCAATTTCAAAACATCTCATCCCATTAAAACACCATTTAATCGTTTAGAAAACTATATTGGAAACACATTTGATAACCAACTTCAATATGGTTTCGGCTTTCAAAAGAGGTGTAAGAATTCTATTTTCCATTTCAAAACTAATCTGAAAATTCAGTTCCACCATTTCATAAATCAAAATATTCCATATTTATTTGAAACTCATTTCACAAAAACATTACAATTCTTAAATCCATGTCAGTTTAAAACCAATGTTCCAAGATTTCAAAACTAAATAACAGATGACAATGTGAGAGGAAACTAGTTTCAGTGGGTGACATGGACATATGGTTGGCGGCCATATTCCAATCACTTCCCTGTCACAGATAGTGTTCTAGGGAATATCCCCAGCTCCAAATGGCTTGCCAGGCCCTGCGAGCTTACTGAGACAATTAACCCAACTTTCTTTTCTTTTCCCCTAACCATTATTAATACATGAAAACCAAAGGACTTAGATAAATCCTGACTTCCCTAGGAAACATGAATCTTGTCATGAGGTGTGGTGATCAGGCACACTACCCATAACTATAATACTAAGTCCCTACAATCCTAACTCCATGATATCCTGACTCTTCCAGAAATAACATGACCCAAAGAGTTAACATTAACCTCCTCTGATACCATTTTGTCACGAACCGAATCTTGTCACCACAAAAACCAGCGCCAAACCAAGCCTGTGACATGACCCGAAGGGTATTCCCTATCCCCACGGGCTAGCACATGTTCCGGGCTATCATTTATTTAGGTTTCGGAACGATTTACCAGAATATGAATGCATAAACCATTAAAAACAATCAATAAACTGAATCTGAAAAAATTATACCAAACGATGTTTAAACAAAAACCAGAACTGAATAAATAAGTTTAGAGTCAATAAAAACGTCCAAAGACACAATGGAACAGAAACAAAACAGCCCCATGGACTCCACATGACAAGGGGTCATCACCCCCAAGTCGTCTCCACTACTCCGCCCCAAGGATGAGGACTAACACCATGAACCGCCATCACCATTAGCCTTTCCTTTACCTGGTTCAAAAAAAGGTATACTTACACCCAAGGGGTGTAAGTAGGGTGTGAGCCTAAGCCCAATAGGATACCACCCTATGATTCCAAGGTGCATGAAATACAAGGTGAAAAAAGAAAGCAGTTTTAATATGCAATTAAAAGCGGTGACAAATTCCACGAAATGAAGCTTTAAATTGAAAACATTTTTCAAGATAAAACTTGCAGAATGTTAACACATTTAAATAGGAATGTTAGATACTGCATTATAATTCCAAAGACACCCAGAATACAAGGGAAAATGCCACACATCCACTGAGCAACAAAACCGGGAACACCCCTAGGCACTAGATAGTCTCAGGCCCCATGTACCTCGTACCTCTGTGTAATATAACCATAGTAAAATCCTTTCTCGTGCACGAGCCACTAGAAGGGAACATACCCATAACCTAGTGGTCCCCAATCATCATCCACATATTTTAGTTAGAGTTGTAGTTATCCAAATGCTAAGTGAAACAGGGACAAAACCCATCCGGTCCACTAGCCGTACTAGTAAAAATCCTCCCCACCTAGGTACCCGGGCTTCCCCCTTTGTGCTCAAACAATTTCAGGATTTAACACATATCCATTTTAATTTAAAACACCACTACTGGTCACATACACCAAATACAGTAGCTATCTCATTTTATACCACTTAAAACACACAACAAACACTTTGAATTTGAATAAATCAATTCCTCAAAATCTCGTGTAGTTTTGCACACAAAACCCCTTAAGAAACCCACTTGTACACGATTTTCACAATTGTAACTTACCAAAATAGTAAAGGAAGCCCAATAAATATCAATTAAAACAACAAATCAATCTTTGGGCATCCTCATGTTAAACAAGAAGTGTTATCTTTGTAAAACCTTCATTTTCACACAAAAGTGGAACCAAAACTTCACTTTCTTTACAAACACAATTAAAACCCATTTTTTGCAGCAATTATCAAAGGGTGTAAACATTATAAACAGTATTTTATGCCTTATTATAGATCAATAAAATCAACTAAGTATTTATAGGGAATCCCCAAATAAACAAACAAAACACTTCTTTGGAAAACCCCCAATTTCACACCAAATTGGCATTTTAAATTCAATTGCAATAGAAACATCATTAGAACCAATTTTTTCATCAACAATAAAATTATATAAATCTGAAAATATGATAAATACAGAATGCTAATACACAAAGATTTCATCAACTTTGGAATCAACTACCAAATCAAATGAAACCATTGAATCCTTTGTGCGAAAACACAAACGCACCACCGCCACACCTCAAGAAGGGTATATCAAACCTAAAAATAGAAAATTGGACCAAGAAAACCCAAGGTTAAACCTTAGGTTCGAACCCCTACCCACTGGTCATTGTTCACATCAATAAAAAGGGAGGAAACCCTAAACAAATAGAATGAAACCCTAATCAATTTGAAAGGGGAAAAGAAATAGACAAACTTACTTGAGAAATCTAGAATGAATCTTCACAAAACACCAGTATCTGAAATTGAAAATGGCCAAAACTCAGGGGATGTTCTCACAAGGATTAGTATGTCATTTAGGAATTGGAATGGAGGGAAAAGAGTATGAATTGAGAGAGTTATGATTGAATGAACATACCTCATCAAATCTGCCCGATTTTAGAAACCCTCAGATGTTCGTCCCTAAATCGCGATCTTAAGAGCTCCAAAGAGGTGGGTAAAGAGGCTGGGGGAGAGGCTGGGTGTCAGGACCGCATATGAGGCTTGAATCACCGAAAAATACTTAAAATTGAATATGTTATTAAATAAATAAAATTAATTTTTAAAAATGGATATGGGCTTCCGGGCAGGCGCAATCCCTTAAATAAAAACCCAACTAAACCATGGTTATGGATTTCCAAAGGCTCCATATTTTAATTTTAGTGTTAATATATCAGGGGAGGAAATATAGGAGTTGGAATGAGTGAAAAATATTAAAAAATGAATAAGTTATAAAAGAATCAAAATTTATTTTTAAATCTGGAATTGGGCTCACGGTTTGGCCCAATCAACGAAAACAAACCTATTCTCTATAAAATCATTAGAAACCCCCAAAACAAAGCATTAATGGAAATTAAAATAAATTTAAATTTAAAATAAGCTATATATGTGACAATTCTCCCCACCATAAAAACTTTCCACCCTGGAAAGTCACAATAAGACCAAATCAACAACCAAACCCAACTGAGAAACCAAGAAGTACTCCCTTGCCAGGTTTCTTCCCCCAAGGCCAAAACACCTCCAGTGATCAATGAAGGAAGGAATACTATCTCAAATAAAACTTACACCACTTTCCTAAAACCATCAAGAAAATTCAGGAATTATCCCAAATAAAAACTCCTCAAACACAATATGAACAATACTCAAGCAATTCACCCAAACGAACAACAACTTTGAACAAGGATACACTTACCTTACTTTAACTAAACAACTGGGTGCTCTCCAGTCCCAATGTTGAAGGACCCCGGGATGCCCTGAGAGGGGAGGGGTGAATCACGGTGTCAACCTTTTCTTCTAATGGGATAGATCGTGTTCCCACGTTGGTAGGAACTTGTTGAATCTGTATGATGAAAAAGATCAGAAAGAAAACATGCACATGCATAGAGAAGACACAACCCGTTTTACTTGGTTCACCACTAAGGGATACGTCCAAGGAGCATACGCCGACAAGTTGTCGGTCATACCAAAATACACTATTCTTCACAAGATGGAGAATACAAACGTTCGGGCACAGTCACTCTATCCCAGGCTCACTGCCTTTACAAAGGTTCAGGGAAAGCTTACTGCTCCCCTCGGGTCACTCCCGTTGACTCCCCCTGCCTCACTGCCGTTGGTGAAGTCCCACTCAGTTTATAGACGTGAAGGTCTCTTCAATTGATAGTTATGAAGTTCATTGTCTCCTGTTCAGCATGAGACTTTGCTTGCATCAAAGTTCTGATTTTAATGCTCTATTAAGATCCAAATTACAACCACTGATTAATACTCCCTTTTCCCTTGTCCACAGGGAAATCATCCTTTGGAAAAGGCCTTCGCAAAGTACCCTACTCCGCGAGGGTCCCAATATTGCAAAGCTCAAACAAGCCTTCGCGGAGCCCCTGCCATTTTGTGAAGCTCACTCGCGAAGCGCAATCGCGAAGCACTCTCGCGATGCTCCAGCCTTCACAATGCTTGGCTATCGCGAAGCTCCTGCCTCTTCATGAAGCCCACTGAGCCAATGCGGGGCGCACGTCTTTCGCGGAGCTAGAATAGCCGCCGTGAAGCTCCTCTTTCGCGAAGCTCGCTGCCTTCGCGAGAGACCTTTGCGAACCAAGAGAAAAGGACTTTCTCTAAAATTCTCTTTACTTCTCTTGAGGGGGTCAGCCTCTATTTATAGGCGATTCTACCGACCATCAAACTTTCCGCGCGAAGTCAACGCCACGTCAGCACCTATTGCGAAGCTCCGAAGTTTCGCCGGAACTCTGTCCAAATCGCGAAGCACCACAACACTTTGTCGTTCGCGAAGCTTGACGTAGTTGCGAAGAATCACCATCAACATACCTTCGCGCCTTTGCTGCGAAGCTCCCTCGCGAAGCCCTTCATCGCCGCGAAGCTCGCCAGCCTCTGCCATTCACGAAGCTTGACGTAATGGCGAAGCTTGACGTAATCGTGAAGCCTCACCGCCTCCAATCTTCTGGTCTTCGCGAAATCCAGTCCATGCATCCCATATTCACGAAACTCATTCCCTTTCCATATAAAATGATGATCTTCCTGGAAATCCACTTTTCACGATGCTCAACAACATCCAGATTTTGGACCCCCAAAAATTGGCAAACACTGGGAAACAGCGCCACCTTCAAAACTGTTGTCTGCTTGAACGGTATGATCTCTTTGCTGGTACATGATCTGAACTTCCATTGATGATGGACAAAAAATTCAAACCACACTCCAAATCATTCATAGAAGACCATGGTTCAAACATTCTCCCCTTTGGGTTTGTTGGCAATCAGAAGAAAAATTCAATAGATCTCCATAAATGTGAAAACCAAAAAATGCAGGAATGAACCCGGCCACCACTCTAAGTCTACGTGAGCAATGCTCGGTGTAGAAAACAAGAGAGGAGGCTTAAATTGGGTTCCACTATTTTCCTTCTCATTATTCTCATAAGTCACCTGAATTTATTCCTTCTCCTTTCACCCCCATTGACAATAAATCCAAAGACCAGTAAAAGTTTTCACGTTAAACTCAAACCATACTCCCTCTGGATAGTATCTCTCCTAGAAACCTGCATCATATCCATAAAAAGATTAAAACATTTATAACAAACGGGGAGAGTGGTACTCTGTATCCTCCTTATGCACTTGGAGGTGGTCGAACACCGAGGTTCAACCGATGCTTCTCAAACACAGCCACTAACAGTGGCTTTGTCAGGATATCATCCACTTGTTCATTTGTTCCCACATGATCAAATATAATCACGCTTTGCTCAGCTTTTTATTTGATAAAGTGATACCTAATTTCAATGTGTTTTGTATGAGAATGTTGAACATGATTCTTCGTAAGATCAATTGCGCTCTTATTGTCACAGTAAATCACCATTGGTTGCGTCACCTCATCGCCAATGTCAGTTAATTGCTGCTTCATCCATAGCAGTTGAGTGCATGCCTTTGTGGCGGAGATATACTCGGCTTCAGCAGTACTAAGAGAAGTACTTTCTTGTTTCTTGATCAACCAGCCGACACATTTCCGCCCAATATAGAAAGCTCCAACACTAGTGGACTTTCTGTCTACTACATCACCAGCCCAGTCAGCATCAGAAAATGCTGATAATTCACTATCCCAGCCTGCAGTAAAAAATAACCCGAAGTTATGTGTACCTTGAATGTACCTCATGATTCTTTTTACTGCTGCCATATGTTCCTCCTTTGGATTACTCTGAAAGCAGGCCACAAGGCATGTTGCAAAGACAATATCTGGCCTTGTCGCTGTCAGGTACAGTAGGCTTCCAATGATCCTCCTGTACATGGTGGGATCAACAGAGTTCCCATCCTCATGCTTTCCAAGTTTAGTTCCAACTGCAATCGGAGTTGACATTGGTTTGGAGTCTTGCATATTGAACATCTTCAGCAACTCTCTTGCATATTTTTCCTGAGAAATGAAAGTGTATTCCTTCTTTTGAATCACTTGCATCCCCATGAAATATGTGAGCTCCCCAATCATAGACATTTCAAATTCTGATTTCATGTGGTTGGAAAATTCATCCCCTGATTTCTACCTACTGCCACCAAATATGATATCATCAATGTAGAAAAGAACCATGAATTGATCTTTTGGAGAATTCTTCACATAGAGATTGTGATCAACTCCTCCTCTTTTGAATTCCAACTTCTTGAGATATGAGACCAGCCGTGAGTACCATGCCCGTGGTGCCTGCTTCAAACCATATAAAGCTTTCTTCAGTTTACAGACCTTTGTTTCATCAGTACCCAAAACAAATCCCACTGGTTGTTCAATGTAGACTTCTTCTTCGAGTACACCATTCAAGAATGCTGTCTTGACATCCATTTGGAATAATTTATATCCTCTTTGGAGTTCCATGGCAAGGAAAATCCCGATTGACTCCAGTCTAGCCACTAGAGTAAAGGTTTCTTCAACATCAATGCCTTCAATCTGGGAGTATCCTTTACATACTAGTCGTGCCTTGTTTCTGATGACACTTCCATGCTCATCATACTTATTTTTGAAGATCCATTTGGTACCAATAACATTGTAACCTTCGGGTCTCTAGACAAGATCCCATGTCTGATTCTTGTCAATATGATCTAATTCATCATTCATTGCTTTCACCCAAGATTTATCTTTTGCAGCTTCTTCGAATGAGGATGGCTCTACAACTGATAGAAATGCAGATTGCGTGGTATTCCTCATCCTTCTTGTTTGAGTGGGTGCATTCCTGTCCCCAATTATGTTGGATGGATCAATCTCAGCTCTTCGATTTCTCCTACGAGGTTCAGTAGTATTCTCTTCAGCCATTGTTTCATCTTCAGATTATTCTTCTGAGTCAACATCTTGATGTGACTACTGAGTGTTTTGAACAGCTTCCTCTATTTCTACATTTTTATTTTCTTCACGTTCACATTCTTCCTGACTTTCTATCACATTAGCATATGGCGTCCTTGAATAATTTGTGGTTTTCTCTTCAATTATCTTAATTTCGCTGCTTTCCACAATCCTTCCCAAACTCTTGTTGAAACATTTGTAGGCTTTTCTGTTCATTGAGTAACCGGGGAAAATTCCTTCATCTGCATTGTCACCGTACATCCCTTGATTTCCTTCTTTGTTCCTGATGAAGCATTTACTTCCAAAGACACGAAAGTATTTTAGAGAAGGCTTTCGTCCATGCCAGAATTCATATGGTGTCTTCGTCTCACCCATATAGAGTCCTGTTCGATTCTGAACGTACACTGCAGCTTGAACAACCTCCTTCCAGTAATGTCGTGGAATACGAATCTCAATCAGCATTGTTCGTGCCATGTTGTTCACCTATCTATTCCTACGTTCAACAAATCCATTTTGTTGTGGAGTTCTCACAGCAGCTACCTCATGCTGTATCCCATGCTTCTCCAGATAATTCTCAACTTAAATGGACGTGTATTTTCCTCCATTGTCAGATCGCAACACTTTGATTGTTCTTCCAGTATCATTCTCGGCGATTCGCCGATATGTTTTCATGCAGTCAAGGACTTGTCGTTTCCTGTGAATGACCATCACACATGCCATTCTACTATAATCATCTATGAAAAGGACAAAGTACCTTTCTCCATGAGTTCCGGCAACATTTATTGGCCCACAAACATCTGTATGAATCAGATCAAGAAGGTGAGATGCTCTTTTCTTCTTTGGCTGATATGAACTGCAGACCAGCTTCCCATGCATAGAAGCATCACAAGATTTTTCACGCTCATGCTTCAGGTTGGGAATGTCCATGACAATTCTCAATTTTGATATTTTCTCTATGTCTTGTGGATTCATGTGTCCCAGTATCTGATGCCACAAATTGTTTTCTTCTTCAATAGTCTTGTAACATACATTTTATTCGCTATCAACCTGATACAAGTTTCCTTCTGTTCTACATCCCTTCATAAGAGAATTGCCAGTCTTTCCCTTGATAGGGCAGCCTTTCTAATTAAACATGACTATAAGTCCTGAGTCACAGAGTTGACTCACGCTGAGGAGATTATGACGTAGGCCATCTACGTAAAGGACTGCAGTCTTCTTTAGCTCTCCATTAGCTAATTCGGTACTTCCACTTCCTTTGATTTTCAGAGCCCCATCATTACCAAATCTTACTGTACCATCGACATTCCTTATGATATTCGTTAGTAGGCCGGCATTACCTGTCATATGAGATGAACAACCGCTATCCAGAACCCAGGTACTGTTGTTCTTTGTAGCTTTGAGAGCCACCTCTGCAAGGTTGGATTTCTCAATCTTGTTCCTTTCCTTCCATGAGACATTAGATCGAGTATAAAGAACTGATGGTCTTGCAATTATCTCTTCTGAATACCCAGGTTCTTCATAGTCAAAGTCTTCTTTGAGAGGTGAAAACCTGTTTGAAAGAGAAACACTATCTTGCTGATGAGACTTGACTTGTATTGATCTTCGGTATGAGGTGTCCATGTCCCTTATCTACCTACAATTAGCTTCCTTATGACCAAATTTAGAACAAAAAAACAATATCCATAGAAATTATTTCTTCTATAAGAATTAGGATATGAAATTATTCTCCTTTGTTGAGCTTCTATATCTTCTCCATTCAGATAGCTTCATGCCTCTTCACAATATGACATGGTATGGCCTAGATATCCACAGAACTGACACTTCATGAGAGGAAATGTCTTCTCACTTGAATTTCTCCTCATACCTTCTTCCTTGGGAGAATAGTAAGACTGTCTGTCATTTCTGAATGTTTGAGGATAATTTGTAGGTCCCCATTTAGTTTGGATTGAGGGTTCCTTTTTTGGAATTCTAGGCAACATTTTAGCATGTTCAACTTTTATCTTATCTTTCTTTTGGGACTTTTCACTTTCAGCAGTTGATGTCTCAGCCTCACAGCCAATTCCACTCTTTCCCATGCAAGCGGGTCTTTGATTACTCAAGATTTTCTCAACCCCATTTGAACCACACATGGATCTTGCTAGTAATTCTTCATCTGAGAATCTTCCAAACTGTATTTTCTTCTTCGATTATTTTGAAACTAATTCAGTCTCCAGTTTTCTTCTTAGAGTAACTACTTCCTCATCATGACCATCAGTAGTCTTGGATTTTTCATCCAGTCTGGAGGTGAGGTCATTGATGACCTTAGACTACTCTTCAATTCTCAGCTTCAGATCTACTACATCATCATTACATTCAATTATTTTAGATTTTACCTTCACAAATTCTTCCATTCCTTCAATTTCAGCTTCAAGTTGATCAACATATTCAGTTGATTCTTCTACAATTGATTTCCACTTATTGCAGCTCTTACATTTAATCTTGAGCTTACTAACTGCATCCTTAAGTTGTATCTCAGGATCTGCACAAGTTCTCAGTTTCTTTTTTCCTTCAGTATCTTCTAGATTTTCAACAGTGGCCATCATAGAAGCATGGTTCCCAGTTTTGAATTCTGGTTCGTCTTCGTCATAGAATTCATTATCATCTTCTTCCTCTTCACAGACAAAACTCTTCCTTTGCATTTTCTTACCAGATTTGAAGTCTCCCTTTTTGAAGAACCTTCTCTGAGGCTTCTTGAGGCATTCATCCTCACTGTCTTCATCATTGATCATTTTTAAGCACTGAGAGGCAATGTGTCCAACTTTTCCACAACGGAAACACGCGAGAGGTAACTTCCCTTAGAATTTCCCTTTCCCCTTCTGGAACTTCTTTGCAATGAGATAAAGAATTTCTTTTTCTTTGTCCTCTTCACCGATACTATCCTTTGAGATTTTCAGTTTTTCCATGGCCTTGAATTCCATTTCCTTTCTCACCCAAGTCGTAGCATCTTCTGGTTTGACCCTCATTTCATATGCTACCAAGCTGCTCAGTAGATCATCAAGAGAATGTTTGGAAAGATCCCTTTCCTCAAGGGCTGACACCTTTGCATTATAAATATGTGGAAGTCTTCTCAATATTTTCTTTACAATATCAATGTCTTTGATTTCTTCGCCTAGACCTCGAATTGCTCCATCTACTTCAGTAATTCTATTGAAGAATGAGTCTGCATTCTCGTCTGGATGCATCTTCAAATCATCAAACCGGTTGTGCAGCACTTGTAGTTTCGCCTCCTTCACATTGCTATCTCCTTCATAAATATTCTCAAGTTTATCCCACGTAGATTTTTCTGAGGTGCAATTCATCACCTTTAGGTAGATCTGATCAGAAAGGGCTGCAGTGAGTGCATTCTATGATTTAGCATCTACATAAAGAAGTTTCCTGTCTATTTCAGTCATAGCTTGGCCTATTGGATCAGTGACTTGTATTCCTTGCACAGTAGAAAAGAGAACTTCAATTCCAAGAGATCATAGATGAGATCTCATTCTGTTCTTCCAGATCTGGAAATTGCTTCCATCGAAGGGAGGGACTCCCCTGACATTGACCGTGTTTTCCATGACGGAAAAAAAGGTCAGATTCAACACCAGCAACCTTCACTCTGATACCACTTGAAGGACCCCGGGACGCCCTGAGAGGGGAGGGGTGAATCAGGGTGTCAACTTTTTCTTCTAATGGGATAGATCGTGTTCCCACGTTGGTAGGAACTTGTTGAATCTGTATGATGAAAAAGATCAGAAAGCAAACATGCACATGCATAGAGAAGACACAACCCTTTTTACTTGGTTCACCACTAAGGGATGCGTCCAAGGAGCATACGCCGAAAAGTTTTCGGTCGTACCAAAATCCAATATGCTTCACAAGCTGGAGAATACAAACGTTCGGGCACATTCACTCTGTCCCAGGCTCACTGCCTTTACAAAGGTTCAGGGAAAGCTTACTGCTCCCCTAGGGTCACTCCCGTTGACTCCCCCTACCTCACTGCCGTTGGTGAAGTCCCACTCAGTTTATAGACGTGAAGGTCTCTTCAATTGATAGTCATGAAGTCCATTGTCTCCTGTGCAGCATGAGACCTTGCTTGCATCAGAGTTCTAATTTTAATGCTCTCTTAAGATCCAAATTCCAACCACTGATTAATACTCCCTTTTACCTTGTCCACAGGGCAATCAACCTTTGGAAAAGGCCTTCGCAAAGTACCCTACTCCGCGAGGGTCCCAATATTACGAAGCTCAAACAAGCCTTCGTGGAGCCCCTGCTATTTTGTGAAGCTCACTCGTGAAGCTCAATCATGAGGCTCAATCGCGAAGCACTCTCGCGATGCTCCAGCCTTTGCAATGCTTGGCTATCGTGAATCTCCTGCCTCTTTGCGAAGCTCACTGATCCAACGCGGGGCGCACGTCTTTCGCAGAGCTAGAATAGCCGCCGCGAAGCTCCTCTTTCGCGAAGCTCGCTGCCTTCGCGAGAGACCTTTGCGAACCGAGAGCAAAGGACTTTCTCTGAAGTTCTCTCTACTTCTCTTGAGGGGGTCGGCCTCTATTTATAGGTGATTCTACCAACCCTCAAACATTCCACGTGAAGTCAACACCACGTCAGCACCTATCGCGAAACTCCGAAGTTCCGCCGGAATTCTTTCCAAATCGCGAAGCACCACGGCACTTTGTCGTTCGTGAAGCTTGACGTAGTCGCGAAGAATCACCGTCAACATACCTTCGCGCCTTCGCCGCGAAGCTCCCTCATGAAGCCCTTCATCGCCGTGAAGCTCGCCAGCCTCTTCCGTTCGCGAAGCTTGACGTAATCGCGAAGCCTCACCTCCTCCAATCTTCTGGTCTTCACGAAATCCAGTCCACACATCCCATCTTCGCGAAACACATGCCCTTTCCATATAAAATGATGATCTTCCTGGAAATCCACTTTTCGCGATGCTCAGCAACATCCAGATTTTGGACCCCCAAAAATTGGCAAACACTGGGAAACGACGCCACCTTCAAAACTGTTGTCTGCTTGAATGGTATGATCTCTTTGCTGGTACACGATCCTAAGTTCCATTGATGATGGACAAAAAACACAAACCACACTCCAAATCATGCATAGAAGACCATGGTTCCAACAAATGTTTACTCAAGAATGATGTTGGTAGCTAGATAGATCTGAACGAGACTATCTACACCAAGCCAAGAACATGGAAAAATCTAAGTTACTGGTACGGGGGGACACAAATACGCTCTCCACCATAAGAGACAACCAATATTTTTTTTGAGACATAATCAAGAGACTAACAGGGGGAGGCCTAAATTGACTCACCAGTACAAAGGATATACTTACATCATAAATTTACAAAAGAAATTATATAAGACTCATAATGGGTCTCCCCACCATAAGAACCAACCATCTTAACAAACCAGCACTGGCCGGTAAAGAAAGACCCCAAAATTTAAAGAGTTGGGGAGACCACATGGTTAGTTTGCACGGTTTGGGAAGCCATACACTAATAGTTGGGATCCTTCTTTCCGCATGGTTTTCAGGGGCATGGTCACTATTATCCAAGTGAAAACTGTGTTCAAAAACAGTGTAGACAAACTTCAAACCTTTCTCTAAAGACTAAGTGGAAACCAAAAGTGGGAGGGAATAACATTGGGTGATGACATGGGCACACAGACCTCCACCTATTTCCACCGAACATGGACAACAGAAGAATAATTATGACACCATAGGTTTAAAATCATCCTAACTTTCATACTGAGGAAATGACTTTGTACAAGGGTTTAAATGGCCTTGTGATTTCCCCTAACTATGAGCCAGCTTATCTCCGAGACCTATGGCTGGAGCTCAAATGATTGAAGCATCTTCGGCCTCACAGTTAGGCTTTGGAAACCCCATGAACGATAATTCTTTTTTCAATGAAACCAACAACTACAACGCAATCCCAAATAAGTTTTCCAGACATAACACATTCCAAACTCACTTTACCCGATCCCGATATTTCACTGAAACAAAGGCTAAGAAGATACACACACATCACACCTTGTTTCTTTAGGTGAGAAACAATAGAAGTAAAGAACACCAACACTCACCTTCGTCTAAAATGGGATATTTTGAAGTTTTTCCAAAAGAGACATTCTCAAAAAATAACAAGGACTCTCATAGGATTTCACGACATTCACCTCTATGGTTATTCGAGCACATGACATCATAAGGCATCATCGAACATGACCATTGCGACTGATATAAACAATTCATGGAGAGGTACCTTATACAACAACCCCAAACAACACACAATTCTAGAAAGTGGCCACAATATCCTATCTTGACCATATTTCCCACACCGGTGGTTTAACATGAATTAATGCATCAATGAAACTTTGAAGAACCCAAAGGTCCTCTTAGACACCATCGAGACACTCCTCCACACTTACAACCCTAGAACACATCCACCTTCGACGTATCAGGAAACACAATAAACTAAGGTCTCTGTCAACCTTCCATGAGAACTCTCCCTTTACAAGAGGATCTAAAAATCAAATAAAGGAAAGGGTGTATACTCAATCTAAAAATCTCAAGAAAAAATATTCCTTATATTGATCAACTGGAGGGTCTTCAAAAGGAAAAACAATCCGGGTTTCACTTTAGTTGTGCACTAACCATTAATGGGGTGTACCTTATCCAACGATTGAACCAAAGGACCCAACCAAGATGGTCTATTGGTCACGATATACAACAATACAGATCCAAACACATGAAGGGAACCACCACAAAGTCATCCCAAAACATTTTTCAAAAGAGACCACTAATCGTCCCTACAACACAGCTCACCGACCAAACACAAACCCAAAGCACAGTTCAAACAGGAGGGGTTCTTGGACTCAAAACATACCACAACATCAACATTATCAAAAACCTAAAATACAAACTATACCAAACTATTCATCAATACATCATGTTTTTCTTTAAAACTATTTCTTTGAAAACAAATGGTTTTGCAGTAAGCGTATCCACCAATGGTACCCCATGGGCCTCACACATGCATGTTTTTGTGTCACACCGGGAACCCTTCTCATAACCATCCCAGCACTCATCCAGTCATTCCATAAACCATACATCATCCCATATAACCCGATGCATGTGTTCACTCATGGAAATACCAAAGTGTAAAACAAAAATTCCTTCCACTTTTCAAAAACAAAATGCTCAACCAACCCAACCTTTTTCTCAAAACTGCTAACAATGAGATCAAAATCCCAATTCACATCTTACAAAACATTTCATAAGGACACAAACATAAAAAAAGAACTCACTTTCAAGTTATTCACATCAATTTCAAAACATCTCATCCCATTAAAACACCCTTTAATCGTTTAGAAAACTATATTGGAAACACTTTTGAAAACCAACTTCAATATGGTTTCGGCTTTCAAAAGAGGTGTAAGCATACTATTTTCCATTTCAAAACAATTCTGAAAATTCAGTTCCACCATTTCATAAATCAAAACATTCCATATTTATTTGAAACTCATTTCACAAAAACATTACAAATCTTAAAACCAAGTCAGTTTAAAACCAAAGTTCCAAGATTTCAAAACTAAAGAACAGAAGACAATGCGAGAGGAAACTAGTTTCCGTGGGTGACTTGGACATATGGTTGGCGGCCATATTCCAATCACGTCACTGTCACAGAGAGTGTTCTAGGGAATATCCCTAGCTCCACATGTCTTGCCAGGCCCTGGGAGCTTACTGAGACCATTAACCCAACTTTCTTTTCATTTCCCCTAACCATTATTAAAACATGAAAACCAAAGGACTTAGATAAATCCAAACTTCCCTAGGAAACATGAATCTTGTCATGAGGTGTGGTGATCAGGAAAACTACCCATAACTATAATACCAAGTCCCTACAATCCTAACTCCATGATATCCTGACTCTTCCCAAAATAACATGACCCAAAGAGTTAACATGAACCTCCTCTGATACCATTTTGTCACGAACCGAATCTGGTCGCCGCTAAAACTGGCACCAAACCCAGCCCGTGACATGTCCCGAAGCACATTACCTATCCCCAAGGGCTGGCACAAGTGCCTGGGTATCATTTATTTAGGTTTGGGAATGATTTACCCGAATATGAATGCATAAACCATTAAAAACAATCAATAAACTGAATCTGAAAAATTTATACCAAATGATGTTTAAACAAACACAAGAACTGAATACATAGGTATAGAGTCAATAAAAAAGGTCCAAAGACACAATGGAACAGAAACAAAATAGCCCCATGGACTCCACATAACAAGGGGTCATCACCCCCAAGTCGTCTCCACTACTCCGCCCCAAGGATGAGGACTAACACCCTGAACCGCCATCACCCTTAGCCTTTCCTTTACCTAGGTCAAAAAAAGCTCTACTTACACCCAAGGGGTGTAAGTAGGGTGTGAGCCTAAGCCCAATAGGATACCACCCTATGATTCCAAGGTGCACGCAATACAAGGTGAAAAAAAGCAAGCAGTTTTAATATGCAATTAAAAGCGGTGACAAATTCCACGAAATAAAGCTTTAAATTGAAAACATTTTTCAGGATAAAACTTTCAGAATGTTAACACATTTAAATAGGAATGTTAGATACTGCATTATAATTCCATAGACACCCAAATACAAGGGAATATTCCACACATCCACAGTGCAACAAAACCGGGAACACCCCTAGGCACTAGATAGTCTCAGGCCCCATGTACCTCGTACCTCAGTGTAATGTAACCATAGAAAAATCCTTTCTCGTGCACGAGCCACTAGTAGGGAACATACCCATAACCTAGTGGTCCCCAATCATCATCCACATAGTTTAGTTAGAGTTATAGTTATCCAAATTCTAAGTGAAATAGGGACAAAACCCATCCTGTCCACTAGCCGTACTAGTACAAATCCGCCCCACCTAGGTACCGGGGCTTCCCCCTTTGTGCTCAAACAATATCAGGATTTAACACATATCCATTTTAATGTAAAACACCACTAATGGTCGCATACACCAAATACAGTATCTATCTCATTTTATACCACTTAAAACACAAAACAAACTCTTTGAAATTGAATATATCAATTTCTCAAAATCTCGTGTAGTTTTGCACACAAAACCCCTTAAGAAACCCACTTGTACACGATGTTCACAATTGTAACTTACCAAAATAGTAAAGTCAGCCCAATAAATATCCATTAAAACAACAAATCAATTTTTGGGCATCCCCATGTTAAACAAGAAGTGTTATCATTGTAAAGACTTCATTTTCACACAAAAGTGGAACCAAAACTTCACTTTCTTTACAAACTCAATTAAAACCCATTTTTTACAGAAATTACCAAAGGGGATAAAAATTATAAACATTATTTTATGCCTTATTACAGATCAATAAAAACCACTAAGTATTTATAGGGAATCCCCAAATAAACAAACAAAACACTTCTTTGGAAAACCCCCAATTTCACACCAAATTGGAATTTTAAATTCAATTGCAATAGAAAAATCATTAGAAACAATTTTTTCAGCAATAATAAAATTATATAAATCTGAAAATATGATAAATACATCATGATAATACATAAATATTGAATCAACATTAGAATCACCTACCAAATCAAATGAAACCATTGAATCTTTTGTGCGAAAACACAAATGCACCACCACCACACCTCAAGAAGGGTAGATCAAACCTAAAAATTGAAAATTGGACCAAGAAAACCCAAGGTTAAACCTTAGGTTAGAAACCCTACCCACTTTTCATTGTTCACGTCAATAAAAATGGAGGAAACCCTAAAAAAATAGAATGAAACCCTAATCAATTTGAAAGGGGAAAAGAAATGGACAAACTTACTTGAGAAATCTAGAATGAATCTCCACAAAACACCAGTATCTGAAATTTAAAACGGCCAAAACTCAGGGGATGTTCTCAAAAGAATTATTTGGTCATTTAGGAATTGGAATGCAGGAAAAATAGTATGAAATGAGAGATTTATGATTGAATGAACATACCTCATCAAATCTGCCCGATTTTAGAAACCCTAAGATGTTCGTCCCTAAATCGCAATCCTAAGAGCTCCAAAGAGGGGGGTAAATAGGCTGGGGGAGAGTTTGGGTGTAAGGGCCACATATGAGGCTTGGAATCACCGAATAATACTTCAAATTGAATATGTTATTAAATAAATAAAATTAATTTTTAAAACTGTATATGGGATTCCGGGCAGGCCCAATCCTTTAAATAAAAACCCAACTAAACCATGGTTATGGATTTCCAAAGGCTCCATATTTTAATTGTAGTGTTAATATATCAGGGAATGAAATTTAGGAGTTGTAATGAGTGAAAAATATTAAAAAATTAATAAGTTATAAAAGAATCAAAATTTATTTTTAAATCTGGAATTGGGCTCACGGTTTGGCCCAAACCACGAAAACTCACCTATTCTCTATAAAACCATTGAAAACCCCAAAAACAAATCATTAATGGAAATTAAAATAAATTTAAATTTAAAATAAGATATTTATGTGACTATTCTCCCCACCATAAATATTTTCCGCCCCGGAAAGTCACAACAAGACCAAATCAACAACCAAACCCAACTGAGAAACTAAGAAGTACTCCCTTCCCAGGTTTCTTCCCCAAAGGCAAAAACACCTCCAGTGATCAATGAAGGAAGGAATACTCTCACAAATCAAACTTACTCCACTTTCCTAAAACCATCAAGAATATTCAGGCTTTATCCCAAATAAAAACTCCTCAAACACAATCTGAACAATACTCAAGCAATTCACCCAAACGAACAACAACTTTGAACAAGGTTACACTTACCTTACTTTAACTAAACCATTGGGTGCCCTCCAGTCCCAATGTTTACTCAAGAATGATGTTGGTAGCTAGATAGATCTGAACGAGACTATCTACACCAAGCCAAGACCATGGAAAATTATAAGTTATTGGTATGGGGGGACACAAATACGCTCCCCACCATAAGGGACAACCAATATTTTTTTTGAGACATAATCAAGAGACTAATAGGGGGAGGCCTAAATGGACTCACCAGTACAAAGGATATACTTCCATCATAAATTTATAAAAGAAATTATATAAGACTCATAGTGGGTCTCCTCACCATAAGAACCATCCATCTTAACCAACCAGCACTGGCCGGTAAAGAAAGACCCTAAAATTTAAAGAGTTGGGGAGACCACATGGTTAGTTTGCACGGTTTGCGAAGCCATACACTAATAGTTGGGATCCTTCTTTCCGCATGGTTTTCTGGGGCGTGGTCACTATTATCCAAGTGAAAATTGTGTTCACAAACAGTGCAGAAAAACTTCAAACCTTTCTCTAAAGACTCAGTGGAAACCAAAAGGGGGAGGGAATAACATTGGGTGATGAAATGGGAACATGACCCTCCACCAATTTCCACCGAACATGGACAACAGAAGAATGATTTTGACACCATATGTTTAAAATCGTCCTAACTTTCATACTGAGGAAATGACTTTGTACAAGGGTTTAAATGGCCCTGTGATTTCCCCTGACTACGAGCCAGCTTCTCTCCGAGACCTATGGCTGGAGCTCAAATGATTGAAGCATCTTCGGCCTCGCAGTTAGGCATTGGAAACCCCATGAACGATAATTCTTCTTTCAATGAAACCAACAACTACAACACAATCCCAAATAAGTTTTCCACACATAACACATTCCAAACTCACTTTACCCGATCCCGATATTTCACTGAAACAAGGGCTAAAAAGATACACACACATCACACCTTGTTTCTTTAGGTGAGAAACAATAGAAGTAAAGAACACCAACACTCACCTTTGTCTAAAATGGAATATTTTGAAGTTTTTCCAAAAGAGATATTCTCAAAAAATAACAGGGACTCTCACAGGATTTCACGACATTCACCTCTATGGTCATTCGAGCACATGACATCATAAGGCATCATCGAACATGACCATTGCGACTGATATAAACAATTCATGGAGAGGGACCTTATACAACAACCCCAAACAACACACAATTCTAGAAAGTGGCCACAATATCCTATCGTGACCATATTTCCCACACTGGTGGTTTAACATGAATTAATGCATCAATGAAACTTTGAAGAACCCAAAGGTCCTCTTAGACACCATCGAGACACTCATCCACACTTACAACCCTAGAACACATCCACCTTCGACGTATCAGGAAACATAAGAAACTAAGGCCTCTGTCAACCTTCCACGAGAACTCTCCCGTTACAAGAGGATCTAAAAATCAAAGAAAGGAAAGGGTGTAGACTCAATATAAAAATCTCAAGAAAAAATATTCCTTATATTGATCAACTGGAGGGTCTTCAAAAGGCAAAACAATACGGGTTGCACTTTAGTTGTGCACTAACCATTAATGGGGTGTACCTTATCCAACGATTGAACCAAAGGACCCAACCAAGATGGTCTATTGGTCACGATATACCACAATACAGATCCAAACACATGAAGGGAACCACCACAAAGTCATCCCAAAACATTTTTCAAAAGAGACCACTAATCGTCCCTACAACACAGCTCACCGACCAAACACAAACCCAAAACACAGTTCAAACAGGAGGGGTTCATAGACTCAAAACCTCCCACAACATCAACATTATCAAAAACCCATAATACAAACTATACCAAACTATTAATCAATACATCATGTTTTTCTTTAAAATTATTTCTTTGAAAAAAAAACGGTTTTGCAGTAAGCGTATCCACCAATGGTACCCCATGGTCCTCACACATGCATGTTTTTGTGTCACACCGGGCACCCTCCTCATAACCATCCTAGAACTCATCCAGTCATGCCATCAACCATCCATCATCCCACATAACCCCATGCATGTGGTCACTCATGGAAATACCAAAGGGTAAAACAAAAATTCCTTCCACTTTTCAAAAACAAAATACTCAACCAACCCAACCTTTTTCTCAAAACTACTAACAATGAGATCAAAATCCCAATTCACATCTTACAAAACATTTCATAAGGACACAAACCTAAAAAAAAGAACTCTCTTTCAATTTATTCACATCAATTTCAAAACATCTCATCCTATTAAAACACCCTTTAATCTTTTAGAAAACTATATTGGAAACACTTTTGAAAACCAACGTCAATATGGTTTCGGCTTTCAAAAGAGGTGTAAGCATACTATTTTCCATTTCAAAAAAATTCTGAAAAATCAGTTCCACCATTTCATAAATCCAAACATTCCATATTTATTTTAAACTCATTTCACAAAAACTTTACAATTCTTAAAACCAAGTCAGTTTAAAACCAAAGTTCCAAGATTTCAAAATTAAAGAACAGAAGACAATGCGAGAGGAAACTAGTTTTAGTGGGTGACTTGGACATATGGTTGGAGGCCATATTCCAATCACTTCACTATCACAGAGAGTGTTCTAGGGAATATCCCTAGCTCCACATGTCTTGTCAGGCCCTGCGTGCTTACTGAGACCATTAACCCAACTTTCTTTTCATTTCCCCTAACCATTATTAAAACATGAAAACCAAAGGACTTAGATAAATATTGACTTCCCTAGGGAACTTGAATCTTGTCATGAGGTGTGGTGATCAGGCACACTACCCATAACTATAATACCAAGTCCTTACAATCCTAACTCCATGATATCCTGACTCTTCCCGAAATAACTTGATCCAAAGAGTTAACATGAACCTCCTCTGATACCATTTTGTCACGAACCTAATCTGGTCGCTGCCAAAACCGACACCAAACCCAGCCCGTGACATGACCCGAAGGGTGTTCCCTATCCCCACGGGCTGGCACAAGTGCCCGGGTATCATTTATTTAGTTTTGGGAACGATTTACCCGAATATGAATGCATAAACCATTAAAAACAATCAATAAACTGAATCTGAAAAATTTATACCATACTATGTTTAAACAAAAACAATAACTGAATACATAGGTTTAGAGTCAATACAAAAGTTCCAAATACACAATGGAATATAAAAAAAACATCCCCATGGACTCCACATGACATGGGGTCATCACCCCCAAGTCGTATCCACTACTCCGCCCCAAAGATGAGGACTAACACCCCGAACCGCCATCACCATTAGCCTTTCCTTTACATGGGTAAAAAAAAAGGTCTACTTAAACCCAAGGGGTGTTAGTAGGGTGTGATCCTAAGCCCAATAGGATAACACCCTATGATTCCAATGTTCATGCAATACAAGGTGAAAAAAAGCAAGGAGATTTAATATGCTATTTAAAGCGGTGACAAATTCCACGAAATGAAGCTTTAAATTGAAAACATTTTTCAAGATAAACCTTTCAGAATGTTAACACATTTAAATAGGAATGTTAGATACTGCATTATAATTCCAAATACACCCAAATACAAGGGCAAATTCCACAAATCCACTGAGCAACAAAACTGGGAACACCCCTAGGCACTAGATAGTCTCAGGCCCCATGTACCTCGTACCACAGTGTAATGTAACCATAGTAAAATACTTTCTCGTGCACGACCCACTAGTATGGAACATACCAATAACCTAGTGGTCTTCAATCATCATCCACATAGTTTAGTTAGAGTTTTTGTTTTCCAAATGCTAAGTGAAACAGGGACAAAACCCATCCGGTCCACTAGCCGTACTAGTACAAATCTGCCCCACCTAGGTATCTGGGCTTCTCCCTTTGTGCTCAAACAATTTCAGGATTTAACACATATCCATTTTAATGTAAAACACCACTACTGTTCACATACACCAAATACAGTATCTATCTCATTTTATACCACTTAATACACACAACAAACTCTTTGAATTTGAATAAATCAATTTCTCAAAATCTCGTGTAGTTTTGTACACAAAACCCCTTAAGAAACCCCCTTGTACATGATGTTCACAATTGTAACTTACCAAAATAGTAAATGCATCCCAATAAATATCAATTAAAACAACAAATCAATTTTTGGGCATCCCCATGTTAAAAAAGAAGTGTTATCTTTGTAAAACCTTCATTTTCACACAAAAGTGGAACCAAAACTTCACTTTCTTTACAAACACAATTAAAACCCATTTTTTGCAGCAATTATCAAAGGGGATAAACATTATAAACAGTATTTTATGACTTATTATAGATCAATAAAAACAACTAAGTATTTATAGGGAATCCCCAAATAAACAAACAAAACACTTCTTTGGAAAACCCACAATTTCACACCAAATTGGCATTTTAAATTCAATTGCAATAGAAACATCATTAGAACCAATTTTTTCAGCAATAATAAAATCATATAAATCTGAAAATGTGATAAATACAGCATTATAATACACAAAGATTGCATCAACATTGGAATCACCTACAAAATCAAATGAAACCATTGAATCCTTTGTGCGAAAACACAAACGCACCACCGTCGCACCTCAAGAAGGGTAGATCAAACCTAAACATAGAAAATTGGACCAATAAAACCCAAGGTTAAACCTTATGTTCGAACCCCTACCCACTGGTCATTGTTCACTTCAATAAAAAGGGAGGAAACCCTATAAAAAATAGAATGAAACCCTAATCAATTTGAAAGGGGAAAAGAAATGGACAAACTTACTTGAGATATCTAGAATGAATCTCCAGAAAACACCATTATCTAAAGTTGAAAATGGCCAAAACTCAGGGGATGTTCTGAAAAGCATTATTAAGTCATTTAGGAATTTGAATGGAGAGAAAAGAGTATTAATTGAGATAGTTATGATTGAATGAACATACCTTATCAAATCTGCCCGATTTTAGAAACCCTAAGATGTTCGTCCCTAAATCGCGATCCTAAGAATTCCAAAGAGGGGGGTAAAGAGTCAGGGGGAGCGGCTGGGTGTAAGGGCCTCATATGAGGCTTGGAATCACCGAACAATAGTTAAAATGGAATATTTTATTAAATAAATAAAATTAATTTTTAAAACTGGATATGGGCTTCCGGGCAGGCCCAATCCCTTAAATAAAAACACAACTAAACCATGGTTATGGATTTCCAAAGGCTCCGTATTTTAATTGCAGTGTTAATATATCAGGGGAGGAAATTTAGGAGTTGGAATGAGTGAAAAATATTAAAAAATGAATATGTTATAAAAGAATAAAAATTTATTTTTAAATCTGGAATTGGGCTCACGGTTTGGCCCAATCCACGAAAACTCACCTATTCTCTATAAAACCATTGGATACCCTCGAAACAAAACATTAATGGAAATTAAAATTAATTTAAATTTAAAATAATCTATGTATGTGACACTCCTGAAGCCAGATTTCACACTTGCTAAACTTCCCATATAGTTCATGTCTTCTGAGTGTCTTCAGGATAATGCGGATGTGATTTTCATGATCTTCACAGTTTTTGGAATATACCAAGATATCATCAATAAATTCCACCAAAAATTCATCGAGATATTACGTGAAAACTCTATCCATCAGATCCATGAATAATAGGGTGCATTAGTCAATTCAAAATGCATTACTGTAAACTCGTAAAACCCATACCTGGTTTGAAATGCTGTCTTCGGAATGTCTTTCTTCTTTACACATAACTGATGGTATACAGATTGAAGGTCAATCTTTGAAAAGTATTGAGATCTATGCAGTTGGTCAAATAAATCATCAATGCGAGGTAGGGGATAATTTTTCAATATTGTTATAGCATAGATATCCCTGTAGTCAATACATAACCTCATATGTCCATCTTTCTTTTTAACAAAATGAATAGGGTCTCCCCATGGAGAAACACTAGGGAGAATAAATCCCTTATTACTCAATTCCTATAGCTGTTTATTTAGTTCGACTAATTACACAGTGGCCATTCTATAAGGGGTCTTCGATATAGGCCTTGATCAAGGAATTAAATCAATGGAAAACTCAACTTCTCATTCTGGAGGATGTCCAGGTAAATCATCCGAAAAAAAATCTACATATTCTTTCACAATAGGTACATCCTCTATTTGAACCTTCTTTTCCTCACCCATAGTCATTTCATTCTCTTCCTCCCCAATAATTGAATTCAGTTGAGCTATTGGGGGTGGATCTAGATAAGAATTAGGTGGTGACGATTCTGCTCTAAAGATAAGGTGTTCCTTATCATCATCATCAAAATTCGTAACCTCCTTCTTTTTACAATAATTTTTCACATCATGGTCCGAAATCAAATATGTACCGAGGATTATATCAAACTCAATCATAGGTATGACGATGAGATCAGTGGATAAAGAACATTTTGTGCTCTAATGGGGACTAATTCACAAAATATTATTGCAATGATACTTACCTTAGGAGTTTTAACTAACAACTCCCATGTTAAATCAAATTGGAAATATCTAATTTTCTTAGAAAACTGATAAGATATGAAACAATGCGATGATCCAGAATCAAATAATTCATTTTCTAAACTTGAGGAAACCATTAAATTACCTGCCACCACGTCTTTCGGAGCTTCTACCTCAGCAGTAGTGATAGCATAAGCATGTCCTGGATCCCTTGGACTTTTCTGAGATAAGTTCCCCTGACACATAGGAAATTCATTTTCATAATGTCCCATATCCCTGCAATTGTAGCACTGAACATCGGTAGCTTCCTTCTTCCCCTTGCAATCACGAGTTTGGTCGCCTTTTTCACCACACATGTAACTGACTCTCGTTCCTTTTAAGCAAGTATCGGGGTGTTTCTTCCCACATTTACTTCAGGATGGATATTCAACTTTTTCCTTCTTCCCTTTATTTCCATTCCAAGATTGATCAGTAGATCTCTTCTTCTCTTCCTTTACTTTAAAGTCATATGACTTAGTGAATTCCTCTTCTGTCTTGATAGCACATGAGACAATGTCTTCGTACGACAAGAAGGATTGTGAGACTAATTCTCAACGGAGAAATGGTTTTAACACATCAAAGAAATTATTAATCTTACTTATTGGGTTATTTATATAATCTCCAGCATAACTTGATATCCTTATAAAGTTAGCCTCATACTTCGTGACATTATCATCCTCCTTTTGTCTCAGACTCAGAAATTTCCTTTCCATATCTACTCGATGGTCGCGAGGAATATATTTTTCTAAAAATAGTTCTTTTAACTCCCTCCATTCCATATTTAATACTTCATCATCTTCCTTCATGCTTTGAATCAATAACCACCATTGATCAGCATCTCCAGTGGGGCGGTAAAATTCCATGATAACTTTATCCATTTCACTACACCCCAAAGCCTAAAATATTTTCACTAGGGAATTTATACATTGCTCAGCTACTAAAATATTTGTAATCCCATTTAATGTTGGTGGTTTCTACCTCATGAAGTGATCTATCATTCATCCTCCACGATGCGGATCAAGGTTCTCCATACGGGTAAGGTTATTATTCATAACCTAAGTGAGTTGTCCCAGTATGGTGATTAGCTGATCAGCACCAGTTGCATCACCAGGTCCACTATAATTATCTTGAGCAGGAGGCAAATTCCTACATGGAGTACATGCATTGATATGGTTTCCATTTCTTCCACTAGGTTCCATTTCTAAACAATGGAATAAACTAGATCAGTTTATGAATCAAAATACATAATTACATACTTATAAAACACTTAAAATAAATAGAACTATTTATGGATATAATCCATAATCATAAAAATGTTTTTTTGAGGAAGTATATACTCATAAACCCTTCATAATGATTTGTAAAAAAAAATGAGAGTTATCCTAAGCATATCCCCTAGGAGTGTCGTAACCAAGAGTGCAGCAATGCTCATTGTCATGAACCAGTTCCCGTTCAAGTCTAGATTAAAGTGGTGTTTACAGGTTTTACCCCTAGGTACATCTGTGCTAGAGCCGCCTCTACCATGTCGTATCCAGACAGGGATGTATTGCTTGGAAAACTCACAAAATCTCAACAATACCAAAATTCTATGAAGTTCATCTATACTAATCCTCAAAGTCCTTAAATTTATGTGCTCTAATCAGAGTTTATCTAAATCTAGATTCCATGGTTTGTACTAAATTTCCTCTAATACAAACTATAACGCCCTGACCCCAGTTACATAGAGTCGGTGCATTATTACATAACATTGGCATGATCACAAGAAAGATCCTCACTCTAAAGACCTATTAGTTTAGTAGCCTTGGAAACACTAGATA
Organism: Viscum album; assembly: GCA_963277665.1. Lineage (NCBI taxonomy): Eukaryota > Viridiplantae > Streptophyta > Magnoliopsida > Santalales > Viscaceae > Viscum > Viscum album. The sequence continues at coordinate 144,827,402 of OY728123.1, read as the reverse complement.
CATTCGTAATGTTTTACATTACATCATAAAATGAAAACTACAACAATATTGTCTCCATAGTCCACAATCTTATCCCCTCATACTATCCCTATAGGTCATTCATAAATTACTTCATCACATCCTGGGAAAAATAAAACATTGAAAAGGGGTGAGCTCAAATGCCCAGTAAGGATAACAATATAGCGGAAACATTCATAAATAAGAATAAAAATTTAAGGCAATGTATAACTAAAACAAAATCCTTTTAAACATGAACTTCAACATATTATGGAAAAAATAAAATGAAATAATGTCATTTACTTATTCACATGGATATTCTACTAATCGAATAATCACATTCAATATCAATAACCACTTGAATAATGATGGAATGCATAATGCCAGACTATCAAAACCGCATAGCCAAGGCCTCGTGCCAAGAATAAAAATACGATTTTTCCAAGGCCTTGTTCAAAGAAACTAGTTTGTATCATGATACCAACCGATGCATCGAGGAGCTATAGCGGGCTCCACCTGTCACATATTAAGTCCAATGCATTCCCATATGAAAAGGTTTAAACATAACATAAACATTCATATTTAAACTAGCATACGAAATGTAAATACTTCATCCATAAAGCACGAATGGTATAAAAATAACACATCCATAGTCAAAAATATCACAAAACCTTCAATACAATATTGAAGTTTTGTATCATAATAAATCAACATCAAATAAGCGTAAAATCCATTAAAGGATGTTGACATAGATGAAATAAAAACTCTATTTAGAGAAATATCTCTTTCTATTTTGAAATCATTTAAGAGTCATATATTTATAAAATAAAACATTTTGATTGAAAATATTTTTATAAACTTCTAAGGGTAGATTCGAAGATTTTATAACGGCGGAAAATAGCCGCACCTGCTGTATAAGTTAAAAAAACATTCTTACCTTAATTCGGTCGAAAAGGTTAAAAAGGACCTTGTTTGGAAAATGATGAAAAGATTCCTTTATAAACCACTTATAAAAGTCAAAAAGGGTATAAATGACTTTATCCCATATTCTATTAAATAGTAAAAATGTTTTGAAATACATTTTCAAGAAACATGGATGTGGATGATAAAGAAGTCCCAGTAGCTTATTACGTATAATCAACCTCAGATAATGAAGAGATTGTGAAATAAACCCTTACATTGTACATTTCCTTTGTAGAGGGTAGGTTAAAATACTTTATAATGGTGAAATAATTGTTGTTAAATTATATAACAATCATATACATTAATATGATATCATATATGATCTTTTAATATTTATTTGATAATAATATCTTAGAATAATCATCGTTTCGGGTGTTAAATTACTCATTTTCTTTTATATGTTTTGTTACATAACCCATGTATGTTATGGATAGGTTGTATCGTATTCAGATCGATAATGATATCAAGTCCTTAAAAATTATTTTGAAATCATCCAATGATAATTATACTTGAATGGATATGATGGAGAATGAATATCATCGTGTTCGTGGAGACGGTAGTCCGTACGTACGCACGAGCGACAATATCATTATTTTGATATTAAAATAATATATAATTGGATGGTATATCATATATACATAATAATTATCATGTTATATTTATTATTTACATGAATTAGAAATCATTATTATACCCATCCAAATAATAATATTTTAAATAACAATTACACCATGACGTGGAGACGGTAAGTCGTACGTACGCACGTATGGTGACATGTCATTCAAAGGATGGATTGAATACTGAATATGGTTGTACCATATTTATAATAATATTATAGTATATATTAGAAAATGTATTCATTATTTTATAATGGGAATAACAAAAAATGAATAAGTTGAAGAAGAAAGGATTTGAAAAAAGGTGGTGAAAACATTACCTCTTCTTTGGGTTCTTCCTATTGATATGATCAAAAGGGCTCCATAGGTTGTCTTTCTGATCAAAATAATGCCTCTAGGTTGTAGTGAAGGAAGTTGAAAGAGTATTGGGGTAGGGTTTGGCCGAACAAAAAGGCTTTGAAGGTTCGAATTAATGAGAAGGGGGAGTTCCCTTTTATAAGAGGGGTGAGGGGCACCTTTGGAAAAGCTAGAAATATTATTTTATAATAAACACATATACAGTTTATAATGGCTCCAAAGTGGATTATATAAAGTTTTTGGATGGTATGGGTGAAAAAACACTGAACCAATATAATTTAGATAGGTTTTGCTCATTATATTAACCTTATCTTTTAGTTTTAACTATTCGTTAATTAGTTTGACACTTACCTTGTCACTTTGTATTTTTATATTATATAGTTAAAAAAATTACTATATACCTCTAAGAGACCCCCATGTGGTCCATTAATGATACACCTATCATGATATAAGTCTATTGGCCGAACATTAGATTTTTAGAAATTTAATAAAAATTAAAAATATAATTATTGTTTTAAAAACTCTTTTATGTCAATTTTGACAATATTGGATATTTTGTTTTTGATAAATTCATAACAGCATTATTACTTCGAACCAAATTTATATACTCATTCCAAATATGTCATATTAATCTATAAAATTCGTTTAATTCATAAAACGTCTCATATTATATTTATTTGGGTATTTATGATGTCAATTATTTTAATTTTTCACTATTATGGTAATTACTGCATCATCATTGTGTCATAAATAAATTAAATTATCTATTGTGTAAAACTTAAAAATAATATATCCTTATGTAGGAAATATTTTTAGCTTTATAATAAATATTTATAATCAAGAATCCAACATATATAATTCTATATAAAAAATGTTTTTCTAAAAGATATATGCTTATATCATTTTTGTATTTTTTTAACTTAATTAATATAAAGTGTCATTATCACTTACAAGTGGCTCCATGGGATTCCAAAATTGACCCAAAGATGCCCATGGTCGGACATGTATCAACCAATAAGGTTAGGATACATTTTGGGGTAATTTTTTATTATTATAATATTATTTTTTAACCCTTATTTACTGGATTTACCCTTTTATCATGGTAAATAAAATATTTACCGAATTAATTATTCAAAATATCTAAAAATAAAAGTTACCTATTTAAAAAATTGGAACATCATAATTCCAAATATGGAATCAATTTTTCCAAATTCAAAACATAGAAGTGGAATAAATTAATTTATAATTAATTCCTGTTGTTAAAACAAAAAGTGTGTTTTTAAGAGATAATAACTATCAAAAGATTGACACTTGTTTATGACCGGTTTAATTGTATAATTATGTACAATGACAAAAATTTTATTTAATGGTAAAAATATATTATAAATATACTTTAAAACCACTCAAATTCATAATTTATCAATATAAATTATTTCGATTAAAAAGGTTGTTTTTAATTAAAATTTAGTAACTTTCACTATTCATTAAAATATAAATGTTATCCGAAAAGTTCTGAAACATTACCCTAAGCTAAATTCGATTTTCCAAATCCAAAATTCATGTCCATTTTGAGAGATAAAATTTATAAAATTTATAAAAAGAAGGAATTACTATTCATAATGGCTAGTTTGATTGGTTGTGGTGTGTTAGAACTCGATGTTTCGTACAACTCATGCAATCGCATTATTCAAAGAGAAGCGTACTGTAGAAGTTTGGGGTGTTAAAAAATATTATTCATAGTAGAAATCCATTAATTCATAAATTCATTAAATGAGTTTTAAGATCAACCAAAAATAGTTTTTGCGATTTAAACATAATTTACAAAATAACAGCAATAGGATTAAAATATATTCATAATTTTATAAAAAATAAAATAAATATTCATATTGATGGAGATTCAATTCATATCCCTATAATACACTAGTATATTCTCTAAGAGTATGTTATAAAATGATGGGGCTTTTGTGGGGTCCTTCGATAAACATGGTTTGGGTCATGATCTCAATGAGATTGACCTTCTCCCACAAAATAATTTTCTAATTATTATGTTATTGAATCTCTGTATGTGATTAGTCTATGGAAAATCCCATAAATTATATCTCCCTCAAAAGATTTGATAAATGTGCTTCATTGGGTTCGATCCTTCTGGTAGAGACCATCACATCCATGGTCTATGTCAATTGGATTTCATAAAACCCTATTGTTAAGAAAATCATGTGATCACTATTTAACAACTATATTATCAATGGTAATGATACTTAACAGACATTTAAAATACTATAAAACAAAATAAGTTCATGTTTTTTAAAACCATGATACAATTAATTTAATCAAAAGGGGAAATTTATTCATAATAGTTTGATAGTTATAATCTTCCCCCATTTTAAAATTTCACACTAATAATTTTGTTTTCCCACATAAGAAAAATGAGTGTAGGTATGTTTCATCATCTACTCTGGTTCCGATGTTGCTTCTTAAATGTTATGGTTTCTCTTAAAAAAATTATTAGGGGCATTGTATTATTTCTCAGAACATATTTTATGAGATCTAAGATCTACAACTTCTTCTCCACAAAAGAAATTTCATTCTCAAATGGTAACACATATAGATTGAGTGTATTTGGTGGGTCTTGTAAGTATTTCCTCCAGAGAGATACATGGAATACATCATTTATATTAGTTAGTTTTAGTGGGAGGTATTGTTGATATTCCACTACTCTGATGTGATCAAGGACCTCAAAAGGTATTTTGTTCCTTGGACTAATATTACCCTTCATTTAAAATCTCATAACATTATTCCATGGAGATATGTAGAGGAAAAACTTCTATCCAACATCAAAATCTATATATAATTGAGGATTATTAATATTTATCATTTTTTCAATTCTTAGTAGCCTTGATGTGAAGGTGAATGGTATTATCCTTCTCTATCATTTCCTCATCCATTCTAGGACCTATAATTTTTTTTTCCGAAACATCATCCCTACATGTTGGTTATTAAAACGATTCCTATAATGGGATTTATATGGATTCATTTTTATTCTTGAGTGGAAGATATTATTATTAGAAATCTTAACCAATGTATTGTGTTAGTTCCATCTTCCTTTGATGTACACCGAACATGATCACAACGTGTATTCCAATTTCTATATATTCTACTCATATTTTCCATAAATTTGAGGAGATATTCCATAATAAAATTCACCATAGTCTTTAGATCATGATGAATAATTATCTTCAATAGGGAGGTAAATCTTGGATCATAATTGAATATAATCAATTGTGGTACTCCTTGAAGCCATAACACTTCTCTGGAGTATATCCATGCTATTTGATGTATTGGAAAAAACATTAGAATCACAATTAAGTGTGTAGTCTATGTAAGAAGATCCACAACAACACAAATAGTATTGCTTCCTTTGGATGTGTTTGGAAGTCTGGTGACCATGTCTATGGTGATGTTTTCTCATTTCCATGTTGGTATGGTTAATGGTGGAATCATTCCATTAGACATCTACCATTAAACCATCACTTAAATATATACTAGGAATTATGATGTATATTCAGTGATCTAATTATTCATGTTGTTCGACCAATAGTTTTCTTATAGATATCGAGACATATTTGGGTTTCTTATTTGAATAGAGAAATTTATACTATGTTAATCATTCCATTGTTCATTTCTTAACTCATGATGTGATGGGAATCATTTTCATGACCCAAAACTCACAATTCCTTCTACATTAACATTTTTATATGAGGATTTCCCTTTCCTCATTGTTTTCAATTTAGTCTGAATTCAAACATCATTATATTGAGAATCATTTATCCTTTCCAAAAGAAACAATTTATCAATAATTTATGAACATATTTATGATGTTCCTTTAATTATGATTCCCATTTACATATTCTTCCTATCCTATATGATCATATCCTTCCCAATTATTATTAATGATATAATTGATGGGTAATTTTTTCTAAGTGCATCTGCCACCTTATTTGATTTACTAGGATGGTAGTGGAATGAGTAGTCGTAATCCATGAGGATCTCAAAACATATTCACTAGGTAATATTAATTTATTTTTGTTCAAATATATATTTGAGGGTCTTATTATTAGTATATATCTCATTATTCTCCCCAAATATATAATGTCTTCATAAATTCAAAAAAATGATCACGACCTTTTACTCTATATATTTTGTGGGATAGTTTTTCTAAGGAATTTTTAATTACCTTGAGGTTTAAGAAATAAATTTTTCATTTTTCATCAACATAGTTCCTAATCCATTTGTCAAAGCATAAATAAAAAATAGGAAATATTCCCCCATAATGGGTAGTGTGGGAAAATTGAAGTGATAATCCGCTTTTTTTACTATATTAATATTTCTTCACATTCTTTATTCCAATAAAACATGACTCTGTTCGGAGTTATATTGGTAAAAGGGTGTGACAATCCCGATAAATTTTTACAAATTGTAGATAATATAAATCTTACACATGGATGATATGGAAATCATTCATTTATTTTGGACTCATACATCCTTCAATTTCATTTTTCTTTTATAGATCGAGAAATATTTATTATTTTGATGATATTACCCATGAATGAGACATCCATCAATTAGAACTCAGTCATGATATACTTTTCCTAGAGCTTATCCATTCATAGGTTGTTTAGAAAAGTTATCTGATTCTCTTCATCTTACTCCTTGGTTTTAGAGTATATTAGAATTTCAACTATAAAGACTACCCCAAATTTATTTAGGTAATCTCTAAATACACTATTCATCAAGTCCAGGAATATTACTGGAGAATTAGTGAATCTGAATGGATTCACTATGTTCTAATAATGAACATACCATGTATGAAAAGTGGTCTTCGGGACACCTTCCTTATACACCCTTACGTTATAATATCCTGATAGAAGATCCACCTTGGATAAGTATTTTTCTCCACATAGCTAATGAAACATTTCATCTATATAAGAAATAATTTTTTTTATCATGATCTTGTTGAGATCAATATAATTGATGAAAAGGCTCATTGGCCTATCATTCTTCTTGAGGAAGAGGAATATTGAAACCCATGGTGAAGCTCGTGGTTGTGTGGAATTTTTATCCAAATTATCCTATTGTTTTTTTCCTGTCCTCATTTCCAAAATAGCCATACAATATGGATTCTCGGAAATCGGAAATTCCCTGGGTATATGATCGATTGAAAACTCAACCTCACGGCTATGAGGAAGATAAAAAAAATTATTTTGGAAACACATCAGTGTATTTCCTCACAATAGACATGTATTTTAGGATGTTTATTTTCTTACAATCAATATTTTCATAAAGATGCACATACTTATAGGGTAGTAATATCCATTCTTGAGATGATGTCGTTAATGAAGATTCAACATCCTCCTTAGTCTTTTATATAATCGGGGGTCAATTCACTATACAAAGAGTTATTATCATATCATAGAAATTTAACTTGGATCTGTATAGGTAAATCCAATCTATGAATTAATATTCATCAAATTATGTCAATGGTAGAATGAAATAGTTTTCTAGGAAGAACATCCCACAAACGTTGATATCGGTTGAGTTATATAGTTGGGAGGTAATAATTTCCACATTATCTATTTTCACAAACACCTCTAATTTAATGCATGATGGTGGTGTTTGTATAATTCTACAAAACATTCATGATATAATGAATGCATTGAACAATAATCAAAATGTAAATTCACTATTCATGAATTAAAAACTTTTGTACCTATCAACACTTCTTTTTTGGGATTAACCATAGTATTAGAAATGAAAAAACCACACCCCTGAAGCCTTGGAGGATGTGGGTTGACTCTGAAAACCCATTGAGTATGGAATTGATTTTCAAAGTTCCTTGGTTCCTTGTACATGAACCAATGGGGAATGAGCTAAGGGTGGACAAGAGAATTCCTTTCCTCGATCCAATTTGTGGGTTTCTACTATTGAAAAATAATATCTAGGTATACTTCCATACTATATCTAGATAATTTCATAGACTCCCCTAGCCAATGAATGAGGTTATTCTTTCTACACAATTGATTAGTGGTATGAAGAAAATTCATAGCATAATTATATTTCTCTATCTGACCACCAGAATTAAACTTCTCAAAATTCTTCTTATCCCCATAATACCATTGGGATATTCTAATATCCATTTCTATATTTTGTGCACATAAAAAACATCCTCATAACTATCAAAGTCATGGATCACTAGGGATTTTAATTTACTAGGTTTTTTCCCACTAAAGAAGAAATAATCCATTCTTTTTGGGGTAATGTCAAAACTATAGGTGAATCATGAAACTCATGTGACATTTTCCTAATACACTTAAATTGATTCATCATATTTTTTTATATGGGAAATTAAATGACATTCCATTTTATGATGGAGAGTTCGAGAAATTTGTTATCAAATTTTTTTATTGAAATCCTTCCTCCCTATTGTTTCAATCAAATCTATTGGCTTCATATTCCTTATCAATTCCCACAACTGATTAGATTCTTGTTCCATACAATAAGTATCTAGAAGAACCTTCTCTTGTTTGTAACATTTAATTATAGAGAATATTGTCTCAATGGATGGGATCCATTGTTTAAAGATTAAGGGATAAAATGATACAATTAATGTAGAAGTCCCTTTTCACATGAATCTCTAGACTGTTGATTGTTCACTCTTAAGGGGTTATAAAACTCATACTAATCCTAGATTCAACTCAAATACAGAGCCAGGTGATAGTGTATCATCATGATGTTTTTAATTCCATATCCCATCGGTTTTGGGATCCATAAGTGCATCCATAAAATTTCCATTTCTTTTTTTGTTAACATGATTCTTACTTTTTTTTACAATCTTCTAGAATAAAAGAAAATTTATAAATGAAGGCCTTCAACTATTAAACTAATAAAGGAAAATCCAATGAAAACAAATTATAAACATATCAAATATATTTTTCCCTTAAACTTATTAGTTTTTTTGGCTTCAAACTATGTTATAAATGATCTACTTCATAACACATATTATTAGGAATTTTTTTGTTCCCTTCATAATTGTATTTAATGAGATTTTGTATTTATGATTATATATCCCCCTAGATTATAAAACCTAGTGTAAAATAAGGCCGTCATGTGTGTACTATATTACCAAGTATTAGGGCCATAATATCTCATCAGAGTTATTAATCCTAGTAACATTTGTGCTAGAGCCTCATCCACTTATCGTGTCCATACAAGGATTTATATTATTGATAAACCCCTTAATTTATACTAAACAATATATATGTATGATTTCATATACTTATATATATCCCTAAGTTCATCACTATATTTTTGTAATCCTAATCTAAAAAATAACTAAACTCTTCCATCGATACAAACTATAACAACACTTATCTTTATTACACATTAATACATGTTTTATTATAGAAATGTAAAGATAATGTAAACCAAAATATGGATTTTTCTATTGTATTTGGTAATTAGGTATATAGAATAATAAATTATAACCTAGGATTTAAAAAAATTTCAACACTTCTATCACATGATCATTGTATTCCAATGCACATAAAATTGCATGGGATATCATTGGAAAAAACATAAGAAATGGGTGAGCTATAAATTTTATTCATGTAATAAACAAGGAATAATAGGAAAAAGATAATACATGTTAGAAAATAATAATATAAATGGTTCATAGAAGGGACATGAATCATAAAAAATGATACTACATGTTTTTGAAACCATTAGAAACATGGAAAGAACTTAAAATATGAAATAATAAACATAGGTGAAGTCTAAATCCTTTATGACCTCATGAAGGAAAACATAAGATAAAATATCTTGGTACACCCCTATCCCAACATTATGTATCATGATACTATGAATTACCTAATGTGTTAGAGCGCTATCTGGGAACACCCATCATAATCACTTCATTTTCATGATTTAGTATTCCACATAGATCCCACAAAACGGATTCACTCAAAATCATAATTTAAAAAATGTCAAAGGATTGTGGAATGAAAATATATAAGTACCCAATTAATATATATATGTTCATAAAGTTTAATACTATAGATATAAAAATATACATGTTATTCACAATGAAATAATTTTTGAATTGAAAAATCACCATGTAATTTCAACACGGTTACATCATAATCTAAAAATTCATTAAAATGGTTGATGAGAGAGAAACGATTCTATCATAACTTGTAGCTAATTTTTTTTAATATGGACATTCAAGTACATGTCCCAAAATTAGGAAATGGAACTAGAAATCATAATTTAATAAATAAATTTGAATAAATTAGTGAAGTGTGAGGATCTGATACGAAATTATGGCATTGTAACAGGTGTTCATAATTGTTCATAGGAGAGATGAATTAGAGTGAAAGGAGATAAAATCATTCATAAATCATATATATATATTATGTTTGATATGTAAGATCATATCTTGACATAATAAAATTAAAATTATAAGAATAATTTAAAAGGATTTCTTGATAAAAGGGAAGATTGGAGGATCCATTACATTTGCGTGTGACTCCAAATTATTGGGAGGGGATTCTTGAAATATTGGGGCTCATTGGGGGACTCTAGAGAGTGGAGTTAAGAGTGTGTATGTTCTAAAAATATTTTGATTTAATGTAAATGGTATTTTTTGTGGGTTTATATAGGAAAAGAATGATATTTCTTTCTTATTTTGGATTGGCTTCTACAAAATAAAATATCCTAAATAAAAAACCATCCAAAGCTTTTTACAATGGTTTTTGTAATGGGGATTTGTTTTTAATTTTTTTATTTTTCATGGGTCCTACATTATTAATGTATAACCCCTGGTGGTGTAGAGGTGACTTACAGTTTTAAAGAAATGTTTTTATAATAATAAAAAATATTATATGTCTTTGATGATTCATAATGGATTTAAAAATGAAATAAAATAGACATAAAATCTCATTTTTTTTTATAAAAAATACATATTTTCTATTGAAAAAAATTTATATTACTTATAAAATAACATTTTGGACATTATGATGCTATAAAACACAATGAATATTTTTACGATATTTAATTTTTACCCAAATATTTTACATTCTCTAATAATTATTGAAAAATTCATCATTGGTTAATTTTGATGTTCTGATTCCCAAAAAATTATTCATTTATTCTAAATAATTATCTATATATTTAGTTTTTTACTTTTAAAATAATGACTGGTATTTATTGAAAATGACAGGTTTTTTTGACAATAACAGTTTTTTATCCCTCATAAAAATTAAAATTTACTTCTTAAAAATTATACTATAATATGTATTTGATAAAAATATGTAATAATAATATTTTATTAAAAAATTGATTAATTCAAAAATTCATTAATTTAATTTTATTATTAACCAAACATAATATTTGTGCGTTAAAAATAATTTACAATGTAATTATTATAGGATGAAAATATATTAATTATTCTATAAAAACAATTTAAATATTAAATATTCTTGGGAATTGATACATATAACTTTAATACACCTAAATACACCATATGATTATTGTGCACAGTAGTGGGGATTTCATGGGTGCATTCAATGAACATGGTTTGGGACATGATATAGATGAGCATGAACTTCCCCAAAAAACCATTTCTCTAATGATGAAGCTGTTGGATCTTGAAATTATATTGGTGAGGGTAAAATAAAAGAAATTTTATGTCCCATGGATTCTCAAATAAATGGGATTCATTGGATATGATCCTACGGGTTGTGTCCATCACTTTAATTATGTGTGTCAATTAGATTTGTTAAAAATTAATATTTTTCCTAATCATGTGATCAGTGTTCGAAGACTATATTATCAGGGGTGATGATATATCATGGTCATTTAAATACTATAAAACAATATAATAGAAAGTGTTTTTTATAACCATCATACATTTATTTTAATTAAATGGGGAATTTCATTCATAACAGTCTGGGTCCTTAAATTCCTTGATATGTACTTCCCACCAATATGAACATGGAAATTGCATAAAGGAATCCATAATTTCACTCAACGAGATGGAGAGTCAACATGGGATTCATTATAATGTTTTAAAGAGGTTATCTAAAAGCGCTTTCATTATGTAATTGATATTTGGATTTAGCTCTAATCATTTTATCAAGGCCTCCAACCAATTCCTCACACTATCGTTTATTGCATCAGTTGATGGAGGGATAATGTTCCAAACACCCAGGGAAAGCCATGAAATTCTAGATAATATCTATCATAATTCAATTATATGGAAGATTAATTTTGGACAACTTTAGAATGGGATCCATCAAGTTAAAGAGAATACTCTATGTCACGAATCGAATCTAGTCGCCATCAAAACCGGCACCTGACCCGGCCTACTACAAGTCTTTAAGGGTATTCCCAATCCCCACCAGCTGGAAAAAGTGTCCGGTTATCATAAAATGAAGTTTAGGAACAATTTACCAGAGTTTATAAACATTAAACAACAAAAAACTAAATAAAAAAATCTGGATTTTTCCACTAAAACTTCATTTTATAAAATTTTAGAACTAAATTTCATAAGATAAAACCATGATTAAAGAACATTTAATAGGTGAAAACCCAAATAAGGACATCCAATAAACCTCCACATGGCAAGGGGAACCATCCTCATGCTAGGTCCACAAGACTTCACCACTGAGAACCTCCTTGAAACCCGAACCACTGGCAATAAAAAAAATACCCAACCTGCGAAAACAAAAATAACTAAGTCTAATTACACCCAAGGGTGTAAGTAGGTTGTGATGCAATGCCCAGTAGCATACACCCACTAAGAGATTCCATGTGACACACATTCAAAGACTAAAAACATGCATGTTTTCATAAATAGGAAATGCTAGTTACAATTTCTAAAAGATGCAACTTAAATATTAAAACAGATTTCACATGGGCTATCATTAAGAATCAACACATTTAAAAAAATTCAACACTACATAATTTTCCAGAAAACCATATCATATTCCTATGGTAATCACAGAGTAACTAATGACCATAAGAAATAAGAAATATCTCCTAGGCACTAACTCGTTGTGGGTCCCTGGTAACTCGTATCTCAGTGAGAGTAACCATCACGACATGTTTTCTCATTCATCAGCCACTAGTAGGGAACATAACCAGAACCTATTGGTCCCCAATCATCATCGTCGTAGATTAAATAGTGTTTTAAGTGTCAATCTTGATAAGTGAAACTGAGGCCAATCCCCATGGATTCACTAGCTTACTAGTACACGTCCACCTACCTAGATACTCGAGTTTTCCCCTTGTGCTCAGACAAGTTCAATAAGTCAATAAATATACTTTGCATATTAAAATATCATTTTCACATCACAAACTCACCAAACAGTCCTCATGAGTACTACACAAGTCTAAAATCCTCTTTTTCATTCAAATGAATTTTGAAATCATACTCACACCAAAAATAGCCCACGAAACATTTTGTACATATTTCACAATTCAAAAAATTCCTTATAAAATTTATAAAATCATTACCATGATGATAAACATCACATAAAATCCCACTCACATGTTACATAATACCCTTTTCATAAACAAATTCCATTTTTCACAACACACTCACACAAAAAAGCCTGAAAACATGATTCGCACCCACATCACAATTTCATAAATCACCTCGACAAATTAAAAAAAATTACAAAAATTATTTACATCATAACTGATCACATTATGTTTCAAAAACACATTTTCAGAACATGCCAACACCAAAACTGTACATAAGAAACCATTTCACACTTTGTTTAACTCATTAAATCTTTTACAACTTTCATAAAACAAACACAAGAGGTACAACCATGGTTTGCATACAAAACACTTTTCAAAACCCTCATCCAAGACCAAAACCATACCAATAACAATCCAAAACCCAATTTTCTTCATTAATAGAATTTATTAAACCACCCTCATGTTTTATAAAAATACCTCAAACAATACCACAAAAGGTACAAATGAAAAACACATATTTTCACAAATCACATTCAAGAAGTACAACATGGTTTCACACATTAAAACCATCCAAAATACCAATTACAAGCCCCAAATGACAATAAGGCACTAACCAAATAGAATTTTCATCCCCTTTAAACACTAATAAATCACTTTCATAGGTTATAAAATACACCCAAACATTTCCCCAAGAGCCACGCATGAAAAGCACCCAATTCCACGAAAAATTGCAACAACAAAATTAAACACTTAACCAAATTAATAATCCAAGAAAGATAACTCAATTAATAAAGTGATTTTAAATAGACTATATTAATAAACCAATCAATATAAGTCATCATAAAATGGTTATACAAGGAATAACATACCTTTTGAGTGAAAACCCTTGAATCTTGGTGCGAAACCTGAACCTCACCTCTACCGCACCACCAGGAAGTGAAAACAAACCCTAAACCATAATATTTCACCAACAATACGCCAAATCAAACCCTAGGTAGGAAAAATAAATTTTGGACACTCTAGAAATTCATGAAATATGGAGGAAACCCTAAATGGAAGGATTGAATTGAAGAGAGAAACACTTATCCAAAACAATATTGATGAAAATGACCTAAATTACACCAGTATCTGAATTTTTAAATAGCTAAACATTTCAGGTAGATTTGAAAAATGTTGAGGATATCATGTAGGAACTATAATTGGGGAAAAAGAGAAAAAATAAAAGGATTTATGAATGGATAAACTTACCTCTTCAAATCGAGGCTATTTTTTAAATCCAGAGACAGCTATCCCTATTTTTTCGATTCTATTGATCTCCAAATTGGGGTAAGAGAAAATGGGGGCTCGCCTTACGTAAGTGGTCTCGGGTGAGAGTTTGGAATCACCGAAAAAACAAAAAATATGAATGAGTTATTGAATACTTACAAAAATATTGTTAATGCAGGAAATGGGCTTTCGGGCATGCCCAATATCTTAAATAAAAACTAATATCGTCCCTGATTATAGATTTCTAAATGGTCCAAATTAATTTGGTGGTGTTCTTTGGTCAGGGGATTCCTTGTAGGAATTGGAATGGATGTAAAATGTGGAAAAATGAAGGATTTATTAAGGAATAAAAATTTATTTTTAAATCTGAAATTGGGCTCACGGTTTGGACCAAATCATGAAAACTCTCCCCTTCCTTGAAAAATCCATAAGAAACCCCCAGAAAAATGAATTAATAGAAATTAAACTAAAAATAAATTTAAAATAAGTTATGTATGTGACAATTATTCCCACCATGAAATCATTCATCCCCGAAAAGTCACAGTAAGACCAAAGTACCAATCAAACCCAACAGGGAAACCAAGAGGTACCCTTTTGCTAAGTTTCACCCCCAAATGCCAAAGCACATCTAGTGATCAATTAAGGAAGGAATACCATCACAAATAAATATACACCACTTTCCTAAAAAAATCATGAAAAATAATGCTTCATCCCGAAATAAATATCCTCAAACAAAATCAGAACAAGACTCAAGCAATTTACCAAAACAAACAACAACATCGAACAGGGTTACACTTACCTTTCTATAACTAAACCATTAAGCACTCTCTAATCTCAATGTTTACCCACGGAAGATGTCGGTAGCATGATAGCTCTAAATGAGACTACATTCCACCATGAAAAAACCATCAATAAATCTGAGTTACTAGTACAGGGGAACAAAAATAGGCTCCCCACCATAAGAGACAACCTATATTTTTTCTGAGACAGAATCAAGACACTGATAGGGGGAGGCCTGAACGGACTCCCCGGTACAAAGGGTATATTTCCTTCAGATCTTTACAGAAGAACTTATATAATACTCATAGTGGGTATCCCCACTGTAAGAATTAACCATCTTAACCGACCAGCATGGGCTGGTACAGAAAGACCCCAAAATATACAGAGTTTGGGATGACCACAAGGTTAGTCCACATGGTTTGGGAAACCATGTGATAATAATGGGGATCCTTAAATCCACATGGTTTAATATGGAATAGTCACTACTAACCAAGAAAAAACCATTTTGTCAACGTATCTAGATAAACATAAAACCATTCCCCCAAAGACTCATTGGAAACCAAAGGGGGATGGAATAACATTGGGTGATGACATGGGTACAAGTACCTCCACCTATTTCCACCGAACGAGAACAAAAAATGAAATATGATGACACCATAGGTTTAAAATATTCCTATCTTTCATACTAAGGATAGGAATTTGTACAAGGGATTAAACAACACTTGTATTTTCACTGACTACGAGCCATCTTCTCTCTGAGACCTATGGCTAGAGCTCAAATGATTGAAGCATCTTCAACCTCGCAGTTAGGATTTGGAAACACCTTGAATGAGAATTATTCTATAAGTGCAACCAAAAACTTCACCGTAATAACTGATAAGTTTTCCAAGACATAATACATTCCAAAATCACTTTACCCTAACCCAATATTTCACTGAAACAAGGGCTTAGAAGATGCACACACAAAAACCTTGTATGTTCGAGTGAGAAACAATATATGTAAAGAACAACTATACTCACCTTCCTCTAAAAAGGAATATTTATTATTTTTTCCAAGGGATACATTCTCCCTACATAACAGAGACTCTCAGATTATTGCATGACATTCACCATTACAGTAAATCGAGCACATGGCATCATCAACCATCACCAAACATGACCATTTCAACTGATGTACACAATGCACGGAGCGGGACTTTATACAACATCCCCTAACAACAAAAAAATTATAGAATGTGGCCACAATATCCTATCATGACCATATTTCCCACACCAGTGGTTTAACATGAACTCATGCTTCAAAGAAACTTTGAAGAACCCATAACCCCCCATAGACACCATTGAGACACTCATCCACACTAACAAGTCTAGACAACTTCCACCATCGATGAATCTAGAAACATCAGAAACTATGGTATATTTCAACCGTCCACAAGAACTCTCCCATTACAAGAGGATATAAAAATCAATCAAAGGAATGGGTGTAGACTCAATATATAGATATCAAGAAAAAATATTCCTTATATTGATCAACTAGAGGATTTTCCAATTGAAAAACAATATTGGTTGCACTTCAGTTTTGCATTAACCCTTAATGGGGGCATACCTTATCCAACAAGAGAACCCAATGACCCATCCAAGATTGTCAATTAGTCAAAAAGTGCCACAAACCCAATGCAAACACATGAAAGGAACCACCATAAAGGTGTCTCGAAACATATATCAGTGGAGACTACTAACTGGTCCTTCTACCCAGCTTACCGACCAAACACAAACCCAAAACACAGATTGAACAAGATGGGTTCTTGGACTCAAATCACCCGAGAACATAAAATTTTTCCAAAAACAAATAATATAAACCATCCCAAACAATTCATCAAGAAATCATTTTTTTCTTTAAAAACATTTTTTTGAAAACAAACGGTTCAACAGTTAGTGCATCCACCAATGGTACCACATGGGCCTTACACATGAATGTTTCTATGCCACACTAGTCACCCTCCGAATCTCCTTCCTGAAACTCATCCAGTTTTTCCATCTACCATCCATCATCGCATATAACCCTATGCATCAGGTTTCTCATGAAAATAACAATGGATAAAACAAAAAAACTTTCCACTTTTCAAAACCAAAACGGTCTACCAACACATCCTTTTTCTCCAAACTGCTATCCACTAGATCAAAATCCCAACACACATCATAAAAAACATTTTAGAAAGAGACAAAAATTTAGAAACAAACTCACTTTCATTATATTCACATAAATTTTAAAACATATCATCATATTAAAACACCCTTTGATTGTTTAGAAATATCTTTTGGAAAAACTTTTCAAAACCAACTTCAATTTAGTTTCAGCATTCAGAAGTCGTATAAGAACACGATCTTCCAATTCAAAAAAATTTTGAAAATTTATTTCCACCATTAAATAAACCAAAACATTACCCCTTTATTTGAAAATAATTTCACCAAAACATTGCGATTTTTAAAACCATGTCACTTTAAAAGCAAATTTCCAATATTTGAAAAATAAAGCATAAAATAATGTGAGAGGAAACTAGTTTAATTGGTTGACATGAAAATGTGGTTGGTTGATATATTCCAATAATTTCACCATCAAAGAGAGTGTTCTATAGAATATCACCATCTACACATCATTTTCTAGGCACAGCGAGCTCAAAAAGACCATTAACTCAACCCTCTTTTCATTTCCCCTAACTATCATCAAACCTAGAAAACAATAGAAATTAGAAAAATGCAAATTTATCTTAGAAACTTGAATCCCATAATGAGGTGGGGTGATTAGGAACACTACAAATTACTGGAATAAAAAGCCCTGACAATCCTAACTCTAGACTATCTTGACTATTACCCAAATAACATGACCCAAAGAGTTAACCCGAACCTCCTCTAATATCATTTTCTCATGACCAAAATCTAGTCAACATCAAAAAAGGCACTCAACCCAGCCTTCAACAAGGGAAGAAGGGTGTTACCGATCCCCATAATATGGAACAAGTTCCAGGGTATCATAAAATTTTGTTTGGGAATGCTTTACATGAGTTTATAAACATTAAAAAACAAACAAACTCAATAAAACAAATCTGGATTTTTCAACTAAAACTCTCTTTTATAAAATTATAGAATAGAATTACATATGTTAGAACAATGTTTATAGACCATTAAAAAGGTAAAAAACATATAAGAATGTCACATTAACCTCCACAGGCAAGGGGAACCGCCCTCAAGCCATCTCCACAAGACTTCACCACCAAGGACCTGCTAGAAACCCGAACCACTAGCACTAAAAAAAGTACCCAACCAGCGACAACAAAAATAACCAAGTCTACTTATGCCCAAGGGTGTAAATAGGGTTAGAGACAATGCCTTGTAGAATAACACCACTAAGATATTCCATGTGATAAACATTCAAAGATGAAAAGCTTTCATGTTTTCATAAACAAGAAATACTAGTTAGAATTTCCAAATGAAAAAACCTAAAAATTAAAATAGTTTCCTAGTTGTCTATCATTAAGAATCAACACTTTTAAAAATAATCTCAAAACTACTGAATTATACATCCAATCATACTGTATTCTGATGGTAATCACAAAGTAACTAATGAGCACCAGCAATAGGTAATAACCCCTAGGCACTAGCTCGTTGTGGGTCCCAGGTACGTCATATCTCGGTGAGAGTATCCTTCACAATATCTATTCACGTGAACGAGCCAATTGTAGGGAACATAACCATAACCTAGTGGTCCCAAGTCATCATCATCATAGTTTAGTTAGAGTTGTAAGCATCAATCAATCAAAGTGAAATCGAGGAAAAACCACATGGATTCACTAACATACTAGAACACATCTACCCACCTACATACCCGGGTTTTCCCCTTGTTCTTAGATAAGTTCAACAAGTCAAGAAATATAATTTTCACATGAAAACATAATTTTCACATCACAATTCACAAAAAAAACCACATGTATACCACACAATTCTAAAAATCCTCTTTTTCATTCAAATGAATTTTGAAATCATACTCACACAAAAAATATCCCACAACACATTTTCACATCTCTCAAAATTCAAAAAATCAGTTAACATATTTATAAAATAATTCCCATGAGGATAAAAATCACATAACATCCAACTCATATGTTACATAAAAACCTTTTCATTATCGATGCCCATTTTTCACAACACACTCACACAAAACAGCCCGAAAACATGTTCTGATCCCACATCACAATTTCATAAATCACCTCGACAAATTACAAAACATTACAAGAATGTTTTTCAACATAACTGACCACTTTATGTTTCAGAAAAACATTTAAGGAACATAATTTCTCCAAAAAAGTACATAAGAAACCATTTCACACTTTGTGTAACTCATTAAATCATATACAATTTTCATAAAACCTCTACAAGAGGTACAACCACGGTTTGCATAAAAAACCCATTTCAAAACCCTTATTCAAGACCAAAACCATACCAATAAAATTGAAAAAATTAATTTTCATCCTTAACAACATTTTTTAAACCACCCCCATGGTATATAAAAATATTTCAAACAATACCACAAAAGGTACACATGGAAAAAATATGTTTTCACAAATCACGTTCAAGAAGTACAACATTGTTTCACACATTAAAACCATTAAAAAACCCCATTACAAGGACCAAATGAAAATAGGCATTAAAAGACCATAATTTTCATCCCCATTAAACACTAATAAATCACTTTTATATGTTATAAAATACACACAAACATTTCCCCAAGAGCCACGCCTGAAAAGCACCTAATTCCAAGAAAAAATGCAACTACAAAATTAAACACTTAACCAAATCCATCAAAAATAGTTTTTGCACCAAAAAAATAGATTTTAAAAATAAAAAAAATAATAAACCAAGAAATCTAAATAATCATAAAATGGTTATAAATTGAATCACCTACCTTTTGAGTCAAAACCCTTGAATCTTGGTGTGAATCCTCAACCACACCTCTGCCACACCACAAGGAAGTGAAATCAAAACCTAAACCATAATATTAAACAAAACATATCCCAAATCAAACCCTAGGCAAGAACCCTATATTCTGAACACATTATAAATTAATGAAAGTGGAAGAAAACCGTAAGGAGAAGGAAGGAATTGATGAGAGAAACACTTACCTAAAACAATATTGATGAAAACGACCCCAAATACAGTAGTATCTAAATTTTATAATAGCTAAAAATTTAAGATAGGTTTGAAAAAAGTATTATGAGATCATGTAAGAACTATAATGGGGGAAAAAGTGAAAAAATATAAGGAGTTATGAAATTATCAATTTTCCTCTTCAAATCTAGGAGATTTTTGAAATCTAGTGATGTTTCACCCTATTTCGAGAATCTATTGAGCACCAAATTGGGGGAGGAGAGAATGGTGGTGCGCTTTAGATACGTGGTATCTAGTGAGAGTTGGAATAACCAAAAAAAAACTAAAAACTTGAATTAGTTATTAAATAATTAAAAAATATTGTTAATACATGAAATGGGATTTGGGCAGGCCCAATTCATTAAAAAAACTTGAATCTACCCTGATTATAGATTTCTAAATGGTGAACATTAATTTAGTGGCGTTAAAAGATCAGGGGATTCCTAGTAGAAATTTTAATAGATGATAAATGTTAAAAAATTAAGGAGTTATAAAGGAATAAAAATTTATTTTTAAATTAGTAATTGGCCATACTGTTTGGCTCAAATCATTAAAACTCACCCATTCCTTCAAAAATGCATGGGAATCCCCCAAAACAATGAAATAATGGAAATAAAATAAAAAAATAACATTAAAATAAGTTATGTATGTGACACTATACTTGATAAAAATGTCAAAATGTTGGAGTCATTCAAACTACCAGCTACAACACCAGCCCCTCCTGCCCAAGTCGTGAAAATTCAATAATGAAAAATTTGTGGTGTCTCAAACACTTATAAATATTAAACAACATGTGTTGATGAAAAAAATTCTAGGTGTGTAATTACATCAATTAAAATCATCACAGACACCAATTATGGTATCCTAAACAATACATTTAACCAAATACATTTCAACAACCTAAGTAAAAAAATCAAGGGTACATTAATCGAATAAGTGGCCATGCAACATTATGAAATAAAGGACTACTAGGATATCCACTGATTAATCCTATGCCTTAACCCCATAGTTTGAAACCAAAAAAGCCTTACCTTAAATTAAAAATCATAAATATAATACCCCAACACCAGTTTCCCTGATCCAGTGCATTAATTTAATATATTTTCATGATTACAAGGAATCAACTCATCAAGGACCGAGCCGTTTAGCAATCTTGGAAAATAGATTACATACATTAACTGTACATTTCAATTTCAAACATTCAACAAAAAATATTATTGTTATTTTAGAACTAAATTATTTCCTATGGCCTAAATCTTCATATTAAACATAATAATCTTCTTTGAATCCTTGTAAAACAAAACATAAGAAAGGGGTCAGCTCAGAAGATCAGTAAGGGTAAATAATTCAGCCTAAGATATAAACTTTTAAGGAATGATTTCAAATAAAAACAAAAGCCTTTTTAAACACAGTAATGAACATAATATGGAGAATATAAATCAAACATCATCCTCTAAACATGAACATTTAAATTCAACAAGTCGAATAATCACATGTAATAACTAATTTCATAATGTGGGAATGTCTAACTCTAGACATCATTACCACATAGTCAAGGCCTTGTGCCAAGAATAAAGATAAAATTTTTGACAAAGCCTTCTGCCAAGACACTAGTTTGTCTCATGAGACATACTGATGCATCAAGGAGCTATTGCGGGCTCCACCCGTCCCTTACTAAGTCCAATCCATTCCTCATATGAAAATGTTGAAACATAACATAAACATTCATATTAAAACTAGCATATGAAATGTCAATACACTAACCATAAACCATGAATGGTATAAAAATAGAATATTCATAGTCAAAAATATCATAAATCATTCAATACAATATGGAAGATTGTATTATAATAAATCAATCTCAATCAAGAATAATATCCAGTAAAGGATGCTGACATAGTTGAAAATGACAACTAACACTTTTTGAGAGAAATATCCATTTTGTGATATCATTTAAATGTAACACATTTATAAAGGAATTAATTTAAAAAATATTTTTGAATAAAAGTGTCCCATACCACTTTGAAACTTTTAAAAATAATTATCATTTCAAAAAATTCGTGTCCAAATAAAAAAATCCATCATATCATTTTTGAAAACATTGACATTAATTAAAAGGATTTAGAACGATAAATCATTAAATCATATAAAATCATTATGTAGTAAATTTAAACCCCCCATAAAAAATAAAATATTATATTTGAATACATTTTTACAAAATATGTGGATTGGTGATAAATATTTCCTAGTAAACACTTACACATAAATAATCTCATATAATAATGAGATTGAGTAAATAACCCTTACCATGAACTTGACTTTGGACGAGGGTATGTTAAACCTCATGTATAATAACAATAGTATGTTATTAAATTATACCATAACCATATTCATATTTATAAAATCATACATGATTCAACTATGAATTTATACTACCCATTTAATAATGATTTCCATGTTAAATTAATATTTTGGGTAATAGTCGCTTTCTTTATCGTACGTGTTTTAACTTGTAAATCTGGATCATTTCATTTAGATCAAGATTTAAATAAATCATAATTTATATATCATATATATTTAGAATATAAATATTTATAATTGATACATATATGAAATGAAAGTCATTGTTTAGGAAGATAGTTGGTTGTACGTATGCATAAACATTGTTTCTGTTTTCATATCATATTAAATGGATGTAAGTGAATAAGATATAAGTAAGTACCAACATAAATTTATATATCTCCACAGTAGAATTATTATTTCATATATTACATACTTATTAATAATTTATATTTTTATAATCATCATTGAATGGTGAACGTGGGAATGAATATCATTAACTCGTGGAGACGGTAATCCGTTCATACGCACGAGCGACAATATCATTATATTGATGGTTAAATCGTATGTAATTGGATGTTATATCATATAAATAGAATAATTAATGTGTTATATTAGATCAATTATACTAATTATTATACCCATCCAAATAATTATGTGTTTGAATAACAAACTGCACCATGACGTGGAGATGGTAAGTTGTACTTATGCACGTATGGTGACATTGTCATTTAGAGGATGGATAAAATAATGAATATAGTTGTACTATATTTTTAATAACATAAAATTATTTAGGATGTACATGATATATTATTTTGGTGTGTAAACAACAGAGATAGAGGAAGTTGAAGAAGCATAGAACTTGATAGAGGGTGGTGAAATTATTACCTCTTCTTTGGGTGTTTCTTTTGAGTTGATCAAAAGGGATCTGTAGGATCGATTTCGGATCAAAGTATGGCCTCTAGGATTAATTGAGGGAAGCTTCAAGGATATTTGGGAAGGGGTTGTCTGATCCAAAAGGCTCTGGAGGTGTCAAATTATGATAAGGGGAAGTGCCCTTTTATAAGAGAGGTGAGGTTCACTTTTGGAAAATCCTAAAATATTATTTTATAATAAAATAATTTTCAGTTTATAATGGATCAAAAATGATTTATTTCAGGTATATGGTGGGGATGGGTCACAAACCTATCAACCAATAGGATTTAGACTTCTTTTTGTCACCATATTAACCATATCTTTTAGATTTATCTTTTAGTTAAATAGTTTAACATTCCCCATGTCTCTTTTGATTTTTATATTATATGGTTAATAAACATACTATAAAAAGACAAGAGAACCCCATGTGGTTAATTATTAACATATATAATCTTATCGAAGTCCTTTGTCCAAAACATTTATTTTTAGAAATATTATATCATTTAATAATATAATATTTGTTTTAAAAACTCATTTATGTCAATTTTTACAATATTTAGTATTTTGTTTTTCTGAAAGTCATAACAACTTGATTACTTAGAAAAAGATACATAGAATCAACCCTAACGTGTCATAATCTACTATAAAATTCATATATGTCATTAAAACATAGAAATTATGTTTATTTTAATATTTATAACACAATTTATTTCATTCATTCATTAATAATGTAATTACTGCATCATCATTATGTCATAAATAAATTTAATTACTTATTGTCTAAAAATTATAAATAAAATATCATTATGTAGTAAATCATTCTATAATTCTAATGAATATTTATAGTAGAATTTATCTTTGGTATATCCTCATATTAGAGATGTTTTTCTTATAAAACATTGAATTTAACACTTTTAACTCCTCTTTAAATAAAATAATAATAAATGTCCTAATCTAATACAAGTGGACAAAATAGGATCATATTTAATTCCTAAGGTTTTTTGGTCTAATTACATTTATACAATCAAATAAGGTCCTGTGTTAGGGTAATTATAATATCATTTTACCCTTCATTACCCTAATAACTTTTAACCATCGAAAATAAGTCAAAAGTTACTATTCACAAAAAATTATTTTCATCTTATTGAATAAAATTAAACATACTGATGTCAATCGAGTTTCTCGGATTATTGAAATTCAACTCACAAAAGCGGTAAAATTATGTTTTACGCAAATTTTCTAACGTTCCTAGAAGGTGGGTAAAAGAGGTTAAAAGGATCAATAAAATTTTATATATCTAATTTTTTTAGAAAATGACTCGAATTAATTTCATTGAAAATATATATGTATTATATATCTATTTTTACTTAATATAAATTTAATTAAAATAAGTAATTATTAAAATAAAAATATCGTTTTCAATAATAACAAAGTGTTTTTCACTATTCGTCAAAAATTGAATGTTTTCGAAAAATAGCAAAAATTCAACGTAAGATAATTTTTATATTAAATATTCAAAAATTAAGTCCAATTTACCAAATTGAAAACATTGAAGTTTCATATATTAATCTAAAATTAATTCTGGTTTTGAAAACCAAAAAATCAGGCTTGTTTAAAAGTAAAAACTATCAAAAGATTGACATGTGTTTATGTCAAATTGAAATGGAAAATTATTTATAATGACCTACATTTTATTAAATGATAAAAATATAATCTAATTTTTCTTCCAAACCATTGAGATTCATAATTTATCACTATAAATTACTTCGATTAAAAAATTTGTTTTCAACTAAAATTTATTATTTTTTTACTATTCATCAAAATATGAATGTTATCAGAAAAGTACCAAACAAATTTCCAAACTAATATTTTAAGTCCCAATTCTAAAACAGAATTTAATTTCATTAAATTGAAAATATAAAAGTGTAAAATATTGATTTTAAAAAGGGTTCTCCATTAAAAGGTTATAAATTTGTATTTTTTTGCAAAATACATCTTTTACCAGAAAATGAATTTATTTTTATATTATGTGTAAGAAACACATAATATGTTTTTTAAAATTATATATATTATATATGATTCAAATTTAAGTTAATAATATTCATAACCACTTTTTGAACAGAATGTTTGGTAAGTTGTGGGGCGCTTAAACTCGGTGTCGCATGTTGCACAACCTATTGAATTACATTAATGAGATAATGTACTATGAAATCATGGTGTGTTATATTCCCCCCTCCATAAATAAGTTGTGTCCTCACAATTTTAAATTTTTCATTGAAAATAAAAGGTTAAAAATAAAAAACTACCCTTGTAGAAAACCCACATTTGAAATTTGGTTAATAAAATTTAGTCTTAATAAGAGGGAAAGGGAATGAAAAATTCACCACCAAATTATGCTCTCGATTAGGAGAACATTTGTGCCAATTAGAGACACATAATTGAAGAAAAAACGTATTTATAGGGAGTGATTGAGGTCATCAATCACAAACAAGTGTAAAATTGTTGGCTTCAAATCCATCAATCTATGGTGATTTAAAATATCCTTAGTACGACAAAACATTAGATAATAGGATAACACATTTTTGATTTTAAGATACCTTCCCAAATGTTTATGAATTAATTTATTCATAGAATAAGAGGAAAAAAATATACTTGACAAGTACAGTTTTATCCTTCTACTAATTCCTACCACAAACTCATCTTTCACTCCAAAATATAATAGAATTCAATAATATTCTATGTATCCTAATCGTATAGGGTTCCAAAAATAATAAATCTCTAATCCATTTGTCAGAATATTTTAAAAAAAACTACATTATACAAATTAGGACATCACATAGGGAAGTGTTAGGTGACACAGCCTTGTCTCCCTTCAGTTTAGGGTTCAAGTCTCGCAGCCTTGTCGGACGCGACGGGTTGTCGCCCGACCTCCAGGTTGTCCTTTCCCTAACAATCAAAAAATAATCTTATGAAATGATTTAACCATAAAAATAGAATCCAATGTGAAACATAATCCATTGAAACCTTTATTCTTATCCAAAATACTTCTATCCAAACTCACAGTCCAAATTTTATAAGGAAGGTAAACACAATGAAAATCTTTTTTCAATGTAATAACATGTCAATACCTTCATTGTGTATTCTTTTAAAACACAGTAACACCTAGAATTACCATCAAACCTTATTTATTAAATTCATTATTCCATATTCCTTATATAATATTGGATATAATACCTATATACAAAAATGTTGTAAACTCCAACAATAATTGAATATAAAAATCATTAACCAGTTTCATGTTAGTCAAGAATATCCAAAATAATTTATCCAAATAAATCATATATTATTCCAAAAATCAGTACCTCAGTATCAAAATCATATTATGCTTTATCTTTCTCTCAACCATATATTTTCCAAAACAATTAACTTTCTGTTGAGTCACTTTTCACGATACCACACAATCTCAAGTGCTTAATGAAATAGTAATGCAGTACAATAATTTTATACTGTATAATTTTTATAAAATTTACATCATTAATACAATACTAAAATGAAAAAAATACTTTAATAACATCATACGAAATCTAATAATTAATCTTCATCATTAGTTTTATCATAACTTGAATATTATCCAATAGTAGTATTTGGAGTATACACTGATGATTTGGACGTTGATTCATGTAGTTTCCCAACTCCGTGATGATGAAGCATTGAACATTTGAAACCATTTTCATACCCTTGAAATAACGTACTTGGTGTCCTTTTTCTCCACACTTATAACAAACTCTAATTCCATTCATGCATTTACCATGTTCATTCTTTCCACAGTTATCACATATGGGAAAATACTTCGTTCCCCTATTCCATTTATCCATCTTTCTCACTTCCATCGTTATCTTTTTATTTTTCTTCTCTTTAAATTCATAGGAATCAATGAATTATTTACTTATCTTCTTAACAAAAGATATTATTTCTTCATATGATGAGAATACATGGGATATTATTTCCCTCTTAAATGTTGGCTTAATACCATAAATGATATGATCCTTATTAATATTTCAATCATGTGTATTGATGGAATTCTGATTCCTTCTACTAGGAGTCATTTCTATACAATGGCATACACTAGGTTAGTTCATGAATAAAAAATCATAATTCAAAACTTGTAACATACGAAACATAAATTGAAATTATAATGGATATAATCTAAAATCATACAAAATTTTCATTGAGGAAGTATTTACTCTTAAAT
Organism: Viscum album; assembly: GCA_963277665.1. NCBI lineage: Eukaryota > Viridiplantae > Streptophyta > Magnoliopsida > Santalales > Viscaceae > Viscum > Viscum album. Next base: position 144,799,172 of record OY728123.1, on the reverse strand, counting down.
ACCTCATAATGGATTGTAATGAAAATGTCAATTATCCTAAGCATATCCACTGGGAGTGGCATAACCAATAGTTCAGCAAGGCCCATTGTTGTGTACCAGGATATCTCTAGCCAAACCCGAAACACCTTGTTAGAGTTATCACTCCAAGGTATATCTATTCCAAAGAAACCTCTACCTACTCGAATCCAGACATGGATGTATTTCATGGAAGATACACAAAATATCTACATTACCAAAATCCTAGGATGTTCTTATATACTACTTTTCAAAGTCGATCTTAGGGTAATTTTCATTAATCAGAGTTTATCTAATCTATTTACAAGGGTGTTTCTAAAATTTCTCTGATACCAACTGTAATGCTCTGACCCCAGTTACCCAGAGAAGGAGCATTATTTTCATACATTGTCATGATTAAAAGGAGTCATGTCCCAAAGGACTGACCGGTTTAGTAGTCTGGGAAATTAGATTACATACATTATCATTACATTTCAATTTAAAACATACAATACAAAATATGATATTTCTTTGAGAAATCTGTTATTCACTTCAGCTTAACCTCGCATATCAATCATAATACACTTCATAGAATCCTAGAAATATTAAACCTAAGAAAGGGGTGATCTCAGATGCTCAGTAAGGGTAAATAATTTTGCGGAAGCTATATACTTTTAAGGAAATATGTGAAATATAAACAACAATATTTTTAAACATAATCTTGAACATAATATGGAAAAATAAATTGAAAAAACTACATAATCATGGACATGTATATTCTATTAGTCGAATAATCACATGTAATAACTAATTTTATAATGATGTAATCCCTATCATCGTACATCATTAACACATAGTCAATGCCTTGTGCCAAGACAACAAATAAATTTTTTATCAACGCCTTGTTCCAAGACACTAGTTTGTCTCATGATACCTACCGATGCATCGAGGATCTATAGAGGACTCCACCCGTCACTTAATTTTTCCATTACATTCCTTATATGAAAAATTTGAAACAAAACATAAAAATTCTTATTAAAACTAGCATACTAAATGTCAATAAATTTACCACAAACCATGAATGGTATAAAAATATAACATTCATAGTCAAACAAATCATAACTCATTCAATACAATATTTAAGATTATATTATAATAAATCAACTTCAATCATAAATTATATCCAGTAAATGATGCTGACATAGTTGAAAATGATCAGTAAAATTTCTTGAGAGAAATATCAATTTTTGTGAAATCATTTAAAGGTCAAACATTTATAGAGGAAGTAATTAAAACGATATTTTTGAATCAAAGTGTAACATACCACGTTGAAACTTTTGAAGTGACTTATCCTTTCAAAACATTCATGTCCACATAAATAAATCCTTAAAATAATTTTGAAAATATGGATATAAATTAAAAGGATTTTGAAAGATAAATATTTAAATCATTTAAAATGAGGATATAGTTAAATCGAACCTCCCATAAAACCTTAAAATATTCTTTTTAATTTTTTTTATGAAATATGGGTATCGATAATAAATATTTTCATGTAAATACTTACACATAAACAATCTCAGATAATAATGAGATTGAGTAAACAACCATTACCCTTCACATTCCTTTAGTCGAAGGTACAATTAACCTTCTGTATAATAACCATGGTACATGATTAAATTATAACAGAACCATATTAATTTTTATTATATCATACATGAATAATTTATGACTTTTTACTTCCCATTTAATAATGATTTCCATGTTAAATTAAAATTTTTGGTCATAATCACTTTCTTTATCATACTTATTTTAACTTGTTATTTTGATCATATCATTTAGATCAGGGTTTAAAATTATCCAGAATATAAACCTTAATTTATATATCATATATATTTAGAATATAAATATTTATAATAGATTGATATATGAAATTTATGGAACCAATTATGGAGATGGTAGGCCGTACGTCTGCATAAACGTTGTTTTCATTTTCATATTTATTTTATAAAAAACTAAATGAATAAGATATATGTAAGTACATACATAAATTCATACATACATACATATATATATATCTTCATTATTATTATTATTTCATATATTGCACAATTATTAATAATATATATTTTTATGATCATTGTTGAATGGTGAACATTGGAATGAATCTCATCACGACATGTAGACGGTAATTCATATGTACGCATGAGTGACAATATCATTATATTGATGGTTAAATAGTATGTAATTAGATGTTATATCATATATAAATAATCATGAATATGTTATATTTATTATTTACATTAGTTATACTCAATATTATTCCCATCCAAATAATTATGTGTTTGAATAACAATCTCCACCATGGCGTGGAGACGGTAAGCTTTACGTACACACATATGGTGACATGGTCATTTAGAGGATGGATAGAACAATGAATAAGGTTATACCATAATGACAACAACATCAAAGTATGTAGGATTTACTAGAGTTATTATTTTTTTTATAGAAACAACAAAAAAATAGGTAGTGGAAGAAGAAAAGAACTTGTAAGAGGGTGGTGAAATTATTAAATCTTCTTCAGGTGTTTCCTTTTGAGTTGATCAAAATGGCTCTATAGGATGGATTTCTGATAAATGTATGGAATATAGGTTGATGTGATGGATTTTGGAAGGATATTTGGGCCAGGTTTGGCTGAGCCAATAGTATTTGGTGGTGTGAAATCAAGAGAAGGGGAAGTGCCGTTTTATAAGAGAGGTGAGGGTCACTTTAGGAAATGCTTGAAATATTATTTTATAATAAAATATTTTTCTCTTTCTAATGGATAAAAATGGTTTATTTAGAAGATAAGTTTTTTATGGGTTGAAAACATCTCAACCAATAGGTATATAATGGTTTAGGTCATCATATTAACCTTATCATGTAGATTAAACTCTTAGTTAAATTTTATGACATTTACCATGTATCTTTTTATTTTTATATTATATGGTGAATAAACATAAAATAACAATCCAAATAAACCCCATGTTGTTCAATATTAATATATATAACCTTATCTAGGTATTTTGGCTGATCCATATATTTTATGGAATATAATATCATTTAATAATATAATATTTGTTTTAAAAACTCATTTATGTCAATTTTGACAATATTTAGTATTTGGTTTCTGTAAAAGTCATCACAACACTATTACTGAGAACCAGATACATTTAATAAATTATAAAATGTCATATTCAACTAAAAATTTCGTGTATGTAATAAAAACATTGAAATTATATGTATTAAATTTTTTATAATACCATTTTTTGATTCTTTCATTAATAATGTAATTATTCCATCATCATTGTCTCATAAATAAATTTTATTATTTAATGTATAAACATTATAAATAAAATACCATGATGTTGTAAAACTTCTTATGTAGATACCCAAAGAAAGACGTACATTGACATTACATTACTTTTGCGTAATATATAATACATAATAAAAACAGACACACAAGGACCGTAATAGTTTAGTGTCTTTGGAAACTTGGAATATAAACTTCTAATAATGTTGAAAGATCCTCAACATCTCCCATAATGATCCTCCCCCTTTTCCATTACCTAAAACCTTTATTTTAATCCTGATGAAAAAAAACATAAAAAGGGTGAGCTCAAATGATCAGTAAGGGCAAACATAGATAACCTAAAACAATCCATAATCATTTGGAAGCAAAAACATGAACATGAAATTTAAACATCAAAATCTTTAGCAAAGACATAAATCATGGAAGTACGTAAGGCATATATCATAATGGAACATAAACCATGATAAAATATAATGTTAATAAAACATGTAATTGTGGAAACCATTCATCACATGTTATGATTTCCATAGTAGCCAATGAATTGCTGCCAAGACCATCTTAGTGGACAAAGTCCCTTTCTGAAACGAGTTCACTCCTCGTTTCAGTCCTGTAACACTGAACCGGATAAAATTACCATTCCAGCCATGTCTATCTCATGAGATATAAATCATTACCCAATGTATTATAGGGAGATATAGGTCCCAGCCATCTCATAATGATACCATTCTTATGTGTGCCACTAAATCATAAACCATACATCATAGCATAACCCATGTAACAAAAATGGGATTCTTAAACATCACGTCATCATAACATAATCCATAAAAGGATATCGTAAAAATATTTCCATCATAACATAATCAAATCTATGTAAAAATTGGGATATAAATAGAACCCTATATTAGCTTAGATGGAAAATAGTTTTGATAAAACAATTGAACTCCATTCTTGAGGAAAATATCCTTTCTACTTCAAGAACATTTTCCTTTCTTAACATGTCATATAATTTTGAACTAAAAGAAGTTGATTAAAAATAAACATGAAATATTGTAAAGTAAGATTCATGGAAATAATTTTCTAAAAATCCATTCATGCCGTATAAGTTAAAAAACATTCTTCTCGTACTTTGGCCGGAAAAGTCAAAAAGTAACTCGTACGAAAAACGACAAAAGATTCCTTTCATTTCTTTTACTAAAAACTCACTGAAGGGTAAAATTGGATTTAAAAAACTGTATGTGGATGGAAATAATATTAAATTTTTAGGAAACATGTAAATGGATGATAAATATTCTCCAGTAAATTCTGAAGTATGAACAATCTCGGATAAAAATGAGATTGTGAGATTTTCCCTTACCTTAGGTCTGATATGCTTCGTACGTATCCAAAAATCATGTATAATTATTTAAATAATGTCATTGACTTATTACAGAATCATATTCATTGTTATGATATCATATATGGTTCACTTATGACTTTATATTACCTTTTCTTTTGTAAGTTCCATGTTAAATTAGCGTTTTGGGTAAAATCGTTTTATTTATCGTACATGTTTGGACTTGTTGTTCTTGATATTATTACATATAACCTGATTTACATAATTCCAGAATGTAAAAAATGAGTTATATGTAATATATATTCAGCATATACATATATATATATATATATATATATATATGATAGATCGATAATTGAAATGAAATACACCGTTCATGGAGACAGTAGGTCGTACGTACGCATGAACACTGTTTTCATTTCCTTATTGAATTGAATGGAATTAATTGGATGACATACATATATATATATATACATAAATACATTATCATTATTATGTCATATATTTCATTATTAATTATTATATATACTTTATAATCATTCATGAATGGTTAATCATTGAGAATGAATCTCATCGCATCGCGGAGACGGTAGTCAGTACGTACGCACGAGCGATGATATCATTCCCGTAATTATTTAATTGAATTGGAGTGGATGATACAATATATAAGAATCAATATCACTTTACAATAATCATATATATATCTATTATTTACACCATTATACCCATCCAATTAAGGTGGTGGTGGAAAAATAGATTACACCACGGCGTGGAGACGGTATTCCGTACGTACGCACGCGCGGTGATTTCATTTTCCGTAGGATGGATAGATGGTGAAATAGGGTTGTTTCATACTTATAATAACATATAAGTATATTAGTTATACTTATGTTATTAATTCATAATGAAACAACTAAATAAGAATAAATGGAAGAAGAAATAAAGTTGAAAGAATCGGTAACAGACATTACCTCTTCTTTGAAGCGCCTCTTTGAGATCTTCTCTTAGGGCACTAAAATTGGTCTTTGAAGAAGACCAGGACCTCTAGGATGTTTCTAGGGAAGTTGGGAAGCGAAATGGGCAGGGTTGGGCCGAGATTTATGGCTCAAATTGGTGTGAGGAGGAGAGGGAGGAGGTGCCCTTTTATAAGGGAGGAGAGGGGCACCTTTGGAAATATAAGAAATATTAGTTTATATTAAATCCCAAACCCACTTAAAAACTTCCAAAATGACTCATATCCGAAGTTTAAATGAGATAGGGTTTTAATACCATAAACCAATAAAATTTAGAAATGTTAGGAATTTATATTAAACATTATCAACTTGATTTATCCTTATTTATCAATTTAATTTTATTTGTGGTAATAATATTCTAAATTTTAAATTATTATAAATATTTACATATGTGTTGTGAATTTTCCTTAATTGGACACTTTATGAAATTTTAGACCATATAAATTTAAATTTATAATTTTTTAATATTTTTGTGATTTTTAAACAATTTTATAATATGTTATTTTTATAAAATAACAATATTGTCAATTTTGACACTATTTATTTATTTGAATTTAAATAAACAATATTTAGGAGATATGTTCGAAATAAAAGATTTAATAGATTCATAACATGTCATATATATCTAAAAAATTAGTGGAGCACATTAAATAGTTCATATAATATTTACATTAATATTTTTAAAAACCATTTATTTGAAATTTCTATTAATAAAATAATTTCAACATCACTATTATGTCACCTTTAATGAAAGTTATTTAATCCCTAAAAATTATAAATTAGTTCATATGATGTAGATAATTTTATTATATTTCTGTAAACTATTAAAGTTTGAAGTTTCATTATGTTTATCACTAAAGTAAAATTATTATACTTATAAGATATTTGAAAGTGACATGTTGTCACTTTCTTTGGTTTTATTAATAATTAAATTATTTTGAAGGAAACAAGTCCATAAAATGAATCTATTCTGACCCTTAGGTGATATGGGTCATCTTTTTGTCATCCAATAGAATTTTGGAAGATTTTAGGGTAATTTTATAATCTTATATTTATCCTTTATTACCCGATTTACCTTTAACTATGGTAAATAAAATATACCGTAGTTACTATTCATAATGCCCAAAAAAAATAGCTTATTAACATAATTTGTACCCACTGATTCCAAATATGGAATCCATTTTTCCAAATTCAATACACAAAATAATCATAAATTATATTAAAATTAATCTCGTTGTCGAAAGAAAACGGGTTTTTGGTTAAAACATTGCAAAAGATTGAATTGATTTAACCTAAGAATTCACGGTAAAATCAATGCTACTGACATACATTATATTAAATGGTAAAAATATATTATATTTATGCATTAAAACCCTAAAATATTATAATTTAACCATATAAATTATTATGATGACAAAAGTTTTTTTAATTAAAATATAGTGTGTTTTTACTAGTCATTAAAATATGAAAGTTATCAGAAAAATATCAAAAATTTATTCAATGTAAATTTTATTATCCTGATTCAAAAGAGGAATTTTATTTTGAAAAATTGAACTTATAAACATTTCAATAACTAGATTTAATGTGGGCGAGCCATCAAAAGGCGTCAAAAATGCATTTTCTGAAAAATACTAATTTTACTCGAAACATTTATTTTTTTCTCATACCATGTTCTAGAAAATGTATAAGATGAATAATAATGTTATAAAATTAATAATGTAGTTAATACTATTCATAACGGCTAGTTCGTGATACTGTTATAACCATATATCGTTGTTTAGTAAAACCCGGTATTGCGTACAACACATGCTATCGAGGAAGGTCGCGATTGCGTGTAATGAAAGCCAAGTCAGGGTTGCGTGTAGTGAAAGACTTATTTGTTGTTTCGTATAAAAGAATCCAACCAAATTTCATTTATACATTGAATATATATATATATATACACTCAATGTTGCGTAGAATGACTATTATAAAACGAACTTGAAATTATGTGTAACACAATCTAAGAACAGTGTTGTGTATACTTCAAGCTAATACAGTGTGGAATATAGCACAAGATAATTTTGTTGTAGCATAAAACACATGACATCAAATAAATTAAAAAGAATACTTATAATAAAATATCGGGATGTTACATTCTACCCCCCTTAAAATTAAGTTCTCCCTCAAAATTCGTCGGGGTTATACATGGTCTTCTACTTGAAAGTTTCTTTAATCGAAACCCACATCGTAAAATGAAATACCAAAACATAACTTTAAAAACAAAATATGAAACGTATCGGTTACCCAAATTAACTAATCACTAGGTTTCCACATTGGAGAACATAGGTGAAAATATAGATATGGAAGAGAAATCTAACCATCATGTTCTGATGGAGAGTGGTAGAGTACATGGCTATGAAAAAGACAACATTCACAAAGCCATAGATTTGTGATGATCTAAGGTACCATATGATTCATCGCATATAAGGTCACTAGGATAGCATTTTTGGTTTTCAAGTTCCATTCCCTAAAGTTTATGAAAGAAATACTTACATGATTTTGGTACAATCTCACTGTTGTTCATGAATTGAACAATTTCTACTTCATCTCTTAATGAAATGAAGTTGATTTTGTTATTCGTGAAGCGTTAGCAGATCATGTGATAGAATGATGGGTCACTCCATCTATTTCAAACAAAAGCTTAGCAAAAGTTATAAGTCCATCTTATGGTGAGATTAATCATATATGGTTCCAAAAATAGACTTATACTTTATTTATCATAACTCTTAATAAAATAAAACAACTTTCCAACAACCAGGGACTTACTGTAGGCCAGTGGTAGGCGATAAAGGAATGTCGCACTTCGGTTGTGGGTTTGATTTCACTACTAGGAAAATCGGTTTTTGCACCTCTGGGTTCGGGCGACCGCCATTGGTGGTCGCTATTGAATGTATTAGCGACCGCTTTTGGCGGTCGCTAATACTGAAATAAATGGGCGGGATTTTTCCCTCCCCATCATTGTTGTCTTCCTCAAAATCACCACTGCCGCCGGTGATGCCTGCTATCGCGCCCCGCCGTTGCCCTACCACCCTCGGTCACCACCATCGCCATCTCTCATCAGCTCCGGTCACCCCTCCCTCACATTCCATCACCCTACAACCCTCCGGCCACCCCTCCTTCACATGTCGTTACACCCGCCCCTCCCTCTGGCCGCCGTAGGTCCGCCATGGGTGACGACTCAAGCTCTGGTTCGTCCTTGCGCCCACTGTACAGTTCCCGCGTGTCCGGCATCGCGCCCACCTAGTATCCCAGGCATATGAAACCATCTATTTTTAAAAGGACCTTTAGCGACCACCAAAATCGGTCGCTAATGGTTTTTACCGACCGAGAAAATGCGACCACAAAAAGCGGTCGCAAAGCGGTCACTAAAGACCTATAGCGACCGCTTTTGGTGGTCACTATTGGGTTGTATTATAGTAGTGTTTCCACAGCCATGTCTGACGCGATGAGATGTCTCCCATCCTGCATGTTGTCCTTTTTCTAAAACTACATTACTATATCATCCAATCAATAATATCAAAAAATGTTCTATCCTTAAACAATACTAACTTATGTCCAACATAATCCATTCCAATATTTAGGCTTATCAAAAATACTTATGTCCAAGATCATAGTATAAATAAAATGATTACATGAAATGTCACATAACAATCACGTGAATTCCATCATTTATCCCGAATATATCATAAGATATATCTTGTTGGTAAAATTACAAACATTTTAATAGCTTAATCACGTATTATCTTGAAGAATGAATACCCATTGATCCTTAGTGAAAACATGAATGTTGTTAAATTTTAACACTTTCCACACACCAAAATCCCAAAAATTCTATATACTCAAACCATTATATCACTTAGTCCTTATATCAGTCATGAGCTCATGAATACAATCGAACATCTCATTATCTTCTTATCCCTTCATTATGCGCATATCATCTTCTTTCCAAAAATATCTCAATCACTTTCCATTGTTACCGGTACCATAAAATTATTGAAACACACAATAGACCAATACATAAATATTCCAATATTACACGATACTGTATACAACATAATTTTGGAATCCCATTACATAAACGCTTAATCATTCCACCACATCATTTTCATATTCAACATCCCCAATAGTGATCGCATGTGACTTCCCTTTGTCCTCTACATTAAGTGGTTGCTCATGTCGATCATCATTAACCCTTGGATTAGGGCATTGATTAGCAAAATTCCCCATTTCATTGCACATGAAGATTTTAACTGTTGGTGGTGCATTCTCTGCAGTCTTTTCTTTATCATTAGTAACCCTTTTTCCATTACTTCGACACGCAGCTACTTGATTACCTTCGTTTCCACACTTAAAAAATTTTCTAGTCCCTTTATGACAATATCCACCATGCTTCTTTCCACACTTTGAGCATAAGGAAACATTCATATTCTTTTCACCATTATTTTGAGATTTATCCTTGAACTACATCTTTCATTTCTTGTCAAACCCATGAGATGAATATGTAACACCAACTTCCATTTCTACCTTGATAACACAACGCACAATTTCTTCATAGCTATTGAAGTATCTTATAGCTAATACCCTTGGAAGACTTGGTTTTATGCCACTGAAGAATCGATCAACTTTACATTCAGGTTGGATGATAAAGCCAGATGCATACCTTGAAAGCCATGTAAAATTCACTTCATATATACCAACAGAATCATCATCATTTTGATTTAGTTCATGAAACTCCTTCTCCATCTTTGTTCGAAGAATGTGAGGGAAATACTTATTGAAAAATAAGTTCTTGAACTCGTCCCATTCCATGGACTCAATTTCATCCCCTTGTCACATATTATTAATAAGATTCCACCATTGATCATCATCACCTTCCAAACGACACACTGCTAAGATGACATTATCATGTTCAGAACATTTAAGAACTGAAAATATCTTTTCAGTAGTATTGATCCATTGTTCAGCCACTAATGGATTAGAAGACCCGCTGAATGAAGGTGGACGCTGCCTCATGAAGGATTCAACAGAATGTTGGTCCTTCCTTTTCTCATTTGTATGTCCTTCATGATTCATAGCTTCAGAAAGTTGTGTGAGCATGGCTACAAGATTTTTCATTCCAGCACCCATAACGTTTGGTTGCTCAGGGGGACAATCATTGCATTGCCCGTCGCATTCCGCACTAACACGATGCCTTCGTGTTCCTACCATTGACTAAAACCAAGAAGTATAGTGTGAGCAACACTAATTATAATAGGAAAAACCACATAATCAAGAATAAAATTTCACACATAAGGTCTTATCATAGGTTGTTCATGGCCGTTTCTAAAAGACTAAGATTGTGTTCTATTCTTAGACATATCCTTAGGTTTCTTACTAAGGCTTTAACATCCTAGTTTTTAATTGTAGACTATACCTTTCCTCTGATACCAACTATAGAGACCCAATGCTTGACGTACATGGACATTACATTACTTTTGTGGAGTATCTAATACATAATAAAAACAGACACACAAGGACCGTAATAGTTTAGTGTCTTTGGAAACATGGAATATAAACTTCTAATCATGTTGAAAGATCTTCAACATCTCCCATAACGATCCTCCCATTTTTTGTTTCCTTACCTAAAACCTTCCATTTAATCCTGCTGGAAAAACAAAAAAAGGGTGAGCTCAACAGCTCATTAATGGAAAACATAGATAACATAAAACAATCCATAAACATTTAGAAGCAAAAACATGAACATGAAATTTAAACATCAAAATCTTGAGCAAAGTCATTAATCGTTGAAGTAAGTAAGGCATATATCATAATGTAACATCAAACATGATAAAATATAATGGGAATAAAACATGTAATTGTGGAAACCATTCAGCACTTGTTATGATTTCCATAGTAGCCAAGGCATTGCTTCCAAGACCATCTTAGTGGACAAAGTCCCTTTCTGAATCGAGTTCACTCCTCGTTTCAGTCCTGTATCAGTGAACTGGATTAGCTTACCGTTCCAGCCATGTCTATCTCATGAGGTATAAATCATTAACCAATGAATTGTAAGGAGATATAGGTCCCACCCATCTCATAATGATACCATTCTTATGTCTTCCATAAAATCATAAACCATACATCATAGCATAACCCATGTAATAAAAATGGGATTCTTAAAAATCACGTCATCATAAGATAATCCATAAAAGGATATCGTAAAAATAATTCCATCATAACATAATCAAATCAATGTAAAAATAGGGATATAAACAGAACCATATATTATCTTAGATGGAAAATAATTTTGATAAAACAATTGAACTTCATTCTTGAGGAAAATATCATTTCTACTTCAAGAAAATTTTCCTTTCTTAACATGTCATATAATTTTGAACTAAAAGAAGTTGATTAAAAATAAACATGAAAACATGTAATGCAAGCTTCATGCTAATAATTTTCTAAAAATCCATTCATGATCTGTAAGTTAAAAAAAACATTCTTCCCGTACTTTGTTCGGAAAAGTCAAAAAGTAACACGTACGAAAAATGAAAAAAGATTCCTTTCATATCATTTACTAAGAACTCACTGAAGGGTAAAATTGGATTTAAAAATTGTAGGAGGATGAAAATAATATTACATATTGAGGAAACATGGATGTTGATGATACATATTCCCTATTAAATTCTGAAGTATAAACAATCTCGGATAAAAATGAGATTGTGAGATTTTCCCTTACCTTAGGTCCGATATGCTTCGTACGTATCCAAAACTCATGTATAATGATTTAAATAATGTTATTGACTTATTATAGAATCATATTAATTGTTATTATATCATATATAGTTCACTTATGACTTTATAGTACCCTTTCTTTTGTAAGTTCATGTTAAAGTAGCATTTTGATTAAAATTGTTGTATTTATCGTACATGTTTTGACTTGTTGTTCTTGATATTGTTACTTATAACCTGATTTAATTAATTCCAAAATGTAAAACATGATTTATATGTAATATATATTCTTCAAATACACACACATATATATATATATATATGATAGATCGATAATTGGAATGAAATACACTGTTCATGGAGACGGTAGACCGTACGTATGCATGAACACTATTTTCGTTTCCTTATTGAAATGAATGGAATTAGTTGGATGACATAAATATATATATACATAAATCTAGTATCATTATTATTTCATATATTTGATGATTACTTATTATATATACTTTATAATCATTCATGAATGGTTAATCATTGAGAATGAATCTCATCTCATCGTGGAGACGGTAGTCCGTACGTACGCACGAGCGATGATATCATTCCCATAATTATTGAATTGAATTGGAGTGGATGATACAATATATCAGAATCAATATCACTTTACAATAATAATATATAGTTATTATTTACACCATTATACCCATCCAAGTAATGTGGTGGTGGAAAATAGATTACACCACGGCGTGGAGACGGTATTCTGTATGTACGCACACACGGTGATTTCGTTTTCTGAAGGATGGATAGATGGTTAAATATGGTTGTTTCATACTTACAATAACATATCAGTATTTGAGTGATACTTATGTTATTACTTCATAATGAAAAAACTAAATAAGAAGAAGTGGAAGAAGAAATAATGTTGAAGGAATCGGTAACGGACATTACCTCTTCTTTGAAGCACCTCTTTGAGACCTCCCCTTAGGGCACGAAAATTGGTCTTTGAAGAAGACCAGGACCTCTAGGGTGTTTCTAGAGAAGTGGGGAAGTAAAATCGGCAGGGTTTGGCTGAGAATGAAGGCTAAAATTGGTGTGGGGATGAGAGGGAGGAGGTGCCCTTTTATAAGGGAGGAGAGGGGCACCTTTGGAAATATAAGAAATATTAGTTTATATTAAATCCCAACCCCACATAAAATCTTCCAAAACGACTCATATCCTAAATATAGATGAGATAAGGTTGTAATCGCATCAAAAAATAAAATTTATAAATGTTAGGAATTTATTTTAAACATTATCAACTTGATTTATCCTTATTTATCAATTTAATTTTATTTGCGATAATAATATTCTAAATTTTAAATTAATATAAATAATTACATATGTGTGGTGAATTTTCCATAATTTGACACTTTATGACATTTTTGACCATTTAAATTTAAATTAACAATTTTTAAATATTTTTGTGATTTTTAAACAATTTTATAATATGTTATTTTTATAAAATAACAATAGTGTCAATTTTGACAAATTCATTTATTTGGATTTAAATAAACAATATACAGAAGTTATGTTCGAAATAAAAGATTTAATAGATTCAGAACATGTAATATTTATCTAAAAATGTAGTGGAGAACATTAAATAGTTCATATAATATTTACATTCTTATTTTTAAAACCATTTATCTGATATTTCTCTTAATAAAATAATTTCAACATCACTATTATGTCAACTTTAATGATAATTATTTAATCCCTAAAAATTATAAATTTATTCATATGATGTATATAATTTTATTATATTTCTTTAAACTATTAATGTTCGAAGTTTCATTAAATTTATCACTAAATTTAAATTATTATACTTATAATATTTAAGAAAGTAACATGTTGTCTCTTTCTTTGGTTTTAATAATAATTAAATTATTTTCAAGGAAACAAGTCCATACAATGAATCTATTCCGACCCTTAGGAGATATGGGTCAACTTTTAGTCATCCAATAGAATTTTGGTAGGTGTTAGGGTAATTTTATAATCTTATATTTATCCTTAATTACCCAATTTACCTTTAACTATGGTAAATAAAATTTACTGTAGTTACTATTCATAATGCCCAAAATTAAAAAGTAGCTTACTAACAAAATTTGGACCCACTAATTCTAAATATGGAATCCTTTTTTCCAAATTCAATACAAAAAAGTTTCGTAAATTAAATTAAAATTAATCCCATTGTCGAAATACAACGGGTTTTTGGTTAAAACATTGCAAAAGATTGAATTGATTTAACCTACTAATTCAAGGTAAAATCAATGCTAATGACATACATTATATTAAATGTTAAAAATATATTCTATTTATACATTATAACCATAAAATATTATAATTTAACTATATAAATTATTATGATGAAAAAAGTTGTTTTTAATTAAAATATAGCATGTTTTTACTATTCATTAAAATATGAAAGTTATCAGAAAAATAACAAAACATTATCCAATGTGAATTTTTATATCATGATTCAAAATAAGAAGTTTATTTTGAAAAATTGAACATATAATCATTTCAATAGCTAGATTAAATGTGGGTGTGCCATCAAAAGGAGGCAAAACTGAATTTTTTGAAAAATACTTATTTCACCCGAAAAAATTATTTTGTTCTCATACCATGTTCCAGAAAATGTGTAAGATGAATAATAATGTTATAAAATTCAAAATGTGGTTAATACTATTCATAACGTCTAGTTCGTGATAATATTATAACCTTATATCATTGTTTAGTAAAACCTGGTATTGCGTACAACACATTCTATCGAGGAAGGTCGTGATTGCATGTAATGCAAGCCAAGTCCGGGTTGCGTGTAGTGCAAGACATAGTTGTTGTTTTGTATAACATAATCCAACCATATTTCATTTATAAATTGATTATATATATATACACACACTCAATGTTTCGTAGAATGACTATTATAAAACGAACATGAAATTGTGTGTAACACAATCTAAGAATAGTGTTGCGTATACTTCAAGCTAATAGAGTATGGCATATATCACAAGATAATCATGTTTTACCATAAAACACATGAAATCAAATAAATTAAAAAGAAAACTTATCATAAAATATCAGGTTGTTACATCTTATCTTTCTACGGAATACTTATAGTCGAATTTATCTTATGTATAACCCTATATTAAAATTGTTTTAGTTATAAAACATAGAATTTATCACTTTTAACACTTCTTTAAATAAAATAATAATAAATGTCCTAATATATTATAGGGGGATTAAAGTGGATAATATTGTATTCCTAAGGTATTTCTGGTTGAATTACACTTATCCAATATAATTAAGAAATGTTTTAGGGTATTTATAATATCATTTTTACCCTTAATTACCCTATTTAATTTGAATCGTGGTAAATAATAGTCAAAAGTTACTATTAAAAAATTTATTTTCATCTTATTGAATCACAGTTTTCTTTTTGATGTCAATCGTGTTTCTCGGATTTTTTTAATTCAACTCACAGAAGCAGTGCAATTATGTTTTATGCAAATTTTCTAACATGCCTAAATAGAGGGTAAAAGAGGTTAAAGAGTTCAATAAAATTTTATACATCTAATTTTATTATAAAATGACTCTAATGAATTAAATTGAACTTATATATGTATTATATATCTATTTTTACTTAAAATAAATTTAAATAAAATAAATAATTATTTAAATAAAATGTCGGTTTTAAATAATAACGCAGTGTTTTTCAATATTCATCAAAAATTGAATGTTTTCAGAAAAATACCAAAAACTCACCCTAAGATAATTTTTATATCACAAATTAATAAACGAATTCTATTTTACCAAATTCAAATCATAAAAGCTTCATTTATAAATTTAAAATCAATTCCCTTTGTCAAAACCAAAAAACAGATTTTTCTAAAAGTAAAAACTATCAAAAGATTGACATGTGTTTAAGTCAAATTTAAATGTGAAATTACTTAAAATGAACTTAATTGTATTGAATGAAAAAAATATAATATAAATATACTTCAAAACCATTCAAATTCATAATTTATCATTATAAATTATTTTGATTTAAAAAGTTTTTTTCAATTAATATTTAGTATTTTTAACTATTCATCAAAATATGATAATTATCAGAAATGTACCAAATATTTTTCTAAACTAAATTTTTATATTCTGATTCTAAAATATAATTTCATGTCATTAAATTTAATATATTAAAGGGTCAAATATTGGTTTTAAAAATTGATTTCCATTAAAAGCTGGTAAATTTCATTTTTTAGAAAAATACTTCTTTTATATGAAAAAGTGAATTTATTCTTATATTATGTATAGTAAACAAATAATATGGATTTTAAAGTTATATAGAGTTTATAAGATTCAAAATACAGTTAATACTACTTATAACCACTTTATGAACAACTTGTTTGGTAAGGTGTGATGCGCTCGAACTCGGTGTTTCGTGTAGCACAATCTATTTAATTAATTTAATGAGATAATATAATATGAAATATTACGGTGTTACATTCTCCCCTCCTTCAATAAATTGTGTACTCGCAATATGAAATTGTTCTTTAAAAATAAATGGTTAAAAATAGAAAAATACCATTGTGGAAAACTCACATCAGAAAATGGGTTAATAAAATTTAATTTTAATAAGTGGGAAAGGGAATGAAAAATTCACCACCAAATTTTGATATAGATTAGAAGAGCATTGGTGGATATTGGAAACACATAATTGGAAGAAAAACGTAAGTATTTATTGGGATCTATCGAGGTCATCAATCACAAACAAGTGTAAAATTGAGGGCTTCAATGCCATCAATATATGATGATTAAAAATATCATTAGTTCAAAAAAACCTAACGTATTAGGATAACAATTTCTTTTTTTATGATCCCTTACATAATTTTTAATAATTAATTTATTCATAGAATAAGAGGAAAAAAATATACTTGACAAGTAGAGTTTCATCCATCAAACAATTTCCTACCACAAACTCATCTTTCACTCTAAAATATAATATAATTCAAAAATATTCTATTTATCATAATCGTATAGGGTTCTAAAAATAATTAATTTATAATCCATTTGTCATACTATTTAATAAAACAACATTATACAAACTAGGAAATCACATAGGATATTGGTAGGTGATACACCCTTGTTTCCATGCGGTTTTGGGTTCAAGTATCACGACCTTGCTGGATGTGAAGGGTTGTCTCCTGACCTCTGAGTTGTCCTTTTCATAACAATCCAAATAAAATCTTATGAAATTATTAAACCTTAACAATAGAATCAAATGAAAAACATAATCCATTTCAACCTTTAGTCTTATCGAAAATACTTCTGTCCAAACTCATAGTCCAAAATTTATAAGGAAGGTAAACATAATGAAAATATTTTCTCCACATAATAACATGTTAATACCTTCATCATTTAATATTTTAAAACACAGTAAACCCTGAATTACCATAATATAAAATTTGTTACATTCATGCTCTTTTATTCCATATAGAATACTGGATATACTCCTTGTATCCAAAAATGTTGTAAACTCCAACAACGATGGAATATACAAATCTTTAATCAGTTTCATGGTAGACAACAATATCAAATATAATTTATCCAAATCAATCATTGATTATTCCAAAATCACTACCTAATTATCATAACCATATTATTGTTCATTTCTCTCTCAACCATATATTTTTCAAATCATTTAACCTGCTATTGTGTCACATTTCTTGGTTCCATACAATCTCTAGTCCATAATGAAATAGTACTGCAATACAATCCTTTAATATTCTATAATTCTTATAACATGTAGATCATTAATACAATATTCTATTGACAAAAAACATTAAAAAAACATAAGAAATATAATCATTCCTCTCCATATTTGGGTGTATCATATCATTATTATTATCTAGTAGCAGCATTTGGGGTATAATTTGATGATTTGGACATTGATTCACGTAGTGTCCCAACTCCTTGTAGATGAAGAATTATAATTTGAAAGCTTTTTATTACCCTTGCAATCACGTACATGGAATCCTTTTTCTCCACACTTATAGAAAAATCTCATTCCCTTCAAGCATTTTCCAAGGTGATTCTTTCCATAGTTATAACATATGGGAAAATACCTATTTCCCCTCTTCCCTTTATCCATATTTCTCTCTTCCATCCATGTATTTTCCTGATTCCCTTCAAAGACATATAACTCAGAGAATTATTTACTTATCTTATTAACAAAAGATTTTATATCTTAATATTATGAGAATACATGGGAGAGTATTACCCTTTTAAATTATGTATTAATAGCATGAAATATATGATCCTTATTAATCATTCAATCACATGTATTACTGGAAATAGCATTCCTTCTACTAAGCATCATTTCTAAACAATGGCATACACTAGGTTAGTTTATGAATCAGAATGCATAATTCCAAAAATGTAAAATACCTAACATAAATTTAATAGATTATTCATATAATCTATAATCATAAAATGTTTACTTTGAGGAATTATTTACATATAAATACTTCATAATAGATTGTAATGAAAATTTGAATTATCCTATGTATATCCCCCAGGAGTCTCGTAACCAATAGTGCAACAAGGCCCGTTGTCGTGTACAGGATACCTCAGGTAAAGAGCAAAAATCCTTGTCGGTATATTCACTCCTACGTACATCTGGGCTAGAGCCGCCTCTACATACTTGTATCCAGACATGGATGTATTTATTGGAAAATATACAAAATCTCTACATTACAAAAATTCATGGAAGTTCTTCTATACTAATTCTCAAAGTATATTTTAGGGTAATGTTCTCTAATCATAGTTTATCTAAATATATTTCTAAGGATGTTTCCAAACTACCTGTGATACCAACTATAATTCCCAGACCCTAGTTACCCAGAGACGATGCATTATTTTAATACATATTCATGATTACAAGGAATCGTGTCCTGAAGGACCGATCGGTTTAGCAGACTTAGAAAATAGGTGACATATGTTAACATTACATTTCATTTTCAAACATACAACACAACATGTGATATTTCTTTGAGAACTCCATTATTATTTTTTAGCTTAACCCAATATATCAATAATAATACACTTCTTGGAATCCTGGGAAAATAAAGCATAAGAAAGGGGTGACCCAGATGCTCAGTGAGGGTAAATAATTTGGACTACTATATAAACATTTATGAAAAGTTTTGAAATATAAACAACAGTCATTAAAACATAATAATGAACATAATATGGAAAAAATAAATCAAACATCACCATATAAACATGCACATGGATATTCTACTAGTCGAATAATCACTGGTAATAACTACTTTCATAATGAGGGAATGGATAACGCTGGATATCATTACGACATAGTCAAGGCCATGTTCCAAGACTAAAAATAATTTTTTTGTCAAGGAATTATACCAAGACACTAGTTTTACTCATTAGACCTTCCATTGCATCGAGGAGCTATAACGGTCTCCACCCTTGACTTACTAAGTCCACTGCATTCCTCATATAAAAAAGTTGAAACCTAACATAAACATTCATATTAAAACTAGCATACGAAATGTCAATACATTAACCATAAACCATTAATGGTATAAAAATAGAACATTAATAGTCAAACATATCATAACAGATTCAATACAATATGGAAGATTGTTTATAATAAATCAACCTCAATCTAGAATAATATCTAGTAAAGGATGCTGACATACTTTAAAATGATCAGTAAAACGTTTTGGGAGAAATATCCTGTTTTTGTGAAATAATTTAAAAGACACACATTTATAAAATAAGTAATTTAAAAGAGATTTTTGAATTAATGTGTCTGATACCGCTTTGAAACTTCTGAAAATAACTATCATTTTAAAACATTCATGTCCAAAAAAACAAATCCGTAAAATGATTTTGAAATCATGGACATTAATTAAAAGGATTTAGAAAGATAAATCCTTAAAACATTAAAAATGATGATCTAGTAAAATAGAACCTACCATACAACTATAATATATTCCCTTTTTAAGCATTTTTATTAAATATGGTTATCTATGGTAAATATTCCCCAGTAAATACTTACACATAATCAATCTTGGATAATAACAAGATTGAGGAAATAACCCTTACCTTGGACGTTCCTTTGGTCAAGGGTATGTTTAACTACATATATAATAACCATAGAATGTTATTAAATGATGAAATTACCATATTAATATTTATCATATCATATATGATTAAGTTATGTCTTTATACTACCCATTTAACAATGATTTCCATGTTAAATTAACATTTTGGGTAATAATCACTTTCTTTATCGTACGCGTTTTAACTTGTTATTCTTGATCGTTTCATTTAGATCATGATAAAAATTATTCCAGAATATAAAAAATAATTTATATATCATATATATTTAGAATATAATTATTTATAATAGGTAGATATATGAAATGGAAGGCACTATTTATGGAGACGGTGGTTCGTCTGTACGCATAAACTATGTTTCCGTTTTTATATCGTATTAAATGGATGTAAGTGAATAAGATATATGTAAGTTCATATATATATATATAGAGTAGCACTATTATGTCATATATTACATACTTATTAATAATATAAATTTTTTTAATCATCGTTGAATAGTGAATGTGGTAATAAATATCATCATGTCGGGGAGACGGTAATCCGTACGTACGCACAAGCGACAATATCATTATATTTATGGTGTAATTGTATGTAATTGGATGGTTTATCATATATCAATAATCATATAAATTTTATATTTATTTTTTACATTAGTTATACTCATTATTATACCCATCCAGATAGTGTAGTGTTTGAATAAAAACTACACCACGACGTGGAGACCGTAAGCTATACTTACACACGTATGGTGACATGGTAATTTAGAGGATGGATAGAATAATGAATATGGTTTTACCATATTTATAATAACATCATATTATGTATGAGGTACTATATTTATTATGTTGTTATGGTAAAAAAAGAGATAGGAAGTGGAAGAAGAAAAGAACTTGAAAGATGGTCGTGAAATCATTTCCTCTTCTTCGGGTGTATCCTTTTGAGTTGATCAAAAGGGCTCCATAAGTTGGATTTATGATTAAATTAAGGCCTCTAGGATGACTTGAGTTAATATGGAAGGGTATTTGGGGATGGTTGGGCCATGGAAAAAGGCACTGGAGGTGCGAAATCAAGAGAAGATGAAGTTCCCTTTTATAAGAGAGGAGAGGTTCATTTTTGGAAAATCTTGAAATATTATTTTATAAAATAATCATTTTTGGTTCCTAATGGCACCCAAATAATTTATTTCTCATATAAGGTGGTTAGGGGTAGAACAACTCTCAAAAAATTGGTTTTATATAGGTTTAGGTCACCAAATTAACTTTATATTTTAGATTTAACTCTTAGTAAAATAGTTTGAAATTTACCACCTCTCTTTGGATTTTTATATTATATGGTCTATAAACTTACTATAACTAGCCAAGATAACCCCAATTTGTTCATTATTAATATATATAACCTTATATAAGTCTATTGGCCATGCATTATATTTTTAGGAATATTATATCATTTAATAATATAATATATGTTTTAAAAACTCATTTATGTCAATTTTGACACTATTTAGTATTTGGTTTTTGTGAGAGTCATAACAACTTGAATACTTAGAAAAATATACGTTGGATAAATTATAACATGCCATATTATCCTTGAAAATTCATTTATGTCATAATAACTTTTAAATTATATTTATTTTAATATTTATAATACCATTTATGTTATTTATTTATGAATAAGTTAATTACTGCATCATCATTGTGTCATAAATACATTTAATTATTTAATGGTCTAAAAATTATAAAGAAAATAACATGATTTAGGAACCATTTTTATATTTCTAATGAATATTTTTAGTTTAATTTATCTTTTGTATAACCCTATATTAAAATTTTTTTATTTATAAAACATTGAATTTAACACGTTAAACTCTTATTTAAATAAAATAATAATAAATGTCCTAATCTAATCCAGGTGGATCAAATAGGATCATATTTTATTAAAAAGGATGTTTTTTGTCTAATTACACTTATCCAATAGGATTAAGACATGTGTTAGGGTAATTATAAAGTCATTTTTACCCTTAATTGCCCTATTGACTTTTAAACGTGGTAAATAAAAGTCAAATGTAACTATTCACCAAAAATTATTTTCATCTTATTTAATCACATTCTATATACTAATCGCAACTGTATCTCTTGGAATTTTGGAATTCAACTCACAGAACTGCAAAAATTATGTTTAGGAAAATTTGCTAACGTGACTAGAAGGTGGGTAGAAGTGGATTAAAAGTTCAATAAAATTTTACACATATAATTTTATTATAAAATGACTCAAATGAATTAAATTTAACTTATATAGGTTTTATATATCTATTTAGACTTAAAATAAATATAAATAAAATAAATATTTATTTAAATAAAAAGTCTGTTTAAAATAATAACACAAGGTTTTTCACTATTCATCAAAAATTTAATGTCTTCAGAAAAATACCAAAAATTCACCGTAAGATAACTTTGATATTCCGAATTAAAAAATAAAGTCTATTTTACCAAATTCAAAACATAGAAGTTTCATTTATTAATTTAAAATTTATTCCCGTTGTCAAAACAAAAAAAAGCGTTTTTTTAAAAGTAAAAACCATCAAAAGATTGACATGTATTTATATCAAATTTAAATGTGAAATTACTTATAATGACCTAAATTGTATTAAATGTTACAAATATAATCTAATTAAACTTTCAAACCATTCAAATTCCAAATTTATCTCGATAAATTATTATTATTAAAAAAGTTGTTTTCAATTAAAAATTATTATTTTTTACTATTAATCAAAATATGATACAATCAGAAAAGTACCAAAAATTTATCCAAACTAAATTTTTATGTCTCTATTCTAAAATAGAATTTAATTTCATCAAATATAATATATAAAAGTGTCATATATTTGTTTTAAAAATGGTTTTCCTTTAAAAGGAGGTAAAATTACATTTTTTGATACATACATCTTTTATCTGGAAAAATGAAATTATTCTTATATTAGGTCTAATAAACACATAATAGAGATTTTAGAATTATATAGAGTATGTATGATTCAAAATGCAGTAAATACTATTCATAACTGCTTTTTGAATAGTTAGTTTGGTAATTTGTAGTGTGCTCGAACTCGGTGTTGCGTGTAGTGTAAGATTTTGAAATACATTTTTCATGACCCGACCCTACCAGTCTCGAGCCAAAAATACCACAAGCTAGCCTCCATAGGCCAGGGGCTGGCGACAAGCACCGAAGGTGTAATGATCTTGAGGATTCCTTTTCCTAAGTACATGTACACACACACACAGCCCACTCGATGCAGAAGTGCGGAGTAAAAAAGAAAACCAAAGTAAAAAAACAACAATTACTCAACTGCTATCAAGCATCAACTTTTAAATAGAACAAGTAATGTGATGAAAACTACTGACAAGATAATTGAACAGAAAAAGGTCAAAACATGTGCACAACCCGAAAGGTGCCACAACCTGACAACAGGTAATCAAAAATAAACACTTAGTGAGCCTCACAGCTGAAATTCCTACTATGACCATGGAAGGAAGCCCAAGCTCATGTGTCCTCTTCGCTCCTTCGTTGTCTTGATAAAAATGTCTTTCATCTGCAATGGAACACCATGTTTTGGCAAAGACCAAGCTTGGGTGAGTATAAAGATACTCAGTAGGTTGCCCAGAAAGCTAGAGGGAGTAAAAAAGGAGGTACTAAAACAGTAGAATTAGAGAGAACAAAGAACAGTGTAAGATTACAATATAGAGAGTGAGGCTCAACCCAACATAAGTAAAAATGTAGACTCATCTAACCAAGAGGAGCTGGAAATGGAAAGAAAGTGGCATACCCTGTGCGTCTTCACTTCTCCTAGAAGGAAAGTAACCGAACCCAACGAGTGGGAACAAACATTGGTTATATATATATATGTGCTCAACACGAAACTCGAACTAGTTTGTAAGGAGAGCTCTATATCCAATATCAGCCCAGGAAAAGTCACCCACAGTTCTAAGGATATCCATCACTGATGCCCAAAAGTCATGCACGCCAAATATTTCTCATCACTGAACCGTACAACCAAAGTTTGTGCTCTGGTAATCACGGAGAAAAGTCACTAACTAGCCACATTGGAAGGGATGAGTCTGAAGGAAATCATCAGGTAACCCAAAGCCCATCACAGCTGGAGGATAAGCCCTAAGAGGTCGTCAAGTAACCCACTGCTCAGCTCCGCTAGAGGGTAAACCCTAAGGTCAACGGGTAACTCACTACCAAGCCCTGCTCGATGGTAAAAACTAAGGTCAATGGGAAACCCACTTTCCAGCCTCACTGGAGGGTTAACAATAAGGTCAATAGGTAAACCACTGCCTAGCCCCGCCAGAGGGTATACCCTAATATACAGGTGGGTAACCCACTGCCTAGCCCCGCTAGAGGGTATACTCGGAACTGGTTCGATAACACCGCACTGCCCGTGCCATCACTGGGTGTCACTAACATCTCTAATGTGGGTTGGTTTAGAGTGCGTCAAAGGAACCTCCGATGAATGCCCTTTCATGTTTCCACATTTAATGAGATCTCTAAAGAGGCTCTGCATGACCAAATAGATTAAAATTTTGCAATCCTCATGGAAAAACATGCATGATAGACTATTCATTCACTTAAAATGGACTGGAGATGAAAAAGATATTCAAAACCGCTTTGTGCCCAAATGATGTCTCATGGGGCCCACACCTCGATCCTGAAAAAGGTTAGACAAACTATTCCATCATGATTCTCTCAAAAACATAGGCCAAATCAACTATTCATTCTCCCTGAACAGACGTCTGATGATAAATTCACAGTACGCTACTTATAGCTTAAAAGACGGCCCATGGGGCCCACACTTCAACTCCGACATCAATGCCTGAAACAACCTTGGACTACATCTTATCAATTCCAGGGTCACAACGTCGCTGACGGTGCCTAGAAAGGACTCCACATGTGCTTGCTCCATTCGAAATAATAATCTTGGCGAGGCACTAAATAACACTTAATCGGCGTGTCGCGTCACCGAGCACCAATATCGGGAATTAAAATTATCCATGACCACCTCAAAACATCCTTCTCAAAATTAGGACCGCGTAACAGCAGACGACATGAAATTTTGATACACTGTTTGAGAGTTCAAGGGATCTTAATTCCAATGGATGTAGATGGGGTGGGCCAGACCGGTTCGGCCAGTCCACCCCTTTAGACTGGCAGTCCGCAGCTCGACCGCCCGGACCGCTCAGTCCACCGCGACCCACAATTCACTGCACGGGCTATGGTTCTTTTCCCAAACCGAATTCAACTGGACATGCTCATTTTCCAAGGTGCATGCATTTTGCAGGTCCAGGTCCGCACCCGGGGTCACGAAGACCCCGATCTTCTGTTGCACGCCGACAGACAAAGCCGGCTGACCCATGCCCATGGGCTCCCGCATGCACCGCCACCATTGTCTCCGGCCACCGCTCACCCACCGTCCCGGATACCTAAGGAGCTGCCGCTGCTGCCAGGGCTTGCTGGACCGCCGCCTAGACTCGCCAGACCACAGCACAGAGCCACCGAACCACCCTAGATCAAACAGAAAACAGTGTTTATTAGCCAGGAATATACCCGGAGCCACCCCGGACGCCCCAGGACTCGGATTTTAGATCTAAAAAAAGATTTGGGAAGCTCAGATCGAAAACTAAGAATCTAGGGCCTTCTATTGAATAATAAACATCAATTTGACACTATAATTTGAGTTCTATGATGATGCAGAAAAATTTAAAATGAAACGCAGCGAACCTACCTCACAGGGTGTAGCTCATCGCTTCACAAACGAACCGCTGGAGCCGTAAGCACCACTCTGGGGAGGAGGGGATCATGAATGGTGGTGGATTAATTGTTGGGAGAGGTTCATCTGGGGAGAAGATCATACGGGATGAAGGGAGGGGTGGTGTTTTTTAATTATGACAAATAATTAATTAATATTAATTAATTCTTAAACACCCACCAGTTGTCTCGTACATGAACTCTCGACATGGTCAGGGTTAAGCCATCCCTAGGATAAAATCCACATTTTGAGTGCGATGGAGGTCTTAGAATATTAATTCGTGCCTTCGTTCAAATGTTACAAAGTTCATGACCGAGGCCACAGAATTACGAAAATGCACCTGGTGGCGTTTTGCACAGAATGGTCTTACCCGCGAGAGTTACACCCCTCCAAGGGTAAATGGAATGCTCCGGACTCAATGTTGAACTTGGTTTTCCCATTTGAGAAACCAGTTAAGGGTTATTCTATTTATTTGGCATGTCCTATTTGAACACACTTAAAATTTATATCCGGCCACACCGGGGCTCAGAATCACATGTCATCTAAACACCCTGCTCTAGAATAACATCATGAAAATTTCAAAGTCTTTTAGGCTAAAAAACCTGGTTTTTAAATCATTCCCTCCTTCAAGTTTTTTGTTCCCGAATAACAAAACTACAAAAACTAAACGAGATACTGGGCCCACATCTAGATCTCCCACTCTCGGGTGCTCTCCTGCACCCTCCTGTGCCACCACAACACACGATCCAATGGAATGGTCCGTCCACGCATAGTCTACTCCTACTGGTACTCAATAGCCACCAGTTGCTCCGCAAAGGTGGATCCATCCTCAATGTCTAGCTCTCCCTAGTCGATGATGTGTGTGGGGCCGTGCAAGTATTTCCTCAGCTACGATATGTGGAAGACGTCATGTTCCCTCTCCAGCTATGTGGGTCGAGAATGATAGTAGGAAACCTCACCAACCCTGCACATGATCTCAAATGTCCCAATAAACCTCGGGGATAGATTACCTCCCAAGACATACCTTCGTGTTCCACACTGTGGGGAAAATCATAAAAAGACATGGTCCCCCTGCTCGAAATCCAAAGGCCTGTGACGACGGTCTGTGTAGGAATTCTATCTGCTTTGAGCCATCCTTATCCACTCAAAAATGACCTACACCTTCTCTATCATAGCCTGCACCAACTCTGGGCCCACGAGAGGAGTATCCCAAACCACTGTCCAGCACCACGGTGACCTAAATGGTCTCTCGTATAGGGAATCCAAAATTTTCATGACAATAGTATAGTGGTAACTGTTATTATACGTGAACTCCACCAAGGGAAGGTGATCCTCCTAGCTTAGGCCAAAGTCTATCTTTCAGACCCTGAACATATCCTCCAACAGCTAGATAGTGTGATTGGTCTGCCCGTCTGTCTGGGGGTGAAAATCTCTACTCATCTACAGCCGAGTCCTAAATTCCTCCTGTAGGCCTCACCACAATCATGATATAAACCGAGCATCATGGTCGGAGATGATCATTGAGGGCACTCCATGACGGTGGACAGTCTCCCGAACGTACAACTTCCCAAGACATTCCACTGAACTCTGGTCCCTGATGGAAAGGAAGTGCGGAAACTTTTTGAGTCAGTCCACTATCACCAAAATGGAATCATGGCCCTTAGTTGTGCGAGGGATCCCTATGATTAAGTACATAGGTATTCTATCCCACTTTCACTACAGTATATCATGGGGCTACAATAACCCTCCCAGAACCTGATGATTTGCCTTCACCTGCTGATAGGTAAGACACTATGAAATGAACTCAGCTATTCTCTGCTTCATACTAGTCAACCAGAACTTCCGTTGATGGTTTATGTATATATTCCCCTCACCGGGATGTACATCTAAGGGAGAAGTGTGGAATTACCACATCACCTCCTCCTGCATTTCTCCTGTTACTATAGCTCACCCCTGAAACAGGAACTCATGATTCCCACCTTCCGAATACCCATCAGGTGCATCGCCCATGGATATCTGATCACGCAGTACCTCGCTGTCAATATCCCCCAGCTGGGACCTTCTCACACGCTCAAGGAGTGACGAAGTCAACCTCATTGACTGTAGAAAATCCATACCTCCTACTCCACCAAGGTCAGATGTAGGGAAGCCAACTGCTCTAAAGATTCTTGCACTAGAAGATCTTGGGACTTCCTACTAAGAGCATATTCTAATATGTTGCCCTTCCCTCGAGTGTAGACTCTCTCGAAATCACAGTCCTATAGAAACTCAAGCACGTGCCTCTACCTTAGATTTACATCCCTCTGAGTGAATATGCACTTGAGGCTCTAGTGGTATGAGTAAACCTCAAAACACTCACCCAAAAGGTAGTGTCTCCATAACCTCAAGGCGAAGACTACTGCTACCAGCCCCATGTCTTGAGTTGCATAATTCTACTCATGAGGCATCAACTGCGTCGACCCATATGCAATCATTTCCCGTTGCTGAATCAGCATGCACCAAAGCCCAGATTTTGAAGATTCATAGTATACCATGAACTGAACGCCCTCCTCTGGTAGCCTCTACACTAGAGTACTAGTCAGCCTCTGCCTCAACTCCTCGAAGGCCTTCTGGAACTGATCAGTCTAGATGAAAGGTTTTCCCTTCCACGTCAATGGGGTCAAATGGGCATTAATCGTGGAGAAGTCTTCCATGAACCTCCTATAGTACACTGCCAAACTAAGGAATCTCCGCACCTCAAACAAATTCTTGGGTGGATCCCAAGCATACACTACCTCTATCATTGTGGGATTTATGGCTAAACCTTGTTCGAAAATGGCATGACCCAAGAAAGTAAACCTCATGAATCCAGAACTAACACTTCGAGAGCTTCCCATATAGCTGGTGCTCCCGAAGTAAGTCTAGGACAATCCTAAAATGCTCCACATGCTTCTCTTTCTAAGAGTAGATGACTATGTCTTCAATTAGTTCAACTCAAAACCGCTCCATGTACGGCTGGAAGATATGGTTTATCAAAGGCATGAAAATGGTTGGGTCCTTCATCACAACAAAGGGCATCACCACAAACATGTAATGCCCATAACGACAACGAATAGAAAACATTGGGATATCAGCCTCACAAACCCTCAACTAGTGGTAGCCAGATCGAAGATCAATCTTAGAGAACCACTTCGCACCACTCAACTGTTTGAAGAGGTCATTAATCTAGGGAAAAGGGTACTTGTTCTTTATCATGGGCTGATTCAGGTGATGATAATCCACAGAAAACTGTAGGCTCTTGTCTGCCTTCTTCATAAAGAAGCCCGGGACTGCCCAGGGGGACACACTAGGCATGATGAATTCCTTCTCACGAAGGTCTTCCAACTGAATTCATATCTCCCAAAGTTCGGTGGCTTCCATCCGATAAGCTGCACATGATATCAGGGAAATCCCTGATTTCAAGTCAATATAGAACTCCATCTCTCACCTCAGAGGTAGTCCTAGGACATCCTCGGTGAAGAAGTCCATGTAGTCCTATACAAATATGGGGATCTAGGTGCATATAGTGTCTATTGCTCTGAGATCCATGCAGGACAAATCGTGATAAAAAGGTCATGGTCTCCTTCTCGGAGTACCCACCTGCTCTGCCACAAGGACTCGTTCACTGAGGATAGTGAATCTTTTCCTATCATAATGCACGGACCTGAATTTTCAATGATGAAAGTCGATTTTGGTGTGATCCATGGAAAACCAATCCATGCCCAAGATGATGTCTTATGTTTCCCTTGTGATGACGTGTAGGTCCCACGTGAAGCTCTATCATCCGAACGACAGTTCACACTGTCTGCAGACAAAGGTCACTAATGAGGCACATCCCGTAGGAAACTTGATGCTAAGCGCAGGTGTTAGTGCCTCTACTGGGAGCTCCAACTCCTGTAAAAAAAGATGTTCTATAAAATAATGGCTGGTGCATGGGTCTACTAGTACCGAAGCTAGTGTAGAGTAAACACAAAGCATACCTCAGACCGTCTCATGTGTCGGGGGGTCACGAACACCCATAGCCTGAAGCTGCACACGTCCTTTCCACCAGCTCCCTGAGAGTGGCATGGGCCACCCGGTCAATGTGGTGGAAGGACCTCAAAAGGCCATCCACCACCTCTAGGCACTGCTACTCTGACTGTGCTGCCTCCCTGAGGACCAACCTGTACTCGCCTAGGATATCCTTGGTCACAGAGCTGCCTCTGCCTCTGCGATGCGCCCACTGCCTTCCATGGCTGCTCGGTACACCTGTTCATGTAATCCCGTGCTATGTGACCCCGCCCATCACAAGAATTGTACCGACTATCTCTTGACTAACCTGGTGGTCTACAGTGCCACTACGGTGTACGACCCTGCCCCCGAGTCTACTCATGGAATGGTATCCTCCACTGAGGCTCTACAATATACTACATGTCTGCTACCGAAGACTCTTATCTGAAGAGGCCACTGCCAGGCCCTGCCAGCTGGAGTCCCTCATCCAATAAGACCTCTGTCACAAGAACCCGTTCTAGCACCCCGACATAAGTAGGGATGCACAATAGTTCTAAAATAGCACAGATTACCCTACAAAGACCTTGCTCAAACATCCGCACCCATAAGTTACTATTGTGGATCAAATCCTATGAGTAGTGTGTCAGATAGGTAAACATCGCCATGTAATGCACCATAATCATCCCCCCTGCTTCAGCTCCAGAAGAACCTGAATCTGAAAGGAGAGTAATCAAGAGGGGGAGTACACCTCCGAGAAGAGCTGCTGGAATCTATCCCACGTGAGAGAAAACTCGTCGTGGGTCTGCGTAACCAACTCCACCAACGCTCGACCGTCCCGAGGAAAAGGCTGGCAGCTAGGGCTACCATCTGGTCTGCTGGTGTCTATACCATCCTAAAAATTTGTTCCATCGACTCTCTCTAGTCTTCCACTAACTGAGGATATAGGTCCCCACAAAACTTCTACGGCCACTGATGCTGGAAGTCTCAGAGCGCACTCAGCCTGCGCTCAACCTCGACCGGTACTACCAGAACTAACCGCCTCTCTCTAGATGGAGGGGCTACCGCTAAACCATTGGGTGGATGGGGATCACGTGAGGGTCTCAGAACTGATCCCTCATTGCTCACAAGGTCGTCGTCACGAACTATAGAGGGTAACCTGGCTTGCTGTTATCAAGGGGGCATCCTAAAAATTATCAAGTATTACCACGATTAGATGAGCACACACACACACACACACACACACATATATATATATATATAACAGTAATAATAATGGGAATCTAACTCAAAAAAGATATTCAAAGACTCAATCCAACCAGATGCATGTTCCCAAGTTCCATGTAACAAGTGTCTCAGTTTTCTTAGTCAACCAGAGGGTTATCAAGGTCGTAGTGAATGGATACGCCGGCTGCCCGTATCATCACTTGACTTTCTAGCCTGAGAGCCACTCTAATGACACATCTACACTATTTCCCTAAATCCCAACCAATTCTATTTTAGGTATGTCCAAAACATTCCCCATGGAACGAACCATTCCCCTGATACAACTTTTTCATGACCCGACCCTACTTTTTTTAAGCTACAACTACCCCAAGCGTGCCCATATAGGCTATGGGCTGGCGATAAGTGCCGAATGTGTAACAATATTGGGAGGTCCTTCTTCTAAGTACCTATACACACAACCACATCCCACTCGATGCTGAAGATCAAGGTAAAAATAAAAAAAAAGGAAAAAAATATAACTCAACCCCAATCATGCATCCACTTCTAAATAGAATAAGTAATGTGCTGAAAAGTACTGACAAGATAACTGAACAGAAAATGGGAAAACACGCGCATAACCCGAAAGGTGCCAAAACCCGGAAACAGGTAAACCAATGTAAATAGCTAGTGAGTCTCACACTTGAATGTCCATATATGACCACTGAAGGCAGCCCATTCTCCTCTGTTCTCTACGCTCCTTCATAGTCTCAATCGACATGTCCTTCATCTGCAAGGGGACACCAAGTGCGGGAAAAGCCCAAGAAGGGGTGAGTATAAGGATACTTAGTAGGATTCCCGAAAAGATCGAGGGAGAAAAAAAGGAGGTACTAAAATGGTGAGTAGTAGATAGAACAATGAACATTGTAAGAGTACAATAGAGAGAGTGCATCTGAACCCAACAAAAGTTAGGATGTCAACTCTTCCAACCAAGAGGAGATAGACAGGGAAAGCACATGGCATTCTCCGCCCGTCTTTAACCCTCCTAGAAGGAAAGTAACTGATCCCAATGAGTGGGAACAAACGTAGGGTGTATATATATATATGCTCAACAAGAAACTCGAATGATTGTGTAAGGGGATCTACATCTCCAAGCTCAGCCCAGGAAAAGTCAGCAATAGTTCTAAGGATATCAATCACTAATGCCCAAATGTCCCGCACACCAAAGCTATCTCATCACTGAACCGTATAACCAAGGGTCCCTCTCCGGTAATCATAAAGAAAAGTCACTAACTAGCCTCATAGGAAGGGATGAGTCTGAATGAATTCATCATGTAACCCACATCCCAGCACACCTGGAGGGTAATCCCTAAGAGGTCATTGGGTAACCCACTTCCTAGCCCCATTTTAGGGTAAACCCTATGGTCAATCGGTAACCCACTGCCCATCCTCTCTATATGGGAAAACCCAAGTTCAAAGGGTAACCCACTACCTAGCCCCATTGGAGGGTAAACCTAGAACTGGTCCGATAACTCCGACATTCCTGTGCAATCACTGGGTGTTACTAACATTGCTACTATACGTTTGTTCTGTGTGCATCAAAGGAACATCTCAGCAATGCCCTTCCAGGTTTCCACAATTACTGAGATCTAGAAAAAGGATTTACACACCCAAAAATATTACACCATTTCAATCCTCGTAGAAATACATGCATGATAGACTATTTATTCTCTTGAAACAGACTCCAGATGAAAATGTTATTCAACATCACATTGTGACTAGACGACGTCTCGTGGGGCCCACACCTTGATCTCGAAAAAGGTCAAGAAAACAGCGACATCGTGACACTTCTATAAAAACACACCAAATAGAATATTCATTCTCCCCAAAAGGATGTCTGATGAAAAATTCACAGCACGCTGCACACAGCTTAAATGATAGCATGTGGGGCCCATGCTTCAACTCCAGCTTCAATACCTGAAACCACCCTCTAGTACATTATCTTGATTCCAAGGTCACAACATTGATGAAGGTGCCCAAAATGGAATCTTGATATGCTTGCGCCATCTGAAATAATAATATCGATGAGGAGCTAAATAACACTTAACAGGAGTGTCGCTCCACCAAGCCCCTGTCTCAGGAATTAAAAATCCTCAAAACCATCTAAAAACATTCGTCTTGATCCGACGATCGTGTTTCCGTAGATGGTACAAAATTCTGATACACGGTTTTAGAGTTCAAGGCATTGTAATCCCAACAAATGAAGATGGGGTGGGCCAGACCGGTTCAGCCGGTCCTCCTCATTAAACCGGCGGTCTGCGGCTCGGCCGCCCAGACTTCCAGTTCCACTGCAGCTCGTGGTTCACCGCACAGGCCACAACGCTTTTCCTGGACTGGCTTAAGACAGTCTGGTTCCTTTTCCATGGGACCCACATTTCGTGGGTCCCAGTCTGCACCTGAGGTCACGAAGACCCCAGTCTTCTGCTACACGCTGACTGGTAAAGCCGACCGACCCACACCCCTGGGCTCCCGCATGCGCTGCCACCGTCGCCTCCTACTGCTTCTCGCCCACTGTCTCAGAAACCTGAGGAGCCGCTACCGCCGCTGTCCCGAACCGCCTAAGGATCCTCTGCCGCCACCAGGGCTCTCCATACCACCACCTAGACTTGCCGGACCGTCGTACAGAGCTGCCGGAATGTCCTAGAACAACTAGAAATCAAGGGTTTTTGGCCAAAAAACATCTCGGGGCCATTCCAGACGCCCCAAGACTCAGATTTTTTATTCGAAAAAAGGGTTGTGAAGCTTGGATTGAAGCTTACGAATCTATGGACTTTGCTAAATTAGTAAACAGAAATTAGACAATATAATTTGAGTTTGAAGAAGATGCAGAAAAATTTAAAATGAAATGCAACAAACCTACCTCGTAGGGAGTAGCCCCTTGCTTCACAAACGACCTGCCCGAGCCGTAAACACCTCACTAGGGAGGAGGGGGAGCTAGAAGGGAGGATTCTCCTTTGTTGGTGGAGCTTTGGCTAGGGAGAAGTTCTAAGGGGAAGAAGAGAGGGGTGTAGGTGTTTATATAGGGAAAATAATTAATTAAAATTAATTAATTCTTAAACACCCACCAGTAGGCACATACACAAACTCTCGATGGTGTCAGGGTTAAGCCTTCCCTTCAGTAAAATCCACGTTATGAGCACAATGGTAGTCTCATAATTTTAATATGATCCTCTATTCAGAAGTTATAAAGTTCACACACAAGGCCGCTAAATTATGAAAATTTCTATGGTGGCATTTTTGACATAAGGGTCGTGCCTGCAATAGTTACACCCCTCCAAAGGTAAACGGCATGCTACAGACTCAACAGTGCCCTCAGTTTTCCCATACGAACAACCGTTTAGGAGTTATTCTATTTATTTGGCAATTATAGTGTTAATTCACTTAAAATTTAATTATGGTCACACCGAGGCTTGGAATCAAACACCATCCGAATTCCCTTCTCTATAATAACATAAACAAAATTTCAATGTCTTACAGGATCAAAACATGGGTTCTTAAAACATTAATGAGATATCATTCTATGAAATCTTGGGGTGTTACAATCAATTTCAACCAGTTCAACCAATAAATTCATAACCAGCAAGACCTTTGCTATCAATCATGGAAAATATACTCTTCACCTTTATTTTAATGGCATATAAATGGTTTTGTAATGAAGAAAATGAAAATAAGAATCAAAGGGAAGCACTTTCTAACCTTTAACATCAAATAGGTTAGATATAAAATACCCAGTTAGAGAGATTTCCATTTACTCTACCAGGTAACACAAAGACATACCCATGTAAAGAATAAATTCTAGTGGTTTTGAGGAGTTGGAAATTTTTAGATCCATAGAAACTAGGTGTAGTATAAGGAAGACAATTTTTGGATCCCAAAAATAATTCAACAGTCATAGAAGAAAAAAACGATGAATAATAAAATAAATCTACTCATGCGACACCTAAATAAGTGCCAATTTCTACAAAAATTCCAACAAGAGAGAAACTTTGGGATGAAGTCTATATTACTCCACAAACATATAATCTATCCATACCCTTTCTGAGAAGGTTATGGAATAGAATAAATTATGGTAAATACAATAATATTCTGGATATGTTCAAGAAAATCCACATTAACATTACTTTTTTTGAGGAAAACAATCAGATGCCTACATATGAAAAATATATTAAGGAACTACTTGATAATTAAAGAAAAAAAGAGGACCTAGAAGTCAAATCATTGGATGAATAATTCTCTAGTATTATTCAGTGTAAACTTCCTCTTAATTGAGATACCTTGTAGGTTTTTCAATTCTATTCACAATATATGAACACAACATCAAAAGAACCTTGTACGATTTTGGATCCAATATCAATAACAAGATCATTAATGTATTATTCCAGATAGGACTAAATGAATTCAAACCAACCAGAGTATCACTCCTATTGGATGACCGATTTGTAAAATATCCTCAAGGAATACATGAATATTTCCCCATCAAAGTCTTCATATTCATTTTTAAAGTATAATTTTTCATTATGAGCATTGAAGAGGAAAGATATATTACAATCATCTTAGGATAAAAATTAATTTCCTATATAAATGCAGTATAAAATGTAAATAAAGGAATAATCATATTATAAGTAGGTGAAGAACATGTCATTTTTGACCTAACAATCGAATCAAAAAAATAGATTATCCTATTGACTTCTTGGATATATTTCTGACAGATGACCGAGAAGGCAACATAAACATTGGAGAAGAGAGTGACGAAAAACTCCATAATGATGATGAGGAATATGATTTTTAGGAATTGTAAAAAATAAAACCTATTAAAGGGTACATAGTCCCACAATCCATACCCTCATTCTTTAATCAACATAACCTTGATTTGAAACCCCTTCCCATTACACTCATGTTTTCCTTTCTTTAGTCCGTTGAATCACTACCAAATAACATTACGTCTGAACATTCTTAGTTAGAATTGGGAAAATTCGTAACGACCCGACCCCAGCTACCCAGAGTCGGTGCATTACTTCGTAACATTGGCATGATTACAAAATATCAAGTCTCAAAAGACCGATTAGTTTAGTAGCCTTGGAAACACTAAATACATTTGTAAACATTACATTACATCATAAAAATGAAAACTGCAGTAACATGGTATCCTTAGTCCACACTCATATCTCTTTCTGACTATCCTTGCAGGTCATTCATAAAATACTTCTTCACATCCTGGAAAATATTAAAACATTGAAAGGGGTGAGCTCAGATGCTCAGTAAGGATAACAATATTGCGGAAGCTTTCATAAATAAACATAAACATTTAAGGGAATGTATAACTAAAACAAAAGCATTTTAAACTTGAACATCAACATAATATGGAAAAAGTAAAATGAGATAATGCCATTTACTTCTTCACATGGATATTCTACTGGTCGAATAATCACATGCAATATCAATAACCATTTTCATAATGATGGAATGCATAATGCCAGACATTATGAAACATTTTTTCAAGGCCACCGCCAAGACGTCTAAAATGATTAAGGCCTCGGCCAAAACCATAAATCAAATTGGGAAAGGGCCTCGGCCAATTCCACGTCTAGTTGTCTCATGAGACCTACCGATGCATCGAGGAGCTATAGCGGGCTCCACCCATCACTTATTAAGTCCAATGCATTCCTAATATGAATAGGTTTAAACATATCATAAACCATAACATAATCGTATCACATAAAACATGCATAAAGGAAACATAACATTTCCACATTTCAATCACAAGATATCAATACAACACATTGATATAATAAAAACGCTTTCAAAACCATTTTCAATACCAAAATAAAAGAAAGTTAAAACTTTGTATTTATTTTTCATTAAAAAAAAGTGATGGCTTGTAGAGAAATCCGAAACTAAAATAATGGTCACGGCGGCGGAGAAGTCATTGTCGCTGCATACGTACGACAAAAATATCCCCTTTTTTCATTTAGTAAATGGTTCGTATAAAAATATTCCTTTTGAATAAACGTAAAATTCAAAGGGGTTTATACACCGTATAAAAGAAAGTTGTGTATAAAACCAAATATGCCTCAATGAAAGGAGATTGAGACGAAGTTCTTAAAAAGATCATTTTTAAAATAAAATAGATCTATTATGTGTATTCACTATAGGTACACATAAAGAAAGTAAAAATACAAAAAAATACAAAATAATATCGTGACATAATTTTAAAGTAGGAGATTAACCCAATGAATGGAAGTTGGGTTAAGAAGATCCCTTACCTCATGTCCGACTTGACTCAACCGTTCTTTAACCTCCTGAATAATAAACTAGAGTTAATATCTACCTTATTAAGAACCATTTTCAATTTAATTATCCTTTTTATATCACTTATTACAATGTTATGAACATTATGTAATTATTTAAGTTAATGACGGTCGTTTTGTCGATCTTTGGTACTTGAGTCAACAATAAACTTCTTATAATTACAAGTTGTTAATGTGGTGAAATATCCATTATATCCAGGATTATATTCATGATTTAGTTATCATATATAACATATATATTCAGTATATAAATGCATTTATAATATTACATAACATTTAGAGGTAAGAAATGAAATGCACCGTTCATGGAGACGGTAAGCCGTACGTACGCATGAACGCTACTTTCATTTCTATTTCATATTTAATGGAATGATGTTATAATTGTATAAAGTTATAATATAATTCCAGTATAATATAATGTATAATACTATTTACTCCATCCTTTATACATCCCACTTATGACATTAACGATTCAAATCACTTTAAGGGGGCGGTAGTCCGCACTTCCTAAAATGAAATTATCGCATTTACCCCTAATGGAAATCATAAAGTATTCCATAAATGAGAAATAAAGAAGCATAAGGAAGACATTAAAATAATATATATATCATATATGAAAATAGTGTCATCAAAATGGTCACCATTAGAGGTGTTAAAGGAATATTGAACAATCATCATTTCGTGAGGCAGTATTTCGCCACCCACAGAAACAGTATGTTCTTTAACCATTAGATGAAGGTGTGTGTAAGTGTAAACCAAATCCATATCATAACAAAATCCTAGTATATTTTAGATACTGTTTTTGTTACAAAATAATGGAATAAAAAGAGTTTAAGGGGTTGGAGAAGCAAAATAAAACAAAACAACATTTGAGAATACATTACCTTAAAATCGGGTAACTCTTTTTTATTTGAGCCAAAGGCTTCCTTGGGAAGAGTTCTGCCCAAAGTTAGGCTTCTAGGAGTAATGGAGTAAAGTGGAGAGAGTATTTTGGCAGTGTTTGGCCGAGCCAAATGGCTTGAAAGTGTGAATGAGGTGGTAGAGGTGGGATCCTTTTATAAGAGGAGAGGAGGGGCTCTTTTGGAAAGATTGAAATGTTACATTATTATACAATGATTTTAGGATTCTAAAGGTCCAAAACTAATATAATTAGTGTATAAGGTGATAAGGGTTCGAAATATACCCATCCAATAGTCTTTGGACAAGTGTAAGCCTTGGATTGTACATTATCTTTTCATTTTATTAAAATCGTTAAATAATGAGGTCATCGCTGCATCATAATGATGTCATAAATAATTTAATTTATTTAATGTCTAAAAATTATAAAAAAAATACTATGATGTATGAAATCTTTTTATATTTCCAATGACTATTTATAGTCAAAAATATGACTTGTATAACCTTATGTAAAAATTGTTTTAGTAAATCATTTCATGTTTGTGTCATTTTTTACTTTAACATTAAATAAAAGGTATTTATGTCATTTTCCAACTAAAGTGGCTCCATGGGGTCCCCAAGTTGATCCATGGATTTTCTATGCCGGCCACGGCACATCCAATGAGGGTAGGACATGTGTCAAGCTCATCTCATATTATTAAAACATTATTTTTACCTTAAACTACACTAATTACCTCTAATCGCGATTAAGAACTTAAAAGTTAATATTCACCAAAAATTATTTTAATCTCATTGAACCAAATTTTACTTCATAATGACAACCATGTATGTTAGATTTTTGAAAATCAAAACCCAGAAGCGGTAATATTTCATTTAAACGAAAAATCAGTTATTTAACTACCACTTAGTGGTTTCACTATTCATCAAAAATTAAAGTTTTTCAGAACAATGCCAAAATTTCACCCTAAGATATAATTGATATTCCGAATTCAAAAATGATTTCTATTTTACAAAATTCCAAACATATATTTTTCATTAATTAATTTTATAATTAATTCCCACTGTCACACCAAATAGCGTGTTTTTAAGAAACAATTTATATTAAAAGATTGACAATTGTTCATGAACAATTTCAATGTAAAATAAATTCTAATGACCACCATTGGGTAAAATTGTAAAAATATATTCTAATTATACTTTAAAACCACTAAATATTATAATTTATCACAATAAATTATTTTGATTAAAAAATTTGTTTTAAGTATTTTTCATTATTCATAAAAAAATTGGAAGTTCTCAGAAAAATACAAAAAATTCAACATAGTCTAATTTCGATATTCCGAATCCAAAAATGAATTCCATTTTGAAATATAACATTTCTATAATTTTAAAAAGTGGTTATTACTATTCATAACGGCTACTTTGATTAGTCGCGGTGTTTTAGAACTCGAAGTAGCGTACAATGCAAGCTATTGAATTATTGAATGAGAAGCGTATCATGGAAGCTCGGGGTGTTACATTCTCCCCTCCTTCAATAAATTTCATCCTCACAATTTGAAATTTTTCTTGGAAATAAAAGGTTGAAAATAGAAAATACCTTTGTGGAAAATCCACATCGGAAATAAGGTTAATAAAATTTTGTCTTAATAAGAGGGAAATGGAAATAAGAAAGTCACCACCAAATTATAATCTCGATAAGGAGAACATTGGTGGCAATTAGAGACATATAATTGGAGGAAAAACGTAAATATTTGTAGGGAGTGATTGAGGTCATCAATTACAATCAACTGTCAAATTGAGGGCCTCAAAGGCTT
Organism: Viscum album; assembly: GCA_963277665.1. Lineage (NCBI taxonomy): Eukaryota > Viridiplantae > Streptophyta > Magnoliopsida > Santalales > Viscaceae > Viscum > Viscum album. The sequence goes on along the minus strand of OY728123.1, from coordinate 144,758,465 downwards.
CAATATATGTTGATTTAAAATATCATCAGTTCAACAAGACATAAGGTATTAGGATAACACCTTTTTTTGTTTTAATATCCCTTTACTAAAGTTTAAGAATTAATTTATTCATTGAATAAGAGATATGTATATATATATTTATGCTTGACAATTAGAGTTTCAACCTTCAACTCATCTTTCACTCAAAAAGAAAATAGAACTCAAAAATATTATACTTATCCTAATTGTATAAGGTTCCAAATGTTAACACATACCATTTAGATTAGTAAAATTATTTTGTAATAACCAGGGACTTCCTGTAGGCTAGTGGTAGGAAATAAAGGCCTGTCGCACTATGATTGTGGGTTCGATTCCTGCAGCTTTGTCCGACGAGACAGGTTATGCCCCACCCTGAAGGTTGTCCTTTTCCTAAAACTATAGTATTATATTACTCAAAAAATAATCTTCATAAATTTTTTAACCTTAAACAATATTATCCCAAATATCAACTTAATCCACTCCAACCTTTATAGTTATCCAAAATACCTCTGTCCAGACTTTCTCTAAAAGTTCTCTTAATTCCAAAATCAATTTAACAGATTCCCCAAACAAAGTAAAGTTTCTTTTTTTGTCACATACAAAAAATATGATTACCATCATCATATTAAAACCTTACTGAAATCAACAAGTACTGCAGTACAATCCTTATATATATATATATCACATTATTCTAATAACCAGAATATAATCCATGAGTCCAAAAGCACCAATACATTAATTATTCTGCTTCAACTGTAGTAACAGAATAAGATTTTCCTTGATCCCTTGGCCTTTTCTGAGGTAAGTTTCCCTGACACTTAGGACATTCATTTGCATAATGACCCATTTCTCTTCAATTGTATCATTAAACTTTGATAGCCTCTTTCTTTCCCTTGCAATCACGAGCCTGGTGACCTTTTTCTCCACATTTATAACAAACTTCCATTCCTTTTAGGCAAGTACCAGGGTGATTCTTCCCACAATTATCACATAATGGAAAATCTTTCTTTCCCTTTTTCCATTTATCTGTCTCTTTTTCCACCGTTGTCTTCTTCTCTTTCTTTACTTTGTTGTCATAAGACATAGAGAATTCTTTTTCTGTATTGATAGCACATGAGACAATATCTTCGTATGTTGAGAACTATTGTGATACTAATGCTCGACAGAGAAATGGTTTTAACCCATCAAATAAACGATCAATATTACCTCTTGGGTTACGTATATAATCTGCAGCATACCTCGCTAACCTTGTAAAGTTGGCCTCATACTTTGCGACATTCTCATCCTCCTTTTGTTTCAGACTCAGAAATTGCCTTTCCATATCTGCTTTATGGTCATGAGGAAAGTATTTCTCTATGAAAAGATCTTTGAACTCCCCCCATTCCATATTCGATATGTCATCGTCTTCCTTTGTGTTTTGAATCAATGACCACCATTGATCAGCATCTCTAGTGAGGCGGTAAACTGCCATGATAACCTTTTCCCTTTCACTACTCCCCAAGGCGTGGAATATTTTCTCTAAGGAGTTTATCTATTTCTCAGCTACTAATGTATTTGTACCCCCATTAAATGTTGGTGGTTGTTGCCTCATGAAACGGTCTAACATTGATCCTCCACGTTGCCGATCAGGGTGCTCCATATGAGTAAGGTTATTATTCATAACCTGAGTGAGTTTTCCTAGTATGGTAATAAGTTGATCAGCACCAGTTGTATCTCCAGATCCACAATAATTATCTTGAGCAGGAGGGCAATCCCTAAACGGAGTGCGTACATTGATACAGTTTCCATTCCTTCCACTAAGCACCATTTCTAAAAAAATGGCATAAACTAGATTAGTTTATGAATCAAAATACATAATTCCATACTTATAAAATACTTAACATAAATTGAACTATTTATGGATTTAATCCATAAAAATGTTTTCTTTGAGGAAGTATATACTCATAACCCTTCATAGTGGTTTGTAAATAAAATGAGAATTATCCTAAGCATATCCCCCAGGAGTGTCGTAACCAAGAGTGCAGCAAGGCCCGTTGTCGTGGACTAGTTCCCGTTCGAGTCTAGCTCAAAGCGATATTTTTGTGTTTTACCCCTAGGAACATCTGTTCCAGAGCTGCCTCTACATGCTCGTATCCAGATAGAGATGTATTGCTCGGAAAAAGCACAAAATCTCTATAATACCAAAATTCTAGGATGTTCTTCTATACTAATCCTCAAAGTCTATCTTCGGGCTATGTGCTCAAATCAGAGTTTATCTAAATCTAGCTTCCAAGGTTAGTACTAAACTGCCTCTGATACCAACTATAATGCCCCGACACCAGCTACCCAGAGTTAGTGCTTTACTTCGTAACATTGGTATGATCATAAAAGATCATGTCTTGAAAGACTGATTAGTTTAGTAGCCTTGGAAACACTAGATACATTTGTAAACATTACATTACATCATAAAAATGAAAACTACAGTAACATGGTCTCCTTAGTCCACACTCATATCCCTTTATGACTATCCCTGTAGGTCATTCATAAAATACTTCTTCACATCCTGGAAAATATTAAAACATTGAAAGGGGTGAGCTCAGATGCTCAGTAAGGATAACAATATTGCGGAAGCTTTCATAAATAAACATAATCATTTAAGGAAATGTATAACTAAAACAAAAGCCTTTTAAACATGAACATCAACATAATATGGAAAAAGTAAAATGAGATAATGCCATTTACTTCTTCACATGGATATTCTAGTTGTCGAATAATCACATGCAATATCAATAACCATTTTCATAATGATGGAATGCATAATGCCAGACATTCTGAAACATTTTGTCAAGGCCTCGGCCAAGATGTCTAAAATGATTAAGGCCTCGTCCAAAACCATAAATCAAATTGGGAAAGGGCCTCGGCCAATTCCATGTCTAGTTGTCTCATGAGACCTACCGATGTATCGAGGAGCTATAGCGGGCTCCACCCGTCACTTATTAAGTCCAATGCATTCCTCATGTGAATAGGTTTAAACATATCATAAACCATAACATAATCGTATCACATAAAACATGAATAAAGGAAACATAACATTTTTACATTTCAATCACACGATATCAATACAACACATTGATATAATAAAAATGCTTTCAAAACCATTTTCAATACCAAAATAAAAGAAAGTTAAAACTTTGTATTTATTTTTCATTAAAAAAAAGCGATGGATTGTAGAGGAAGCCGAACCTCAAATAATGGTCACGACGGCGGAGAAGTCATTTTCGCCACATACGTACGAAAAAAATATCCCCTTTTGTCGTTTAGTAAACGCTTCGTATAAAAATATTCCTTTTGAATAAACGTAAAAGTCAAAGGGGTTTATACACCGTATAAAAGAAAGTTGTGTATAAATCCAAATATGCCTCAATGAAAGGAGATTGAGACGAAGTCCTTAAAAAGACAATTTTTAAAATAAAATATATCTATTATGTGAATTCACTATAGGTACACATAAAGAAAGTAAAAATAATACATAATACATAATAATATCATGACATAATTTGAAAGTAGGGGATTAACCCAAAGAATGGATGTTGGGTTAAGAAGTTTCCTTACCTCGTGTCCGACTTGAATCAACCGTTATTTAACCTCCTGAATAATAAACTAGAGTTAATATATACCTTATTAAGAACCATTTTCAATTTCATTATCCTTTTTATATCACTTATTACAATGTTATGAACATTATGTAATTATTAAAGTTAATAACGGTCGTTTTGTCGATCATTGGTACTTGAGTCAACAATAAACTTCTTATAATTACAAGTTGTTCATGTGGTGAAATATCCATTATATCCAGAATTATATTCATGATGTAGTTATCATATATAACATATATATTCAGTATATACACACATTTATAATATTACATAACATTTAGAGGTAAGAAATGAAATGCACCGTTCATGGAGACGGTAAGCCGTACGTACGCATGAACGCTACTTTAATTTCTATTTCTTATTTAATAGAATGATTTTATAATTGTATAAAGTTATAATATAATTCCATTATAATATAATGTATAATACTATTTACTCCATCCTTTATACATCCCACTTATGGCATTAACGATTCAAATTACTTTGAGGGGGCGGTAGTCCGCACTTCCTAAAATGAAATTATCGCATTTACCCATAATGGAAATCATAAAGAATTCCATAAATGAGAAATACAGAAGCATAAGGAAGACATAAAAATAATATATATATCATATATGAAAATAGTGTCATCAAAATGGCCACCATTAGAGGTGTTAAAGGAATATTGAACAATCATCGTTTCGTGAGGCAGTATTTCGCCACCAACAGAAACAGTATGTTCATTAACCATTAGATGAAGGTGTGTGTAAGTGTAAACCAAATCCATATCATAACAAAATCCTAGTATATTTTAGATACTGGTGTTGTTACAAAAGAATGGAATAAAATGAGTTTAAGGGGTTGGAGAAGCAAAATAAATCAAAACAACATTAGAGAAGACATTACCTTAAAATCGTGTAACTCTATTTGATTTGAGCCAAAGGCATCCTTGGGAAGTGTTATGCCCAAAGTGAGGCTTCTAGGAGTAAGGGAGTAAAGTGGAGAGAGTATTTTGGCAGAGGTTGGCCGAGCCAAATGGTTTGAAAGTGTGAATGAGGTGGTAGAGGTGGGGGCCTTTTATAAGAGGAGAGGAGGGGCTCTTTTGGAAAGATTGAAATGTTACATTATTATACAATTATTTTCGGATTATAAAGGTCCCACACTTATAAAATTCGTGGATAAGGTGATAAGGGTTCTAAATATACCCATCCAATATTCTTTGGACAAGTGTAAGCCTTGGATTGTACATTATCTTTTCATTTTATTGAAATCGTTAAATAATGAGGTCATCGCTACATCATAATGATGTCATAAATAATTTATTTTATTTAATTTCTAAATATTATAAAAAAAATACTATGATGTATGAAATATTTTTATCTTTCCAATGACTATTTATATTAAAAAATATGACTTGTATAACCTTATGTAAAAATTGTTTTAGTAAAACATTTCATGTTTGTGTCATTTTTTACATTAACATTAAATAAAAGGTATTTATGTCATTTTCCAACTAAAGTGGCTCCATGGGGTCCCCAAGTTGACCCATGGATTGTCTTGGTCGGACATGGCACATCCAATGAGGGTAGGACATGTGTCATGCTCATCTCATACTATTAAAACATTATTTTTACCTTAAACTACACTAATTACCTCTAATAGTGATTAAGAACTTAAAAGTTACTATTCACAAAAAATTATTTTAATCTCATTGAACAACATTTTAATTCTTAATGACAACCATGTATGTCAGATTTTTGAAAATCAAAACACAGAAGTGGTAATATTTCATTTAAACGAAAAATCAGTTATTTAACTACCACTTAGTGGTTTCACTATTCATCAAAAATTAAAGTTTTTCAGAACAATGCCAAAATTTCACCCTAAGCTATAATTGATATTCCAAATTCAAAAATGATTTCTATTTTACAAAATTCCAAACATATATGTTGCATTAATTAATTTTATAATTAATTCCCGCTGTCACAACAAATAGCATGTTTTTAAGAAACAATATATATTAAAAGATTGCCAATTATTCATGCCCAATTTCAATGTAAAATTTAATTCTAATGACCACCATTGGATAAAATGGTAAAAATATATTCTAATTATACTTTAAAACCACTAAACAGTATAATTTATCACAATAAATTATTTTGATTTAAAAAGTTGTTTTAGGTATTTTTCACTATTCATAAAAAAATTGGAAGTTCTCAGAAAAATAAAAATAAATTCAACATAGGCTAATTTCAATATTCCGAATCCAAAAATGAAGTCCATTTTGAAATATAAAATTTCTATAATTTTAAAAAGTGGTTATTACTATTCATAATGGCTACTTTGATTAGTCGCAGTGTTTTAGAACTCGAAGTTGTGTACAATGCAAGCTATTTCATTATTGAATGAGAAGCGTATCATGGAAGCTCGGGGAGTTACAAAATTTATTGACGTATTAAAAAGATATAAGAATTAAAATTATTGGGGAGTGGATGAAACGAAGGGAATCAAACCTCAGTTATGCACCCCAAAAAATCTACTTGAGTAAGTTGTGAAACCAAAACATCAACCACAGATGTGACTCAAATCACCAATGAAATTAGATGGTAAGAAATAAGTAATGATAATTTTAGATTTTTAAATAATCTTTTCAATATATAATAGGGAGTGGGTGATCCCACTATAGGTAGTTCCAAAGAAAGGTGGCCTCACATTGGAAATGAATGATGAAAATAAATTTCTCTCTACTCACACCATCACTACATGTATAGTATAAATGAACAATAGAAATAAAAAATTATGAACCTAAATGATCATTTCCCCTTCACCTTCATTGATGAAATTACTAATAGTCTCACTAGTCATGAATTATATTCTTTTATTTTTAGATATTCGGGATAAAATCAAATTTCATTCAACCAAAAATATTTTTCTAAAAATACATTCACTTGTTTATATGGTAAATTTTCCTAAAACCCCATGTTGTTCACTATGTGTAAAGAAATAGAACATTTTCAACGTTACATGGTATTATATTTTATTATATCATGGGGTAATTACTATAAATGTTCATGGATGAATTTTTAGTTTATGAATGATCCATAGAGGTCAGCCTAAACAATCCTGAGTTAGTCCTATAACATTGTGAAGAAAAGTGTCTACTTTTGAACTATGAAAGATTCCAAATTATAGTTCATGGATGTATCATCCTCAGAACCTCAATTTCCATGGATGGAATGATATTTGGTCCTTCAATGGTTAATTTTATCAATGATTTACCAAATCCCACAACAATTAAAGGCATATGGATTTGTTTGAGCCATAATGGTTTCTATCAATAATTCATAAAATATGTTTTGAAATTTGACCACCCTATAACATAACTATTATCTAGGAAAACAAAATATGAATTAATTGAACAATGATAGAGTGAATATGAAACATTGATGAAAATCCTAACATATGTTCCTATAATCACTTCCCCATATTAGGAAAAATAATATGAATTGATGTGTGATGCCAGTGAATTTTTTGTTGGTGATATTTATGGATAGTGAGTCAGCCCCATATTTTTACCAATATACTGTTCTAATCACACACTAAATGAATATAATGTTAATTAAACAATCACAAAAATGGATAATTTATCATTCGTTTTTTATTTTTGATAAATTATTCTCCTATCTTGTTTTTTTAAAGTGATTGTGCACACAGATCTTTAAACCTTGAAATATATTGTGAAAGAGGATTCCAATCCATGATTACAAAGATGGATCCTATAACATCATGTGATTAAAATTAGCATCAAGGATTCTAAGGAAGATAAAATGTTATCACTGTTTATTTGTCCTGATATCCACTACCCCTTAAAAGAGAAGATGATGACCCCAACCATAATGTGAACCTCCCCAAGGAAACAAATTTTCGAATAAATACAAGGACAAAACTGTGTTTTTTTATATTCAAAATTATCTTGGTATATGATTTCTATAATTAGACCTCTCAAATCATCAAATGAGTATTTTTTATTCAATATTCACACTACTACTAGGATGAACAACTCATTTTCAAGCGAACTATTGAAGGTTTGTTACATTGATGCAATCTAGAAGACGAAATCAAAATTTCTTTAGAAATGTATCATGAATGACCAAAAGGAGGACATCTTGGACTAGAATGAAGAGTGGAAGAAATTATACACAGTGCAATATTCTGGCCAACACTCCAACAAGATGCGTGATTTTTTTAGTCAATGTTGTGAGTAGTGACAATGAACTAGAAAAATTGGAAAATGAACTAAATTCCCCAAAACACAATCAGGGAATTCAAAATATTTAATATATGGGGGATAGATTTCATGGTAAAATTTTTCAATTCACATAGATTGTCTTACATCCTATATGGAGTTGATAAAATTTCCAAATGGGTAGAAGATGAGGCAATAAGGTGGTCATATATTTTTTGAAGAAAAATGTTTTTTTACAATTTCAATTTACTATAATGGGCATTATTTATTAAGGATATCATTTCAATAATAATAGTATTGATGTATTTCGTAAAAAAAATTTGATTCTAGTAAATCATATGAACTCCCTACCACCAGAAAACAATTTGTCATGTCAAATTATCAAACAGGTAAATATAAAAAAATATTAGAAGAGACCATGAACAAAAGTAAAAGTGATTGGTGTTCAAAAATTTATGAAGTACTTTGGGATTACCTCACTATATACGAATCACCAATTGGTACCACATCATTTCTATTTATATATGGGAAACACTTTCATTTTCTAGGGATCTAGAGCATCACTTGTATTAGGCAATTAAAAATCTCAATCTGGATTGTCAAAAATCTAGAGAATATATTATGTTTCAATTGTATGACCTAATATAAATAATAAAGGAATATTATGCAAAATTCTATGATATATATTGAAAAAACAGAAAAATGTCACGATCCTATAATTAAAAGAAGAAAATTTTTCTCAGGGAATATTGTTTTAATGTTTTACTCAAGGATAAAATATTTCACTAGGAAGCTCAAATCCAGATTGATAGGACCATTTTTCATAATTTTTATATTTTTTTACAGGATTATTGAGATTTAGAAAGAATGAACACCCCAATTAAATGTCAATTGTAAAAGGCTAATAATATATCAAGAACCCTTCCCAGAAGGGTGTTTCATTAATTTAAAATTTATCTGAGCATCTATTCATCAAGCTATCATCATTAAATGAAGCACTGTATGTGTGGAAAACTGTATCAGGAAATAATAGGCCATAATAGGTTAAAAAAATATTTAGGATATATTAGGGTATTCCAGGGGAAAATACCATGGAAACATCTAAATCATAGAAAAAACTAAAAATTAAACATCAAGTAAACACAACTCACAACATGTATTTTAATGTAAAAAACTCATAAAATCCCAACATACATGACATTAAACCCAGTTACATTTAATGCATTTACCAAATTCAATTTTCATTTGTAGTTTGTGAACCTAGGGCACATGACCAGGACCCCATACCACTCGATAGCTGACCCCCTCCATTGTCTCCTCTATCCTCCCACTCCCCCTTACAAAGACATCCCTCTACATCAATCTATTTTTCTTAACAATCTATCTGCCCAACCCTACAACCACAATTTCTAAAACCAAAACTATCTGAAATCAAACCTCAAGTTATTTTCCTATACAAGATGATTCATTAACAGAAAAACATAAACAAGAATCCAATTCCCTAACACCTCAAGAAAAATCCCCTAACACCACTGTTGTAGCCTCTAAGAAACCTTCTATACTAACGGAGGAACAATTTTGTTACAATGAGTTATATGGTGGTGAAAACCCTCATATATACCATATCCTACACTTCATAGACCAAAAAAACCTTGTGTTACTCAAATAATTGCATGCAGGGATAATATGGTCTAACAAAACCAATGATACGGAAATCCTCACATACCTACATATCAGGTAGGATGTCATCCAGCTCCTCGAGCTCCTTCAAATTATATACATTATCAAAGTACACCGGGAGTTGAATTGGGATCTATTTGTGGAGTTTAAATCCAAATTTTTGGTTATAGTTTATATCCTACACTTCATATTGGGTGAATGACCTCATGGGGTTTCATTCAATGAATTTAGCATAGGAGTTGGGCTCTATATTGTAGATTTCACCACATACCTAGTTTTCCCTACCCAACAACAAAATCGGACAAAGTCATATCAAATAGGATATGGAAGGGGATTTCTAGATATGGTCACTCTATGAATTATCCATATATTTCTAAATCCATCCATATATAAGGACTATCATTCCATATCATTCATAGATCGCTGAATCATTCCTAGATCACCCGAGACGTGTGTCACACAAGTGTTACACAGATGTATTTCATCATCCTAGCAGTATCCATAAGTGGCCCTGATATCAACCTAGCCTCTTAGTACTCATTTTAGTTCATATCACTTACTCATATGACTAGAGGAAAACAAATTGGGGACTCTTTCATTACACATATATCATGTTGTCTCATTGTTTTTGATGATGCTCTTCAAATCACATCCCTCAGTTATATGGAGGACATTGAAGTCCAAGTGTTGCATAAGATGCCACTTCTGATCAAGGATGGCGACCACTACAAATGGATTCCAAGAGTAGTTTTGGAAGCTGAAAATCCCCATGATACCATTTACTAGACCCCTCACCACATATGGACCCCACCTCTACCCAAGGACCCATATATTCTATCCCCACCCTTGACCATCCCTATTTTCCTCCCACCAGCACCACATACCATACATCTCCACCCACCCCATATTATCTAGTGTATCACTAATCTATGAATATCTATATTCTAGATAATCCAAACCAGATCACCTAACACCTCTATATTTTTTAGAAGTTCTCCCAGTTCACTTCCCCTTCCCCCACACCACTGGCCCTGTCTGACCCCTCATAATCTACCACTCCCACCCAATCTAATTTACCATTAGTGCTCACAAACCTTGTTGACCAGTACAAATATCTCACATAGTTATTATGGAGGTGATAGTGATCAGAATCCACCCCTTCTCTATGGAACCACTCATCGATCCCACTACCTGACCCATAACAACATTACAAATCATTAACTATACACCACCCACCACTCAGATAGCTACCAACACCATGACACCTCTATCTTTAGTAGGTGTCTAGCCAACACCATCATCCATTAAAACCATTGATTATTTAGTGAAGATTTAACCACACTCTATGTGAAAGTGTACTATCCATAATATCATATAAGTCATAGATTTTTACTAATGCACACAGTCCCCTATATCAATTTTTGTTTGCTGTTATATGATGAACATTTTTTTACTTCTTAAATTCCATTACATGATTATATCATTTAATTTTATTTATGTGACATTATTTTTTCTCCATTTTACATGGATATTTTTAAATAAATTATGGAAATGAAATTCAGGTTTATCTACTATGTTGCTTATATGGTTATCCATGATCATGTTCCACTATATGTCCTTATTTGAAGAGAGACTCAACACCTGGCTGAGTATGTGTTCTAGCTTATGGAGCTATCCCTTGAGAATCGTACGTTGCATCCACCACCAAAATCACCCATACATTTACCACCCCATTAGATTAATTATGGGTATTCTATTGAAGCGTTCAATCCTACCATAAAACCCCATGAGTGAGAGGAAACTTCCATGAGTAGCTGTAGAAGATGTTTGAGAGATAATCCAATGGAAAACGAATACTGATACATTGGTCCATCAATCTGGTTTCTGCCATCATTATTGTCACTTTATGAGAAGAAAACAATATTTGACATTCAATCATCATTTTAGTAGTTATACTTTTGTACTAAATATCCTTTTTTAATTTTCTATTTTCATTCATGAGTCATATTGATCCTCATTTTCTATACATACCTACATTTATATAAATTATGTCTTTCATTACTATTCATAATGTTTACTTGCCTATTTTATAGGTTGCCAAAATATTCAACCATTTGAACTAACATTTTAACTATTGTGTGTTTCTTATTTTGAAACAATTTTCTAGGTATCCCAAATCCTAGTTTATGTAAACTCTAATTTACCATTGATATTAACATCTATACTAGGAAATGCATCATTCTATACGTGGCTGAGTTTTTAAGGAGTATAAATTTAAATACACATGAATTGTATGTTTTTTCGATTTATAGGAGAAATTATTCAATCAAAAGCATGAATAAACCATGCATCTCATTATTACCATTTAAAATGGTAATAGATTAGTGATATTTTTTGGAAATCCAAGTTTTGATCCTTTTTTTTTGAAAAATTATGGTTGAGTTTTATAATAATTTATATTCATTTTTTTAAAATTACATTTAATTATCTTATTACATGATTTTATACACTTAGTGATTATAATTTTTTATTTACTCTCATTTCTGAGAAGTTTATGTTGCTAAAATTGCATATTAGATTTTGGGAATATTTTTTGAGTGACACCTGGGGTATGTTAAACTACTAAAAAATTCATTGTGATCTTCTTTAGTGTCTGAATAATCAAATACTATTTCAAAATCTTAGAAACAATATTTTTTAATGTAATTTATCCTAGTACCCACCGTACTTATTTCCTTCATTAATACCATAGATTACAAGATTGAAATTATAGGATATAGCTAGACAAAGATGAATATACCTTCACACACTACTCTTTATATAATGCATGAAATTACGTTGAACAATAGTGGGGGTAGTTTTTCAACGGGTGGACTCAAGATGATTTTACTGAGGAGATATATTGTGTTTCTCACTATACTATTTGACTATGATCCATGTATTCATTTTCTTTATTTAAAATATATCTTGTTCCTTTGAAGAATATAGAATAAAATAAATAGATGATTGAGTATTGTATTAAGATGGTCAAAAATCACTATTTCCAGACTAATGAATCATCCAAAGGAACATATATGGTTAGGGGATGGATATGAAGTCTATAATATTTATGAATTATGAAGAATAAAAATATGGAAATGAAGAGAAATATAATGGTAGATGATACATTTTTCACTCACTTCATATATACATGGATCCAACCTGAGCAACTAGAGCCTGGATTTCATTATCTCTAAAGGAGTCATTTTATTACACATTTCATGACAATAATGACTTATAATCTATAAAATAACATCCTTTTTAATATTTTCATTCACTATTTACCCACCTACTAACCACCTCATAGTCATTTGAATCTTATTGTTGAAGCCCTGCTTATTGATTTTATATTTTTCATTATAGTGTGAAGATGATAGAACCAATGAAAGCCTATTGTCTAGAAAATGTACTCTAAAAATTAGAATAACTGTAGATTAATTTAGCCCTATGTGAAGACATAAAATTAATTGTGAGGTAAATTTCAAATGGGAATATAATTCAAGAAAAAAATTATGAAATTGAAATTTAAGATTAATTTTTTTAACAAACTGAGTTATAAGGGAAGACTAATTTTCTATGAAGAGATAATGATTGAGACTATTTTTTCAACTTAATATTAGTTTTATTTACCTGGATAACATTAATTGTTCCAATTTTAAAATTTTATAACCCATTGAATGCATTTTTGAGATCTTTTTTTTTGGGTCATGAAATTTTTTTAGTGTGAGGGAATTTGATTAGCTGAAATCATATACACATTTTTCTATAATTTTGTTAAGGATTTTCCATGTTTTTACTCGATAATTCACTATGTATGTGTTGCTTATTGAATAAAATATGTTTTAATAGTATCAAATAAGAATATTCCGACACATAAAGAAATGCACAATAGACTTCGTCAAAATCTGTTACATGATATGTCAAAAACTATCACAACATGACAAAAAGTCATGAGGCATGCCATGAAGAATTCGAATTTATGAATCCATTATACAATGTGATTCACCAACAATCTTTGTTTAACCTTTGAATTCAATTACTGGATTCAATATATATCATTAATGAATATAAACATCATGAAGCCCTGTTACACATTGTTAATGGAGTAAAATTTCCAAATCTATAGGCATGTTCGTGTGATATTCATCCATATTGAAAAATCAAAGTGGTAAGCTCAAATCTGAATTACATGATGTGAGAAATCATTACATTTCATTTAAGATATTAATTTTTTACCTATATTTTAAAGACCATGGAATGAATATAATTGAAATTTTATATTTATCTCATTTCTTTCTTGATTTTCATCCACACTTTCTACCTAAACCCAGTATTCCTAAATTTTTTTCATTTTTTTATGATAAATCTAGCCAAGTGGATAAATTTTCCTTGTGACATAAATTATTTTCTTCATCTTGAATACTATGATAGGTGCATTCATCATCTCGATCATCAATATTTTTTTAATATTTATTGCAGTTGTTTCTATTCATATTTCAAGTAGGTATTTGATTAGAATTGTGATTTTTTAAGATCATATAGCTTATTCTGAATTTATTATTCCTTATTTTGTTAATCCTAATATATTAATGTTTTATAATTGATTAATCTCAATCTCTGTTGCAATGTTAACCAATTTTTCAATTATTATTCTACCTAAAATTGATTATACTATTATTATGTAAACTACTTATGGTAGGGATCAACTGTGGGGTGATTGAATCTGATTAATAATTAATTTTAATCATTGTAATATTATATAATAGTAATCAGTTTCTTTAATTTTTTTTACTCCGATTCTCATATGATACATTGATAAGGGGAAGCTTGAATGAACATCCCAGATCTGATTTGAGTAGAATAGGCTATTAAAAATATCCAATAATACTTTATACTTTTTATTCCATTCATAATGAAAACTAGTTATAGATATCTTCAGACCAAGGAATAGTTATTTCTCGGATAGGTGTAGTTGGTTTGACCATATATAACTCGTGGCCTGTTCTTTCTTTGAGTCCTTAACATTAGGGCCATACCAAGTTAGAATAAAAGATCATCTTTTCTCATGAACCTTGAAACTGATCCCAATCTCTTACTTATCTATGATCATTGTTGATAAAACTCTTAAGATAAGTAATTTTCCCGTTCTCAACCATATTAAGAGTAGTACCACCCTAATAGACTATAAGTATTAGTTTTATCCCCACTTTATTAAATAAACATTGGATTGACCCCGCATTACAATTATACTACACCCTAGTAGTAAGTGTTGTTTTTGAAAAATATATCTAATATGACTATATTTATCGTAAATTAAATGAAGTTTTTGAGAACATTAGTTTATTTTGATATTATATTGTGAAGAAAATCTTCCATGACAATGAAATTATAATTTTGGATGGATATGTGAAATCCCATGTCTTCAGAGGAGAGACTACATCATCTAAATAATATTTAGATCCACCACAAACAGCTCTCGAGAATGAAACTATTTGATAAGAATTGTAAATAAAACTTATTAATGGTAAATATATCCTTATAGTATAGGACCTACCAATTGTTCATGGTTATATTGAATTTTTTCATTTAGAAATTCCTAGGAATCCACATGAGAGTGAAATTATGTTTTCTATTGATCATATTCTTGAAGAAAAAAATATATTTATGGATCCCTAGGGGATTTAAATTTTTTTTAGTAGAACTAAAGAAAAAACTATAATATTTATGTGATAAGGTATTTTAATCTCGTAGTGTTTCTCCATGTAGAGAACCTATTATATTTGTTATAAATAAAGATGGGTCTTTGATGTTGGGCATCGATTATAGGGAAATAAATTTTGGTAGTATAATGAACATGTATCCTCTCCCCACATTGATGATTGGTTTTTTTAGCATTATAGAGATATATTTTAATATTTACCATTTTGGGGTATCATTATGTACTTGTGAAGAAATAATATATTCAAAAGATAGTATTATTTATGATATATGTACATTATGAATTTGTACAAATTACCTTTGGATTTACTAATTCACCCTTTAATTTTAGGAATATGATTAAAAATCAATATGGATTATCTTAATAATTTCATTATAGTATTTTTTGTTAATATCTTGATATTATATAAAATATTTTATTAAGATAAGAGTTTTTTTGAATCATTCTTAATAATGTTTTTAAAAATTATTTATATATAAAATTTGACATATGACAATTATTGATTTATTATGTATCCATTCGTCACTATATAGTCTATATGTATGGATTATTAGTTGAACCTCTAATGTAAAAGGCTATGATTAAATAACCAATTACATATAATATAACTGGGGTAAATATTTTCATTCGATTTGGTAGTCACTATAGATGATTTTAGAAAAAATCCTGATAAAAAAACCAATATACATTATTGTAAAGTAATGGGGTTATGTTAATATGGTTAGATGAATTTATAGAACATTTTTGAATAATAATCTAACCCATGATCTTGATTTTTCGTTCGTGATATTTTCATTGAGGATATAAAGGAATTTCCTTTATAGGAAAATTTTTGAATATATTTGGATCAAAAAATTTTGAAATAAAACTTTACATAGAATGGTCTCAACATGAGGCTATATAAATTGATAAAATAAATGAATTATTATGATTTCTCAATAATATCCCACATTGGGAAGGAAAATAAGATGGATAATGCATTAATTAAGAAAGATCAGTTGGTTTTGAGTAAAATGAGTTTTGAAAAGGATCATATATTAACAGATTTAGTAATGTAGGATATCAAAATCATTATGGAATAAGAAACATAAAATCCAATAGAATTATTTTTAACTTATAAATAATTGTGAAAATAAAAGGTTCCCAACAGGATTATAAGATTATTCAAAATGAAATTAAATCCAATAATGATTAGAAGTTGGTTGAAGTCATCTATGAAGTTAGTTTATTAATATTATTAATGATTCTACACGTCAGGTCCGTACCTGAGGTAAAAATAGATTCCTATGATTATTTAAATAGATCAAATTCTCTAGACACCATGGTAGCCCTCAAATGTTTCACTTGTTAAAGGAAAATTATTAGGGGGATAATATGAAATGGAAAATTAAATACTAATTATAAAGATCCATGGTTTATCAATATATACTGGAGGATAGAGAAAATATTAAATGATTCATAAAAAAATCTACTTATTCCTATGAGGAAATGGAATTATATTACTATGGAATTTTTCATGGGATTTTCAAAGACACTAAGAAAGAATTATTACATATGAGTTATTATTTATCAACCCACAAAATCCTTAAATTTCCTACTATATAGATTGAATATACCTCATGAGGACCTCACATGGATATATATTAATAAATATGTGAGTCTTAATGGTCTATATCATCTGGTTTTATCTAATCCTAATACATTGTTTACATAGACATTTTAGAACATTTTTCGAAAGCCTATTATCACCAATCCATATCTGTGTACTGCTTATCATCCTTCGAGAGATGAATATCCTGAATAAACTATTTTATGTTTATATATATATAATATATCATATACGTTCTTACCTTTCCCTCTGTTGTAAAATTATAATGTTGCTCATGCTCACATATTGACTACATCATATATGATGCGATGTGATCTGTTTTTCGATTACCACCATAAATGAAGATTCTAAAATATTATATAATTTATAAATATTATATAAATTAAATTATATGAATACTTATATAAGTAAAATTTTTATAAATCCACAAACCATGGATAGTATGATGATGTAATTTTGTATCAATTGACCGAACAACCATATGCGGTTGAATTAAGAAATAATTATTGAAATAATGGAATAAATGATTATAAAATTTTTAAAAAAATTAATACAAAGTTCTTGACAAACTATATAATATTTTAATATTTTTATATTGTAATATAAGATGTGTATGAATAATCATAGCACCAAGGAAGGATATTTTTTAAACAATATCATTTTACTTTGGATCGCTCAATATCAAATACACATTGGAAAAATTATATGATCCAAATATGATAAAAATAAGATATTATCTTATACTCTAGTTATATTTATGTTTTAAAATATTATTTTTGATTTATTTTTTTTATATATCTAACCAACATGTTATTTTTCATGCAATGTCGTGGTTATTTTAAATGTTTTTGGAATATAATTATTTATAATAAAATGATTATGTAAATTAATTATCAACATTTATTTAAAAAGAATTAAATGAAATCATGTTTTCTTTTGAATGAGGTACTTCTATAATTTTTTTTCATATTCCCAATAGGAATCAATTTTTTATTATTTACCACATGACCATAATTTCCCACCCTTCACTACCATACTTTACTTTTAAGCCTCAATTATAATTTTACATATTTATTTTAAACTAAAATATTTTTATCAATATTTTATGAATTTTTTAAATTTTATATTGAAAAGGTTATTATTCTCCAAAATTAATGGAAATTATTTTCAAGGGGATTTATAATAAAATTATTAGAAAATGTTATAAGAGGTCATTTTTTATATTTTTCTTCCATTTTAATTTCAAAATGAATGGTTTTTATACAAAACTATAATAATGGATTAATTGGTGGTATGTTTTATCCTTTAATGATTTATTCTTTTTTGGATATTTAAATTATCATAATCCTACTCCATATCACCATCTATCATATCAAAGGAAATTAGTTTCTCCAATTTATACACATTTTCTGTATCATGGGATTGTACGACATCATTTCCAATACATCGATGTTATCATAACCTTATACAATTTATATATATGGTATTACTGTTGAAAATCATATTATGAATGTTATTCAATTATTTGGGGAAATATTAATATTCCATATTTTATTAAATATAGATAATTTTTTATTTATAAGGAATTTTGAGATTATTTTGAATTGATCCATAAATATTTGGGAAATTAATTTTAAGTGATAGTTGTGGCTAGGTTAGAGAGATACCATTGATGTAGTGATATGCCTCAAAAGCTATAACAACATGAATTATATATTAGAGTATTCTGTTGTTACACCGACCCCCGGTTTATGAGTTACTTTTCTGATTCCTTTACCATTGGTTTCAAGATATCATGGCCAAGGCCTTGATGGTAAGATTATGAATTATTATATTTATGAATTTACATTATGTATAATTCTGTTTCTTTTTTCCTTGTGATAGAATTGTATATATTATCTGTGGGTGTACATTGAAAATTATTTTTTGAGATAAGGAAATGGGTTATGATTACCCACTCTACCATATTGATTATACATTTTTTAATCAGGATGGATTTCATTATACGTAACCCTTACAAATAATCTATTCACACCCATTTATTTTTTCATTTCTTTGATATATGTAGTTGTATAATTTTATTTTTTTAATTGTTAAATTAATGTTTATTGTGCTAAAATTTTATATTTAAAATGTAACATGGGAATCATGTATGTATCTAATTTCCCAAGTCAACTAAATTTATCCATATTTCATGGTGGAATCTGTTGTGTCTTATACTAATGTAATAATGAAAACCCCATCTATAGGTTACTGGGATTGGGGTCTTCATTCTATTTCGGCAACGAATAAAGTTAACACAATCCTTAATCATGGTATGACCATGGTGTATTGGTATGACACACCCACTCGACTAAAAAAGTAATGATGTTATATTCCTATTAATTGTTTCTCTACCCCATTATGAGGGAATATTCCTCGACATGTCCACATCATGATTGGTCTGCATAGGGTCATGGTGTAATCCTTATGGATCATTATACGATTATCCTTTAGAAAAATCACACTTGAGGGCATGCTGCCTTGTAATGAGGCCTCCTCTACATCTTGGTGTGATGCCCAATGCTCTCTCTTTTGATTGGACACCACATGCTACTAGTTGCAACATGCCCCATAGAGTTTGTAATCATAATTTGACCTATATATCCTAGAATATCCTTCTATATTTATATTATATTAACATGGACCTTGAGCATTCTTTGAGACTCAACCAAGCCCATGAAACACTAACTAGGATTTTTTACACATCCAAAATCACAATTCTATTTTGTAAATAATTGGATTGCAGATATGGGTGGAAATTCATTAAATAACCCCTACTAGAGAATGAAGAATAAAATTATCTCAAAAATAGGGACCCATAAAATATATAGGCAATTACATCAACTAGATCATATAGGTAAAAGTACAAATCTCAATCATGTTTCCTTATAAGAGATGGATTCATCCTAATGACACTTATACCACAACATAGGTAGTAATCTCAACCCAATCAGATAGGGTTTCAAATACACTATTTTAGGAATATGAATACATGATATGTCATATGAAGTTGTTATCCTACACCACCTGTGATTCACAATTAAGATATGAAAAAACATTCACGTTTTATACATTCCACATGAATAAATATTTCTCAACATTTCATATAATTCTTGAATGAATATAGATTGAGTGTTATATATTAATTGATACAGAAGATGACCACATAGAGAACATTCAATACGTGAGGAAATATGAAATATTACCCATACAAATTTTTTAATTATATCATTAAACCCTATAAAAACAAGGCTACATTGGAAAATATATCGAGGATAGAGGGAAACTAAAATGAATTATGCAAAAATCATAATAATTAATGATGAGAGATCGATAGAGGCCTAGAAATACCATCCAAGGCCACTAGAAAGGATTCCTTCTGATGGGATTATTGTCTAAATTTTCTCTAAATTTAATTAGGTTATAAATTCCTTCATGAATATTAACCTCTATTTTTTCTATTTATTCATCTTATATCTCACCTCCTTGATTATAGAGAGATAATCCAAGTGTAACCCCCATGATAGGTTATAATATTCTTCTTTTCCGTTACAAAATATAATTCACTTCCCATTTAAATCTGTATTAATTATGTGCGTCACAAGAGTGGATGGTGGGTGGATATGGCTATCTATTATATTTATTCTTTAATCTCTTCCCCCAATGAGTAAATTATTTTTTCTTGATTAATATAACTTATTTTTTATGGATATAATTATTTGTGTCCCAAATTATAGTGATTACATATTGTACGAGTGAAGAAGGTATACCCATGATTGAAGACTATGTTATTTTATAACCCATGGAGGTCGTGGATGTGTAGTACATGAGAATAAACCTAAATAAACAAGAAAATAAATAAACTAGTATAAAATGTGATGATAATTCAAATGATTTATACTATGATAATTGGCCAATTTTACTATCAAACCTCATTAGATGATGACATTAATTTTCACTATAATTCATTTTGGTTTTTTTCCTTTTGGTGAGATTTTAATGATTCTATCACCTATATGGATTACCCTTGTAAAATAAAATAATTTTTTAAATAAAGACATGATTATTAATATAAATAAATAAATGACAACTGATATCAATTTAATTTCGTATGTATCTATTTTTTTATTCAAATAATTTAAATGAACTAGGAAACCCATATTTACCTATATTATCCAACAACACATTTACTAAAATAAGAGGATTCTATTCATGTATAAAATATTCATATATTTCTATTTTTTATGATATTTTAGAATCATATTATGAGATTTAGAAATTAAAATTATTCTATTTAATAAATATATATGATTATGAATTATGTCAATATGATTGATGATTTTTTTGAAATGCCTTGTATATCTAATTCATCTACCTTCAAAATTGACATCCTTTTAATAATTTATAATCTATGAGTTTCCTTATATAGATTAATGTCATATTACAATCCTTAAATCATCATACCTACTTCATTGTTAGATTTTTTTAATGAATATTAATCTATTTATGTCAGAGAAGAGATATTTTAACAGAGACTAATGGGAATAATTATACTATTTGTGAAAATATGATGATAGAGATTACTTTTTTATTACAAGAGGATTTTCATAAGTCATAACAACATTTTAATATATGTTTCCATCTTAATATACAAATAGAATAATTATATATAAAAATATTGACATATGATTTTTTATAAAAAAAATGATATTTATGAAAATGATTGACTAATATTTTAACTAAATTGAAATGTAAACAAATGAGCACCTAAATATAAAAATAGTGATGTGTGTAAAAATTCCTCGATTAAAATGTTACTGAATTCACCACTATTATAGAACTATATGTTAATAAATGTACTTAGAATATGAACCACATATTATAGTTATATGTTCACACCGAAATAACCACCTACCCTAACCATGGACCAAAAATTTTAAAGACCTCAAGATTGATATATACTTCTGATTTAATAAGTGAAGAAACTGTAATTACAACATACCTATGAATATTATGTATGTAATTATTAATATAAAAAACCTTTTTAAAATTCCTTTAGTTGAGAGAGAGATATTTTAATGAAGGTAAGTAAAAAATGTGAATGTGTGTAAATTGGTGATTAAATGATTTTTTTAAATATAAAATAATTAGGGATTTAATATCCATATTGGGAGTGTAATAATACTTCATGTGTGGTAATTGATACACACTTCCATAAAATACATGAAAACATATATTAAGTTTAGTGTATGTATTTTCCATGGATAGAATTTTTATAGTGTGAGGGATTGAGGAAACACGATATCCATATTTTCATCTAAAATTAATTCATCATATCATTATGAATTTCTCAGGATAAAATAGTGTACTATATTTTATGTAATTAAATTTATTTTGACACTAATTTCAATCGGTACATAAAATAATTATTTTAATAATTCAATTATATTTATATGTTAAAAAAATACGAATTTACATTACATTTCCAGAATTATTGTGTAGAGGTGATGAGAAGTTGAGATAGACCCTAATATAATTGAATAATATATGGGCTATGAATGTACCATTGATTCCAAAAATGATCTCACAGGTATTTATCCATATCAAAAACCCATTTTATTGTGAAACACTTATCATTGGTTGTATTTAAATAGTTTTTTGTGACGCCTAAAGTATTTTATAGTTCCAAGACTAAACGATGTCTCATAATACAAATACTACATATGACTCATGATATAATGGGGTGAAAAACATCAATATTCTATGAATTATCAATATAGAAGTTAAAAATCATACACACCACATGTTTTTATCCTTTGATAAATAATTCTTCACAATGATTTCAATTTATACTCAAAACATAATGAACTCAACCTAACATAAATGGTAGTAAAAATATATTCCATAAATTAGATGAAAAAAATGTGATGACATAGGTATCGATGAGACAATGTTAGTGGTGATACCAACATAGTATGAAAACATTCATTCATGAAGTCTAAATTCCAAATGTAAGAAAGAAACCCACTATTTCAAAGCCTCTATAAAATAATGAATAACAAATAATTCATTATATCTTATAATTAATGTGACCGTAATGTAAACAATACTATATTTAGGGGACTGTCAAATATTCTCGGTATACATTTCATAACTAAATTAGTTAATAGGGAAATTAGGATAGTAGAGGAATATAAAATAGAAAGCAGTTCACTGAATCTTATAGTTCCCAGATCATTAGGAATAATGATGAGATATGTATGGTGGATTATAAATTTCAACTATGGATG
This sequence comes from Viscum album, assembly GCA_963277665.1. Classification (NCBI taxonomy): domain Eukaryota; kingdom Viridiplantae; phylum Streptophyta; class Magnoliopsida; order Santalales; family Viscaceae; genus Viscum; species Viscum album. The sequence continues at coordinate 144,735,208 of OY728123.1, read as the reverse complement.
TTGAGAAAAACTTCAATTATTGGGACTATTTTTAGTATTTTGATTAATTTTTATTCTATTATAATATATTGATTTTGTTTTTCTTCTCCCTCAAAACTATATATTACTTAGATCTCTTAATTCCATGATTATAGAGATATTAGTGATGGTTTTGTCCATGTAGAGTTTCTATATGTATTTTTAGTTTTTAAGTAACACAATTCACAATCTATTTCAAAATATATGAATTTGGGGAGTTATATGAGTGAGTTGTTAGTGATAATGTATCTCATTATTATTTCTTCATGATTTTTTTTAATATTATAATAATTTATCCCTCCTAAATTTATTTCCCTACTACACAATGGAATTTGCGGGTCCAATCATAAATGGGTGAGAAGTTATACAATATGAGTGCATAAGTTATTTTATCTATCGATGATATTTGTATTTTGTAACACATAATGTAGGATAATGTGTAACATATAAGATGATACATGGACACAAAAAAAATTCATAAAATTAGTATTTTTAGGGTTGAACATTCATAATTTACTTATTATAATCATTGAGCGAGGATGAGATAAACCATGTTTATCGTTAAAAATCCTTGAAGAAGTACATTTCTTCATACCCAGTTGTGTTCATATCTTTATTAATCTTTATTTTATGGTTCCTTTTATTTCATTTCAAAAATACCACTCCATTTTATTTTATTTCACTATTTTAAAACATGAAAAATAATAATAAAATAAGATAAACAGAGTTATGGGTCTAACCTAATTTGGAAATGACATTAGTTTTCAATATATTACATTCTAGTAGAAACATAAATATTATGGATTAGTAAATCATGGAAAAATTATTTTATCACCCTCCAAAGGGTGAATTTTCTAGGAAATGTTTTTTTTATAGTGATTTTTATCTCCCTCTTACCCTTATTGCATCTTTTGGAGATACACCAGGTACTATATTATATATTTTCATATAAAATGATTTATTATTGTTGATATGAAACTAATACTTATTATTTGATACAATTATTATTTTTCATTCATCCTGATATGTATAATTTATTTGGTATTGTTCCTTGTTTTCCCATATATTCCTTGATATATTATATTCAACTAAAAATATGGAAAAAATAACCACACTGTGACACTCACCTACAATGGTGTGACTCGCTGTATCCATGTTTTTGCATCACCATAGCCATGTCATGATCCCTAAACCTTCCTCTTTTCAATTAATAATTGAAGTGCCCGGATCAGTCTGATCACTGAGAGGGGGAGGGGGTGAATCAGTGATCCTTTAAACCTTTTTAATAATTGATTCTTTATCAATTAAACCTCTATGTCATGTTAAGGCCTCGATCCACTCTTCTTGTATCTCTTAGCATTTCCTCGAGTAATGCAGTAAATGTAAAGGCACAGGACACACGGATTTACAAGGTTCGGCACCAAAGGCCTACGTCCTTGCCATGTTGGTTATACACCCCAACATGGTTTCTTCCATGATAATCTGTTAGTATTACAATGGTCGATATAGAGTCCCATTGTATCTCTCCTGAGTCCCACAGCGTCCCATAGTGTTACCAGAGTCCCACTGGCCTGCTCCAGAATCCCACTAAAGACTTCTTCCAACCTGAGTCTCACAGGGGGCTTCTCCTGGCTCCTCGAGTCACACGAGTAGCTCTTCTTCTCTTTAAGTTCTTCAAGTATCTTCAGCAGTCTAGGATAAAGACTGATGGCCTTGCTCTTCACTTCTGATCACTTGATCAGGTCTTCTCGTCTTGCTCAGGATTTATCTCCTTCTTCTCAGGATGACCTGGCCTCTCTCTTCAACTACTGAATACTCAGACAACTGATATCTTTAAATTCAGTCTGGTCCAGTCTCACATCAATTCAACTTCATGCACTGAATTCATGGAAACTCGGATTCATCAAGAACATTCAGTCTTGGACAACTCAAATGCACACAAGATGATTTGACTTTATTCACGTGTGCATGTGCATGCATGCAAGCATGCACTCCCCTTATTATTCTAATTGTGATAAACACTCAAAGAGTGAAATTAATTTAAGCACACACACTTTCTTCCTCCTTCACACTCTTGGTTATTTTTTTCTACACACTTAAAGGTGTGTTATACTTTTGTGTGAGGGTTCTTCTTCTTCCTTCTTCTAAGTGTTTACACCACTTAGTGCACACACATAGGTTCGGCATCTTCACTTGTTTTAGTTCAAGTATGCATAACCACTTTGCACACACAACACTTGGCCTACTTCACTTGCACACACCTGTCTTGGCCTACTCCTCCTCTTGCACACACAAATACCCACGGCCTTTTCCTCCTTTTGGCACACAAACACAAATGAGGTGTGATATTCACTTGGTGCATGCACAAGGCATTAAGCCTCAGCCTTCCTCTTCACTTGTCACACACAACATGGTGTAGTTCTCGGCCTCTCCTTCTTGCACAAACCCAAGACAATTGACTTCACTTCTTTTAAGCACACACAAGGCTCGGGTCTTCCTCCTCTTCTTGCACAAACACACTAGGTGTGCCTTGTCTTCACATGAACCACAGCCGCATGGGAGGCGCGCAAGTGGTGCGGCCTTCTCCTCACTATAAACACCACGTTGGGTGTGGGTGTCACTGGCCGCGCAAGTGCACAAGGCCACAAGGGCACACAATTATGCACTGGCCGTGGGGCACGCAAGTGAAACACCCGCGTGCACTTCCTCCTGCCACGCAGGTACATAGGCAGTGCGGGTGCCAACCTCGAGCGTGCAAGGATATGCGGCTGGGGTTCTTCCTGTCGCGCAAGGGAGCCATGCAGTGGACTCCTTCGGGACCTCGGGTGGCCCCGAGAACTTCAGTCGCGCAAGGGGCTGCGCGGGGCTCTTTCTTCATGAGGCACAAGGCTCCCATGGATCACATGTTTTTCAGCAAGCCAGTTCTATGCCTCGGGCTCTCCCTATATAGGCATAGGAGGTGCATTTCATCCACGAAGATATGACTTGTTCTCCCGAAGTTTTCGGGTTTTCAATATTTTTCCCAATTCTTGATTTCTTCTCTATTTCAACACGAGTTATTTATTTTTTATCTTCTTCACGTGGATGCGACTCTGAAACGCATGCACAGCCTTCATTTATGCTCAAACCATGCATAGCACGAACCCCACATCTCCTCGACATATTCTCTTGCCTCGGCCGAACTAGAAATGCTCCCCTCATTGCATTCATGCATATTTTTATGCATGTATGTGTTCAGTGTGGCCAGACGAATCGGATAGACGCCTTAGCTCCATCAGAGGTGGCCGGGAACTCGAAATCCGGCCTTGAGTAGCCTCTGTTTCATCGACGGATTCACTGGAGGTGCCTCAGCTGAGCTCGAGGAAGATGATGTGGCATCCGTCGGATCAGATCTATGGACGGCCGCGATCAGAAGATCGCGTGCGGGATGCGATGAGCGGTCCAGATCGACCGCGCGATCAGATGGATGGCCACGATTTGCTCCGCGGCAAAAATGTGCATCCCACATCAAATTGGCAGCCGGTTTCCACGCGGTTTATCAAACACCGCCTCTCTGCCAACACTCAGTTGCACCTCTACCCTCTCGGTGCCGCCCCGCACTGAGTTCTCTTAGCGGGTGCGCTCTTGCGCCCAACCCTGCCACTCGGACACGCCACTGGAGCCCACTATGCACACACGGGCATGTGCCCCTGGCGACTACGCTGCGTCCTGCGGGTGCGCCCCTGCCTCAGGGCTGCTTCCTTGGCCTTGAGGGTTCCCCATGGGCGTGGTGACCATGAGTCCCACAAGAGCCTTGGGTGATGACCCTCAGATGGCCTCCTTGGTGGCCCATATTTTTTCTAAGGGGAAATCTTAGGACTTTGTATAAAACAATGTAACCAAGTTTCCAATTCCAAATGCCACTTCAACATCTAAGAAATTTCTTCTTCTATATCTCTTCTCTTCTCTTCTCTTCTCTTCTCTTCTCTTCTCTTCTCTTCTCTTCTCTTTTCTTCTCTTCTCTTCTTCTTCATTATAATTCCACAAATCTCCTCAACATATATTCATTACTTTGGAGGAAAATTCATGAAGGTTTATTATCAACTGAACTCCTTAATTAAACATAGTCTTCAATGTTCTTCATTTGTCTAATCAGAGATCAAATTGGAACTTCTTCAGATTCACATGCACTAAGTGTTAGTGCATGGACTTCTTTACTCCACTTCATCCACTTAGAAGTTGTGGATAGATCATCTTCATCTTCTCATGCATTGTCTTCACATTGCATGGTCTTCTAACATTGTTGTGACATTGTATCCACTTGATACATGTTCATGGAACTTAAAGATCAGATCATCAATCGTCAGATGTAATGATGATGCTCCATCATCATCCATTCTTCAAGTGGTGTAACTTAGTATCATCTTGATACAAGTATTGAAACATTAAGATCAGTTCTACAATCATCTGATATAGTATGAGAATGTTTCAACCATTTCCTCCAATGTCACTAGGTGAATCCCCTAAGTGACATGAATCTTAGTACCATGGCCATTCTTCATTCATCACCGCCACCATCACATCCTTTGTCATTCACATATTGAAACTCCTTGACATCCATCCATTCCATGTCACCTTTTGACAACAACATACATAATTGACAAAAAATGCAACACAGTGCACTTCAATCTCCCCCTTTGTATTTTTTGTCAATACACTTCTTCAGCACATATGAATGGGTCAATATCTGTGCCAATATTTTCTCCCCCTTATTGGCAATCAAATGCAAAGGTGTGGTGTCGTTCTCTTTCAAAAATCTCTTCCTCCCTTTGAAACGTATTTTCTTGAAAAACACTGAGAGAGGGATGATGTCACGTCTTCTCTTTAGCAAAGAACCATTAGTAAATCAACTCTAAGTCTACTTGGGATAACCCGGTGTATAAAACAAGAGTGATGTAACCAAGGTACTCAATGCTGTCCAACATTCACTATACATGTGAGATCATGCTTCAAGGGGCTTGAAATTTTTCAGATATAACAATGAATTTTCTAAATCCTGCACAACTTCACAAATCTCATTAGAAAGTTCAGTGCAAAGGTAAAGCTCACCCTTTAAACCATTTTCCTTCAATCAATACTCCCCCTTAATTGCCATGATGAATGAAATTAAGAAACAAGGGATGAAAGTATGATTGGAATACCTTCACTTTTCTCAAGATGGTATTAATCTCAGAATCCCATCTTCTTCAGATTGGCTCCCCCTCAAGGGTTGCACTCCATTCTTTCCAAACCATCCTCCAGTTGAGAATGATCATCATCTTCAATTCCCTGCAATGTTATCACATGTAAATACAAGTGATTAGGGAATAAGATGGATCCTCCTTGGTTCATCAATGTGAACAACAAGGTTGAGAAGATTCTCTAAACCGAGATGTCCCATTTTCACCATTCTTCACACTTGCACATTTGATCTTCAATGATGTTTGTGCTGGTGTGGATCTCAACACCTCTTCAACTTCTTTGTGTGTGACTCCTCTATTTATAGGTGCCTTCTGAACACTAGAGTCTTCTGGTGCAATCTTTATTCTTTTGAAGAATCCCTTCTGAGTTGGAATGAATATCATGCATTTATCACTAGTATGTCCAGCTTGATTGCACCTCACACACAGAACTTGATCTTCATGTGAAATCTTCTTCTTCCTTTTTTCCTTATCAATTTCCGGAACTTTATCTTCATCTCTTTGTAGTTCTCTGGCATGTGGCAACTGATTTGGCCATATGACAAGTAAGTCACTTGGAAGTGTGGCCTCAGTTCTGGAAGTTCCACATGGTTCGTTTGATGCTTTCAAGATACCTTTCTAAGGCAACTTGTTTTCAATAAATCCCTTCTGCTTCTTCTGGATTGATTGTCTTTTTGAGTCTAGTCTGCCTCTATTGAATTTCATGGATTCTTTATAAAGATCCGTGATGTGTCCTTTCTTTCCACAGTAGAAGCATGTTTTCTTCTCGGTGTTCCTTCTGGATGCATCACCCTTATTGGATTTAGATTTCAAGGACTTATTTTCCTTTTTCAAAACCTTCTTTGGAGAATATTCAACTTTCTTCTCGCTTCCCAAGGATTACATTTTAGCCAGGATCAGTGATCTTATCTTCTTTTTAGCTCGGGATACAGTTGGATATTGACATGTATCTTTTTGACCACTTTTGCACACATCCCAGATGTTATCAAGAAATCCAAATCTGTTAGTAGTAAACAGATGTCTCTGGACTTATGGATGTTTCTTCTTTCCTTCTGGCTTGCTCCCCCTTCGCATGGGCATCCTTTGTGCTTTGACATTCAGTGGATTGTACCAAAAATCCTTTTCACAGTTCCCATACTTATTACAACACCAACACTGACCCACAAATATTGAATTTTTGATTCCTTCTGATTGTAGGGTTCTTGTCTCGAATTTTTGTGCTGCTTCAGGAGAGCTTTCTTTCTTCATTGTCTTCATCCATACTTTTTTGTAATTATTCTTCTGTCCTGCACATTTTATGGAAACACAATTAGAAGCATTAGTGCAAGATGGGATGGATGGTACCTTCCTTTTAGAATATGTTTCCTTTTTATTAGAGGATGTCCTTCTTTTGGAATCATCCTTCTCAATGCACACTTGTGTAGCAAAATTTCTACTTTCAGTTGACTGGGAGGATTTAGCTTTGGGTGATTGCAGATTTTTCAATATCACCTCTAGTTCTAAGCCTTTCATGTTAAGCGAGTTCTTCTCATCCTCAACAGTTCTTAGCCTTCCTTCCCAATTTTCTTTCAGCTGTTCTAACTGGTCTTCATGCACCTTCTTCAATTCTAGCAATTAATTGTCAAGATCCTTCACCAATTTGACTTTGTCTTCGAGTTGAGCATCTCTGACATTCATTGACACTTTATGCCTCTTTTCCAGTGCATGGAAAACATATTTGACCAGTATCATAAAGAATTATTTCTCAGAAAGGCTTCTTTGCAATTTGTCAGTAGTGTCTTCATATCTTTCATTGCAAAGAGAAACGGTTTCATCTTTAGCCTTCACCAGCTTTCTGAGAGTGTTGGTTATGCCAACCCTTTTTCCCAATTGGACTTCCAGAGAATTGGCTTCATCTTCTAGCTGTAATATTTCTTCTTGAAGATCAAGGACGCCTATAGCTATACAGATTGCCACTTCCTTGGGGAATGTCTTCTGAAGATATTTTATTGCATTTAGAAGATCATTGTTTCTTCAATCTTCATCACAGTTAGAGCAGGCTTCATCAGAAGAATGATAAAAGGAATTGTCATCTTATGTGACTTTCACATTTCTTTCCATAGAAGGAGTTTCTCTGATTGCAACAAACTTCTTCCTCATCTTCTTTTCCTGTTTCTTCATTCTATTTTTCAGAGTCTAGGCAGATATCTCCATTTGAGGTTGTTCTTTCATTTCCTTAAATCTGCACTCCATATAGACTCCCTTGGATCTTTTAGAGGCAACCTCGCACTGATACCAATTGAAGTGCTCGGATCAGTGTGATCACTGAGAGGGGGAGGGGGTGAATCAGTGATCCTTTAAAACTTTTTACTAATTTATTCTTTATCAATTAAACCTCTATGGATTGTTAAGGCCTCGATCCACTCTTCTTGTATCTCTCAGCCTTTCCTCGAGTAATGCAGTAAATGTAAAGGAAAAGGACACAAGGATTTCCAAGGATCGGCACCAAAGGCCTACGTCCTTGCCATGTTGGTTATACACCCCAACATGGTTTCTTCCATTATAATATGTTAGTATTACAATGGTCGATATAGAGTCCCACTGTATCTCTCTTGAGTCCCACAGGAGGGTCTTTATACTGCGTCCCACAGTGTTACCAGAGTCCCACTGGCCTGCTCCAGAATCCCATTGAAGACTTCTTCCACCCTGAGTCTCACAGGGGGCTTCTCCTGGCTCCTCGAGTCACACGAGTAGCTCTTCTTCTCTTTATGTTCTTCATGTATATTCAGAAGTCTGGGATAAAGACTGCTGGCCTTTCTCTTCACTTTTGATCACATGATCAGGTCTTCTCGTCTTGCTCAGGATTTATCTCCTTCTTCTTAGGATGACCTGGCCTCTCTCTTCAACTACTGAATACTTAGAACACTGATATCTTTAACTTCAGTCTGGTCCAGTCCCACATCAATTAAACTTCATGCACTAAATTCATGGAAACTCTAATTCTTCAAGAACATTCAGTCTTGGAAAACTCAAATGCACACAAGCTTATTTGGCTTTATTCACGTGTGCATGTGCATGCATGCAAGCATGCACTCCCCTTCTTCTTCTTATTGTGATAAACACTCAAAGAGTGCAATTACTTTAAGCGCACACACTTTCTTCTTCATTCACACTCTTTGTTATTTTTGTCTACACACTTAAAGGTGTGTTATACTTTAGTGTGAGGGTTCTTATTCTTCCTTCTTCTAAGTGTTTACACCACTTAGTGCACACACATAGGTTCGGCCTCTTCACTTGGTTTAGTTCAAGTATGCATAACCACTTTGCACACACAACACTTGGCCTACTTCACTTGCACACACTTGGCTTGGCCTACTCCTCCTCTTGCACACACAAATACCCACGGCCTTTTCCTCCTTTTGGCACACACACACAAATGAGGTGTGATATTCACTTAGTGAATGCACAAGGCATTAAGCCTCAGCCTTCCTCTTCAATTTCCACACACAACTTGGTGTAGTTCTCGGCCTCTCGTTCTTGAACACACCCAAGACAATGGACTTCACTTCTTTTAAGGACACACAAGGCTCGGGTCTTCCTCCTCTGATTGCACACACACACTAGGTGTGCCTTGTCTTCACCCGAACCACTGCCGAATGGGAGACGCGCAAGTGGTGCGGCCTTCTCCATACTTTAAACACCACGTTGGGTGTGGGTGTCACTGGCCGCGCAAGTGCACAAGGACACAAGGGAGCGCAAGTGTGCACTGGCTGCGGGGCACGCAAGTGCAACACCCGCGTGCACTTCCTCCCGCCACGCAGGTACACGGGCAGTGAGGGTGCCAACCTCAAGCGCGCAAGGAGATGTGGCTGGGGTTCTTCCTGTCGCGCAAGGGAGGCGCGCAGGGGACTCCTTCGGGACCTCGGGTGGCCCCGAGAACTTCAGCCACGCAAGGGGTTGCGCGGGGCTCTTTCTTCGCGAGGCACAAAGCTCCCACGGATCACAAGTTTTTCAGCAATCCAGTTCTGTGCCTCAGGCTCTCCTTATATAGGCATAGGAGGTGCAGTTCATCCATGAAGATATGACTTGTTCTCCCGAAGTTTTCAGGTTTTCAATATTTTTCTCAAATCTTGATTTCTTCTCTATTTCAATGCAGGTTCTTTATTTTTTATCTTATTCACGTGCATGCGACTCAGAAACGCATGCACGACCTTCATTTAAGCCCAACCCATTCATAGCACGAACCCCATGTGGCCTCGGCATATTCTCTTTCCTCGGTCGAACTCGAAATGCCCCCCTCGTTTCATGCATGCATATTTTTATGCATGTATGTGTTCAGTGTGGCCAGACGAATCAGATGGACGCCTTAGCTCCTTCAGAGGTGGCCTTGAACTCGAAATCCGGCCTCGGGTAGCCTCTGGTTCATCGACGGCTTCGTGGGAGGTGCCTCGGCTGAGCACGAGGAAGACGATGTGGCAGCCGTCGGATCAGATCTTTGGACGGTCACGATCAGACGATCGCATGCGGGATGCGATGAGCGGTCCAGATCGACCGCACGATCAGATGGATGGCCACGATTTTCTCCGTGGAAAAAATGTGCGTCCCACATAGAATTGGTGGCCAATTTCCATGCGGTTTATCAAACACCGCCTCCCTGCCAACGCTCAGTTGCACTTCTCCCCTCTCGGTGTCTTCCCGCACCGAGTTCTCTTAGCGGGCGCGCTCTTGCGCCCACCCCTTCCACTCGGGCGCGCCACTGGCGCCCACTATGCACACACGGGTGTGTGCCCCTGGCGCCTACGCTGCGTCCTGCGTCTGCGCCCCTGCCTCAGGGCTGCTGCCTTGTCCTTGAGGGTTCCCCATGGGTGTGGTGACCGTGATTCCCACAAGAGCCTTGGGTGATGACCCTCGGCTGGCCTCCTTGGTGGCCCATATTTTTGCTAAGGGTAAATCTTAGGACTTTGTATAAAACTATGTAACCAAGTTTCCAATGCCAAATGCCACTTCAACCCCTAAGACATTTATTTTTCTATATCTCTTATCTTCTCTTCTCTTCTCTTCTCTTCTCTTATCTTATCTTCTCTTCTCTTCTCTTCTCTTCTTCTTCATTAGAATTCCACAAATCTCCTCAACATATATTCATTACCTAGGAGGTAAATTATTGAAGGTTCATCATCAACTAAACTCCTTAATCAAACATAGTCTTCAATGTACTTCATTGATCTAATCAGAGATCAAATTGGAACTTCTTCATATTCAAATGCACTAAGTGTTAGTGCATGGACTTCTTTACTCCACTTCATCCACTTAGAAGTTGTGGATGGATCATCTTCAACTTCTCATGCATTGTCTTCACAATTCATGGTCTTCTAACATTGTTGTGACATTGTATCCACTTAATACAAGTTCTTGGAACTTAAAGATCATCTCATCAATCGTCAGATGTAATGATGATGCTCCATCATCATCCATTCTTCAAGTGGTGTAACTTTGTATCATCTTTATACAAGTATTGAAACATTAAGATCAGTTCTACAATCGTCTGATATAGTATGAGAATGTTTCAACCATTTCCTCCAATGTCACTAAGTGAATCCCCTAAGTGACATGCATCTTAGTTCCATGGTCATTCTCCATTCATCACCATCACCATCACATCCTTTGTCATTCACATATTGAAACTCCTTGACATCCATCCATTCCATGTCACCTTTTGACAACAACATACATAATTGACAACACATGCAACACAGTGCACTTCAATAACACTTACCCATCATAACATAATGAGAATTATAAAATATATGTAAATTTTAGGGCCTCTTAGATCATTCTATTACATTCATTCAATCATCCAAATCACATCTAAAGCATCTAAATGCATCAAAAAAACAACCCAATAGAATTTCTATTAAGTAGAATATATATTTGAATATTAATTATCAAAACAAGACATCCACAATGAATAAAAATCTAAATTTTATATGAAAATAATAACCTATAAGTCAATGTGTCTTTACAAACTCCACTTTATAATTCTTCTCATCCTAACAAATCCTTAATGGTCCTTCAAAAATCATTTATAATCCACTTTTTTCACCATTTCATCTCTAACTCTTCATGATCAATAATTTTATATCTAATGAGTTTTTAATGAATGATATCAACCATTCGACAGAACAGTTTACCAAAATAAAAGATACCCACCAATCAACATCACTAATATAGATAAAAAATTCAGCCAAACCTATTTATCTTAATACACTAATGTTTCACATTCTAATTCATTCTAATGATTAATTTCACCCCACATCATAAGTATATACACATACTATCTGATTAAAAATCATTACATTCCCAACTCTAGGTTTTATCAATAAAAAATACACTCTTAGTGGATAATGATCATTCATAACATGGTTATCTTATAACCAAACCTAATTTAATATAAAAATAATTGTTTCTCATCTACTGTCCAACCTCTCAAAAAAATATCTGCTGCAAGTGTTAATGAACCATCACCTCAACTTATCACGATGACTTATTATCCAAATGGCACTGTAGAATAACTAAAACACCCAAACCATTGTTTGAAACCAACACTCAATGTAATTCCATGGTTGGTTCCCCAACCACCCAAAATTGACACCATACTCAATCAAGGAGATACAAATCATATATAATTTAAATCAGTCTAGGAACATGACCAATTCCATTTCAATCCCAATTCCTACACATAAACTATATCCAACACCACATCTAAATCCCAAATATCGTATTTTTCATGGAACCTATTGAAATATGATCAACATTATCACTAGTATATAAATGATATTTCTTCTATCAACTGACATGTTTCACCATATCTGATACTCTATAAAAATGGGGTAATATATCCATTATGGATAAGATACATTGTATTGTATAAATGTATTTATAATTGTTCCACTAAACCAAAACACCCAACCTCTATCGTAAAAGATCCATACATTATCAAATATAATGAATAAACATATCCACCACGTAATACCTATGTTCTGTCATGAACTGTCGACACAACCATTTAATGGATCATTTGTGCCATATTTTTTGACATTCCAAAAAATCCATCCAAAATAAGAGATAAACCAGCTAATATCCAGTGGTTCACTCCCCAAAAACTGAATTCCCATAAATTTATCCTTCATAAAAAAATCATAGAGTTAAATATAAATTTCATGTTACACTTCCAGAGCCACACCCACCCCATCTCAATAACACCTAACTAGGACCAACCTTGAGTTGATTGTACAACATTAATCTATTCCATATCTGATGTCTCTCCTAACCAAAAGGCTAATACTATTATGAATTTCAACACAACATGTTAAATTGATCATAGGTGTCTCACCAATCACATTGGTTATCACCAAAAACATGAATAATAATGAATCCATAACCTAATAAGCTATGTGGAAAAGCAGTGATCAATTTATTTCAAGTATCAATGATTATATTGAAGATCCATGAAAATCGTTACTCTCCCCCTTCCAAGCTAGAGTTGTCTAATAAGAAACATCACAATGGATCTTAACAATAGTCCATATTGATATTATGAGAAAAAAATAAGTGTTATCTATTCTACAACATTATGTCACATCACATATCATGTTTAAAAAAGTTATGTCCCATAAAACATAGGCTCAAACACCTAAAAACAACCATTCTTCCATTGAATTCAAATATTATACAGTAAAAAGTAAAACAAAAATATTTTCTTCTAAAAAACCTGAGGCATCTCACTCATTTCATGACATAATATATTTTCACCCACCACTTGGCCATTCATCCATGTATAATATTGTTTACCAATTATATAACTCTTATTAATCCAACTACGTAGTATCATGATTTAATGTATCATTAGAATCTACAAAAAAATTAATGGGGGTTAATAATAGAACTAATACTTACCTCTAACCATAAAATTGACAAAATATCACCATAATATCTTTATTTCAGGAAAAGAAAAGGTGGTATCCACATACTAAATGAAACCAATTTCCATCATTGGATTATCTACGAAGAATCCAATGCATGAACCAATCATTCGAGGATAACTAAACAACCCTTAAATAGAGGGACTTTATAAAAACCATCACAAAATTCATCACTATATGATTGATAGTACTAAAAATTATAGATAAAATATCATGAAATATTTTAATATAATGACAAGAACATGTTATTTATGAAAAATACATATAGGTTGACATTGACTGTTTAAACAGATGTATCCCCTTCTTCCATTGAAATCAATCACGCAAAAGTATAAATATGACATTTGAATACTATATTAAAATTTTGATTCATGTACATGTAAAGACTCATAAAGTTCAAGGGAATTTTTTTTAATTTTCTTTGGGATTTTACAATAACGTATTTTCTGACGGCACCTGATTTTGAGGCCCGGTGTGCCCAAAATGTTTATCCGAAGTTTAGCTTAGGTACGTTCAGCGAACGAACACGTGGGTTTTCCCAACTTTTGGACCAATGCTCGGAATCGAATTTTTAGGGCACTGATGAAACCGCTGAACCGGTAATTGCCTAAGAAGACCTTTACTGGAGTTGTGTTTGCTCAGGAGGAGTTGTCAAAAATTAGGGAATGAAATGTTAGGTAAAATAAATTATGTGAAAATGTATTTTATCATAGTTAGTTTAATTCTATAATGGGAAGTTATTGGTGGGTCCCACAACCACACAACATCCCATGAGAGTTTATGATGGTGGTGCAGCCCACACGAACCCCCCCCCCCCCCCATTTTCCCTAACCCCCTCTAACCCTCCTTTTAATATGGATTAGGTTTAATTACTTAAGTTATTTCAATTTTGAATTTCAAAAATAAGGCATGAGTAATAAAATAAGAGGTGTCATATTTTATTATTGTTTGGCTTGTTGTGTTGAGTTTTTGGGAGAAAAAGGGGAGTCTTGAAGTTCTTCATTCTTTGTCGAAGAACGTGAAGAACGCACCGCCGCCAACGAGGAACGCCGACCTCTGATGATGGACGACGGTGAGAGACCCCTTCCTCGGAGATCAACAAATGTCAACGATCATCTTCTTCCACGATGATCAATTCCGCGACGCCCCTTTCCGCAAAAAACCTTGTTCCACAACAACACTTGAGGCAGGGGTTTATTTTCATTTATTGTTGTTCGTGATTTCATCCGTCACCATGCTTGTTTCAATTAGGCCACCTATTATCACAATAATTTTAGGAGTTCGGACCGCACGAACACGGTTGACCCTGCTCCCCCCTTGTTTGTTTGAATTTGTTGCGGCACGTGTATGGAAGCGCGGTGCCGTTCCACCACGCGGAAACAACGAGAAAGGGAGAAGAAGCACGGCGCAGTCGCGCAACGCCGTTGAAATCGAACAAGTTGTGGCGTCGTCGTTCCGCGCCGGAGAACCTGGAAGATACCGCGGCCGGAGCAGGGTCATTGCGGAGGGGCGAGGCACCGTCGCGCGGCACTGGTCGGACCACAGCCGTGGATTTTGACCGCAGTGGAGATGGGAGTGGCGGCTGATTTCGGGCCACCGGCGTCGGAGCAGGGGGATGGGACCGCACCGGTCCCGTGGAGGTAGCACCAGGCCGGTTTGAGTGGGTCGACCGTTCAGGGGGGAGACTGGGGGTTCGAAACCCCCAACTCGATGGAGGAGCGGCCCCCACATGGGGGCCGCAGTTTTCCAAACAGGGGGGGTAGCCCCCCCCCCTCACCCGCTCGGCCGTTACGGCCGAGCTGCTTGGCAATGCAGGCCAGGACGGGCTGGGCCATGCCAGTCGGGCTGGTCCATGCCAAAGTGGGGCGGACCCGGGTCAGGTCGTCCCGGTTCGGGCCAACCCAGGGGGTCTCGGGCCGGGTCGGTATGGGCCCAAACCCCCCACTCTCGGACCTCTTTCGGTCTCTTGCCCATAACTTGGGCTACGGACCTTCGGTTGACGCACCGTCAGCAGCAATGCAATCCTTGGATCAAGGCAGTCATTTTTGGTATATTACACTCAAGGTTTTGATGTACTTTGGGTTCAGTTGGGTTGGTTCGAACACGAAACCAACCGGGCCCTCGGAGCGGAAACACTTATAACTTAAGCTCTGGACGTCCGAATGACATGTCGTTGACTTTGTTGGATTCCTCTTACTAAGAAGGACCTTTTGGTTTACTCCGCTCGAGGTTTGGATTTATTTGGAGTGTGGTTGGGTTTGCTTTGACTTAAAAATTAACTGGGCCACTGGAACAAAAAAGCCAATAACTCTCAGACCAGGCGTCTGATTGACGCGCTGTTTGTCACGTTGAGGTCATGTTGATGATACAGAACTATGGGATACATCAACTCCGGACTTTTTGTCAGTTGAGGTATCAGCCCCTCAGCTCGTGGAGCGGACCCTCCCGAAACGTGCTTGCTGTGTGCGGGAACCCTAGAGATGGTTGTGACTACGACGATGATGAAGACTGTACGAGAATCCTCTATGGGTTTGACAACGATGACTACAACACTCAGTGATCCTCTGTGGATCAGTTCCTTCCGATCCTGTATGGATCAGATCCTATGTGGGTCAGCGCTCAGCGGTCCTGTATTGCTAGCGCATACCGATCCTTTGTGGGTCAGATCCTGTGTGGGTTATTGCAGGGGTTAGTACATATCGATCCTTTGTGGGTCTAATGGATTTGATGAATCAGTGGCTACATCTGATCGTCTCTATCATCTTATGATGAAGTATACCTTTGTAAGCTGAGTCTTGATTATGAATCATTATCTTCGATATTATTGACTTGCTTTCCTATGTGGATTTTGTTGTGCTATCCTGTGTGGACGTGTTTGAACTTGGGATTGGATGCTGGAGCCGAACATGAATTAATAACTTAGGTATATTTATGGGCATATACCTAAGTAGTGTTGGATGTTACTTAGAGATTGTATCTTTCCTTTGTGGATTATCATTTATGGATTTTGGGAGACCTTTGGGGGTCTCGGGGTCCCTACTGAGTAGCTTATACTCACCCCTTCACGGGATATGCCCGCACTACGTTGTGTTGGATGTAGACGACAGACATCGCTGATCGTGGTAGAGGCTAGTGGAGGAGTCTGTACCTGGAGGTGGACCACTGGGCAGGACGTACACGAAGCAGACGACTGGACCCGAGGACCTGAGGTGGCTATCTGTACCCACCCTTCAGGTGGGACTACACGTGGATGGCTCGATGTTGCTGATTTACATTCAGTTGTTGTACATTCTTTCCAGTTGTACTTTACTTTCAGTATGGGTTTGTATTCTGGCCCATTTACTTTCCCCACTTATTTGTACTCAGTTTACTTATTGTCTACTTTTTCTGGTTTGTTCTGTGGTGTTTGTTTACTTATAATGGCAATGCCTTCCCTTTTTTGTCGGGTTTTAAGCCTTGGTTCTAGTCGCCAGCCCCTGGCATATGGGAGGCGGGCTTGGGGTAGTCACAGCACGGGTCCCAAGAACGGTTCATGACAAATTGGTATCAGAGGAGTTTGGTTCTACCACAAAACTCTTGACTTGGATCTTTCTTCTATGAGAAGAAATAGTGTTAAAGGTATTGAGTGTGGTTAATCAGTCCAGGGAGTCCAGTGTTGGCGCGGTGGCTGACGTATCCATACACCAGGACCCTGACTTCTAATTTCTGACTCAATGCATGAAAACATTGATTGCATGTGTGTTGTAAAAGTTTTGGTTGTGATTACTTTGTGTCAGATCGCTAGGTATACTGTTTGACCATGGCACACTTGTTTCTTTTCAGGATGTCCCCACGAAGGCATCCAGCTAGGGTTCCGAGCGTTGTGCGTGACGACAGCCCACCGAGCGATGAGGCCTCAGTGCAAGGCCCTTTGACAGTAGAGGCACCGGCGGTACCACTACCCATCAAGCCACCGATGCTACTAGCAATAGCCGCTGAGAGTGTGTGTCGCCTTAGTGGACTGCACGAGTTTCAGTGTCAGATACCACCCAGGTTCCACTGGGAGATGGACCCTCAGGAAGTCAAGGATTGGATGGAGGCGGTTGTATGGGGTATCAGGTTAGTGGGGACACCAGCCGACCTCATGGTGATCCTCGCAGCGAGCCTCCCTCACGCGGCAGCAGGCAGATGGTGGAGCTTGATGCTCCAGGTTCATGATGACGCATCTCTCCTCTGGATGGACTATGAGAGCCTCTTCCTCATGGAGTTCTTCCTAGCCACCCTTTGTGTGGTTCACATCCAGGAGCTTCTACAACTGCGGTAGGGCAGCATGATGGCCTCCCAGTACTCAGAGAGATTTACCGATCTCTCGCGCTATTCGACAGACATGGTATGAGACCCAATCTTTTGGGCCCTGACTTTTGAGCAGGGATTGAGGCATGAGATCAGGGAATCATTGATCTCCCTCAGCATTCTGACACAGGCAGGGGTACTGGGAAGAGCCATTCTCATTGAGAGAATTCTTGCTGAGCCTACATCAGCAGCGAGACCTACCGTAGGGTGGCACGTAGCAGAGTCTTCTACAGCTGGTAGTCGATGGATGTCACAGGGGTCCAGGCGAACCAGACCATTAGGAAGATGACCTCAGGACACTGGCTCAGAGGTGCGGGGAACACAGGGCAGATCTAGTCATACGATAGGCATATAGTGCTACGCATGCGGCGGGCCGGGCCACATGGCTCGTGACTGCCCGACCCGCCGTGCCGAGAAGCAGCAGACAGTTGAGGGACCACCCAGGCAAAGGCAGAGAGATGATAGAGGCGGTCCGCAGGGAGCAGACAGACGAGGCAGAGGAGCTGGCCAAGCAACATGTGGTGGGCGATGATTTGAGGCTCTACCACCACCACCACCAGGAGGTCCACCCCGACCACATGGAGCTGGCGGGCAGAGACATGCACAACTTCAGGCAGTGGAGGCCTACGACCACGTCACTCCCGAGATGATTCAAGGAACCATCTATGTCTATTCCACCCATTCTGTAGTTCTTATAGTCACTGGAGCGAGTCATTCATTCACTTCCGCTGCCCGTGTTCGGAGCTCGGAGATTCCGATGGAGCTATTGGATCGATCCTTATGGCTAGAGACTCCTATGGGAGCAGAATCAATGATTAAGCACTCGTGTCATCCATGTGAGCATACTCTTGGAGGCGAGCGCTTCGGCTGGGATCTTCTTGTAGCGGCATCGAGGCCTTACGACGTCATCTTGGGCATGGATTGGTTATCTACAGTCCATGCTCAGATCGACTGCATTAGGCGCAAGGTGCAATGTGTTCGCACCGATGGGAGCATGTTCACCTTCACTGGCGAGAAGGGAGCCTTTACAGCACATGATGGACTCACATAGAGGATATGAAAACCCATCACTAATCAGTTGGCTTGCCTAATCCTAGGAGCATTTGACGTGCGAAGTCCGATCTTACCTGAAGTGGTGGATCAGTATGAAGATATTTTTCCAGACGACTTTCCAGGACTACCTCCTCACAGAGAGGTAGACATTTATATTGACACGTACCCCAGTACAACCCCGATATCCACCCCAGCATATCGGATGGCTCCCGTCGAGCATCAATAGCTACGGGTACAGCGGGAGGACTTGCAGGGCAAGGGATTCATCCGACCCAGTGTTTCATCCTGGGGATTCCCTGATATTATTCGCCAAGAAGGCGGACGGGAGCTTGCGACTGTGTGTCGATTAACATCTCCTGAACCAGGTGACCATGGGGAACAAGTATCTGCTACATAGGATTGACGACCTCTTCGATCAACATAAGTGATCATGGTGGTTCCCGAAGATAGACCTCGGGTCAGGCTATAATCAGCTCAGAGTTCGGGACGTGGACGTGCAGAAGATGGCCTTCAGATGTCGGTATGGCCACGATGAGTTCTTGGTTATTCCTTTTGGCATAACCAATGCTCCAGCAGTGTTCGTGAGTCTCATGAATAGGATCTTTCAGCCATAGCTTGATCAATTTTTCGTGGTCTTCATTGATGAAATTTGGATATACTCAACCATTGAGGAGGATCACGCCTACCACTTATGGGTTGTACTAGACACATTCCGAGAGCACCAGCTTTATGGGATGCTCTCGAAGTTTCAGTTATGGATACGTGAGGTCCACTTCTTGGGAGACGTCATATATGAGGCAGGATTTGCGGTGGATCCTGCGACGATCGAGGAAGTGCTAGCTTGGGAGCCACCCAGGAGCGTGACAGAGGTGCGGAGTTTCTTGGGGCTAGATGGGTACTACCATAGATTCGTGCCAGACTTTTCCAGAGTTTCGGCACCACTCTCAGCTTTGACGAAGAATGGGAAACCATTTGTATGGTCAGACATATGTCAGTAGAGCTTCTAGAATCTAAGACAGAGATTGACCAACACACCTATCTTGAGGCTACCGGAGGAAGGAGTAGGGTACGCAGTCTATTGTGATGCATCAGGAATCGGACTCGAATGTGACTTGATGCAGGAACGATCAATGATCGCCTATGGATCACGTCAATTGAGGTAGCATGAGCAGAACTATGCTACACATGACATGGAGTTAGCAATAGTGGTCTTAGCTCTGATGATGTGGCGACACTATCTGATGGGCGAGCACTTTACAGTCTTTTCTGACCACCAGAGTCTTAGGTACATCTTCTTGCAGAAGGACCTGAACTCGATAAAATGGCGATGGCCCGAGTTCCTCCAGGTCTATGACTTTGAGATAGTCTATACTCCTGGAAAGGGGAACGTAGTAGCCGATGCTCTCAGTAGGAGGACGAGCATTCAGCTACATGGGGAGGACGAGCATTCAGCTACATGGGGAAGCCTTTCTACAGTCACTCACAGTCACTCCTCCAATTCTACAGCAGGTTAGAGAGGCACAACGTGGGGATGGTGACAGTGAGAAGCGGAATGCACAGGTATCCTCAGGACATGCACCTGATAGAATATCTATGGGAGGAGAGCACATCATCCTTTTCAAAGGATGTACCATGGAACCAGCTTCTTTATAGGAGTAGGTGATGACAGAGTTTCACATATCCCCTCTAGCGGTACATCTAGGATTGGTGAAGATGTACCGGGATCTCAGACGACAGCACTGGTGGCCGGGTATGAAGAAGGCTGTGGCAGAGTTCGTTTCTCGATGCCTCACCTGCCAACAGGTGACAGTGGAGCACCAGGTACCAGTATTCTTGGTACAGCCCTTGGAGGTCCCTGAGTAGAAGTGGGATGGAATAACTATGGACTCCCTGACTAGAATTCCACGTACTTCCAGAGGTCACGACTCTATTTGGGTGATTTTTTACCGACTCACCAAGTCAGCCCACTTCTTACCAATCAGAGAGCAGGGCTTAGTGGAGAGCTTAGGATGCCTCTACGTTCAGGAGATTGTATGACTAAATGGTGTGTCATTGTCTATCATCTCCGATCGAGATGCTCTCTTTACATCTTGGAATTGGAAGGGGTTGCAGGAGGCATTCGGGATGCAGCTACATCTGAGCACCGCCTTTCACCCTCAGAAGGATGGTTAGATGAAGAGGACAATTCACACCCTCGAGGACATTCTCTGTGCATGTGTCCTATAATTTGTTCGCAGCTGGGAGGATCACCTACCCTTGGTGGAGTTCGCATACAACAACAGCTACAACTCCACTATCTGGATGGCACCATACGAGGCGTTGTAGGACCGACCATGCAGATCACCGCTGTGCTGGACAGACCCGGGGGAGTCAGCACTCGTGGGACCAGAGATGCTCTAGGCCACGATAGAGATGGTCCAGGTCATCCAGGAGTGGATGAGGATAGCTCAGCTCTGGCAGAAGTCTTATGCTGACAGGAGATGGAGGCCACTAGAGATCGAGGATGGCGACCACAACTTCTTGCAGGTCTCACCTCGACGTGGATTATGGATATTTGGCTGAGGCATCAAGTTATCTCCGCATTTCATCAGACCATTCTTGTCCCTCGATAGGATAGGCGAGGTGGCTTATCGCCTGGCTCTACCACCTCAGTTGCACCGGGTGCACGACATTTTCCACGTATCTCAGCTGAGGAGATACGTGCGCGACCCGAAACACATCATCGACCATGGGGAGCATGACCTTGACTATGGGGAGACTTTTGCGGAGGTCCCATTGGAGATTGAGGATCGACATGAGCGGGTCCTACGTGGACGATCGATTCCTCTAGTGCGCATCATATGGCATCATGGAAACCTCTAGGAGATCACTTGGGAGCGGGAGGCTCAAATGCGTGCTCAGTACCCACATTCGTTTCCCTAATTTATGATGTATCTTTACGAGGACATAAATCCTTGTGGTGGGAGTAATGTAAAGACCCGTAAAATTTAGGGGAAATTTTTTCTTAATTTTCTTTGGGATTTTACAAGAACGCAGTTTCTGACAGAACATGATTCCGAGGCCCGGTGTGCCCAAAATTTTCATCCAATGTTTAGCTCGGGTAGGTTCAGTGAATGAACGAGTGTGGTTTTCTAAATTAGGGATCGGTGCTCGGAATCGAATTCTGAGGGCACCGGTGAAACCACAACATCGGTAATTGCTTTAGAAGACCTTTACTAGAGTTGCGTTTGCTCGAGAGGAGTTGTTAAAAATTAGGGAATGAAATGTTAGGTAAAATAAATTATGTGCAAATTTATTTTATCTTAGTTAGTTTAATTCTCTAATGGGAAGTTTTTGGTGGGGCCCACAACCACCCCACTTCCCATGAGAGGTTTTGTGGGTGGTTGGGCCCACACAAACCCACCCCTCATTTTCCCTAACCCCCCATAACCCTCCTATTAATATGGCTTAGGTTTAATTACTTATGTTATTTCAATTTTGAATTTCAAACTTAAGGATTGAGTAATAAAATAAGAGGTGTCATATTTTATTATTGATGAGCTTGTTGTCTTGAGTTTTTGGGAGAAAAAGGGGAGTCTTGAAGTTCTTCGTTCTTCGTCGAAGAACGCGAAGAATGCACTACTGCCGCAGAAGAATGCCCACTTCCAACGACGGACGACGGTGAGAGATGCCTTTCTTGGAGATCAACAAATGCCAATTATCCTCTTCTTCCACGATGATCAATTCTGCGACACCCCTTTCCGCGAGAAACCTCGATCGATGACAACACTTGAGGTAGGGGATTATTTTCTTTTATTGTTGTTTGTGATTTCTTCCATCGCCATTCTTGTTTCAATTAGTCCGTCTATTATTGCAATAATGGGAGGAGGTCGGACCGCATGAATATTGCCGACCCTCCTCCCCCCTTGTTTGTTTGAATTTGTTGTTGCGCGTGTATGGTGGCGTGGTGTCGTTGCACAGCGAGGAAACTATGATAAAGGGTGAAGAAGCGCAGTGCAGTCGTGCCATGCCGTTGAAATCGAACAAGTCAGGGTGTTGTCGCGCCGCGCCAGAGATCCTGGAAGAGACATCGACAGGAGCAGGGTCACGGAGGAGGGGCGCGGCGACGTCGCGCCATGCTGGTCGGACCAAGGCCGCGGTATTTGGTCGTGGTGGAGTAGGGAGTGGCGGCCGATTTATAGTCGCCGGCATCAGAGCAGGGGGATGGGACCGCGCCGGTCCCGTGGCAGCAGCAACCGGCCAGCCGGAGCGGGCTGGCCATTCAGGGGGGAGACCGGGGGTTCGTAACCCCCAACTGGAAGGAGGAGTGGCCCCCACATGGGGTCGTGGTTTTCCAAACAGGGGGGCAGCCCCCCCCCCCCCCTCACCTAGTCGACCATTACGGCCGAGCCGCTTAGGCCGGGCCGGGCCCCGCCCAAGAGGGGTGGACACGGTCCCGGGTCGGGTCGACCCAGTTCGGGCCGACCCAGGGGGTCTCGGGCCGGGTCGATCCGGGCCCAAAACCCCCACTTCTGGACCTCTTTCGGTCTTTTTCCTTTAACTTGGGATACATACGTCCAATCAACGCACTGTCAGCTGTAATACGATCCTTGGATCGAGACGGTCGTTTCGCTATATTACATTAAAGGTTTCAGAGTACTTTTAGTTCGCCGGGTTGGTTCGAACACGAAACCAACCGGGCCCTCGGAGCGGAAATGCTTATAACTTAAGCTTCGGATGCCCGAATGACGTTCCATCGACTTTGTTGGATTCCTCTTAGTGAGACGGGCCTTTTGGATTACTCTTATTGTGGTTTGGATGTAGTTGTATTTTGGTCATGTTAGTTCTGGCTTAAAAACTAACCGAGCCCCTGGAACAAAAAAGCCAATAACTCTCAGACCGGGCGTCCATTGACCAATTGTCTGTCACGTTGAGTTCCTGCTGATGATACAGAACATTGGGATACATCAACTCTGGACTTTGTTTTAGTTGATGTATCAGCCCCGCAGCTCGTGGGGAGGACCCTCCCGAAACGAGCTTGCTGTGTACGGGAACCCTAGAGCTGGCTGTGACTACGACGACGATGAAGACTGTATGGGAATCATTCGTGGGTTCGACAGCGATGACTACAGAACTCAGCTATCCTCTGTGGATCAGTGCCTACCGATCTTGTCTGGATCAGATCCTATGTGGGTCAGCGGTCAGCAGTCCTGTGTGAGCCATTGCATACTGATCCTGTGTGGGTCAGATCCTGTGTGGGTCATTGCGGGGGTTAGTACCTATCGATCCTTTATGGGTCATTGAGGGGGTTAGTACGTATCGATCCTTTGTGGGTCTGACGGCTTTGCTTAATCAGTGGCTACATCTGATCATCTCTATCGTCTTACGAAGAAGTATACCAGTTTGATCTGAGTCTTGACATTCAATCATTATCTGCGATATGATTGAATTGCTTTCCTATGTGGATTGTGTTGTGATATTCTGTGTGGACGTGTTTGAACTTGGTCTCGGATGCTGGAGCCGAACATGAATTAATGAATTAGGTATATGTATGGGAATATACCTAAGTAGTGTTGGATGTTACTTCGTGATTGTATCTTTCCTTTGTGGATTATCCATTTTGGATTTTGGGAGACCATCAGGGGTCTTAGGGTCCCTACTGAGTAGCTTATACTCACCCCTGCATGGGCTATGCCCGCACTACGTTGTGTTGAATGCAGACGACGGACAGCGCTGATCGTGGTAGATGCTAGTGGAGCAGTCGGTACCTAGTGGTGGACCACTGGGTGGGACGTACACGGAGCAGACGGCTGGACCCGAGGAGCTGAGGTGGATATCTGTACCCACCCTTCAAGTGGGACTACCAATGGACGGCTCGACGTTTCTGCTTTGTTTTCAGTTGCTTTACTTTATTTCTAGTTGTACTTTACTTTCAGTTTGGGTTTTTATTCTGGCACACTTACTTTATGCACTTACATGTACTCCGTTTACTTAGTGTTTACTTTTGCTGGTTTGTTCTGTGGTGTTTGTTTACTTATAAAGGCAATGCCTTCCCTGTTTTTTCGGGTTTTACGCCTTGGTGCTAGTCGCTAGACCCTAGCCTATGGGAGGCGGGCTTGGGGTAGTCACGGCACGGGTCCTGAGAACGGGTCGTGACAATAGGCTTATTGATTATATGAGAAAAAAAAACCATAAATATTAATCAAAAATAAAATAATAATAATAATATAATAAATAGATCAACTTTAATTGAAAAAAATAGTGAAAAAATATTGTACACATGGTAACTAGGTCTTATGAACAAAAATGCATTTAAGACTAACTAGTAAAAGGTTCATCGAAAGAACCATTAGGTAACTAATCATTTATGCAATTTATCAAGTATTAAAATAAATGATAATATATAATGATATCCATTTGTGACACCCCATCATGAACAAACTCATTAGTATATTGAATAGGATGTCACATTATCTATGATGTGCCTCCCCATTTTCTATTGGTTACGACTAGAAATGAAAACCTAAATAATTAATTGAGGACAATTACCTGAAAATAATAACCATTAATAACCGTATAAAAAATCATTCATAATGAATTATAATCAAAAACCAAATTAGTAAAACTTATATATACATGTTATAACTAATAAAATATTTCATATAGAAATACACTATGAGTTATATCCTAATAGGTTAATCTCACATGAAATATAAAAAAATAAAATATAGAGTATCTAATACCAGTGCCTAACCACACCTTATTCTAGAATTAAAATATTAATCATGTTTCCCTAGAAAGATCATCTAAATAACTTATTCTCAGACATTTAAAATAAACATATGGTCTACACATTCACCAATGATACCATGAATGTTTTATGAAATACATAATAATATTTTCTAACAGTATTACCATAATGTTTTCCATAATAGATATGTGTATCCATTGGGAAAATAAATTACTAAAACATAACACATAAATATATACATAATGTAATTTTGTGATAATCATGACACCATAACACTAAAAATATTGTCTTTGTTTTATTATAGAAAAGAAGTAGCATCAGGCCACAAAACCAATATTGTTTCCCATACTCGATGTCTTAGGGAATGGTGTGCTAGAAAATCCCAACCAACACCCTAATATTCAAGATATTGTGACCAACATGTTCTAAACTCTACCCTATGAAATTTTTTTGGTTCTAACTATGCAATGAAAACTACCTAAATATATAGGTCATGGTACCTATCAACAACTTATTTTTTAGGGATAGTATTTATTTTATGCCACATATAGCTACTGATATAATGAATTCATGTTGTTATCAAATATACCAAAGATTTTTAACCACCCCTCAATGGTCAAATACGATGGATACATCTCATGACCCACAAAAAATATATAAAACAATTTTTTAATAAGTAATAATAATATAAAACATCTCACATTAGTGAACCAAACCATCTCTTGTTAGTTTCCATGGTTATATATTATTTCGGTCACATGAAATACGTAATCCAATGATGGAATCACAATTGGAATCTTGTGAAATGATCTAATGTATACCTTCACATGGAATATCATAAGGAAATTCACAAATATTAGTGATCTAGGGATGAAATTTTAAAATCCAAACTCTTACATGAGCAAGGCCACCTCCTTAGGGTAATTCACATGGTAATTCATAAACATAAATGATCTATTGATTTTATCTGAATATTAAACCAAAATAACTAGCCTAACCACACAATCACAAGGGGGTCTCACAGATCATCATATTCAAAATCGAGTAAATTCAAATAGAATCACTATGTCCCATCCAGTTTAACAATATATTCTAAATGTCATCTCGCATCCATCCTTATAGGTTTATCACATACAAAACTTATTTTTCACTTAGGTTATACATACCATGCCCCTATATATTCTTGTCTCACACGTAAGTGCATATATTATATTCATTGATCCAAACCAATCATAAATCCTTAATAAAAATATCCACTCAAAACCCAATAGTGGCTCTTTATCCCAATGGACATATGTAACCCTTTCATCATGAGTTATGTTCCATCCAACCCAATATATATATATATATATATATATCAAAATATGGTCTCACTAACCTGGAACCTTCTAAATCTCACTCACACCATGAACAATGGAAACCCTTTTCATGGTTGTCAAGAAACATCCCTCTGACCCATATTTGGGTTTCATCTCTCATTTCCCCTTGGTGATATCTCAATCCCACAGTCAGGAAGATACTACCCACCTCAAGCCATGTCTTGTTTTGAAGGAGGTATCCTACTCATGGATTTCACCGTGATTCTAACTATACTCAATGGAGTGTTTCCTATTATTTTGTGATACGAAAGACCATATCAGATATCACCCCTTAGACTAATCCTCTCACACAAGCCCAACTATTTTTAAGGAATGTTACCTAGGATATAAATATCTTATCCCCAATGATCTGAATGATATATATCCTTTATTATGTCCAACTAGAATCTATCCCTCTTTTCTTATATAGTATTCAGGTGATCTTAAAATTCAAAAGAAGAAAAGGTCCACTATCTTCACCTATATGAGGCCCAATGCCAACACATCCCTTCAAATTTGAAATTCTCATTCCCTTACCCCATTATATAATCACAATCATTCATCAATTCATACATAGTCAACCATAGATATGAATATAATTTTTTATTAAATGTACTACATACCTATATTACATAGTATCCATCTTCACTATGCTTTTCCCATTACATGATAAGATTGTTCATGACTTATCAAAGATAATATCAACACTCTTGCCACTATATCTAACTATAACATCCAAAAAAATTAATTATGAAAAATTATAATAAATTTTTATTAATTCAATCAAAAGTGTTGACATCACAAAAATATAATCACCTTGGAATAATGATTTGATGAAATTTCCAAAATCCAAGCGTGTTCATGAAACCTGGAAATCCTATTAAAAATCTGAGAAAAATCCCTACTTTCTTACAATATTTTCACCTTTCTCTGGTGGAATCTGCAACAAGACCCTGGTTTAAGTCACCAAAAATAAAATTTATAGACTAAGTGAATAAATATTGAATGAAACATAGGGGAAACATACCTCAAATTTACTATGAAAACACCTTCTTATAAACCCATCTATAATAGAGATCAATAAGAATATAAAAATGTGCATATATAGAAAATATTTTGAACCATGTAGCCCCTTTCAATCAAAATAATGTGGGGTGAAATTGATATGATGGGTATTACATTATTTTTAAAAACCGGAAGGGGACCCTATCATGGACTACCCTATCTAGGTCACTGTGTGACTCCCATAAAATTTAATTGATTAAGGAGTTCACTTTACTCAGAGTGTGTTGCTTCAACCTCATACAGCACCAAAATAAATGGATAATTCCCACCATTAATGACCGCCTTCACTATGATGTGACATGCCTCCCCTAAGATGATTCAAAATCCTTAAGATTAGGTGTTAATTTTATGACCTCCCCTTTCAATTATTTTCATTGTTTCTCTAATGGTGTGGCACTCTCCCTTGGTATAATTCCATACCACCAAACATCACTTCATGTTCATGATCATCACAACCAACATGTTAATTCCCCCTTATAGAGGGACATCATGAAATGAAAATAGGCCCATGAGGAAACTATATATTCTCATTGAAAATTTATTTTAGAAAAAATAAGTGTTCCAAACTACTTAAATAAGATTCACCATCATATTGTGACTTCCTACAACACAATGTGGTCATACGTAAGAGTCATCCTATAATACAGAAAGGTCAACATGATAAAATGACACAGCCATCTATGGAATGTTTTCCCTATATATTGTTCATGAATTTGGGAAAATCCTACACAAAAATTTACCATGTAATGATGTTAACCTTTCATTTAATGAAATTTTACCTTCAAACAATTTACCTCCTTAGTAATGACATGATCACTTGAATATCCTCTAATCAAAGCATGGCCCTTACCCATCACAACATTATGAGCTATCTAATATTAGAGTTATTTTTTGGTAAACCCTAACCCTACATAAACATCCATTCAAGCACTATAAACACCTATTGATCTTATAATCATGTCCAAAAATCATTTTCTAGATATGTTATGTCTATGAAAATATACATATAAATTCTTATTCTAAAAAACCCTTTTCATTTAACTAATATTAAAAATTCATCAGAAAAAAGCCTTTTAAATGAATTTAAAATTAAATCAATAGATATAGAATCATATATCTAACTATATATGGATAATTTTTACTTCACCATTATAGTTTTCTAAATTGTGTGAATCTGGAATGAACCCCATACTTGGGAAACCAATGCATTAATCACTTGAGTTATGTCACTCATATGGAACTAATTCCACATGCATTGTTTAGTATAGAAAACAATATTTATTTAATGAATAGATTATCCCCAATAAAACAATAAATTCTATGCTCTTATCTATACACAAAAACACTTATTCTAACAAGATCAAGACATGCTATAATGACCCTTATTTTTTTTTACATTTCTATTAAATCATTTTAATGATAAAAAAAATAATAGATATACATTAGGGGATCTAATGGTTTATTGTAATTGGAAAATTTTGATAATATGTAAAATTTTCATAATAAATCTTAAACAATTATTATATTCTTTCATATTTATACATATAAATTCTATCATTGTCTTTAGTAAATTTACTCACATAAGGATAAACATAATGTAATGGGTGATCTAAAAGCGGAGTAAGAGTAGGATTAAGAGACAATAGACAATATAACATGGATGATTATAATCATCATAATCGCATCAAACAAATACAGTCATCATGATTATTTAGAAAGGAATTATATATATATATATACAGAATTTTTCAATTCCAAAAAATGAAACATCATGTCATAGTGGTAAAATACCACAACTAGTGGAGGTAAAAACTAGAATCGTGTTCATGCATAACATATTTGGGAAGTCATAACATCCTATTTTTTTAAAAAATACAGCATTATGGACACACATTATACCATTATCTCATCGAGATACACCATATTACCCAAAGAATTGGAGGGATATAAAATTGTTTTCCCACCCTTCACATCATAATATTAACATAATCATGAATTCCACATAGGATGTATAGAAGTAATTGTTAGGAAATTACCCATGGGAATTAATATTTTTCATAAGGATTTAATAAATGATCATTTCATGAATAAATATGATTTTTTCAAAAACATAATGGAAAAATATTTATCCTTAAAATCATCATTCATCATTGAATAAGAAGAATTTCAAGAGAAGTGAACATCGTGTTTTTCAAAGAGAATTATTTTTAAGAAATCATTTTATTTTTCTTATAAAACAATGTGGAAATATATATTTCCCTAAAAAATAGAAGAAAAATAATATTATATTTCTATAATATTATAGGAATTTTCATATATAATATTTCCTGAATGGGGGATAACGCAAACAAAAGTAGTTGGCTCTGAGAATCCCTTGACTGAAAATAATGAATAATTTCATCAAATTTATACCTCCTAGTTGGAAACCAAATATTATTAAAATGTTGTAAAAAGAGAGAATTATGTTCATTTTCACATTATTTATCCATAATATTTATTTAATTATAATTTATAATAATATTTTTTAGATGTAAATTCATTGGAAATCATGTTTTCATTAAATTTTCTAATATTTTAAAAGCAGTTTTTTCATTGTCATTTTTACATTAGTTGAATTAATTAAAAAAATTTAAATAATATATATTAATACATTTATATATCATAAATAATTTATTATAACCTTCCATTGGTTTTGTGATAATAAAATAATTTACAATATCCTCATTGAAAATAAACTGACTGTTGACATGACATTACCAAGGCGTGGGAAATAGATGTTTTAAATTTTTATATGTAATAATTAGGATAGTTAAATTTGGTTAACATAATTAATATAATTTAAAAATACTACCAGATTAATTCTATAAGGATTTCTTTTCTATAATTGGGAATAAATAGAAGATGACGATAAATAAAGATAAATGTTGACAGAATATTACTCTTACCATGGTGTAGCGTCTCTTATAAAACACTAAATCCCTATTCATGTTTAATTTCAATTTACTATAGAATGAAATTATGTATTATAAGGTTCCTCAAAGGGATTATTCTTGTAGAATATTGGATTTTTTAATGGGATGAAGGAGTTTTTTCCAAGCGAGGGATATGGGTTATTTATACTTTAGGAGGGAGGTATTTTTATTGTTTAAATATTAAAAAATAGTATATAAATGGTTAAACTAGTAATAGTGAAATTTTCACAATTGAAATCATATAATAGTATATTTTATAGGGTTTGATACATTAAACCCTTTTATTATTCAAATTCAAATAGTTTATTATAATTTTATTTGGAAATAATGAGACATGGTTATTTTATTCGATTGCTTTAGACATTCTTCTTTGAAAAATTATTTTTCAGTTTGGAAGTTACGATCATTAAATTTTAATGTCTAATTTATGAAATTATATATATATTGGTTTAACCACATGTTATAGAAATGATTAGGTCATTATTACATCATGAATGACAAATTTTATGATACACAGTTTATGTGAATACAATATTGTTTCTTGTTCAATTTTAAATTGATGTATTTCAGAAAATTACCAAAATTCAATTCAAGGAAAATTTTGATGTGATGATTTCAAAACATTTATTAATTTTATAAAAATAAATTTCTATCATAGTTAATTTTATATGATAATATATAAATTATGTTTTTTATGAAAAATAATTAATATACTATATAACAAAAACCTGTTATATTTTTATTGAGTTTTATAATCATGATATTTTAGTTCATAAAATTATAATATTTATATTTAATGAAATCAATCATGTTAAATGATACATATATCATTATTTATTAATTTGTGGTTAAATTACTATTCCAAAGGATAGGGTATTATTCCCAATGGTCATGTTACTATTCCCAATGGTGTAGATACTGTTATAATTATCACAAAAAAATACTACTATCACATTAAAACAAATAAATTCCTCAGTATTACATAATTTATTATTCCACTCAATTATTATCATTGTTCTATATTTCAATTTTCTATAATGTTGGTTGGTTTACTAATATTTCTTTTATTTACAGAATCATATTCATTGGAGGGATGATTATAGTAGATTTGGGTGATCTTAATTTTCACATTTTATTTTTTATATTTTATATTTGATTTTTCGATTATAAATATTTTAATTTTAATGGGTTTATTCATTGAACAATATAATTATTTTCATTAATAGAACAGTGTGTTATTTGTTTCCCTATGTGTTTCACGTGTATAAAATTAAATAATATAATATATCACACATTAATTATTGAAAATAATATCATTTATAATGTAGAGGTCATTACAGTCATCCCTAATTTATAAATTTCATCCCCAAAATTTAAAATCATATTAGTTTTTTTAGAATAGGTGAAGGTAATGTTTTTTCATTATTTCCTCTAGTTCCCACACCACCACATCGTAATTTTGGTTCTACCAAAGAACATTGATAATGTGAGTTCTTTTGTTAGATATAAAATTTTCAATATGTTATAATATAACCACTAGTTACTCCTCACTAAAGAGTTTTTCTGATTTTATACCATCTCTAGATTCAGTATATGTAAGGGGTCAGGTATGTACCATCATTGGAGATATACAAGGGATACTTCAAGAACATGATCAATATTTGGTGGATGTGCAAGTTTATTGGACAATTCTCCTATGTGATCTGGGATATCAAAGGGTCCAATATAACTAGGGACAAGATTCCCCTTATTTCAATAATGGATGAATTTAGTCCATGGGATATTCTAATGTAAAAAATGTCTCTATCTTCATACTCCAAGTAAATTTTATGGTTATTTAAATAGATCTTCTCCATCTCTATATAGTTTAAACAGTTTGCTGGATGGAATAAGTCTTCCCCACTATCTCTTGAAAAATATAAATTCCAATTATATTTCATTCCCTAACAATATTCTAACATGTTGGATTTCTATATCACTTCCCATATGAAGTTGTAGATTGATCAATTTTAATACTCAAGTGGAAGCTCTTGTTTGATGAGAACTCAACTGACAGTAGATATTGATCCCATGCACATATTAATTCCATTGTGTTGTTTTATAAAATATCCATATCAATTTTGATAGACTTTTCAGATGACCCATTAGTTATGGGTGATTAGTCGTAATAAAATTCAATATTATATTTAAATCACTTTATAAACATCACTATAATATAGATTTAACCAGGGATCATGAGTAGTGATGATCGAATGTTGATTCCCATTCATAATTCCACATCATTAATGTATATATTTTCATGTTATTCTAGTAATATATTTCCCCAAATAGTGATTATATGTTAGTCTTTGTGAGTTAATCCACCACACACATTGAGCATTGTTTCCTATGGATGTATCTTGTATAAAAGTGAGAATGTATATAGTGGAATTCTACCATTTTAAATGTGGGTATAGGGAATAGATTCATCATTAATATTGCCATCTTTCACTCTTCTTTAACTTTATGGAATACCGAGTGACATGAGATATACTATGAATTCTCCTTCTTTTTGATTCACCAGAAGTTATCCTAGAAATGATTGTACATTTTTGAAATCAGATGACGTATAGATAAATATTATCAATATGAATTATCCAATAGTTCTCTCATTCTATGATCTTTCTAAGGCACACAAATTCTATTTCCAAACTAAATAAAACCAGTATACTTGATATGGAATTCATGAATATTCCCTTCTTTGAAATTATTTGGATGCTCTATATTATCCCTTTGTTTCTCCTTGATATTCTCTTATATGTACGGTTTGGTTATCATTTGGAAATGGAATTTTTTTCTCAACCATTATGATTTTATGATCCATCCTTTTCATATCTTTTAATATAGGGTATTTCTCAATCCACATACAGATAATGTTTAATGTTCTTTTCATCTAATAGAAATTGATCCCTTGTTCACCATTCCCACTACTTAGTGAATAGAAAAATCACTGAACATGATTAGCTCTAACAATCTTATTTTACTCATGTTTAGATATTTTTGGTTGATGATATACTTTTTTCTCTTATGATCGTATAAATTTCATTGATCTGACCTTAGAGTTAGTTCCACTATATTTTTAATGAATATATCGCAATTACTAATACCATATCATGTATTAGGTATTTTTTTCTCAATTATATTTAACAATCTAGATGCATAGTCTGTCACTTTGTTTTTCACCATAAGTAAAAAATTGAATCCTTCATTCAAATCAATGTTGTATATCACGAAACGTTATCGACCTATTGGATGTTTTAATATATGACCGGTGAATATCAATTTTATGATTTCATTAAATATTTTCTCACATTAGTTAATTCATACATCTATTACCCCTTTCCATGTTAGCTTATTTAGAAGGATATATATTCATGAGAAAGATACCAAAAAATATCGGTAGTACCATGATAATACATGAAAATAATGGATTTCCATGACACAAGTTACTCTCTAAAATTATTAAATTGCATTTGTCTTTGAAGGGTCTATAGAAAATCCATCACCTGTGATCATATACAACAAGAATGTGACTTGATTCATCCAAAAGTCACAAATTATGGATGTAGACCATATTTTTTCCTTAAATAATTTCTATACTATTATCCTTGGACTCACTTCATGTTCCTCATTTCTCATGGAGTATATGATACTATTATAGATAAATACTCTAAATAAAATTTCATTTTAGTAATTATAGAGAATATTAATCAAATAAAAGAATATTTCAGGGGGAATAATAAGTCAAAAGATAATTAAAATGAACTCATAGATTCCATACCTCATAGTGGATGTATTATTCAAAATATCTTCATTATAAACCTTTAGTTGATGTTATCATAAATGAAGATACACCATTTAGATGTACATTGATCATTATAGTCCAATGAACAATTCATTGATCCTGGGTATAGGATACTTGTTATTTATCGTGACCATATTGAGCTACTAATAATTGATATATCTCTAAATTGATATATCCTTATTATTGAAAAAGATCACCGACAAACCCCAAGGCGATGCACAGGAGGTCTATGAATAATTTTTCCAAATGTTCTTATTGCTACTTCTTTATCTCCTCTAGTTCAATCAGGTCTATCCTGTAATGGAATTTTGATATTAGTGTTTCTTCGCATATATGTTATATTGAGAACACTAACTCAATATCTATTGGAATACAAAGTAACTATTTGGTAAATACATTACTTCATTCTTTAACAAAGGGAATTTCTTCAAATTTTATACCTTGCATTGAGAGAACCAGTTGGGAATATATAATTATAAATAGGGTATTAACATGATACATTTAAAGGATTTTTCAAAGGAGATTAATGATCTTCAATGAATTTTTAGAGGATAATGGGATGGTTCACAATGTGAAAATATATTTCATTCTACTAATAGTTGATGTATTCTATATATAACATCATCTAATGCATTTATATTATATCTTCTAAATCCACCAAGGGAAGTATTAAGAGATCACCTAGAATAACCATACCATATTCAACAGAGATAAGATACCAATAATTAGGTTGAAATAAACACAACACTTGGTATTTTTATAGATATATACACTTCAAGGTATTAGTGAAAAGATTCTACTATTCTAGGAAAGATGCAAGTTATAATTGAATGAGTAGAATAAGAATAAAATAAATCCTTTTCCATTAATGAGTGAATAGGAAGGGAAACTTTTATGAAATTGTTTTTACACTCTACTTCTACAGTTCTGATCGAATATTCTACCCATTTATTCATTGTATTTTCTGGTTGCAGACACTGATTAACATCAAGGATATGTGGTTTACTACAATATAATTCATAATACCCATTCTCCCAATAGTTGACTCAGATGACCATTTTTGGAGCATTATGAGGTTCCTCCATTTCATCTATAATGATTACTAGATTATTGATTTTTCTTTGATATTCATGAGACTGGTGTCCATATCTACCATACTTGAATCATTTACCCAATCCTCTAAAAAAATTCCCATGATGTTTCTCCCATCATTTTTGACACATGTGTTGCTGCATCCTCATTCCTCCTTCATCACATGACCCACCATCTTGAATCTAAATTCTTCTATTGTTATATACATGAACATTAAACTATTCCCCAAACTCCCTATATACATTGAGGAAACATATAACTTATTCTTCATAACTCCCAATGTTTTAGTTAGTTATATCTATTCGACGGTTTTATTTTAAATGACAAAAGAATCAAACTATTTGGCCATCATTATTAATACCAATTTTGGAGGTGTATGTTGAAAGATTTATGAAGTTTTCCTTGTAATACATGATAATTAAACTTAAAATTTATTCATATATATGAATTCCCTCTCCATATTTGTTTTAATAGGTCATGGGAAGTTCCTATTTGGAAATATTTTCTTAATGTTTTCACACTCCTTCCTTTCAGTTTCATCCTTCAGTTTGGTGTTCTTTATCAACACCCATTGACAAACATCAAATACATCAAAATGATAGATGATTAGAGTGATATTACCCTTCTTAAAAAATTATTAGAGAAAATATACTATCCATTAATTTAACTGTCTTTTCTACAATAAGTGAATAGAGAGATTCACTAATTTTTTTTTGTGATTGTTTCATAAAAAATTCAATTTCAAGTATCTCCATATTGAGAGAGGTAGGATTTTCCCCATGGTTATGGTAATTATTCATCCCTTTTGAAATCCTAGTAATCATCACGTGAATGTTTTCATCTCCACTATATATAGAATTTTATATATCATTTTTTAAATCATTTAATTTTTCCCCTCGTATGTTTTTGGAATTTTTTTTCTCTTAGTTATCACAGCTTTCTAAAATACAATATGTTTTAGAAAAACATATGCCAAAAATCATGAATAAAAATTTTATTCATTTTCACAATTAATATAAAATTAATATTATTTTGGATCCCTATTTTATCCTTTTCATAAAAAAAATCATCCACGATGTTTACATAAAATTAGACTTATTACAAGGGATCTAACGACTATATTCTAATCATAATTACAATACTAACTAATCCTCACCTCTGATACAAAAAATTGTGAACTATTATTATCTGATATTATGATTAAATCAATTGCAAAATAAATAATAAAAAATTATAGAATAAATGATCAAAATGTTTAGTATATTGGAAATATTTGTATAATACAACACAAATAATTAATAAATCAGATGCATTTTTTTTAAATCTTTATTCTTTATCCTTCTAAAGTACCACATTATCTATATATGAAGTAGTAAAATTAGGATATGAATAAATGAAATCAATGATCTAAAATCTTATTAAGTGATATAATATGTGATATGAATCAATATAACATGGATAAATATAATCATTATCATTACATAAAAATAAAGCGGTCATCATTATAATTTGGATGGACGAATTTGTTAAATACATGGAATATTTCAATTCAAAAAAATGAAACTTAATTTCATATTGGTCAAATACAAAAAAATATTTGTGAATTAATCAAGAATCATCTCCTTGCAAAAAAAATGTGTAGAATCATAAAATAATAACTATTAAAAAATATATCATCATGTTCACACATAATTTACAACATCTCATGAAATACGTTACATTACCCAATGCATTGGAGGGATACTTAATTCCAATCAAACCTACCACATATCATTATTTACATTATCATGCATGAAACATATAACATATGACAATAATTGACATGAAATAACCCATGTAAAGGGATTGGTTTCATAATTATTACATAAATAATTATTTAATAATTAAAAATGGTTTTCCCAACTAAATAATGGGAAATATATTTGACATAAATATCATCATTCTAGAGGGAATAATATAGAACTTTGGTTATGTAAAATATTTGATTCGGAAAGAAAATACTTCTTTGGGAAATAATTATAATTGGATTTTTAATTGAGATAGAAAAATTTATATCCATGAAATTAAAACGGAATAGTAGTGAAATGATATTAAAGATATATTATAGGAATGAACACTTATAATATTTTATAAATGAGGGACCACCCAATGAATGTTATTGGGTTTGAGAATTAACTTAACATAAATATTGATATTTATAATTTATTTTCCTCAAGTTGAATAATATTCAATGGAATGTTAAAAATAGTTTCAAAAGTGAATTATTTTCACTATATATATTATATAAAAATTATAATTATTGGATTAAAATTTATATAACTCTTTTCCAAATGTGAATTATATTGATATCATGTTTTCATTATTTTTTCCTATTTTTTTATAATGATATTTTTATTTGAGGATGTTTATAAATTAATAGAATTAATTAAAAAACCTAAAAAAATATATTTTTACCTTCATATATCACAATTAAATTATTGTAAAAAACATAAGTTTTTTTAAATAAATATTGACAATGTGATCATTAGCGATTAACAAACCGTTGATGGGACATTGTAGAATGATCCAGAAAGGGAATGTTGAAATTTTTATATGTCATAATT
Organism: Viscum album; assembly: GCA_963277665.1. Classification (NCBI taxonomy): domain Eukaryota; kingdom Viridiplantae; phylum Streptophyta; class Magnoliopsida; order Santalales; family Viscaceae; genus Viscum; species Viscum album. Next base: position 144,696,964 of record OY728123.1, on the reverse strand, counting down.
ATGGTACCTCCCTTAAGATAACATAATTAATATAATTATAAAATACTGAATTGTTAATTTTATTACTTTTTTGGAATTAATTTTTATAAAATTAAGAGAATAAGTGAAAAAATGAATGGTTGAAGGAAACATACTATTTCCTTAGTGTAGCTTCTCTTATACGATGCAAAAAATACCTTAGCAATTGGTTTTGTTTTACTTTATATTTTTAATAGGTATAATAAGGTAATTGATAGGAAGTATTTTGTGTGATATTACGCTTTTTAAATTGAGATATGAGTGGTTTTACATGGGGAGGGAGAGCGGTTTGTAATTATTATGGAGACGTGTATTTTTAAAATAAAATATTAAATAAAATATTACATGAAAGTTAAAAAAATTTATTATGAATTATTGAGAATATAATTCTTATATAAATCTAATATAATGGTTTTATTTCTTTGAAAACAATTATAATTTGTACATATACACATTATTAAAATGGGAAGGGGAAAATGAAAAAAAAATTTATGGGATAACATTTGATTGTATGTTTTGGAAAACTGTTTTTAGGTTGAGATATTATTTTTACTATATTTTAAAGAGTATTTTATGAAATTAACTATATTTTTTTACAAATATATTTTTTTATAAATTATTATTTAATTATTACATTATGAATGATGTAATTTAAGCTACATTAGTTACATGAAAAACATTATTTTTACTATTCACATTAAAATTAATGTATGTCAAAATGTTACCAAAAAATAAACCTTATAAAATTTAGATGTACTGATTTAAAAAATTATATTAATTTTAAAAAATTAGTTTATAACATAGTAAATTCAGTTTTTAATATAATAATAATTATTTTTATGATATAAATTATAAAAGAGTTTATTAAATTTTTTTTATATTTTCATTGCGTTTTTTAAACAATAATACACCTTTTTTAAAATAATAATATTTATATTTATGTAAAATAATAATGATAAATATTATTTATATCAAATTTTATATTTTTATGTAAAATTAATATTCCAATAGCTATGTTATAATTCCCAATGTTCAGGTTACTATTCCTTATTATAAGTTTATTATTGCCACTGTGAAATTATGGTTCTAATGATCACATTACATCATATGAATACATCTACATTATTTAATTCATTATTTCACTCAAATATCTAAATGTTTTAATATTTCTATATTCTATAATATTGATTGGTATAATAATAATTTTCTTATTTTCTAAATTTTTTTTATGGGAGGGATGACTCTAGTAGATTAGAGAGAATAATATATTCCCATTATTTTTTTTCAATGATTTATTTTCATTTCCCCTAGTAATAATATGAATATTAATGGGTATATTCATTGAATACCATAACAATTTTCATTAATGAAATAATGATTTCTTTTTTTCTTTTTAAGATTTATGTTAACAATATTGTATAATATAATATAATACACAATCATTTAAATATGAAAATATCTTTTATAAAGTATATGTAGTTATACCCACTATATAAATTTATTATTATACGACATTATGTTTTTAGATTATATATATCTATATAAAATTATAACCCTTTAGATTGATTATCATTATATAGTTGAATGTGTCATTAACAACCAATGTAGTATCATTTGATTAATTATCTCACACTTAGAGGAAGAAAAAACCTCCTTACATGTTCGTTATACATTACTATTGTTTGGTAAGATTATTCAAATATACCCTTCCTATTTAATGACGACCCACTATTAGTCCATTAAAATTAAAATTTCTATAAATATGGTATAACCTCTATTTTATTTCCCTCTATAACCAAATATTGATTTGTGACATCAGATACAAATGTAAATTAAAATATATTCACCTTTCATCAAATCATACAACAAAGGATTTATGATATTTTTCCCACCCTAACCATCTCGCCACTATATAGTGTATGGTGAAACCCAAATAGATCATCACATCTGGTGACATAATCTATCATCAAAATTTTCCCCTTTAATAGATGAATAGGACCCCTTGTCCTATCAGCTCTCCGAAACATTAAGAATAAATTTTTATAAACATTATTATGAAATTCCTTCAATGTGAGTCATATATAGTAGTATTCTTAGACTAGAATGTACCACTAGTGCATTAGTGGGCATTAAATAATTTATTTGGTAATTTTTTCCTACATATCATGCGGGTTTTTAACATGTTTAAATATTGAATTCGTAGACTCTCTCCAATACTCAAAAAAATTGTAGTCCACCATCACGTATAAATCAAGGTTACTATTATAAATGATACTAGTCATTCAAGTCAAAAACATTTTACTTTTATAATGGAAACCCATTCCCTATAGACTAAAACACCCAAATAATATCTATCAATGATATTGATCAAATGATGGAACTAGTGGAACATGAACCTTCAACTCCACTACCAGTGGGGCATTCATGTCCAACCCTCCAAATACTCAATTGTATATCTCCATGGTGGAATGTCATTAAAATTCCATTTTCTTGACTAAAATCAGATTTCTTTATGTTTTCCAAATTTAAATGTTCTCCTAAATTAATATTCGGCATAAACTACTCAACCCTAAATCCAATCCGTATGATTGATGGGTTTCATAAATCTAAGATCGAATCTATCCTAACCTACCAACCCTCAGTTACGATATCATCTCATGGAATAACACCTAAAAATAATACTATATCACATTAATAGTAATTAATATTTTGTGAATCATGTATAATTTACCCAACTTGTTATAATAGAAATTTTTTAGTTGTTATGTTTTACTTTTTTTAAATGAACCCTTCATGATATCCAAGAAATCATTCATAAAAAAGAATATGAATATCATGAAACATTTTTTATTCATTAATTATATATGAATTAATTATATATTTCATATAAATTTAATTATTATAAACCAAAAAAACATTTATCAATATGGAAATTAATTTTATTTAATAAAATTAACTCATATCTATGAGAATGATATATAAAACTATTCTATATCGTGTCTCTTGGAATACCCTAATATGAGAGTTTTTTTATCCCACCAACAAGGTCAATTACATGCTATGAAATAATCTTATATCCTATCTATCATTCCAAAATATTTAAAAAATTGAAAACAACTTTATGATAAAACGTTTTAATATCCTCAATCAGGTTCACATCCCCTGTTTTCAAACCATATCATTTTGTACCTAATTCATGAATCCCCATAATGTATAGGTTTCTAAATAGTAGTGAGGGTTGGAATATAATTTTTTATAGAAAATACACTTTATTATAGACAACTATAATGTTTATAAAATGAAATATAAATAAGAATTTATCAAAATATGACACTTTTATGAAATCATACATCATAGATAAATAAATAAATGAACAAAAAACAACATCATGCTATCATGATATGAGATACTATATTTTTCATATAATAATAATTTCATATCCCTTAGGATAATAATATAAAATATATTAACAAATTAAATAAGGGGGGACACCAAAAAAGTAGTCTTAAGTCCTAGTTGGAACGTATCTTCAAACTCAAACCATTATCCACAACATAACCATTATAATAATTAGATCACATTCCATTATATGAGTCATGAGATATAATGTCTTCTCTGGAACCAACGATCCCGAGAAGGGTATGAGTAAAACATATTATGACTCCATCAAGAGTTCCTCTTACATGTCTAGTAAATCTATGTGTATAAATGATATAATGTTAGAATAAATTAAATAAATAATTAACTTTTTATACCATGGTGTTATCAATCCCAAAAATGTCTGACTATACAAACTATAGAAAATACCCAAATCATACGTTATATAAATGGATTGAAAATACATTAAAATGAATTAAATATAAATCCTTTTTTTTAATTTTAATGATATATTATTGTTATATATTCTAGGTGAATGATGCATTACCATCACAAGTTATCTATGAGGATGATCAACCACCAACCTCATATCATGGGTGAAAAGACCTTTCCTGATAAATGAGTCATCACACACACTAGGAGGATGATATTCCACATTGACACAATTTTAGGTGGATAAATAATAATTAATACACCACATCATAATTATACGAGGTGTTTTATACCACATTCCCTAGTGTGGATGATTTTACACCAAACCAGTTCTATATAGGATTGATAAACCACTAATAATAAACCTCTATGTGAATTACGTAGCACTGGGGTCACTTATTTGGTGGCTAGTTTACCAATAACAGTATTTCCTATATGAGTGACACCACACTTTTATGAGTCAAAATGTTGATATGCAACCATATAAAATACTTATATAAGTGGATTATACCTCACCATAGAAATCATATGGTATATGATATATCACTAAAAATCAAATTAAATATGATACATGGATATCATTATTTTATCCCTATAGTGAACTTTATTTCAATTTATCACTTTAGGTGTATAATATAATATATCATTGAATGTTTGTATAAGAGAACATCAAAAACAATATTTAGGAAGATTACACACTAGAGATACACCAAGAATCCATTAAAATGGAAAATTTATCATTTAATTCAAATATTTATCATTAATAATTATTTTATACATCATGTTTTTTATATGAATTCATTAATATACTCAAATTCATAGGTCTTGGCTAATTTATATCTAACCAATATCAATATGAATACATTTTTTTCAAAATTTTACACTTGGAATATCAATAATTATTCTAGTATCCAATATTACGAATAAATACACATCCAATTTTCAAAATAATGGTTTTATTTTCCACCCCACGTTGAATGTATTCATTACTAACTGTCCTTGCTAATACACACCTCTCGTGTACCACTCAAAATAAATTAGGGTCATATTGAGATGAATCTAATTAATGAAAAACAATAAAATTATTTCAAGCGTATAAATAGAAACTCATCATTTACCATATTTTATATACCACTAGTCAAACAAATAAATAAATAAATATGCATGTGACCACCAACCTGGATCATCTAGGGCCCCGCCCATGGTAATTATCTATCTAATTTTTCGTTAATTGGTCAAAATAAAAAAACATAATAAAACACCCACATTAGGATTTAACCAAATAGATATTAAGGAAAAACAAGTGAATGAAAGAATGGTTTGATTAAGATAATTGTCTTATATATGGAATACTCTGGTGATAGAGGTACCATGATTCCCATCCAAAAAAAAGATCCACAATTTATCCATACTGTAGACAGATGAAAGTTATGGAGAGAGAAAATCTATAAGATAAATATAGGTCAAAGGTTGTATAAATAATTAGTAAAAATAAATAATTAGTTAATTGAATTAAATATTTTAAATAACAAAGAAGAAGTCCACTGTGTACCCTCTATAAGGCCACCCACCACCCAAGGTCCCACCTGTGACTTCTTCACCATTTTCAAAATTTATCATGTACATAATACAAATGCATATGGTCCCCATGTGAATCTATAAAAAGAGTATATATCCCATAACTTAGTACATCTTCCTAAAAAATACCTCTTATCCCCCACCAACAACCCTAACACTCATATATAGTCAAAAAATAGAATCTTTGGAAAACTATAGATTGAAACGAAACCAATTAAAGATGTTGTTTTATAAATTTAATTGTATAGGGGTTTCAGTTTTTGGAATTTATGTAATGAAATTTAGAAAAATATTAAATATATGGATTTATTATAACATAATTGTCATTCTGATTATTTTATGAAGTTATATAAATTTTTCTCAAAAGGGTAAGATAGTTATAAATGATAATGATTTAGAATTAGAATATTTTTGGGAAATAAATTTAATGGGATAAGTTTATGTTTGCCACTAGACTATTGGAAGAAGGACACTAGGAATATGTGAGCTATGCAATGGGGGTTCTCCAAGGGAATTCCACTGAATGACTGATGTAGGGTCATTATGAATCTTATGTTCTATAATATTTTTTTAAGGTGGTGTTTATTCCTTATGAAATATTCCTATTAATCCAATTCAGGATTTTCCATCTACCACAACCCTTCCTAGACATTCAAATTCAGGTGTAATCTCTTTTTTTAGTTTCTTACATTACACATTTAGGTCCCTTGAAACAATAGAGTAACAATGATATTTTTCAATAAAAAATGAATGTCTCCACTATTTATTTGTTAATCCCTGCTTCAATCATATTTTAAATTTTGTATCATGTTTTTTATTTTAAATTATAATTTCCTCAGTTAATCACAATATAACATAATTTCTTAGGGATGATTTGTTATATGGTTAAAAGTATATATATATATATTTATTTATTTATTTCCATTGATATAGGTTTTGATATAAGGCTATAAATAACATGTTTATTATAGTATTTCCCAATGTTTTTATCTCATATTTATTATTTATTGGTTTTATAAATGTGTGGATATACTATTTATTGTGGAACTTATTCATTTTAAGAAGTCTAAAAGGGAAATCATTAATTTTTATTATTCATTGTTTATTGAAATTGATTATTTTTATCCTTATTTGGGATCATGGTTTTTAAATTTTATTAATTTTTCTAGTGGTTGTTGGAACTATGTGTTCCAAAAAAATAATGGTTTTCTGAAGTGGTATCAACACTTGTTTACTATATTCAAGTTATTCCTCTAATGTTTCTACCTTATTGTTTTTACAAAATTTCTTATAATTTTTATGAATTATCATTCAAAATGTTAATATTATCCTTTAATAGTTATGTTTTTTACTTCAAAATACGTAATTTTGAATTTATGGTTATTTCAGTTTATGAGTTTTTTTCATGGATGTTATTATCGTCATAAATTTTTTATATGTTTTTTCATTAAATGTAAATCCTTAAAAATTCATAAAAATTTAAAAGAATTAGTATGTTGTTTTAGTTACTTTTCTGAATATTTATGACAGACAGTGAGAATGTATAATATATATTTTTTATATTTTTTATAATCTTATTATTTTCTAATGTCAATTATAATTGATTGAAAGCTTAGTCAACCTTGTATGTATTTTTATTTTATTGATTCTTACTTGAATTAAACAAAATTCTTAAAGTAAAACCAATTATTTTAACCACATTCTTATATAAATTTTAAAATTCCCAACATAAATATTTAGTTTGTTAATATACTTCCAATGATATATATTAAAATATTATAATTATTATGGGAATAAATATTTTAGATAGGTTATATAAATAAGGATGCGTTTCGGCTCTGTCCATATTGGGTCACATGGAATATTTCAATAATGTGTGAACATACATTTTATACGTGATCTTTATATATTAATTTTAATTTAACTTGATTAATTTATATTAAAATTTAATTTAATAATTTATCATTTATTAGTTGGGTTTAAAAAAAATTTATTATATAACTACAAATTATATTTACATGATTAAAGTGTAGGGTAATAATTTTATTTAAGATAACCTTTAAATTTTATAAATATTATCGATATTTACATTCAACATGGGTTTAATATGATGTTAATTTGAATTTAATTTTTTTTATTCAACTACTAAAAATTTTTCATGTAAGAAACATATTCATAAACTAAATATTAATTTAATAAATCACAGATAAATTTAACCTGTTAAATTCTTCAGTAACGCTTAGTTAATTTTCAAATGTTATCCCTTTATTTATTTATTATATATTTAAAGGTAAATTAATTTTTACCATTATAATATGAATGAATTAAAAATCAGTGAACAAAACCTATCTTAGGTTAAGTGGTTCCATCTTTTGTGCGGTTATTAATAGGTTCTAGGTATTAGAATGGAATTTTTTATTTTTTTCAAGTCGTATTTCATTTTCCTAAAATTGATTACTTCTTTAAATTCTATTGTTTGTGATGTAAAACATAATTTTCTTATAATTAGGTATACTGAGTAGTGTTATAATCTAATAAACTCATTTTATCAGCAAGTTTTTCTTTAAATTATGTTATAAAATATGAATATTTTCTATATAATAAATCCACATTTTACTACTAGTATGCGTCACATGTCTCATTTTTAATTCCTTGTTAATTCTCTGGGGAGATAATAAAATTTATTGATTATTCAATTTTTTGTTTCATGTTATTTTTGTTACTATATATTAATATTCTTGGATTGTTTATTTTCACATGCCTTTTTCTTTATTTGGATAGTTACTATCATGTATTGATTACAAATTGCGAAACACTATGTTGTCAGTATTCCATCGATATACCTAATTATATTTTATAACATATAACTGTGTTTTTATTTTTGTATTATTATTCGATGATTACCTCTATTGTATAAAATGTGTTAATATTATCTTATAGGATTGGTTCTACAAATATGTAACCATTAATTATTATGTGTCATGTTTATAGTTGGTAGTATATAAATTTGTAATTTTTATTATAATATTGAATACATGAAATGGGATATGCTACTATTATATTATTAAATGTAGATAACCATTCCATTTATGAACAATTTTTTTAATATGAGTTGATTAATCACTTAATAAAATACTATATGGGATGAGTGTTTCTATACAACAACTCTATATGATATTGGGTACTAAGGAATCGATTTTTCCCAAAAACCCCTATCCCATGTGGCTTTATCATAGTGTTGAAACTCATACTATTTTCAATCACAATTTCAACTATACATGAAAAAATTATAATTTGGTTCAAAACCTCCTTATATAGTTATTTTTATGAATTATTTGTTTATTATTCGAAATTATAGTTTTTGTATTTTTTCCCTATGCCTATGAAATTTACTGATTATAGTATATATAAATTAACTAGATTCATTTTAATTAATACACTATATTATTTTATTTATGAGTTGTGATATTATATTGTTTCAACAAAATTTACTCACTCAGAATCTATATATTTAATATTTAGATAATCACTAGATTTCATTATAATGGATTTCATAAAATTGGGTTTTATCTCTACTTTGGAATTAGATAATATGAGCTCTTGTTTCAAAGTGGACTAATTTGTTAACATTTATTAGATTGTTTTTATTTGTGTTTCATCTCATTAGATGTATTATGTCATTTGTTTGAGATCAGTATTTTTAAATATTTCCATTACCCACAATAAAACATTTTTTTAATTATGACAATAGTTTTTAATACAACTACTTATATTTATTACTTACTTTTAAACATCTAAAATCATTAATAGAATTATTATATATTTGAAAATGTATAATAGGAACACCATTGTGAATTGGTTTTACATTAATTTCTACAAATTCCTGATTTATAATATTTTCATACAAAATAATCAATATAGCTATCAAATTTTTTAAATTCAATAAGGTGAATACTTCCCCAAATAATAATTCATACACTAATTAATATTACTTATCTCCTTCTGTAATGAAGAAACTGTGGAAACTATAAAAGTCATCCACATTGGTCTATAACATGGTTAGGTACAAATAAAGGGACAAAAAACCAGTATCTGGTGAATTAAAAACAAGTTATAAAACAAGAGTAAAATTTAATGAATGATAAAACTCCATGAGAATACTAAAATTATACTAAATAATCCAAAAAATAAATAAAAAAATACAAAACGTACCTATGTGTGACCATCCATCAGCTCCAAACCATCCTTCTATGAATATTCCGACCAATAAGAGAAAATAGAATGAAACAAAATTACCTTCCCTGTACTTGAGTACTAAAAAACAACAAATACACTATCCTAAATGAAAAAATAGGGCATGATAACAATTTACTATATTAAACCACCAATGATTATTTTGAAGTCCAAATATCAATAATGCATCTATTTAAGATTTAAATTAAATCTTCTTTACAAATAATTTTAAAAAAAATTAAAACAATATAAAGAATATTAATGGTTTTAATAAAGTATAATATTATATTTACAAAATATATGTATATATCAAGTATGAAAGAATGTAGGTAATAAAACATGGACACACTATAAGATATGGATGTGATAAAATAAACATTAAAATACCATCATCTGATAAACGAAAAATAAATGAAAAAGCACAACATTTGGGATCTATCATAGGGGTTTACATGCTAGAAATGAAAGAAAATGACTAATAAAAGTATAAGGAGGATTTTAATATTTTAAAATCTATTGGAATAACATACAATAATTTTACATAAAAATGTTTTTGGCATTGCACATAGAAAGAATGAACAATCTTTTCCCAATTCCCCCAAAGCCATCCAATGTGGTATGTTTGTCAAAATCCATGCATAAAAGCATGATTAAATTTATTAAATACCTTTTTTATATAAATTTTAACTCAAAAAATGGAATCCAAAACAATTATTTAAATCAATCATCCATATAACCATTTTATCCACAACATGGTCTGTGTAAACCTGTTTGTATTGAAATCCCATTTAAAAGCAAGTATCCTTTCCTAATAACCCATTACAATGCCAAATCAGCCAATTTAAATTAAAATATCAACATAATTGAAAAAAAGATAAATTCAATAATATGAACTACTTTTTTAGATACATCTACCCTGTGAATGGAGGAAACCAAATCACTATTTATAACATAGTTTGGCAATCAGTATATCAGCATCCAAAAGAAATGGATTGTAGGGAAAGAGAATATAATTGATAGAAAATGAATACCGATCACTATATAATCCACAAAAAATATAAAAATCCACCATCAAGAACAATGTTACCAAAGAAAAATGAATACATATTACCAATTGGACACGGTGTTACTGCCCAGTGGATTAAACACTAAATAGAGTGTTCCAGTGGGAGGGAGAATAACCAAAATAAAAATATCCTTATGTATCGAGATAGAAGCAATCAATTTTTATGTCAAAATAAATATAAATTTAGTGTGATTTAGAGTTACTGATCCAAAGAAATTATCATCCTAAATTGTATTAACATACTGTATTTCACGATTCAAAAAATATGCCTAAAAATGTGCCTCATTTGGTTGAGTTAACCCTCATCGACCAATTGAAAACATGAAACTATTTCATGACTTGTAATACATGAATATATGAAATGAACTCATGAAATATTCCCTATAGTGTATTTATATCACGTAACCCTTTCATGATTTGACATATCCATCTTATAGTACAAATTAAATTTTATGTGGAAATATACCAAACCATTTATAATTCATTTTGAACACGTAGATTAACCCTATTAATCCATTGACATATTTATACCAAGAAAGAATAAACTCTAAAAAAACATCCTCATACAATAAGAAATTTAATTATAAAAAATTACCTAAACAATGCAAAAAAGGATTGATGACTATAGTTAAGAGGTTCCTAACAGAAGATAATCGAATGTTACAACCACCTCACCCTAAATACTTGTTGTCCTAAAAAAAAATTCATGACCCGGGGTTCAAAAAAAGTATTACCATTGATGCCTCATAAATAATTCAAACTACCACATCTCATGGATATCCCATTTTCACTACCATATCTCACAGACTAAGGTAATAGTTTTACTACGTACCAAATTCTCCCAGTGATTCATAATATGAATTGGTTATTCAGCAACTGTGGTCTCCATCACAAGATCAATATCGTCCAACTCAAATACATTGGAATGATCTGGATGATGTGGACATTGCTGGGGAAATGAAACATTATATGAATCAATGTAAAATGAGATGGTAATTCAAACCAATATGATATTATTCCATAATTATATAGAATCTCAAACGGGTCGACAAACCTAGGCACTAACATACCATTTATACCCATTAATGGTGTTCCAAGGGAGGAAAAACTCTTAAAACACCAATCACATACTAGAAACAGTAGAAGATAATGATTATAGTCCATAAAGGGTTTCTAGAAACTCTATTGTTTGATTAAACTCTTATGGATAATCTATACCCTTTTTTCATCTCATGAATAATAGTCAACCTGACTAAGGACTTCTCTCCCATCACTACCCACAAAAATAGTGATCCATATAGTCACCCATACAATTCCTCAATCCACTCCATCCTAACCGTGTTCTGATTAATATTATTTTTGTAAAACTCAACCAGAGAAAAAATTATTTTACCAAGAACCATTGAAATCATAAAGATATTCACATAGCATATATTTAAGAACCTAGATACCAATATTTATCTATTGATCTATATTCACATGATATTCTTTGCTCGGTTTCAACTGTGAACCTATAACCAATTTCAATCCATTCCAAAATATATGTGTGAACATAGAGTACATGCTAGAAAATATCACAAATGGAACCCTATGAAGTATCATAACCTATTATACATATATCATAAGATACTACACATTCATTTTCTCATTAATATATAGGAAAATAATTGTTTCATTGTTTTATAAATGATCATCCCAATTGTTCCCTTCTCATTAGGGGTGCATAGTAAACAAATGAATAAGTCTTTCGAAATATCTTCCTATTTACACACTGGAATTGGTAGGATTGAAATGAACAAGCAGGTCTCTCGTTCTCCACTATAATTCTCCACCATATGAGACACCATTACAAAAATAACTATAATCGACCATCTCATCCCAAGTCACCAATATAGATGTATAATTCCATGATACATCATGGTTTTCCCAGAGTCTATGGACAAATAAGAATGGTTTCCCCATTCCAACATCTCCAACCTCATAGAAGAGTGAACAACCAACCTAGTTCAGAAACATAATGCACCACTAGGAGTCCAAGACCACTCAATTGAGGTCTCGCTTCCATATATGGTTTAACTAAATCATCAAAAATAATTTTCAAATACTAGTGTGAGGTGATCCCATAAATCAAATGATGATTCAACTATTATTGAAATTACACCATCCCACCAACTCCTTCCAGACCCTTGAATATCTCAGAAAATAAACTCATCTAAGACCATTATTCCACTAATTTCATCACTTATCGAGCTCATTATTTCCTTCTCAATTCATCATAAACCTTATTATCAATACAATGAGTATAAGAAATATTAGATTTAAAATTATTTAGTAAATCATCTGTTTTTCTCTATCTTATTTTTACATCCCACAAAGGGAAAATATACTTCAGTATGTTATGATCAAAATATGACATAAATAATTCCCCAATGTGGTTGTGATTATATGTTTTGAGCGCATAAATACCAACGTAATTATTAGGATCATGGGTAGGGATGGTATTCTCATTATGACATAGCTACTGAGATCCCCAGGCCATAACTGATTTCTCTTGAATTAGGGCATACTCAAATATTATTCCCTAATAATTAAAGAAGATATCCTAATACTAACCTGGTTTTGGAATTATCAAACTGAAGACAAATTCCAATTCATCTTTATTTTCAAAAACTATATCTAATAATATCATTTCCACTAAAATTTACACCCTTATATGTTAACTATATCATTATAGATGGATGTTTGGATAATTCAAAAATATAATTTCTATAATAACAAGCCAAACCAAAGAAACTCTAAATAAAAAATTCATTTATGTGTTTCTCCACACACAAAAAACATTTTACATTTAAAGGATGTGCATAGATTACACATTCTAATATAACATGACCCCGAAACATTACTTCTGGAATCAAAAAGTCACACATGGAATAATTACCAAAATAAATATGTTTCATCAATATTCTAATAATAATATCCAAATGGTCAATGCACTACTCCACTAAATTGGAATAAATAATATCATCCAAAAACAGCAATAAATTTTTTTGAGAATAGAAGAAATATCTATTTTATCAAAACCATTAACTCCCATAGAACATTAATGATAAAAAATGGAAATACTAGAGACACAAAATTAACACACAATTTCCCAAACACTATCTAAGGTATATCATTTTCTTAGACTCTAACCTAATGGTACCCTAACAAAATTTAAATCATTATGAACCACGGTTCCCTCTTAGTTGGTCAAAAATATCACCAATAAGGGGAGATGTAAATATTATCCATAATATCTACTTGACTAAAAATAAATATGGCATAAAATGATTATGGATCCCCTCTTCTATCTAATTGAAGAGGATAGGTGAATACCATGGTAACAATCTATGATGAATAAATCAATATTCATTAACATATAAATTTCTTTACTTCACCTTCCTCCATCTAAACATGTTAAATTTTATGGGATTTTATATAAACGGGCATCGTTAAAGGTACTAGTTCAATGAAAAACTAGTCATTTCTCTATGGTCATAAACTCAAAAAAAATCATCATGAATGCCTTATGGGTATACACAAATCACAACTAGAAGTTGAATTATCAAATTAGGGTCAACTAAAATAAGGAATGTCTCTAAAATCATACATGATATTACCCTATTATAACAAGAAATAGACCCACACTCTAAGGCCTAGAATCCCAATATACCTACATGTCATGATTGAATGAATATTGAGATAAAAACTACACTCAATAATAATAATATTAATTCTGGTAATTTGAACTAATAATCTAATCTACACCAACAATCTGGTCAAAGATATCAAGATCATGAACTAGGAAATCCCACACCACATTGAAGTTTTTTATCCTTACCCGACACATTGGACCTCTGAAATAGAATTTGGACATATTTTTTAAAGGTGTGGGAAGATCCAAAATGAAATGAATAAGGTTTGAATGTAATTAAAAGACCTAAAAATACAATGATGATATGAAATAAAGTGAATAATTTTTATGAAGAAAATCTAGCACAGTAAAATATGAAATAATAATTGTACCTCTAACAGTCACTAATTCTGCAATGGAGTCCTCTAGTTTACAATCTACCATTGAATGTCTTCCAGTTTCAAAACCTCACTAATCATTCATTGTAACATGAATATCACCCTTTTCCAAAGGATAAGACCCCACACCCTTCGAATAATTAAGAAGATACTGTGAACACTTGGTTAGAGTGGGTCCATCCTTAATACATTGGAACATACAATCATAAAAATGAATAATATGTCTATATTTTCAACAAAAAAATAAAATACTTGGGAGAATACCTAAAATTAGGATTCATATGGTTTGACATTCTATACAAATATTAGAAAATGGATGTAATTCCTGATCAAAATATTTTAATAGGGCCCCAAAAAATATTCTACATGTGTACATACTTTTCTTGCTAGTAGATGCACCCAGACCAACAACTATACAAACCAATGATCCACCCAAACCTATTCTCTAATATATGTATACATTTCTCAATGATTCATTATCAACCTGCTCTCAAATTTTCAAAAGGCACATTAGAACTAGTATTGAATGAATATCTTCTATAAAACCCATCTAAAATCTTCATGCTTCTATGTAATTTTTAGTAATAATATTTAGTTCCATGTTTACCAAAAAAAATGATTTAAATAATAAAGGATGGTATTCTTTCATTGTTCTAAATTTTGAAACACTTGGGTATTTTCCCTCATAATGTGTGGTATAAATATAATGTTTGAGATTTTTCATGAAGGATATCCAGGTAATATCCTCATGTAACTTAGCTTGTACAATTTAATATCACTATCCCCATTCCAGTTTCTTATAAATATATTTTCAACACCCCTAGAGTCCAAATGATTCTATAAGATTCTAAGTATTCATTAAATCCAAACAAGATACTCCTAAAATACCAATTATTCCCTGTCCCTATGAGTGATAGTTGGATTCTTCTATGTAAATTATATACCATGATCCACCACTCATCCAATGATTCAGACACCTGCTTGACCGAATGTGTAAATCATATAGAATACAGTATCCACTAGTGAAGGGTACACAGGAGGGATTACCTTCAAAACCATTTCCATGACTTCCACACTCATAATTAGAATATATCTTCGTAGAGGAATTTTTAATTGAATATAATACAGTGGAAATTAATTTTATAATCAAATTCCAATGGAAAAACAGAATCTTATAGATATCCACAATAACACTATTAAATAGTAATAATTTAACAATTAATTAATTATATAATTGAAAGTAAATTCTTAAAAATGAAATCAGTTTATAAAAATAAACTCTATTATCCAATTTATTTGAACATCCTCAACCACTATATCATTATTATGGAAAGAATTACAGACCACCCATGGTAACATGGATTCTTATATAGATTTGAGTAAGGCAAATCACTTTTCTGTACTTACTATTTGAATAGTGATAGTTCCAAATCCAATATACCAAAGAAACATAACCACATCAAGTTACTATCATAGTAATTTTTTTTGGGTATTCCATTTTTAACAAAATTTTAATGAACCAACCTTGGGAAATTAGAAAACTCACCAAAATTAGTGCACTATAATTTGACTCACAAATAAAGGAACAAAAAACTACTCTAATGGGAAAAAAGGAAAAACACTAGAATAGAACACATAATAAAGAAAAAAATCCATGAGACTAAAAATATCAAGGACAAATTTTTAGAACATAATTAAACGTAGACCATACAAAACATTCACATATGTGACCATCAATCACCCCCAAACAATCTTGTTACGACAGTGAAGACTATCAAGAGAAGAAAAAAATATGACCCAATTCTATTCTAATTGCATAATTTTAATAAAACAACACTATAATATTCTTAATAGAAATATGAGTATGTGGGAAAAATAATATTAGTATACCACCAAGGAATATATACATTTCCTAATATTTAGATCAATCAGTTCTAGAGTGCAAAAAATAATTTTTGAAATAATATTCATAAAATTCAACCATTTATAAATAATGAACTATATTTCATAAATGATCATATTTTATTCACAAAATATATTAATATATTATTTATGAAATAAAATACTTAATAAACCATATATACACTCTAATATAAAATATGGGAAAATAATCATGAAATAAGATCTTGCGATATACCACACATAGATGAAAAGCATCCCATTGGGTCTCTAAAAATTTTTTATAAAAACTAGAAGTAATATAAAATTCCTAATCCTAGCCTAATGATAATCAAACCATTATTCTATCTTGTTTAATAACAAAAATTAATGTGAGATAAATCCTCTTGAGGAATTATAGACATAAAGAGTGATGTGTCTACTCCTGACACACCCATGGTTAAAATATGTTCTATGTTTTCAAAAAAAAATCCAGTTGTAAAACCCAGATAAAATTTTATAAAATAACTTTTTTATAATTTAAAATCCAATTTCTGGTTTACAAACCCATTTTTAAAATTATACCTCCATTGGAGCATTTTATCATGAACGTGGTCTTCACACATTATTTTTAAAGTAAACCCCTTAAATTGTCTATCTTTTAAAAAAATTAAATTCTAATGTAAATAAAATCAATTTCAATGATAAAAATAAATGAATTAAAAATATATTGTATTAATTAAATAATAATAACTACTTTTGTAGATTCTATTACCTCTAGATTTGGGAAACCTAGTTTCCCTTGAAAATGGATATTGATAACTAGTAGATCCTCCTCCAAAAGATAATGATCAAGGGAATAGTAAAAAGGATCAATAAAAATAACATCCAATAAAAAAATGTTCCATAAAAAAAACAAAATCCACTTCCAAAAGAAAATTATAAAAACGAATAGGAATACAACTTATACAGAGAAGCGGTGAGACTGCTACAGGGATCAAATGGAAAATGGAGAAATATGGAGGAAGGAATATCATAAAAAATAACCCTAAATTTCACTGAGGTTTAAGATTCCACATTTAATAGACAAATAATTATATATAATGAATGATTAAAAATAAATAGTCACATGGAATTAATTTTGTGAACCCCTTTCATAAAGAAGATTTCATTAATTTAGTTGTACGATAAAAAAGGTGTCATCATTGGTTGAATTAATCCTGATCGTCCAATTCATGGCATTAAACTATATCACAACATTTAATATTATATGATTTTTACTGAATTCATGAAAAATTTTCTCGGAATCAATTTACTTTTTGTAACTCTTTCATGATGTGAAATTGTCTACCTTGAAATCTACGATTCATATTTTAATGAAAAATTCAAAATCGTCTCCAAGTATTTGTGAACTAAAGGAAAACACCCTTAAACATTGGACACTTTTATACCAAAACTCCATAAATTCAAAAATAAAAATAAAAATAAAAATACCAGTACCTTACTTCATTTACCATGATAAAATCTCAAAACACACCATGAAAAAATAGAGTTAATAATAGAGTCAAGACGTACCTAATAGAATATGATAAATTGTTACACATAGATATAATAGAATTCTATTTTGGCCAATTACAGTTTGGTTTGAGTCATTGGAAGCATTAGATATATCCCCTAATTAAATTATATATATATATATTATACTATATCAGAATGTTTGTTTTTTATATTTATTTGTAATGAAATGGTGAATCCAAGGAATATTTTACCTCTTGGTTTGAGAATATTGGAACGAACGATATGTTGAAAACATGTCACTACATATTCCTGTTTTACTATAAGGCATGGATAAATTGTATTACTATAAAATGATAAATCATATAGTATTATAAATATGAAATCCTAATAAATAATTTAATAAATTGAGTGTTAACTATTAATATTTGAATTATAAAACATATTGGAATCACTAATACAACAAACACTTGGGTTTTTTAGGGTTACCAAGAGTAAATACTAAAATTCCATTTTATCAAAAATTATGAATGTATGAGTAAATTATTCGTAGTATCCAGTTTTTCCTTTAAACCTAAATTATCAAATATGTATCCCTTAAAATAATGTGTGATCTTTAACTATGCATACAATAGATTCTACCTAAAGATCTCCCCCATCATCCATCACTTTGGACCAAATATATTAGAATACTATGGTAGTGATGTGGTTATTTTGAATAAATTATGTGACCTAGATTATATGATGGATTCATCTCTATGGGGAGATTCATTTTGTTTTTACTATAAATATATAAGGATCACTTGATTGAAGAACATGGCTTGAGTATCTATAGTGAAAGGTGTCTGTTCTGTATTTTCATTATACATGATTTCAATTTTTCTTATAATGTTAATCATTGGGATAAGGGTTTCTATTTTCATATATTTTATTAAATAAATTTAATTCACTCCTTAGAAGCCTATTTTATTAATCAGTTCATCACCATTATATTTGAATCTAAATACCATGCTTGGAATTAAAGGATATATATGCCACCCTTCATTTCAAATTTGTTGTTGAAAACAATGATTGAACTCGGATTCATTGGGATATATTAATGACATGGGTGGTTATAAGTTGTGATATAGTGACTCCATATGATATAGTATATCCAAGGTACTAAAATATTGTAAATCCTTCATATTTTTCATATATTTATGAGAATATCATATAGAATTCCATAAGGTTTGAAAAGAACTATTTACACTACAGAGAATAACCTCATATTGCAAAGGTGACATCATGACATTTCATATCTTCTGATAATCCTACTAGTATAGTTATCTCACAAACAAGCATTATCCATCATTAAATATGTTTGATATCAAAGCATTTCATAAATCATGGTTTTCAGTTTAGCTTCTAAAAACCTATACACTAAAATTTAAAAAATTAAAAATTTAAACTATTAATTTAAATATATAATTTATAAAATATTTATAATAAATTAGAAAAAGGTCTTTTGGGTTTTCATTAAAAATAAAAATTTCTTTTAATTACATATTTATTAAATTTTTATAACAATTTGTTATGTTTTAGGGAAATATTTAATAAATGAATATCCACAAATTTTTAATTTGATATTAAATACCTTTTGAGATTATATGGATTGACATATAATTTGGAGGCAACATTTTTATATAAAAATGATAAGGTTAATTTTGAAAAAAATTATAAATTAAAAAAAATGTAAAAGATAAAACGTTCTTTACAATGAGTTATAAATTTTTAAGATATAATATTTGAATTGTACAATATATGAAATGGATTATTTAAGAAAATTATACAATAAATATAAAAATTGTTTTTGATAATTGATATGAGGATGTTTCAATGAAATATTAAATACGTGATATTCTGAATATTTTCATAATATATAATAGATCATATATATATATTTCATATTTTAGATATCATATTTAAAGTAAATTTCCCTATAAATGTCAATATTAAGTATTTAATGTTGGAAATAAATATAGTATTTATATTTATTTAATTATTTAACAATCATAATTAATAGATAAAATAAAAAAGTTTTTTATTTTATTTATGAATTATTAATAAATGTATATCTAAAGATTAATTTTTTGAACTATAAATTTATTTTTATTCTACATTATTAATGAATGTAAATTATATGTTATGAATTTTTTTATGTTATTTAGTTTAAAGAGTTCAATGATTTATATAAATTTTTATACATGCACATAAGGATTTATATGATAGTTTTGATAATTTATTTATTTTTACTCTACATTAACTCTTCCTTGTTCATGAGTTGTGTGAAGAATTACATATTATTATGGTATGAGTATATTTATTTGGTGGATATAATATTGATTCCAAAACATATAATTAGAGATATGAACACTTGAAAATATATAAATGAGATTATATAGTGATAGTAAATACTCTTTATTAATAATATGTTTTAGAATCCTCCCAAAGAGAATAATTATTTAGTCACCAATCATTAAACTATGCACTATTATTTAAAATAAGGTTACTACTAGATTTTCTTGGGTATGGAAAGCATGTTATGGGTGACCCAAATATGATTAAAATCCAATTTTTGTGTTTTAATTTTGTCACATAATGATGATAAACCCTTTGGAAAGATACTATATAGATAATTTATAGTTTATCTATATGATGGTTTGGGACTAGAGTTATCCTCTATTCCATAAAATATTCAAATGTTTTTTGACTGTCATTTTTGTCTTATTGAAATATCTAAGTCTTGACATGAACACTAAATTGGACTCATTATATAGTAAAAATGTGTTATTGGACAAATAATTGATATGATGGAATTTAAAAAGAGGTTATAATTTTAGTGGGATTGAATTTAGTAAATGATATTTTTAAATTTTTATAGAATAGGATACTTATCTGATAAAATATTTTTTACATAAAATGGAATCATCATCAAAAATAAAATTGATGAAACCATCTAAAAAATTTAAAAATATTATAAATGTTCTTAAATTGAAAGAAATTATATCATTTAAGGTAACCAGTTTCTAAGACCTAACATTGTATTTATTCAACATGTAGATATAGATAATTATGAGAATCATTGATTAATTCACATAAGGTTTCAAAAGGAATTATTTAAATTCCAAATAATCAGATGGAATTATTCTCCACTCATGAACACAATATAATTGAGTATGTTATTGAAAATGATATGGAACTGTATATTTGGATAAGTAGTTTATTACATTGTCATCATTGGAATGGTTATGAAAACATGAATGTATTATAAAATGTAACCCCCGAGACTTTTATGTTATATAAATCCTCAATGGAATCTTTTTATACACACAACACTTGCTTGTCTTGCTTTACACGAAATCGCGACCTTCCTCGATAGCTTGCGTCGTACGCAATACCGAGTTTCACTAAACAATGATATGCTATTAAAATATTATTAAAAGTAGCCATTATGAATAGTAATAACAACTTTTTGAAATTTTATAAATTTTATTTTTCAAAATGGACTTAATTTTTGGTTTTGTAATATCGAAATTATCCTAGGGTGAAATTTTGGTATTTTTTCTGAAAACATTCAATTTTTGATGAATAGTGAAACTACTAAGTGGCTGTTAAAAAAACTGAATTTTTCATAAAACATAATCTTACCGCTTATGTGAGTGGAATTTCAAAAATCCGAGAGACACGGTTGATGTCAGTAAGTAAAATGTGGTTCAATGAGATAAAAATAATTTTTTGGTGAATAGTAACTTTTTACTTTTTTTTACCACGGTTAAAAGTAAATTGGGTAATTAAGGGTAAAAATGATATTATTATTACCCTAACACATGTCCTAATTCTATTGGAAAAGTGTAATTCGACCAAAAACAACCTTAGGAATAACATATGACCATTTAGGCCAACATGGATTAGATTAGGACATTTATTATTATTTTATTTAAAGAAGGGTTAAAATAGTTAAAATCAATGTTTAATAACTAAATCATTTTTAATATAAGGTTATACATAAGATAAGTTTAACTATAAATATTAATCAGTAAGATAAAAATATTTCCTACATAATGGTATTTTATTTGTAATTTTTAGACATTAAATAATGTAATTTATTTATGACACAACGATGATGCAGTAATTATCTTATTAATGAAATATTGAAATAATTGATGATATAAATACACAAATTAATATAACTTGATACTTTTTATGAATTACACTAATTTTCTAGGTTACTATGACATGTTAGTATTTATTTAATTATCTTTTTTCGAACTTATCATTCTGTTATGATTTTCACAAAAATCAATTACTAAATAGTGTCAAAATTGACATAAAATAGTTTTTAAAACAAATATTATATTATTAATTGTTATTTTGTTCCTAAAAATCTAAGGATCGTCCAAATGACTTAGATAAGGTTATATATATTAATAATAAACAACTTGGGGTTCGTTTGGCTTGATATAGTAAGTTTATTAACCTTATAGTATAAGAACACAAGAAGACACGGTAAAAGTAAAATTATTTAACTTAATGTTAAATCTAAATGATAAGGTTGAAATAGGAACCTAAACTTGTCTAAATTCTATTGTATGTTATTATTTCGACCCATACCTACCTTAGCCTTGAAATAAATCAATTTGGAGCTATTTAAAACCGAACTTGACTTTATAATAAAATAATATTTTTGGTTATTCCAAGGGTGCCCCTCTCCTCCCTTATAAAAGGGAACCTCCTCCCTCTCTTCCTCACACAACTTTGAGCCTTCAGGATCGGCCAAAACCTGCAATTTTCTCCTCTCCACTTCCCTAGAGACATCCTAGAGGTCCTGGTCTTCTTCAAGGACCAAATTTAGTGCCCTAAATGGAGGTCTCAAAGAAGAACATCAAAGAAGAGGTAATATCCATTACTGATCCTTTCCAATTTCTTTCTTCTACAACATACTCTTCTTTAGTTGTTTCATTATGAAGTAATAACATAAGTATCACTCATATAATGATATGTTATTATAAGTATGAAACAACTTTATTTAACCATCTATCCATTCTACGGAAAATGAAATCACCGCGCGTGCGTACGTAAGAAATACCGTCTCCACGTCGTGGTGTAATATATTTTCCACCACCACCGTACTTGGATGGGTATAATGGTGTAAATAATGACTCTATATGACTATTATAAAGTGATATGGATTCTTAAACAGTATACATACACTCCAATAAAATTCCATGATCATAGGAACGATATCATCACTCGTGCGTACGTACGGAATACCGTCTCCACGATGTGATGTGACTCGTTCTACATGATATTCATTTAATAATGATTATATAAATGAATTCAATTAATTAATATGATATAGATTAAACTAATACCATTCTGAAAATGTGGTATCTATAACCTAAAGAGAAGAATAAGAATTTATTCGACAAAACACGCATAAGAACAAAAAGTTATAAACACCCGAATAACAAGTAGCAATGAAATATTACTACTAAGAATCTAAGAATATGACCATATATGATATCATAAAAATAATTATGATTCTGGAATAATTCAATAACATTATTTAAATCATTATACATGAGGTTCGGACACTTACAAAGCAAGTCAGACCTAAGGTAAGGAAAATATCACAATCTCATTTTTATCCGAGATTGTTTATACTTTGGTATTTACTGGGGTGTATTTTATCATCCACATCCATGTTTCCTCAATATGTAATATTTATATCCTTATAAAATATTTTATATCCAATTTTACCCTTCAGTGAGTTTTAGTAAATGATATGAAAGGAATCTTTTTTCGTTTTTCTTACGAGGTACTTTTTGACTTTTCCGAAAAAAGTACGAAGACTATTTTTTTATCTTATATGGCATGAATGGATTTTTAAAAAATTATTTCCAAGATGCTTCCTTTACAAGATTTCAAGTTTATTTTTAATCAACTTCTTTTACATTATAATTTTATGACATGTTATGAAAGTAAAAGTGTTTTTGAAGTAGAAAGGATATTTTCCTCAAGAATGGAGTTCAAGTGTTTTATCAAAATTATTTTCCATCTAAGATAATAAAGGGTTCGATTTTTATCCCTATTATTAAATTGATTTGATTATGTTGTGATGGAATTATTTTTATGAGTTCCTTTATCTTATATGAATTGTTTTATGATGTCATGTTGTTTAAGAATCCCATTTTTATTACATGGGTTATGCTATGATGCATGGTTTATGATTTTGTGGCACACATAAGAATGGTATCATTATGAGATGGGTGGGAACTATATCTCCCTCCAATGCATTGGGTAAAGATTTTATATCTCATGAGATAGACATGGCTGGAACGATAGGTTATTCCGGTTCAGTGAAACAAGACTGAAACGAGGGTGACTCGGTTCAGAAATGGACTTTTCCCACTAAGATAGTCTTGGGAATGAATCTTGACTAATAAGAAATGACTCTCTATTATTATGTGTGTATGCCACGAACTTTCAGGTTTTATGTTATGATTATTGGGATTACATTTCACTTCTATGATTTATCCCATGTTATGATATTGTGATCTCTTTTGCAGGTTAATATTTCCAAAAGTTATGTTCTTATGTATATGGTGTGATTGATATTTTTTTTACCCTTACTGAGCATTTGAGCTCACCCTTTTGTATGTTTTATTTCCCCAGGCCAGGAAGAAGGTTATTAAGTAGGATATGCCAAAAAGGGACTCTAGATATGATGAAATAAATGGGAGGCAAAGTAGGTGCTTTATGAACCAGTTGTTTATGTTTCCCATATTCTAAAGACACTATACCTATACGGTCCTTTCTTGGTTTTGTTATATGTTGTAATAAGTGTGCTTCAATTCTGATGTAATAACAATGTATGTAAAGTATGAGTCGTTATAGTTGGTATCATAGGAAAGGTATAGTCAACCTTTGGAAACTAGGATGTGAAAGCCTTAGTAATAACCCGAAGGATAATTCTATGCATAGAACACAATATTAGTGTTTTAGAAATGGCCATGAATAACCTAGGATAAGACCTTAAGAGTGAAATTTTATTCTTGATTATGTGGTTTTCCTATTATAATTAGTGTTGCTCACACTATTATTCTTGGTCTTAGTCAATGGCTAGAACCCGAAGGAACCGCGTTAATGTGGAATGCGATGGGCAATTCAATGATTGTCCCCCTGAGCAACCAAACGTTATGGGAGATGGAATGAAAAATCGTGTAGCCATGCTCACACAACTTTCTCAAGCTATGAATCATGCAGGACATCCAAATGAGCAAGGGAAGGAGAAACATTCTGTTGAATCTTTCGTGAGACAGCGTCCACCTTCATTCAGTGGGTCTACTGATCCATTAGTTGCTGAACAATGGATTAGTACAACTGAAATGATATTTTCAGTTCTTCAATGTTCTGTGCATGATAAAGTCATCCTAGCAGTGTATCGTTTGGAGCGTAATGCTGATCAATGGTGGAATCTTATTAAGAATACGGGGAAAAGGGATGAAATTGAGACCATGGAATGGGACGAGTTCAAGAATGTATTTTTCAATAAGTACTTCCCTCTTATTATCTGAACAAAGATAGAGAAAGAGTTTCTTGAACTGAAGCAAAAGGATAATGAATCTGTTGGTACCTATGAAGAAAATTTTACAAGACTATCAAGGTACGCTTCTAGTATTATTATCCAACCTGAGAGAAAGATCGATCGATACTTTAGTGGCTTCAAACCAAGTATTTGAAGAGCCTTAGACATAAGGGACTTCAATATCTACGAGGAAATCGTTCTAAGTGCTCTCAAAGTGGAGGTGTAGATTGGAGTAACCCATCAGTCATATGGGTTTGATAAGAAGAGTAAAATGGAATTCAAAGGAAAATCGAAAGGGCACACTGAAAAGAAGATGAGCTTTCCCTTATGCTCAAAGTGTGGAAAGAAACATGGATGGAGTTGTCTTAAAGGGAAAAGTAAATGTTTCAAATGTGAAAAGGAAGGTCATCGAGCATTTGAATTCCGCGATGATGGGAAGAAGATGTCTAATGATGAAAACAAAGGAAGGGATACACAGAATTAAACTACTACACTTCAATGTCTCAAGTGCAAGGATATGGGGCATTATGCCAATCAATGCCCAAATCCAAGGGTTGATGATGATGGTTGACGTCAACAAACTCTTAAGGCTAAAGACAAAGGAAAGTCATATGGAATTTCTATCATCGATGTGGAGTACGATAACGATGTGGTGAAAGGTACACTTACAATCCACTCTAAATTAGAAAATGTTTTATTTGATTCTGGATCCACCCACTCCTTTATTTATGAAGAATTTTCTAATGGTATCACCATATTACCTCAACAATTAGATGTTGAGTTAGCTGTGACAACACCTATTGGCACAACAGTCGCATCAAAAGTTTATAATTCTTCTCCGATTGAAGTTTGTGGGAAAGTGCTTCCTGAAAATATTGTGATCCTTCCTATAGTGGAATTTGATGCGATTCATGGCATGGATTGGCTTTCTCTACATGGAGCTCATATCAATTTTCAAAGAAGGGAAGTCACATTTCATATTCCAGATCAATCTATGGTCGTCTATCGATGCAAGGATGAACATAACCTTCCAGTGGAAATTTCTTCCATTTTATGGGTATTGATTCCACTAAATGAAGGTTATTTATCTCAAATGGTTGGTGAGAAACTCAAGATTAAGAATATGCCCTTTGTACGGGAGTTTGATGATGTCTTTCTAGAGGAATTACCGGGTCTTCCACAGAATCGTGAAGTTGAGTTTTCAATAGAACTCATACCGGGTGCTTTGCCTATTTCAAAGACACCTTATAGAATGGACCCAATTGAGTTGCAGGAATTGAAGAAGCAACTCCAAGAGAATCTTGATAAGGGGTTCATACGCCCTAGTGTGTCAACTTTGGGAGCACCTGTTTTGTTTGTTAAGAAGAAAGATGGATCAATGAGACTCTGCATTGATTATCGAGAACTTAACAAGATCACTATCAAGAACAAATATCCTCTCCCATGCATTGATGACCTATTTGACCGACTACGCGGAGCTCAATACTTTTCCAAGATTGATCTTCATTCAGGGTACCATCAATTAAGGTTCTAAAGGGAGGATATACCAAATACGGCTTTCTGTACAAGGTATGGACACAATGAATTTATAGTGATGCCATTTGGTCTTACTAATTCCCCTGCTATCTTCATGGATCTGATGAATAGAGTATTTAGAGACTATCTTGATCAGTTTGTGGTAGTCTTTATAGACGATATTCTTGTCTATTCAATGAGTAAGGAAGAACATGAAGATCACTTGATAATTATATTTAAGACCCTGGGAAAGGAGAAGCTTTATGCCAAATTTACCAAGTGTGAATTTTGGCTTCAAAAAGTTTCATTTTTGGGTCACAAAATTTCAAAAGAGGGGATATCTCTGGATCCAGCAAAAACAGAGGTTATCGAAAGATGGTTCAGACCAAAAACAGTAACTGAGATCCGAAGATTTCTTGGTTTGGCTAGATATTATCGACGTTTTGTGAAAGATTTTTCACGATTATCTAATCCACTCACCAAGTTGACTCGAAAAGGAGTTAAGTCTGTATGGACAGAGGAATGTGAAGAGAATTTCAAGGAGTTTAATAGAAGGTTATCCAGTGCACCTGTGCTCACACTGCCTTGTAGTGGAGAAAGGTTTGTGATCTACAGTGATGCATCCAAGAAGGGATTGGGGTGTGTTCTTCTGAAAAATGATATGGTGATAGCTTATGCCTCACGATAGTTGAAAATACATGATCAAAATTACACAACTCATGATTTGGAGTTAGCTACAGTAATATTTGTATTAAAGATTTGGAGGAATTATCTTTAGGGAGAAAGGTGTCACATTTATACTGATCATAAAATTTTAAAGTATATTTTCAAACAAAAGGAGCTGAATATGCGCCAAAGAAGATGGTTGGAGCTAATTAAGGATTATAACTGCTCAATCCATTACCACCCTAGGAATGAAAACAAGGTTGCAGATGCATTAAGTCGACAAGACCATGCTAGTTTATCCATGATGAGGATCACAAAAGATCCAATATTTATGGATTTACAAAGGATGGATCTTGTAATTATAATGGAAGGGGGAAAATCTTATATTTCTCAAATTAATGTTCAACCATCTATACATGTGAAGATTAAAGAGGCACAGAAAGAAGATGTCGAGTTACAAAAGAAGGTGAGAAATGTTCCTGAATTCAACCTTGATTGTGATGGGATAATAAAGTTCAGGAATTGGGTTTGTGATCCTCCCATACCTGAATTAATAAAGTAGCTGATGGTCGAGGCTCATAGTTCTTCATTCTCTATTCATCCTGGAAGCACGAAGATTTATAGGGACCTGAAAGAGTACTTCTGGTGGGATGGCATGAAAAGAGATGTCGCTGAATATGTCTCTCGATGCTTGGTTCGTCAGCAAGTTAAAGCTGAGAGACATAAGTCTAAGGGGATGCTACAACCATTACCCTTACCCGAATGGAAATGGGAAAACATCACTATGGACTTTGTCACAGGACTTCCAAAAACATCCAAAGGAAATAATGATATATGGGTCATAGTTGATCGTCTTACAATGTCTGCACACTTCATTGCTATTAGAGAGGATTTCTCTCTGGATCATCTTTCCAGGATATATGTAAAGGGAGTGGTAAGATTGTATGGAGTACCACTTTATATTATATCTGATCGGGAACCGAGGTTTACCTCAAACTTCTGGTGAAGTCTTCAGCATACTCTGGATACATAGTTGAGTTTCAGCACTGCTTATCATCCTTAGATAGATGGTCAGTCTGAGAGAATAATTCAAACTCTAGAAAATATGTTGAGAGCTTGCTCTATGGATTTCAAAGGTGGTTGGGATCAACACCTACCCTTGGTGGAATTTTCTTATAATAATAGCTTTCACTCTAGTATTCAGATGGCTCCTTATGAAGCTCTCTATGGAAAGAAATGCAGGACTCCAACCTTCTGGGATGATGTTGGGGAAAGAAAGCTATTAGGACCTGATCTCGTTGATGAAATGGCAGAAAAGGCCATATCTATTCAACAACACATAAGAGAAGCTCAGAGTCGACAGAAAAGTTATGCCGACAACCGATGAAAATACCTAGAATTTGAAGTGGGCGATAAAGTGTTCTTACGGATATCTCCCTGGAAGAGAGTCATGAGATTTGGAAAGAAGGGGAAGTTGAGCCCTAGATATATCGGTCCTTTCGAAATGTTGGATCATGTTTGGAAGGTAGATTACCGATTGGCGCTTCCACCAAATCACTCTCAAGTTCACGATGTGTTCCATGTATCACTCTTGAGAAAGTACATACCTGATCCTTCACATGTACTTAGCTCAGAAGATGTACCGCTGGAGAAAGATCATTCTTATGGAGAACAACCGATAGAGATCTTGGATCGTAGCGAAAAAGTCCTATGAAACAAGACCACTCGATTGGTGAAAGTTTTATGGAGGAACCAAAAATTATAAGAAGCTACATGGGAGCTTGAGGATATGATGAGGAGAGGTATCCTCATCTGTTTGTTACAAAGTGATGAATTTCGAGGGCGAAATTCATTTTAAGGGGGGTAGAATGTAACAACCAAGATTTTATGTTATATAAATCATCAAATGAATCTTTTTATACACACAACACTTTCTTGTAATGCTTTACACGAAATCGCGACCTTCTTCGATAGCTTGCGTCGTATGCAATACCGAGTTTCACTAAACAATGATATGCTATTAAAATATTATTAAAACTAGCCGTTATGAATAGTAATAACCACTTTTTGAAATTTTATAAATTTTATTTTTCAAAATGGACTTCATTTTTGGTTGCGTAATATCGAAATTAGCCAAGGGTGAAATTTTGGTATTTTTTCTGAAAACTTTCAATTTTTTATGAATAGTGAAACTACTAAGTGGCTGTTACAAAAACTGAATTTTTCATAAAACATAATTCTAACGCTTTTGTGAGTAGAACTTCAAATATCCGAGAGATAGGGTTGATGTCAGTAAGTAAAATGTGTTTCAATGAGATAAAAATAATTTTTGGTGAATAGTAACTTTTTACTTTTTTTTACCAGGGTTAAAAGTAAATAGGGTAATTAAGGGTAAAAATGATATTATTATTACCCTAAAATATGTCCTAATTCTATTGGAAAAGTTTAATTAGACCAAAAACAACATTAGGAATAAAATATGACCATTTAGTCCCACATGTATTAGATTAGGACATTTATTGTTAATTTATTTAAAGAAGGGTAAAACTAGTTAAAATCAATTTTTAATAACTAAATCATTTTTAATATAAGGATATACATAAGATAAATTCTACTATAAATATTCATTAGAAAGCTAAAACTATTTCCTACATAATGGTATTTTATTTGTAATTTTTAAAAAGTATATAATTTAATTTATTTATGACACAACGATGATGGAGTAATTATCTTATTAATGAAATATTGACATAATTGATGTTATAAATACCCAAATAAATATAATTTGAACTTTTTATGAATTCCAATACTTTTCTAGGTTAATATGACATGTTATTATTTATTTAATTAACTTTTTTATAAATTATCATTCTCTTATGATTTTCACAAAAATCAATTACGAAATAGTGTCAAAATTGACATAAAATAGTTTTTAAAACAAATATTATATTATTAATTGTTATTTTATTCCAAAAAAATCTAAGGTTCAGCCAAATGACTTAGGTAAGGTTATATATATTAATTATAAACAAATTGGGGTTCGTTTGGCTTGATATAGTATGTTTATTAACCTTATAGTATAAGAACACAAGAAGACATGGTAAAAGTAAAATTATTTAACTTAATGTCAAATCTAAATGATAAGGTTAATATAGGAACCTAAACATGCCTAAATTTTATTTGATGAGAGGATTTAGACCCATCCCTACCTTATCCTCGAAATAAATCAATTTGGATATATTTAAAACCGAACTTGACTTTATAATAAAATAATATTTTTAGTTATTCCAAAGGTGCCCCTCTCCTCCCTTATAAAAGGGCACCTCCTGCCTCTCTTCCTCAGACCACTTTGAGCCTTAAAGATTGGCCAAACCCTTACATTTTCTTCTCTAAACATACCTAGAGACATCCTAGGGGTCCTTTTCTTCTTCAAAGACAAATTTTAGTGCCCTAAAAGGAGGTCTCAAAGAAGCACTTCAAAGAAGAGGTAATATCCATTACCGATCCTTTCCAATTTCTTTCTTCTTCAACTTCTTCTTCTTTAGTTGTTTAATTATGAAGTAATAACATCAGTATCACTCATATACTGATATGTTATAATAAGTTTTTAAAAACCTTATTTAACCATATATCCATTCTACGGAAAATGAAATCACCGCGCGTGCGTACGTACGGAATACCGTCTCCACGCCGTGGTGTAATCTATTTTCCACCACCACCTTACTTGGATGGGTATAATGGTGTAAATAATGAATATATATGACTATTAGAAATTTATATTTATTCTGAAATAGTATACATAAACTCCAATACAATTCCGCGGTCATAGGAACGATATCATCACTCGTGCGTACGTACGGAATACCGTCTCCACGATGTGATGCGACTCGTTCTACATGATCTTCATTTCATAATGATTATATAAATGAATTGAATGAATTGAATGACTGAATATGATATATATTACACTAATACCATTCTGGAAATGAGGTATCTATAACCTAAATAGAAGAATAAGAATTTATTCGACAAAACACGCATAAGAACAAAAAGTTATAAACACCCGAATAACAAGTAGAAATGAAATATTACTATTAAGAAGCTATGAATATGACCATATATGATATCATAAAAATAAGTATGATTCTTGAATAAGTCAATAACATTATTTAAATCATTATACAGGTGGTTCGGACACTTACAAAGCAAGTTAGACCTAAGGTAAGGAAAATATCACAATCTCATTTTTATCCGAGATTGTTTATACTTTGGTATTTACTAGGGTGTATTTTATCATCCACATCCATGTTTCCTAAATATGTAATATTTATATCCTTATATAATAGTTTATATCCAATTTTACCCTTCGGTGAGTTTTTAGTAAAAGATATGAAATGAATCTTTTGTCGTTTTTTCGTACGAGGTACTTTTTGACTTTTCCGACAAAAGTACGAAAAATGTTTTTTTTAACTTATACGGCATGAATAGATTTTTAAAACATTATTTCAAAGATAAATCCATTAAAAGTTTTCAAGTTTATTTTTAATTAACTTATTTTACTTTAGAATTGTATGACATGTTAAGAAAGGAAATGTTTTTTTGAAGTAGAAATGATATTTTCCTCAAGAATGGAGTTCAAGTGTTTTATCAAAATTATTTTCCATCTAAAATAATAAAGGGTTATGTTTTTATCCCTATTATTACATTTATTTGATTATGTTGTTATGGAATTATTTTTATGAATTCCTTTATCTTATATGAATTGTTTTATGAGGTCATGTTGTTTAAGAATCCCATTTTTATTACATGGGTTATGCTATGATGTATGGTTTATGATTGTGTGGGACAAATAATAATGGTATCATTATGAGATGGGTGGGACCTATATCTCCCTCCAATGCATTGGGTAAAGATTTTATATCTCATGATATAGACATGGCTGGAACGATAGGTTATACCGGCTTAGTGAAACAAGACTGAAACGAGGGTGACTCGGTTCCGAAATGGGCTTTGTCCACTAAGATAGTCTTGGCAATGAGTCTTGACTAATAAGAAATGATTCTCTATGATTATGTGTGTATGCCACAAAGTTTCAGGTTTTAAGTTATGATTATTGGGAATACATTTCACCTCTATGATTTATCCCATGTTATGGTTTTATGATCTCTTTTTCAGGTTAAGATTTCCAAAAGTTATGTTCTTATGTATATGGTGTGATTGATATTTCTTTTTTTACCCTTACTGAGCATTTGAGCTCACCCTTTTGTATGTTTTATTTCCCCAGGTCATGAAAAAGGTTATTAAGTAGGATATGCCAAAAAAGGGACTCTAGATATGATGAAATAAATGGGAGGCAAAGTAGATGATTTATGAACCAGTTGTTTATGTTTCCCAGTTTCTAAAGACACTATACCTATATGATCCTTTCTTGGTTTTGTTATATGTTGTAATAAGTGTTCTTCAATTCTGAGGTAATAAAAATTTATGTAAAGTATGAGTCGTTATATTAAAGATTTGATTATAGATGCATAGGAATAAGATTTTATTATTTTAATACTATATCGATTGTGAATGTGTATATATGTTCAAAAAATAAAATAAAAAGTTAGATAGAATTATTAACAGTGATTCCTTGAGAATACAATCGAAGTAAATGAAGCCTAAAGTTACTTTCTGGAAGGAAAGACATTGTTTCAATATTATTTTGTTGTTCTAGAAACCTGAATGGGTTTGAGAAACTTTATAGAGTTCCCCTATCTAGTATGAATGTTTTAAAAATAAATTCTTCATTTTAAAGTAAATAAGAAACTAAATATATATTCAATACAATTTTTATATTATTTTAGTTCAAAATAATGGAAATAGTTGATAGATCATATTAGATTCATTTAAATGTGTAAAAAAAATTTCAGATCAAGGATTTAATTATAAATGAATTAATCAATCTATGATAAATCAAAATAAATGAACAATATTTTTATATTATTCTCTTATAGAATAAAAATAGTTGTCTATTAATAAATATGTATATTAAAAACAAGGATGATAGTTTTCATAAAAATGGTTTTTGATTATTGATATTGTGTAAAATTTATGAAAATATAAAAAGTAAAAAATTTTGTTTTATCTATGATAATTGATATTATCATGATTATTTTTTTGAATTGTTATGGATGTGATTTCCCCATCCAATAGTTTCATATTCTAAAAAATAATTTATTTTTTTAGAAATATTTCTCATAACAGATAGAATACAATATATGATATGGACATTATTAGGTTGTTTTTTGAAAATTTACACTAATTAAAATAATTGTAATTTCATAAAACTTATGATTTTGTTCATTTTACAATTATATTATTTTTCAGAAGCGAGTCGGAGTATGTTTCAACTTAGAGAATTTTAATATTTAAAAAATAAATGATTTTCCGAGTGACAATTCAAATTCAATGTCACTTAATATTATAAAAGTCATTATGGAATATCGATAAAGAGAAATGTAAAAAGGTTTTATTTAGTTAACAAAAAAATGAATGTTATGTAATATCATAAATGATATTAGGATGTGTTGTCAATTATTAATGTTAAAAGATAAAAAATTATCAAAATGACATTAGAAAAATATTAATGCAAATATTCAAAAAATGACGATGATGATGATATTTATCTACATATTATAAAACATATTATCAATATAAAATTATATGTTTTTATGTTGATAATTTAGAATAATTATTTTTCAAATTTTCATCATTAAAAATATGATTCCAATGATTCATCATTATTTAATGATAATGTTTTATAGTTCGTAAATACTAAATGAGTTCAGTAGTAGGGGTTCATTAGATGTTCACATAGATATGTGACAAAAATTACATACATATAAAATTTATCTAGCAAAACAATAAGAGTATAAAAAAATAATTCCCCTTTGGTGGTATATCATATCATATAAGAATTTTTGGGATGTTATGTAAGGATTTAATAGTATTCTTAAATGAGATAAAAAAGTATATGTATTAGGTTATATAAAATAAATAATCCACATAACCATTCTTCCATGTTGGTTTCATGTATTGGTTGAAGTGAAGTGATAGTTTACCTCATAAAATTACAATGTTATGTAATCCCTATTATTGGATAGTTATGTAGTAGCATATGATTTAATAAAATATAAATTTCATCATTGGTATGATCTTGTATAGAGAAATATAATATACTCATGAGGTAAAAATGATGTTTCTGAGATAGAATACCCACCATGTTTAGCACATAAAATGTCACAATCAATGTCTTTTGTATAATAGAGTGACATGTTTCAAATTTAATCCCTATAATTGGTGTTTAAAAGATAACTAGCATGAGTGTTGGTCCCATTGTGAAGATAATATAATATCCTGGGGTGGTAAATTAGAATTCATTATTAAATTTAAATATTATATAATATTATTAAATATAATTTAGAAGAAATGAAATAAATAGGCATAAGACATTCTTATAGATCATAGTATCAAATTGATAATACATTACACATTACAATTATCAAATGGTGAGAGACTTAAACCCCACTAAAAAATGAATATTACAATTACTTTTCAATAGGTTGATTTATAACCCAAAATTAGATAATTTTTCTACTATAGTGATAATACCAAGACTTACCCGCCATTTTTATACCTTTAGTAACAACACAAAAAGTCATTCCTTTTTTTCATAGAGACAGATCCAAAAGAGGCCCACTCTCTTCCCTTTAAGGCCCAACAAAAATAGAATTTACTGGGGTGGATTAACCCAAAAACATGCACTTTTTAGAGAGTACGTATAACCAATATTTATTTAGAAAATAGTAAAATTGGTTAAAGCACCAAAATTAGACAAGAACATCATGGAGTGATTGTTAAGGGTGCAAGTAACTCTCTAGAATTAATGGATGAAAAGAATTTATTTTCATTAAGAGTAGTAGTTTTTTAAAAAAAATCACATTTTTATAGTTAAATAATAAATTCATCCTCATATATAATTTTTTGTATCTTTGAAACATCATATATAGTCTTCTTCCACACGTAAATGATTAAAATCTGATGGCATGTTGCAACTTATCTTTCCCAATACTGCATTTTATTTCTTCCTTGATTGCGCAGGAAAATTACACCCTCATGGATCACTACATATATATATAACATTAAATGTATTTTTTTGAAATCATATCATATTAAAATAATTATTACAATTCCAAAAAAAATCAACATTAATGTTCCCTAGAAAACTACTAGAAATTTTATAAGACAAACTATTCAAATTTAGAAAAAAATAAATATTTATGTATTAATTAATTCAAGATAGAAATGTGAAATAAATATGTAGTTATTTGAATATTAAAACAATAGATGATACATATTATTTAATGAGATAAAATATAAAAATTTAAGTATGTGACCATTGATAGGATATAGTTTAGATTGAATAGTATTCCAAATTTCAACTTTTGGACACTTTATTTTTGTTCATGCCGTCTCTGCCTTTGTTGACATTTCATTCATTACTGTTAACTTTTTATTCATGTTTTTTATTCATTAATTTATAAAATTTTATTTATGTTCATTTTATCTTTCTTCACTTGGTTGATATTCGTAATTTTTTGTTGATGTAAATTTTTAATTAACACTCTTCGATAATTATTATTGTCGATACATTGAAATGTGTAGTTGTATCAACTATTTAAAAAAATAATTTTTTGCGTATTGGTAGACTTGATATTATAGTCTTCATGGTAGTGTTTCATTAAAATAAAACATGTATCTTTTGGGAATCATGAAAATTAAAAATCATGCATATAGGTAAAACATATTTTTCCTGAGGGTAGGTATGAATTTAATGCAATGTCTAAGGGTTGAACAAGGTTTTCATACATTTTATAATAGTATTATAGTGTTTACATAAAGGTGGAAATATAATTTTAAAACATGAGGAATGGTATAATAAGAGTTTTATAAGGTCATATGGAAATCATTGTAAGGGTAAGATACATTTTCAACATGCTAAGTAAGGGTACTAAAATCTTATATAAGGTTATGTTACCTTTTCAATGAGAAATGTAAGGATACCGGAATGCTACATAATGACATGTATCATTTCTAAGAAGCTATATAATTGCACCATAATTCTACATATAGGTATGAATAAAATTATAATACATGAATAAGAGTAAAAGTGAACACACATAAGTGTAATGAAAATTTAACCCATGATACATATGGCCAAATTAAACAAATATAATTTTTTTTATAATTCTTAGCTAGAAATAAATATATTGAATTGTAATAATAATAAAATAAATTATGGAAAATTAATGTATAAATAAAAATAAATTAAAAATAAGACAATAATTATTCATGAAATGAGATTTTGGGATT
This sequence comes from Viscum album, assembly GCA_963277665.1. Lineage (NCBI taxonomy): Eukaryota > Viridiplantae > Streptophyta > Magnoliopsida > Santalales > Viscaceae > Viscum > Viscum album. The sequence continues at coordinate 144,659,573 of OY728123.1, read as the reverse complement.
TTATAAATATCAATAAAATATAACAATTAAATTATGAAAATGAACCTACCAAAAATATCCCCCTATTGATGATTATAACAAAATAATTTTGAAAAATATCCCTCAATTTGGAATTGGAAAAAAATATTATTCAATTTAAAAACCTAAATTTCACCTCCAAAATAATAAATTTCCTCATAAAAATAAAATCCTCATAACATAATGTCTCTCATTTTAAAATTATTTAAATGATACATGAAAAAAATTACATGATATTCAATAAATTTTTATTGAATGTGGAAATCTTTAAATAGTAAGCAATTATTTATTCTCAGGATAGTGAGATAAACTAATGAATCAAATTTATTGTTTTACCTCAAAATCAATGTGAAACTCCTACTGAATATATATTTTAAAATTGAATTTCAATCATTCCAAGATAAAATTTTAATTTATAAAACATTTTAAATTTCAGTGGATTAATAATTATATAGGATAAATATTATTCAAAATATCATTTTTTAGAATGATATTTTTATTTTCGACATGGAATCAAATATGGGGATATCTAATATCGATGTGTTTTTCCTAGAGTGTTGAATAGGTTTTTTATAAATCAAAATATGATAATTATTGTAAAAGAATATATAATTCAAATCAAAGTCAATATAAAAATTAGTAATTTTTTTTCTTAATCCATAATCATTGATCACAATAATATTCAATGATAATGCATTTAGATTCCACAGTCAAAATTGAAATAGAATTTTGTTTCTTTAAAGAACAATAAATTAATGATTTACTATGTATATAAAACATACCTTGAAGTAATTTTTCTATATATCATGTATAATTATAAATCATAATCATAATATCTTTTCAAATAAAAAATATTTTTTAGGAAAATATAAACAATGATTAAAATATTCCTTAAAATATATAATTATATTTCCAATAGATTTACAGACTTCCTTGGATCCACTTTAAAATTGAGCATACAAGAAAACTGGAATAATTAAATCGAGCCAATATGTAGCTGTGTATAATAAAATTAAAATCCCACCTATATAATTTTTTAGTAACAATGGATTTTATTCCATTAAATTAATCTAATTTTCATGTAATAATCATGGTTGTATTTTTACATTTATAATTGTGTTATACAACTATCTAAATGATATCCTTATCATATGGATATTAATTTAGAAAAATAATAGCATTTCATTGAAATATTAATAGACCAATAATGAATTTCAATTCTCCCATCATAAAAATATCAAATTCATAGGTAATGAATTTTGGAAATTAATTACAAATATTTTCACATGAAGATCCAAAATTAATGTAATTAAAATATATTTTCACAATAAATATTTCGTTATAATTTAATTAAAAAATAATTTAGGTTCAACCAATTTTTATTTGAAAGGAAAACAAGTTATATATTCATAACAAACTCAAAAAATTATTTAAAACCATATAAATCCATTCACAATTTCAATATATGATCTTGATTAATTTTATTTTCATAGCTAGTTGGTTTTATAATAAATACATTGTAAAAAATTAACTAATTTAAAAACATATTTTTTTAAATAAATTTGAAATACTTTAACGACATATAAAGGATCGTAATATAATAATATTATATTTACTTTTATTTTACCAATTGGTGAACATGATTATTCGAAAATTAGTACCTTTTTCATGGGAATAGCCATAATCAATTTATCCTTCATTATTTTTCTTATGATCTTCTTTATAATAATATTATGAGAATCATTTATTATATTAACTAACATCCCAAAATTGTTTCTAGAAGAATAATTTAAAAAACAATTCATAGTAATATAAAATTAGAATAATTTAATAATTCATCAATATTATTAGATTTAAAATAACCAAAAAAAACATGATAAATATAAATATTTATAACATATTCTATAGTTTGATCATTTGAAACAACATTTCCAATCATATTATATATATGATGATATGAATGAGTCTATAAGGATCGTTCATTAATATATATTTATTGAGAATAGATATTATCCCTATTAAGAGGCATTACTTCTTATTTATATTTAAATGAAATGATACTCCTTATGTGTTCTTTATCATTCATTCAGGATTCAGAAAACATTGTGTCTTTATTATTTTTTTAGATAACACCATAACTATTTTGTTATTGAAAAGAAATCATCAACCAAAAATTAGAATTTATCAACCTCATATGCCCTGATATCTTATATTATTTAAATTAAATAAAAAGTTATATATTTTTATCAGTTAATTATGAAATTTCAATTGAATAAATATTTTATATTTTAATTATAAATTAGAATATATTTATTATTAAAAAATTAATTTTAAACAATTAAATTTAGGAAACATTACATGATCACACAATTCTGACATTATTTTCAAATTATGTCTTAATCATTCAACATATAAAAAATAATAAATAACAACAAAAGTTTAAATTCTAACCTCATGAATACATTTAACTATTCAATTATAATTATTATCCTATGTAGCATTCTCTCTATTACATATATTTAATGATATAATGTTTTGTATATCACTGGGAATATGTTTTATGAATACACTATCCATGTACAAAACATTAAGTGTGATTCATCCACTACATAATTCCTATAAAAACATATTTAGGATTGTTTTGGTAACAATAAGAATTTTGGGTCTAATGGGAGTAGAAAATGAATTATTACAAATAAAAAATTATTTAAAACACTTATTTATAGATAACATATAATAAACTATTTTAAATAGAATAATTTTTATGTCCAAGAAATTTTTTATGTCATAATGAGAACTCATATTCAAAAGGGCCATTTGTATTACATCTAAAAATCGTAGTAGAAGATATGCATACATTAGATCCCTTAAAAAATAATGACTTACAATGTTATGGAAATTCGTGGTCATATTATGTTTCATAAATTTTTTATTTTATTTATATTAATAATGCAATCATTTTTCTACATTGAACAAAAAAAATACATATTTGAATATAAAAATTCAATTTCATTTTTGAGTTGTTAATTTTATTTAATTAAAAAATCAATATTACTTAGATCATTTTCAAAACATTATCAAATAATTTCAAATTATATTATTAAAATTTAATTTTTATAAAATCCATTTTTTATATTTTCCAAATAGATTTCAGATCACTATCTGAATTTTTTAAGTCTCCTAAGATAAATTTATTTATCTCTTTATTTTCCTCAAAAACAACATTATATTTACTCTCAAGGTTCATATATATGCCAAAGATATTTTAAATTTTATGATCTTGTATTTTAATCTCTTCATGAAATTCCATGAAATTTGGTTTTTTAGGATCAAATTTAGGGGAATAATAATAACTAATGTCATTACTTAATTTTACTAAGCCAATAAGAAACAAAAATTTAACATTCTTTTCGGATCCATATTCCATATCAGAACATAAACCCTTAGTTCAACTACATCTAATTACCATTAATTTGTTTTTATTCTAACATTTCTTCATATTATTTTTTAAATTAATCAATATTAGGAGATAAGGCATTACATTACCCCTTCTTCTACAATCATGAAGGATTATGTATTGAACTTAAATAGAAAATAAAATTCCTTAATTATTCTCCCTGAAACTATATTTTTCATAATATTTTAATAATATTCTTGAATCCACTTTCATTATTTTATATGATTCACTTGTAACAATGGAAGTATCAAATCAGTCACTTACCAGTAACTAAAAAATGTAAGAGTAATTATAAATAATTCGTATCAAATAAATTCCATTATTATTATTATTATATTCTTAAATGATAATTATAATCACTAAATAACACTATAGAAATAATAAAATTATATATTCGGGTGTATATTCCTTTATTTTTTTACATTTCTAATAAAAATGTTTTTAGCATCAACCAGTTCAAAATTTATCTATGAACTCCTTCAACTGGTATAGGGGTTTCTAATTAATCTCTTAAAGAAATTAATCCTTTTAATATATGAGTAAATATATGGAACATTTAATTAATTTTATTTTATTAACATTTTTATAATTAACTATATTCATATTTTAAAATTCCCAACTTAGTTAAAAATGGATTATCCAGTGAGATATGTGTAACATGTAAAAATTTAATAATGTAACATGCTATTTTAAATATAGAGACATGACTATAATAATAACTTTTTATTTCAAAATAAAAATTACTCATTACCATATGATTCGATGTATACTTTATCACAACATATCTAATTAATGAATAGTGTTCACATTTTCTAATCTTGAATGCTTTTTACATTATTTTCCAGCGATCAATGTTACGTTGTTTTAAGAATGATTCTATTCATGTTTAAAAGTATCCATAATATTTACTTTAAAAATCATGTGGTCATTAATGTATCTATCAGTTATTATATTTTATTCCTAAAATATTATATATATCATTTCACTTGATGGTTATTTCTAGAAATTGTTATCGCAAAAAAATATAGTGGTAGTGGTCATGATCTACTAAAAATTGTTGGCCCTAAAGAGAAGAATGAATAATAGCCAAGATAGTGTAGATTTAACCTTTTAAAATATATTTAATAATTATATCATAATTTTAATGTTAATGAAGCGTAAATTTTATATACTCTCATAAGAGAATTTTATATTAATCAAGATCAAATTGATAATACAAAACCCTTCACCGCTCTCAAACATAGAGAGATATTACACCAACTCACTATGGAATCATACTGTATATTATGAACAACTTTATTCATAACCCAATTACATATATCTTTTCCCCCTAGAGGCTTAATCCCAAGGCCATCCTTCCTTTTTTACCTATAGGTACAACCCTATTTTTCTATCCTTTTCCGAAAAGAGTCAAAACCCAATAAATCCAACATTTTTACCATGGGTGTAAAATAGAAACTGAATTTTATTAGGGAGTCACACTCCAAAAACATATATCTTTTAAAGGGGTGTTATAAATAACTCATAGTTAGAATATATGAATTAAGTAAATAAACCAACATAAAAAATTTGGAGAACACTTAAATTTTTGAGTGTTTTGGTATCCAAGACCATTACAGCTGAAATGGATATAAATATTATAGTTTGGTTAAGTTTAGCAGTTATTTTCTAAATAATATATCACATTGAGAGTTAATGAATATATTCAAAATTTTATATAATGATCTACATCAAACAAAATACTTATATAGTGGTCATCCAAGAATATTAGATTCAAATAATCAATCCACATGTGTTATATCTTTTCCCATATATTCCGAGAATTCATTATTTAATAAACATGAAAAATATCCCCACATGGGTCAAATAGATAATATATAATATTAAAATAATTTCATATATTCAACTCATGTTATAATAATTAATATAGTGATAATAATTAAATATAATCAACATTAAAGGAATTTGGTAATACCTCATAATTTATTGGAGATAAAATATTCAATTTCCAACCATATTAAATTTTAAACTCTCATTTTCATAATATATTAAATTCCACACTAAGGATTTTCCAAGAAAACCAATGCTATTGATTAAAATATGTTATGAGAAGTAAATTTTACATATAATTATTCCTAATAAAATATTTTATAATAAAAACAATTAATAAATAATTCTTTATTAATTCAATTAAGGAAAATATGAACAATAAACATGAAAAAATAAAATTATAATATTATAAAAATGAAAGTTATGAGATCAGATATGACAAAGGATTTATGTGACCATAGATAGGTCATACTGTATGTTCAAATCTTTATTAGGATTCATCATGTGGTTGAAATTTTTATTCATACGAATGCTTTATGAATTTAGAAAATTTCACATAGGATTTATACCTTTTTATTCATGTGTTCATTTCATTACAATGTTAAATTTTCAGTGATGGTAAATTATATCTTCATGCGGTTCATATTAAAATTTAATGGTCAATATAAATTATCAATTCAATATTATAGTAGAGTCTTATGGCAGATTCATTGAAATTTTTGGTATATTATATAGTTAAAAAAAATATTTTCCATCGACTTCATTTGGGTAACCCTGATCTTATATTCCTCACATATGGGAAATTATGACATGAAAAATGATATTGAAGTATAATATGAAAAATATATAACATGACTAATGGTAAAACATGCACTGTTTAAGGGTAAAAATAATTTTTCATGCACTTCATAATAGTAGAATAGTTTTTATATATGATTTGAAATGGTATGATTGATTTTATTCCAGGAATGAAGGTGAATTTAAAAACATGTTTAAGGGTAAAAAACAAGTTACTTACGTGTAAATGAAAATCTATTTCTAGGTAATGTACCATGTCAATAATATATGTAAGGGTATTGGAAACCTACATAAAAATATACAGATACCTCAAAAATATATGTAAATGATGAAGAAATATTTAAAATGGTACGATTCTTCATTAACATGATTTATAAGAGTTATAAAAAACTATATGCGGGTAGGAGAATGCTACATATACTTATGAAAAAAATTTCAAGAGACACATATGGGTGAAACAGAACATATGTAAGTGTAATGTAAAATTGAATTGTTATATATATGAGTAAATAAAATACATATAATATATTATTTTTATAATATTTGGCCAAAATTAAATACAAAAAATATTAATAATAATAAGAATAAATAATGTGTAGTTAAAAAGAAAATAAAATAAAATAAACGATAATATTTTAACTAATAATAAAATGAAACTATGTGATATTTTAATTTAAAAAACATAAAATAATCATTGTATGGAATGGGCCCACTCCTAATATAATAACCTTCATATATTAATATGTTAAAAAAATACTTGCGGCTTTGATAACCAAAGGTTGTTATGTATATTGATGATCATGTCATCAATTGAGGTATAATGAATATTATATTTCTCTTATTGTATGTTAAGTATGACATATGGAACCTTTATTGGGATAAAATTATTATCTTATTCCCATACATAGATTAGGTACATGTGATATGATTATCTTTTTGTTGTGAAGAGTATTTGATCATCTTGTCCACTTAAATGAATGTCAAGTGATTCTTTAATTTTTCTTGTTATTCTATACTCACATAACTATGAATTTATATTATATAATAATATTATTGGAATAATTAATTTCCCTTGGTAACTCATTGAATTAGAAAAAGGGATTTTATGATTATACATATATGTATATTTTACAGTTTTCAGACATGAGTGTAGAGATACATGTGTTTGATAATGATCAAAATAGATTTAATTATTTATGGATTATAAATTATTATTTCGAGAGGATTCTATTTTATTATATATATTTATTTAATATATATTATTTTTTTAAAACCTAATAAATTTCGTTGGGGTAACACTTTGATGGTGAATAAATGGGGTTTTAGATTCAGAAACATTTGGGAGATCTCTTAATACATGTTTTAATGTTTATCTAAAGGTATTCTAGATGGATTTTCATATGTTCATTCATATGTAGTGATAAATTATTTATTTTGATGATATATTTTAAAAAATTAGTAGATGTTTTAATTGTGTTTTGGATAAGATATCATAATTTATTATATATGATATAATATAAATTTAAAACATATAAAGTATATTACGATTTTTTTTAAGTGTGAGATTATAGGATACATTCCTTAATCAATGATATATGTATGCCAATATCATAATTATTAATATTGGTATGTTATATTGTGTGACATTTAGATACTGAGGCATATCATATTTCTTCGTTTGGAGATATCATAAAAAACTATATGTTGATATTATTCTACTTATTATACCAAATTTATTATAAGACTTTTCTAAATAATATAGAATAATGTGTTATGATCAATATTGGATCCCTATAAATATTTTAAGAAACATATAATTAAACATAATCATCTGAATTATCATTAAAATTGGATCTCAATAATTCATTAAAATTTTGGAGTTATATAAAAAATGGGTACGAGTTTTTTTAATTTTAATGTCACCTACTCATACATTCTGAATATAAGATTAAATTATTTGGTGGAATAAGGAATTTCCCTGGGGCCTATATTAAGGATTTAGTAGCTAAGTGACTGTTTTCTGACCATTTCCCAAGATTCCTATAAATTATCCCTAGTTCTCTCTCCCCCCCACTATCATTTTCCATACTAGGTACTAGTATATCATGGTTGTGGGAAGGGCCCTTCCCATTAATTGTGTTATTCAGCTCATCCCATCGATTTACCATAGAGGTCTGATTACATTTCCAATTTAATTTAATCTTTAATTATTCACATAATAGAATAAGGAGGCTTGACCATTTATGCTGCAATGAAAATGTTTTTTATTTAGCATATGTATGTTTCTATTTTTTGCTACCATTGTTATACTTATAATTGTGGTTTCTATTTCATTCCAAAAAAATAGTATAAGTGTTCTTTAGTCCTTATAAACACATTAAAAATATATAAGATTGGATATTATAGTGAATGATTGATGATTAAGAAGAATGAATCCATGAACCATTACATTGGAACTGAAGAAACTATTATATTCCACAAGGTGTAATTTGAGAGAATGAAATTAATTTTATAAAATTAAATAATTATCATATATTTGAATATTAATGTATATGGTTAATAGAGGAATGAATAAGGGGAGGTCATGGTGCTCACACAAAAATGAGAATGACCCCATATACATATAAAATAATCGAAAACTATTTATAAAAAACTTAACGTTTTATGATGATTATAGGGTTTAAGTCTATAGGGATAGTTTTGTCTTTTATCTGAGGCTAACATTGTCTAAATTATATAGAAACAACCCATTAAAACGTATTTTCCCACAAGATTAAACCATATATATTAATTGAATAAAATATAAATATGGAATATTCCCATTTATTATATAGATCAAACATGTTTTTTCTCATCTATATTATTTTTATGGAGATACCCCAAAGGAAAATGTTGTAATCATCTAGGGGTATTACATGGGAACCTATAAATATCCCAAAAAATTGAGATGAATTTAATCCCCTTTATATTTTCTAGAAAGTTTATTAGTGATAAATATATATTTAATGAATTAATTTGTATTTTTTCACACAATATTGAACAATAATTACATACAAAAAAATTCTGATGGTGTGTAAAACATTATGTGGCCTCTATGGAAGGTCTATATAATAAAAAACATTTCAAAAAAATCATATGTCATTGAATTGTCTCATAATTAATTTCAATCCTTATAATTTTTTATAACCTATAATTTAACCTCCCAATGATTATATAATGTTTCAAATATATATATATATATTGTAAACACATTAGAATAAATATAATGATGTATCAACCAATTTGGGTGTCTTATTGAAATAAAAATATGAAATTGGCACATATTATCAGATAAAAATCATTCACTAAATGCATTCTGACATAATTAATTTTAATATGAATTGTTTTACTATAGAGATAACCACTTTATAGTTAATTTTTCAATAAGATATTTTATCTTTGTATCAACCTTTGTTGGGTTCAACTATATTATGACTGATCTGGGATCCATATAACTTTTAAAAACTTCTCATAGGCTAATGGTTGTAGACCGATAGTGAGGATATTTGTAAAAATTTATATATCTATACACTATTTTGAATATATGGCTATAAATCACATTGAAAGTAATATAATAACCATCGTCATGTAAAATTACTATAATAAAGCTTAAATATCATATATAAATTCCAAAATGTAAAATAAAATAACAACCATACCTTATGAACATGAACAACTAGAATTTTAAAATGTTATAAATGTATAAATAGGGTTCCCATAGGAATGATTTATAAAAATTTCCCTAACAAAAAAATGGATAGAATAAACAGAAAAAATGGTATTGAGTTCTTACTTTCTCTATAATTCACATCTTATACTATGCTCTAGATTAACCATCAACCAAAGGGCCCTTTTCATTATCTACTCATTTAACTACAATGTTTTTCTAGGTACCCAGAACACAAAAAATGAGTGTGTCTATAAAACATAGTAGGCAACATGAAATGGAATTAAAAAATATGTCATATTAATAAGGTCCATCTAAAATGTGAAATTTTTAAAAAAAATCTAAATTTGAATTTCAAATAAACACATATATATAAAAACTCTAAGTGAAATAAAATAGCATGACTATGACTATACCTGCATTGGTTAGTGATATGGAGACACTGAAATAAAACCTAATAATAGATTGGATCACCCATCCTAGGTCAAATTCAATGAGAATAATGATACATAATATTATAATGACCAGGAATGATGTCATATAATTCTAATTAAATATCAATATTAATGGTCATATCATCCCTATAATAACTTTTTCGCAAATACATGTGTAGTAATTCCATATAATAATAGAATAACTAAGTTAAATAATATCTATTGTGACATAAATATTTTTATGTGGGAAACACATCACGAAACATAGTCATTATCATAATTATAGTCTCCCTAGTTTAATAAAAACATGCATGCATCATGGTATGAATATATAACCAAGACAGGGAATGATTTCTAAAACAATAATTAGCTGAAAATGGGAATCATATCCCTAGTACTAAGGCTTCACATGAGTAAAAGGTCATCACACTCCATAATCATCACCCCTAATATTAGAATCACATCCCAATATATTTTTATAAATCAACATGAAAAGTATAAACCACTTATATTAGAAATAATACATAACACATCAAAGGGCCTCATCCTCATCACCATCATGGTCATGTTGGCAATCTATAATAATTTATTATTTATTCATTTCGAAATTGAAATAAAATTTGAATGTATATACATCATATATGATATCCAATACTTTAAAGAATTAAATTTATCCTAATAGAAAGGGAATAACATCCCATTACCAAATATAAGGGATTATATGAAATAACTACCCTTTTCATCATTAAAGTATCAGAAGTTATAAAATTGGCCAAGAATTTGTTTTACCTTACTAGGGTAATAAAATCAAACCAATATTTCCAAACACCATAATATAAAATAATAAATAATACAAATTTCAATATATAAACATTTCAATTAATGGTTCGAATAATTTTTAACAGTAAAAAAATGTTACTTATATTGATTATCCCATGATTGACCTAAGGCTACAAGATTACTAATTTATAAAAAACCCTGGTTCACATGAAAGAAATTAAAGATTACTAATCATGATCTAGTTCATCAATACATTGGGTAAATAGAAAATTTAATGATCCCTAAGGAGAAATTCCTAGGTCTAAAACACCAAACCACATATCCCCTATCTCATAAGGAGATAAGGGCACCAAATTTGGGTCAATCATATCCTTTAAAAACTCAAATAAAACCATTCGGGTTCAATTTATTTAGGTAAACACATTTTACATTAGTTTCATAGCCATCAAAAACTACTATATTATGTTATAGTCATAAATGGGTCCCCCATGGCCATATATATCCTTATATATATGAATCTCTATTAATTGACGCAACTGTTATTAAGTTAGGTATAATTTCCTATTGGTAATGATATCATGTATCATAAGACACATGAAATTATTTGAAACCACATGGATTAGTTATGGACCACCTATCTTGTTCTATAATAAGTCCACTCATTGAGAAAATATAAAATAAATAACTATAATTGTAAGATTTTACAATGCAGAATAGAATACCAAAATTATGAAATGAATGATGGAACAAGATGATAGGACATGAGAAAATAATACTAAACCAAAGGAAAAAATATAAGTATTACCTATTGAAATCTACTAAGATAGACAAAAATTAAATCCAACATTGAATGAAGGAGATCCCAATTTAAAAGAGGAATACAACAAAGTGAAATAAAAAAAATGGAATGGACACTATAATAAATGGATAAAACCTCATTTCAAATGATTTAATATTTAAAACTTTTTATTTAATTAATTTAATACTTAAAAAATTAAACAAAATATGAATTTAGAATGTCTCCTTCAGTAGTGTTGAATCTCCCTACTCTAGGGTAGTTCATTTAAATTATAAATCATGTCTATGTGTCATAACCACATCCATTATTGTAAACCCCCACTTAGGTCAGAGCTTCATGATGTGACCACTTCATCTAACATTGCTTCCTATTTGTACAACCTCCTATAACATCTTCCCAGACTATGGTAAAACACCCTAACCCCATGTAGGAACTAATTGAATAACACATGGGTTGTGGCATGACTTGATTCTCATAAAAGGATTTAATATTTTGTGTCCCTCAACCAACTCTTACATCTCTCTCCCCATGGTATAATTCCATAGGATATGGAATTATTTCTCATAATTCCAAGAAAGTATAAACTTGTGGAGGCCCTCAATATGGTAAAATCCCCATTAGAAGCTATGTGACCCTAGTAGAAAATATTATTTAATATTATAAAATATTATCATGTTATTACAATGACCATTATGGGATAAGGCCTCCCCCTTCATTATAATTTCAATACTGAATCACATGTTTTATGGTGTGATTGGGGACATTTTTAATAATTTTAGCTTATAATCATGGAAATAGATAGAAATAAAGGGGGAGTCCTTTCTCCATATAATATATAGTTGATCAATATTTTCTGTAATATAATAAATCAAAATGCACCATCTAAATTGATCCCACAAGGTATTATTATATAAATACCTTATAATAGAAATATTAATATTCAGTGAACCACTAAAATCATAGAAACAATCTCTTAGATTATCCTCAATGTTTTAATAGTATAACCAGACTACCCATTAGTATGAGGATGGCATGGTGTGCTTAAATGCATCTGTGTATTAAGTGACCTCTATGGACCCTACCAAGAAAATGACATAAATTTAGAATCTTGATTGGAAACAATACTCATTGGTTCACCATGAAGACATATCATCTCATAGACATACAAAATACCAAACTCATTAACAATATAAGTATACTTGAATGGATTTAATTGTGTATACATGGTCTACTTTTACATAGAAACCTATAACACTTGACTATTCAGTTGAATATTCAATAAGACCATAAAAAATTCCATGGAAACTTGATCATATTTTCACTTTGGAATAAGTAGTGACTTGAAAATTATAATAGGTCGTCGATTCTCAATGTTTATTTTCTGATAGGTGAAGAGTTATCAAATGATCACCAAAAAGTATTCATTCATCTTGGTACTCCATTATAACATATGAATATCATGATATATCTCAGAAAGGACAAGGTGAATATACCATTTAGAGTCATGTGAATCTAAAATGTGTTCATCACACATGTATATCGGGATTATAACCCTTGATAAGATATAAATGACCTTATAAATTAAATGAAACAAATAAATTGGTGATTACTAACCAAACATAATTACCTAAAAAACGTGTAGATGTTAGATAGAAAAATCCTATTAAATCTATCAGGGATTAAGGATTACATAATAAAAGACGGCAGGGTCTCAATACATTTATACTCATGTATAGAATGGTACACCTTATCAAAGAGTATCATTATATTCCACTCATTACTAGTGACTTGTAAATACTACAACTAATTCTTCCAACTCAATTCCTTGTCTATAATATTTATCTTCCCCAGGATATAAGCCATCTCAATGATAAAATAATGATGAAATTGAACCATCCTCCTATATCATGGGTTATGTCTCATTAATAATACTTATAACTATGACCCTTATATTCCATATATATATATATATGAAAGTAGTTCATTTAGGATAGTGATGCCATCATATGCAATCTTACACTACAACCTCTTAATTTACATAATGATAAGATAATTCTTTTTATGTGTCCTCAATTTGAACTATCCATAAAAAAACACCCATCCTTTCATAAAAAATCACTGAAACTATTCACTAGTGCATCAAAATTTTTGTTTTAATCCTTAAATTTCTCATGTAAGTACCAAATTTGTTTATATTTTAGTATTAACATCATCTATGAGAAAGACCACTCATAAAACATAGAAAATAGGAATATATCCCCCATTTTTTATTATTCATACTATTAGAATTACTGATTGGGTGAAGTCATGACTAAATCTTATGTAATAGATTTACAACCCTAAGAAACAATGGTTTTTAAAAAAAATCATAGGCCACTCTAAAGAAATCATAAAATGAACCTTATGGGGGGTAAATTGATATAAATATCATAGATATAATTAATATGTATACCATGATCATTCATAATTGACGAATTGAATTCATGGAATATAATTTATTCACCCAATGTCCATTATAAAAGATATCCTAATGATTAGTATTGTCCTCCCTCAAATGGTAGTAGACCAAAATTTCTTCCATAAAAACATCCATCATAGAAGTGATGAATTTATAGTCAACATTATTTGTTAAGACCAAAAACATGGATGGGTTGTCTAACTATCCTTGTGACATCATATTATACTCATAAAAAATACTCATACTTTTAAAAAAAGTAAGATGTATGTTTCATATCCTCACTAATGGATGATGATAACATGATCCAGAATCAATCTTGGGGAATCACATCAATCCATTTATTTTCTAAACACATCATAAATATGTAGAAGTGAAAACTAGTTAATTTAGTTATATAGTTCAACATTTGGTAACCGATATGTTGGTATGATGGGTCATCACCATTTTTGGTAAAAAAAATAGTTCACTAGAAGAAAAATTTATTGGGTGAATATAAATTATTTCCCTTAATACCATCCAACAATCCTTTATCACTTCATAATCTACAAGAGCTATATTATATTGTGCAACAGATATGATATACAAAATTTTAATGTGATTGATTGTAAAATATAACACTCTCTTTAGTGGAAACACTAACAATTCATTAGGAAATAAATCTTAAAAAAAGTCATTCTCATAGGGAAATTTTTTATAAGGTTTCTCCCAATTATATTGATAAAACATAAAATACATGATAAAATTAATCATTAATTACTGATAGTCAGGTCTTGAACACCATATAGAAAAATATCACTAACTAGAAAGGGCATAGGAATCACCATACAAACACATTAACTATAAAAAATTGTGATAAGAGTAGATTTTTTCTTGATACAAATTCAAAAAATCCATACTAAAGGTCACATCAAAATAGTACATCTCAAACATTATTAAATCCTAGGGGTTCCAATATCCACCTATCATAATGGCACACATAGAACATTGACAAGTTCCATTAGATATCATCCTAATGATTTATTGATATTAATTAATTCATATATATTCTCAACAGATAACCTAATATTAGTAGAATACTCTGAAGTTATAAAAAAATACAATATACCGATATCAAATAAATCAAAATCAAGGGACGATGAAATAGATATCATTCCATGAATAGTGAGAGGTCTTTCATCATGGATTGCCATGTTTGGTTCTATTTCATGATGTTTTTTAACTGTGAGCCTCTTCCAAAGACTTGAAAACTCTGGAAACCATAATAAGAACCCCACCACTACTTCATTTGACTTTGAGAACCTCGACCACTTCCTAATCTGTAGTAGTTATTAGAAAATCTACTACCATATCTAGTCCTACACCTAATCAATAATCCTAGTCACCATTACACCTACTATATGAATGAGAAGAACTATGTATGTAATAATATATGTCTACAATATTCCCACATAAATGATATACCATAAATTGTTAGTTTAACTATATATGAGTGTGACACGACCTTCCCCATTGATAACACTAGTGATGAGACCTCCCATATTAGAAATATAAGAATAGAATCCCCTCATTCATTTCCCATCACCACTAAAATTAGAATCTCTAAAATTATATTTATTGGTACCTAATGATCCTGTCTAAAAACTATTATAAGACCCCAACTACATATAAGTTATGAGTAATATTTTTTTTCCAATCTATAATAATATCTCGGATCCTTGATTAATAAAAATATTATAGCTTGATTATATTCAACTAGAAATGAATCATATATCTCAGTAAATTAATAAATCATTGAATAGTTCAATTCTAATTACTCACTAATTATGATTCAAAATAATTCACCTTAGTAAAATGAGAAGTAGAGTTTATCACCCATATTATACCCAAAACAGAGATAATATACTTGTATGTTTCATTATCTCTTCGAGTGTCAGGAATGTAATTCATGTATATTGTCACCTCAATTTCGTTATAGGATATCCCCATATGCTATTGTTTCTATAAAAGTACATCACACCAAGGACTCACTGGTCATTATTTAAAAAAACGACAAGAATAACCATGATATCATAAAGGGCCTCTGAATGATCAATGATGACATGTTTTGATTCTATCCACATATTTGTTGATCGAGTTCAATACTATCTAGTATATATATATATATATATATATATATATATCCACTAGTTTGTTCTGTTAATATTATATATGAATGGATCACCTCTTGAATCACTACATCCCATAGAAAGAATAACATCAATAAAACGCACACAAATATGTTGATCAATGTTAAACATAGTAATAATAATGTGAGACGACCCAATAATAAAATACACATATTTTAAATAATTTTATATTAAAACTAAATACATATCATATTAATTACAACATATTGATCCTATAGGTTTAGTTTCCATGTATATTATCAACATGAAAATATTAATATATAATATTTCTTCCAAATCACTCATAAAATTCTCTACATATGGTATCATTATAGACATATTACAAATAACACTCCACGTTCTTTTATAGGGAATGGAATAAAAAGAAAAGGGTGAGGTGAGACTCCTAGAATGGGTAAACAAAAAAGATTACAACAAATGTTTATATGTGATCATAATATAAACATGTGGGTAGGATAAGAGAATCAATTTTCATTTACATAACATAAAAATTCATACCGAATAAAACATGCTTCATAAATCATGACTCATGTAATATGGATTCCAAAAAAAAGATGAGACTCAAATCAAAAGTGTATGGAAGTCATAAATCATGATTCTTGAATGATATAACAATGAATGTTATATATTATAGAGATGTGGAAAATAAATAGTTCACATACATTAGCATAGAAAATCATTTGTTATTTCAATGATAAATACCTACACCATTTTAAAATAGTGTTCAAAATATCATAGTGTATTGGGTTCACTCTTAATTAACTTATGAATTGTAGAAAAATTCCTATAGTTGATTGGATTCACTCCCCATTCCCATAAATTTCACATAATGAGTTATAAATATTGATTGCATGCATTCTAGTGTTATGTAATCTTGGTCTGGCTCATCACATAAAGAAAAACCATAAATATGTGTTCCTCATTGAATCATTCATAATTTTAGCATTCCCTATTTAAACCCTAATAAAAAAATGGGTTTCATAAAAATATCCAAAATATATTATCATAATCCATCTATAAAAAAGAAGTAGTATGATATCTATAGAGATTATCCCAAATGAATCATAAAAATAATTAAAAGATATCAAAAAATATTTAAAAAAACACTATAAATTTTCATCCAAAAATAAGAAGAAATAACATTCAATTTTATTTTATGAGGGAATAAAATAAAAAATGATTGTTTTAGAATAATTTAGATAATTTAATTAAAATTACATTTGGAGAAAATTAAATCTTATAAAAGAAGATTCAAAAATGAATCTCAAGAAAATAGTGGGAGAAAATGGATGGGTATAAAAAAATTTAAGATTAAATTAAATATGTTATAAAATAGTTTCAAATTAATATTCCATAAGAAATTATTTTAATAAGGATAAAGAAATATAAAAATTTAGATGAAAATCATGGACATGGAGAAGAAATAGTATTCATAAAAAATAATTGATAATGTTGGTTTCAGATACTAGAATCACTTATAGTGAATTATATTTCTATTGAATCATAAATGGTAAAAATTAATATAGTTCCTAAAAATAATTATAGTAGTATAAAATAAATGCATAATTATAGAGGAAAACCATATAATATCCCCTGATGTAAATTTAATACCTTCATATGCATTTTTTTATTTTACCTAGATAAACAAATATTCTAGGTTGAGTGGGACCCATATATTTACTGTCCAAGATAAACCACAGAGAAATATATGGAAAAATGAAAAAATAAATATTTAATTGACTATATCATTATTTAAAAGCTATGCTTAGTTTATTATTCATCATCAGATCATAGTAATTTTGATAATTTTATACAATTTTATTAATGGATATATCAACCCCTACTCATTGATTACTAATCCAAAATTATCAAAATAGTAAAGGTTATGAAGTAATAATGATTAATTAATTTAATTTGTCTCATGTTCACATTATAGAAGGTATTAGTATGTTTCTTAATTATGGAATCCATGATGAGGATTTTCTTGGTAATTTAACATGAACAAAATTTAATTTTTATTGAATATAAATTTTTGAATAACCCTTCCAAAATAATATTGATAATATAAATTACTCATTAATATTCTTTATTTTTTTATTCACATCCTAGTATTTATTCATAATAAATATGATGATATTGGTGAAACATTATTCAGGTAGGTGGAAAATCTATCAAAGACAAAAACATGTAACATTGACGAATGTTTATGATTTTATTATTATACAAAAATAATATAATTTTCATATAATCATAACTATTTTAGTATAACATATGTATAGTGAATAATTATATTTATTGTGATTTTATATGACAATGTAATAATGAAAATTATATATGTACATATATACATTCAATGATGGAATCTATCCTTCATAAAATGGTTTCCTTTATAATGAATGATTTATACAAATTTCCTTTGACTAGAATAAGGTAATCATATATAAAAATTTATGAGAGAAAAATGGGATGGTATTCATGATATAATAATTTGATATGAATTTTGTTTTCTATGTTATGGATGAGAGGTCCTTTTAATGGAGACTTTTAAATTTCTTATTACATAATGGTTATAGACGATCATTTTTGAATAAAAAGTGGTCCACAAATTAGAAAACAATTAATGATAGGTATTCCAAAAAAATATGTTTATTTAACATGTAATTATATATAATATGTCTAGTAATATTTTCAGAACCATGTACTAAGACTACATGAGATTTAGGGACCTAATGAGCCTGGTATTGTTATTATAAAATAATAAAAATATTAATAACAGATGGGCCCAATTTTCAATAATTTTTTTAGTGGAACCCAAATTAATAGTTACATGATAGATATAAGTCCACCATTAAGAACAAAATTATGACTTTAACCTATTCACAACATAATCATTGTCGTCATGAGTCATTTTTCAATACTTTTCATGGATTTAAATAATGAAATAAATAATAAAATTTATTTATATAAATATTTTATTGCAATTTGATGTAATTACCTAGAATCTTCATTAAGAATGAGGTTATAACAAAATTTATAGGTTAGACACAAAACCATTAAATTGTTAGAGGACATATTATAGGAGTGACTAGTTGAAAAAAATGTTTCTAAAACATGATTGAGTTTTGGTTCACCAACAAAGGTTTTCGATCTCATATGTGACGTATTCATGGGATGATTATTCATCATGATTAAATCAAACATTATATAAGATATTTATTTAGGATTATTTTTACTCTTTTTAATATACCATGATGAACATGAATTAAATTTACTAATAGTTTGAATCATGGGTTGATCATGTTTGTGGGATTTGGTTTGCATTTCCTATAATAAGAGTTTTTTTTATTTTTGATTTACCATACTCATTATTTTATTCTAATTGAAATTAATCAAGTAAAAAATAAACACAATTGGGGTTTATTATTTATATTGTGGATTTTGGTTTTTTCCACTATATCTATTTCTATTTATCAGGCATACTTTTTTGGTCTGAAAATCTCTAAATACCAAACATTACATCCTTATGTGACCATTATTGAATCAAATAGATTAATATTATGGTTATAGAATAGAATAAATGGTGTCATTAAGGTGAGATGAAGTTGGTGTATCGTTAGATGTGGATCGAGATAATAATAAAGATTCCCAATTTTCAATTTGATGTATGATGATGACACTAGGTGTTGTTGGATGATTCCTGAATAGATTTGATATAAATATTTCTAGTGAGTGGTGACATAATGTCCTATCATCCCCATATCCACTTTACACAAGTGTGATTTGAGGAAACACATATGAAAACAAAATACATTGACAAAAAATAATGGCAATATAGAATAACGAGGTTACATAACATGTACCATGCAGAACTCACATTTTCTGGGTCATTGGATGTAGAGCTAGTATTTCCATAGGTAATAAAATATCAAATCCTATGTGAGATATGACACACACTGTGTGGCCCGATGCTTATAGACTAATGTTTAAACATGTATAACATGATAATGATCATGTTCAGGAACACGGTCATGGATATTGTACATGGTCACATCCTTGTACTAAAAAATGACCCATTACATGGGCATGACCACAATAAAATTGCACAAACTAATGTGCATGAGAATGAAGATTTACTCAAGGAAACAAGCCAGATGAATTCTATATACTATCTTGACTAATTAATGCCACATACACATCATGTTACAATGATTTATTTGAAATATTATATGTCTTCTGAGATAGTGAGAGAGGGGATGTCCCATAGTAGGAAAAACACACCATGTACCCCTAGTTCACATAGTGTAATTTTTATACAGAAGTTTAATTTCATTCGAATATTTTCTATTGAAAATGATCAGTTTAGGTTTGTTCCTTTTCCTCAACCTATGAGTTTACATCATGACATTATACCTTCTTCAGATGATTATGATCCCCTCTACGGGTTCTGTATTGGATAAACTTTTTGGTATACCAAAATGATTCTAAGCGTGGGGTCTTATATCATATTGTTCATAGGCTTCGTTCATCATATCAATGTGATCTCCATTCATAGGGTTTAAATCCTTTTATAATATATTAATCAAGCAGTGTTATGGGAATCCACCAGTTGACCAGGGTGTGTCCACCTAGCAAGGAAATGTGATCCTTAGAGATCTAGCTAGTACTTTGTAGTGAAGCAATAAATTAATGACATCATGGATAATTGTATCCAGTGAAAACATGAATGTTGTAGTGATATATCCTTTATTAATGTTACCTTACTTCCTCAAACAAATTCATGGGGGCAGTAATATTTCTTGATACAACAACCTATTTCTTGTTATGTGTATACCTTTGGTTTCTTATTTTTATTATCATTATGTATCATATTTTGATTGATGTACATGTGTATTTTTTAACATAACACTCTTGATTATACATTCATTGTTTTTTCAGGGTTTCTTACTAGGTATTGGTATACATACCACTATTTGTGTTCTTCCTGAACAAGTCATAACTTATGTAGATGATAGACTTATCGACAGAGTCCTAAGAGGGCATAAAGAAGGTGAAGAATGTTTTTTCCTAGATAGATAGGGGTTCATACCAATTTTGTATTTGATATTAGTCTCCTCTTCCAATGTAGGTTGGACGGTATTTACAATTTTGGTGGGCTTGTATTTGGACCCTTTTATCACTTTCTGTAATTTTATCATTCTATATTTATGGTATCATAGATGATAAAATTCATTTCCATTTTTACATTTCATTAAAAATTCTATGATCATGGATATGTTTGTGTGTATATTGGTAACTAGGTTAATTCCTACCAAATAATTGATATTCCTAATCAGTGATTCTGATTGGAAAATATATTTTTAGAGGTGGGATTTGGGTTTCCACTTACAACTTATCACACAGAAAGATGACATGATGGATCAATACATGATAGAGTGGTAAAAGATAATATGACTCTAACAGATGGTGGGATTCATTGAGAATTATTTTTCTAAATAAGAAAATATTGTTAAAGTTATTCATTTTCTGTTCTCGGGACATGGTGTCAAGTGTTGGGGAAATAAATAATGTGTCCATCCACTAGGTCTGTGATAACCTGAGGGTTTAATCAGTACATGTAGATCTTATTTTCTAGAATTTTTTTTCCAGCATCATATATGAATTGGTTTTTTTTTCATTCCCTTTATATCCACTCCACAGATATACAAATTACTTATGGTGCATCTTATCTATTCCAGTATTCCTACATGAATACATCAATACGATATTAAATAGTGAAATCAGGTGGATGATCTTTCATGTGAGGATGATTTAGTATAGGGTCATGTAAAAGTTGTTGTACCTCTAGGATGGTTGACAGTTCTTCCTGTACCATATGATTAGTATATTGTTCCGAGTATACAAGCCATGTATGTGAAAATGAAATGTACACTCCATGATATTAATATGTTGATACATCCATGTTTCTAGGTAATATAGACCTCTAGGTTTCCATGGACATTCTTGAGGTGGTGGTATATGTTTTCCTCATTGTGATGAATCTATCCAATTAAATGGTGGTCACAGTGGGGAGTCTTATTCATATCTATAATAGGATATGAGGGATTATGATGATTCAGTCGAATTATTTGATAGTTCTTTAATGGTGAAATATTGATATTCTATTAAGGGAGGAGTTATATCCATCCATATTTTAATGAGGATATATTTTCGATCATCAACATTTAAAATAGGGATGTATGATCATGGGGTATTATTTAATGATGCTTACTGACCTCACATGCGACACACTAGATATGGGGTGATATTGTTTCATTAAGGTATGAACCATAAATAATGTCCTAATATAATATATAATGGAATATGTGATATCGTTTTGGATACCAACATATGGTAGAGATCGTAAGAGGGATTTATAGGTGTAGTGATCCTCAGAAGTGCATACGTCGTTAGTCGGTGCTAGTAGTGGGAACATAGGAATTGAGACATTAGAAGAAGGTATCTAATGATCACCATAAGTATTTGTGCGTGTGAGATTTTTTAGGGTATGATCTAATGATATGTGATCAGTGTTTTTGGACTCCCATAATGGATCAAGTCTATGTAGAGAAAGGTGATGATTTTCATGCAATGGTCGGGAAAATATTTCATGATATTGTCCAACCCGCCACCCAAGAGATTGGGAGACAATCAATGGGATTCCAAAACTATAAAAATAAAAAGAGAAGGGATGTATTTAGGTAATTTTATGTAGAATAGTAGTTGGTATAGAATCAAGAGTTGTTGGGAATTTTTACCAACTCTCACTACCACCGCTAGGTGATAGACACCAAGATTAGGGAGTTTGTGGCCAAAAGAGGTGAAAATTAAATTCTTTAGAGGCCTTTGACCCTAAGGCTTCCATGATGGATAGAGTTACCAATTATTTATATTCCATTTTACCTAAATTACTCATATATATAGGTTATTTACTCCTTTCATGATACTTTTTTGGTTCAAGACTTAGGGATTATAGTTGATCCCTTAGCTAAACCCCTACTATTAGGGACACCGATCCAAGGTGACTAAGTGATCACACACTTCTTCTGAAAGTGTGACCCAAATTATGGAGGAGATTACTTCAAAAGTTATATCACTATAATAGTGATGATACCTTACAATGTAATATTAGTTATGGATTGGCTATTTGTATTTCATTCCTAGATCAACTATTAGAGGGTAATGATATTGTCTGTCTATGGTGATGGGATGAGGTTTTCCTTCATGGCTGACAAAGGAAATCATAAGGATTATGATGGTCAAATTTATAATTCATTACAATAGATTACTCTAGAGTTGGAATGTATGGCCCATGTATCAACGAATGTTATGAGTTCTCATTTTCTTGTTATGGTGGTTGAGTATAAAGATGTATTTTTTGAAGAAATACTAGTCTTACCTCCCCACAAAGACATAGAATTATGCATTAACATTCACCCATATGAAGCCCTGATACATACACCAATATATTTGATGACCCCAATGATGCTTTTTAAGTTGAGGGTATATTTGGAGGACATATAGAGGAATGAATTTTTCAAATCCATTATTTCCCTAAGGGAATCTCTTGTGTTGTTCACAGTGAATGCTGAAGGGAGATTGAGGTTTTATGTGGATTATCAGTATATAAATTTGGTGATCATAAAAGATATGTATCCAATACTAAGGATCTATTACCACATAAATCTTTTGATAGCAACATGATGGTTCTTGATGATTGGAAATAGATCATGATATCACTAGTTTCATGTATGGGATGATCATATATCAATGGCACTATTAATATTTGGATACAGTCAATATGAGTAATTTAGTATGCCTTTCAATGCAAAGAAGACACCATTAATGTTCATGTTAATCCTGAATCGAATTTTTTAGACATTCTTGTATCGGTTTATAGTGTTCCTCCTTGATGATATCCTAGTGTACTCCACATCCCTAGAAGAGAACAGAAGAAACACGAGGATAGTCCAAGAAATAATACATGAGAACCATATTTCTATGATGTTGCTTCCTAAAGGGGACTACATGAAATGTGTTATTTAAAACTACATGTCTTTTTTGTTGTAATTTCATAAAAATATAGACTATTAATGGATCTTTTCCAACACCTCAATCATTTCATT
The DNA here is from genome assembly GCA_963277665.1 of Viscum album. Taxonomy (NCBI): domain Eukaryota; kingdom Viridiplantae; phylum Streptophyta; class Magnoliopsida; order Santalales; family Viscaceae; genus Viscum; species Viscum album. The sequence continues at coordinate 144,634,945 of OY728123.1, read as the reverse complement.
CTGATTCATATTTAATATCAATTATAATGCCTACAATGGAGTTTACCACCATCAATGGACAATTTTATTTTAGATTTCAGATTTTATTTTATATATATGATAACCAAATATCTATCCCAATGAACCTAATAGTCTAGAATCCAAAACTACAACACCCATTCCATCATCATATAACTATTGTATCTAGTGGTTTGATTTTTTTACATGTTACATTGAATAGCCTATCATTTCTCTTCCATAGATAGTTTCTCAATATGTCGAACAAGTCCACTTCCACCCAAAATGGCATTGGAATCGTATCATCATTCTTACACCTCCATCTTGTCTTCAAATACAAATACTAAACATCTCACCAAAATCCATTGTGAAAATGAATTATTACACAATTATTCATCCTCTTAGATATCATCTGATCGACATTCAACAAAAATGTCACCGACAAAAATTAAAGAACGAAATGATAAAGTTATATAACACAAAGTGAGAGTCGATCGATGGTCATATTCACATAATCATTTTCATAAAATTTCTAATAAAGGGGTTTATTATCAAATAAAAATATGAATGGGAATAAATCAAAAATTCCTAGACATAGGAATAGAAAACTAGTGATAGAAAACTCAAGAAATAATGATCCATTAATTAATATAAGAATTATAAATTATTTTTTATTTAAAACTATAAAAAAATATTAAATTATGAAAACCAAATTCCTTACCCCATGTTGGAAAAATCAATAATGAAGAATTTTTTTTCATCATTATCATTCATGAGATACGAGATCATAATTTATAATGATGGGTCTATAGGGAATCTGATCCACAATCAATGACCCCATGATTATCTGATAACATGCACCCAATCAGATATCTCTCCATCCATTAAATGCTACAGGGTTATGTAGATAACCATATATAATTTTATAATGGGTATTTTGTAAGGGATATTCCATTAATGTTTTGAAATAAAATTAAAATTAAAATTATAAATTTATTTAATTCATTTAATCAACACATGACAACACTATATCGTGTCATAAGATGCTTACAAGAATTATGTCACACTTGAGGTATAACTCATTCATTTAATTTAATTGATTTATTGGTATCCCCCATAAAAGACTCCATTCAAGATTTATCCAAAAATTTACTAGAAAATGTGCACATATGATATATTTAATTTTCAATTTTAAGTCTATCATCACAAATGCGCAATGGACCCCAAAATCCTTCACCATCTATGAATCATTCTTTGAAAATAGTATTTAATGTATTTCAAAGAGCTAAACATAATTTTAGGTGTCATTATATTCTCTACAACGTCATGTATTTCCATCTGAATGACTGAAATCGTGCTTAGATTGGCATGGATACTAAACTTTGATTGGGATCTCCCACTCCCATGAGAACTCCTAGACATTCCCGATCTTCAAAAAAACACACACATAAAAGAAACATTTTCCCATGAAGGTTAGTTTCATACTCATTATTTTAAATCACTAGGTACATCAAAATGGTAACTCCATTATCAATTTCTATCTCACCCTGATTGACAACATGAAATGGTTCTATGACAACCCTGCTTTTATTACAATATTAAGCATGGTTCATTACATAAACTATTCACATGATACAACATGGATGGTCGAAAGGTCTAGTTACTTTGGGGATTTGGGGCTTAGGATCATCACATAAAAACATAAGACATGAAATAAAACATCATTATTGAAAACTTCCTTTACATGACCACTACATTCCCTCGTACTTAGCATTGCATGGGATATCCCGAGAAAATGCATTAGAGAAGGGGTGACCTATAAAGCCCAGTAAGGGAATAAAAATGGAATGAATGAGGATTACAATAAATTTTAGAAAATAGGAATATCAATATAGCACAATAGAAACATGGACATAAATGTATGGTAATGCATGATAATCATAACATGGAAATGTGGCAACAACACGTAACATGGAATTAGCATGAGCCAAGGCCCATTACCCATGAAGCATGAGTAAATACTCATTGCACATGAAGCACAATTAAACCCTCATTGAAATTTAATATTCATGATTCAAAACTCATTTCACAAGAAGTATCATGATACTATACTTTACCCAATGCATTGGAGGGCTATAAGGGTGTACCCTTCTTAAATATTTCATTTCATGCATAAGTGTGCCACATAGATCATAAAACATTGATTCATAAAACATAATAATTTATTCCATTACAAAGGAATGTGGAATGAAACTTTATAATTAATAATTAAATGTGCATGAAGGTGAAAACCCTTGATGGAGAAATGGGCATGGTATTCATTACACAATGGCATTGGCTTAGAAAATTGGTGCAATTTCGGCAGCGTTACGGCGTGATATAAGAATTCATAAAAAATGGTTGATGACAGAGAAAGGGGTGTCTTATAATATCAAAATGAACTGGAAAGTAAAGGGGTCATATAGATACATGTCCCAAAAATTGTAATCTAATTTAGATTCATGATACAAAAGTTTTTTTTGATGTAAATTAAGAGAGAGAAGTTCCTTTGGGAATTTCGTCATAGTAACGGGTGTACATGGGATGCATTTAATGAGAGAGAAAGGGGTCTCCCATCATTCAAACAATAAAAGGGCAGTATGGGGGAGGTGTGAAACCATACCCCAGCATTTATAATAGAAATTAAATGGGCATAACAATATTATGAATATTGGACAAAAAAAGTGAAAGGAAGAAAAACCCTTACTTGGAAGTGTGTTTCCAAAGGCTTGAGAGAGGCTTGAGAGAGGCTTCATGGGAGCATGGGTCACCTTGAGAGGATTATAGAGAAATTAGGTCAATGGTTGGATTAACTCCAAATGCTTTGAGTGAGGAGGAAGTGGGATCTTGGGTGGGTTTATATAGGGAAGGTGAGTGAATTCTTTATTATTTATGTTTGGGACCCTTACATTAAACTAATCAAAACCACAAATCAGATCACGGTTTTGGCCCATGGTTTTTGGAAAAGGGGAGAGGAAAAAATATTTTATAAGTCCAATGTCCAAACATCTTAAAATAATGGGGCTGCTTATGTGGAGGTGAGTCATACTCCCACGAAAAATAATTTAAAAAGACAAGATGTTTAATAAGTCTTTAGGGGTCCATTAATGCTTTGAAAAGTAATTCAAACAAACCCAAAATCACATTATTTTAATTATAAAACATATATTGGCCGAACCTAAAGCATATAGTATTTTATTAAATCATTATTGAGTCATTATGATGTCATAAAACACATTATATATTTAAACAGTATTTAATTTGTTTCCAAAAAATTAACTCTCTCAGAAAATTATGAAAATTTCACCGTTGGATAAATTCGACATCCTAATTCCAGAAATAACATTTATTTTATCTAAATATTTTTCTAAATATGTTAATTTTAAATTTTAAAATAAAAACCGACATTTATCGAAAATTTACGGGGTTTGACAAAAATGGATTTCAAACCTTAATAAAATTTACAATTGTATTCATAAAATTTTAAGATCATTTATATTTAATAAAAATTAATTTAACAATAATAATAATATTTTATTAAAATGTTATTTAATTCAAAAATACCTTAATTTAATAAAATATAATTCTAAATTAAAAAATAACAAAAAAAACTATTTGTAGTTTATTAACTATTTATAATGTATCAATAATGACAAGAAAGTATATTCATTATTATATACAAAAAATAATGTACATGAACATAGTACTAGATATTTATTACATAACCCCTTAAAACATCCACCCAAGACATAAGGTTAAGGTGTGTGATTGTGACAGACTCTGGGGGTGGCTCAGATAACATTTCGTGAGTGGTAATATTTATCAACTTCCACTTTACCCGTAGATAGTCTCATTCGAGCTTGACATGATGAAGCTCATCTTGGGCTTGGTCAAGAGAGAAGCCCAAAGATGCCCCCTCTTTTCTGAGATCTGACAAATGGGCTTCGTAAGGAGAAATTCTACTAGATGAGGTCATTGCTTCCTTTGTCTGAGTAAATTGGTTTTGTAAAATCCCTATATTTATACTAATCATGTGATCGCTATTCAATAGCTATAACAGAAACGGTAACAATTAATAACATAAAACCAAAAAAGTTGACATTTTATTTAAACATTGTACATAAAGAGACATCAAATTAGATCAAGAGGGATTTTCATTAATGAATCTTTGGGTGGTTACAGTATTACCCTCTTAAGTAATCTTGCCCTCGATATTTCCTTTTCCCACAATAAAACAGATTTGCGTAACATAGCTTCACCATTTCCTCCAATTCCCAAGTCGCTTATTCAAACTTGTGGTTTCCCCACAACACCATGATGAGGGGCATTGTCTTATTTCATAGAACTTTTTCTCTATGATCTAAGATCTTCACTAGTTTCTCCCCATAAGACAGATCATCCACCAATTGCACCACCTTAGAAGAGAGTACATGTGAAGGGTCAGGTATGTACTTCCTTAAGAGAGATACATGAAAGACATCATGTACTTTGGGCATGGTAGGTGGAAGTGCTAGTCGATAGGCCACAGCCCCGACACGATCAAGAATCTCGAAGGGGCCTATGTACCTCAGACTTAACTTCCATTTCATTCCAAACCACATGACATTCTTCCACAGTGATATGCGTAGAAAAACCATTTATCCAACATTAAACTCAATGTCTCATCGATGATTATCGGCATAACTCTTTTGTCGACTCTGGGCTACCTTGATATGTTGCTGAATGGTTTTCACCTTCTCCACTATTTCTTCGACCATTTCTGGTCCAAGCATCTTACGTTCACAGGCCTCATCCCAACATGCCGGTGTTCTTCACCTTTTCCCATACAGGGCTTCATATGTTCCCATTTGGATGCTCGAGTGGAAACTTTTTTTATAATAGAACACAACCAGATGAAGATGTTGATCCCATCCTCCTTTAAAGTCCATTGAGAATGCTCTCAACATGTCCTCAAGTGTTTGGATAGTTCACTCGGATTGGCCATCAGTTTGAGGATGATAGGCCGTACTGAAGTTCATTTCAGTATTTATAGCATATTGAAGACTCTTCCAAAATGTAGAGGTGGATCTTAGATCTCGGTCAGACACAATAGATAGTGGAACTCCATGCAGCCTTACCACTTCCCTGATATATATCTGTGCTAGTTGATCCAATGAGAAATACTCCTGAATAGTAATGAAGTATGCAGTATTTGTAATACGATTCACCACAACCCATATTGCATTGCAACCTTTAGATGTCCCCAGAAGTCCGGTAAAAAAGTCAATGGTTATGTTCTCCCATTTCCATTTTCGAATGGGAAATAGTTGCATCATCCCCTTAGACTTCTACCTCTCTGCCTTCACATGTTGGCACACCAGGTACTTTGATGTATATTCAGTGATCTCCTTTTTCATATTATCCCACCAAAAAATTTCTCGGAGATCTCGATACATCTTTATGCTCCCATGGTGAATAGAGAAATTTGAACTATGTACATCATACAAAAGATCCTTCTTTAGATCTTGACATTATGGAACCCATAGTTTTTTCCCAAATCGCACAATTCCGTCTTCATTAACATTAAACTCCGAGGATTTCCCTTTTTTATAGATTCCACTTTTTCTTGAATTCCCACATCATCCTTTTGAACATACATTATCGTTTCCAAAAGGGATGGTTGATAAATAATTTGTGAAAGGATTGATGTTATTCCCTTCTTTATGATTTCCATGTCCATCTTGATCTTGTATTAGATTATTGGATCCTTTTCAATTCTCATCATTGATAGAATCACAGGGTCCTTTATACATAGGGCATCTACCATCTTGTTTGCTTTCCCAGGGTGGTAATGTATTGAACAGTCATAATCCTTGAAGAGCTCTATCCATCTTCTCTGGCACATATTAAGCTCTTTCTGTGTGAATATATATTTAAGACTCTTGTGGTTAGTATATATCTCACATTTCTCCCCACAGAGTTAAAGCCACGAGATTTTCATGGCAAACATCACGGCTGCCAACTCCAGATCAAGAATTGGATTGTTTCTCTCATTGATTTTAATCTATCTTATGGAATAGGATATCACTATATCATTTTTCATCGGCACACAACCTATTCCCTTCTTCTATGTATCACTAAATATCACAAAAGGTTCCCTACTTGTGGGTAAAGTGAGCACGGGTGTAGTGATAAACCTCCTTTTCAACTCCTTGAAGCTTTCTTCGCATTCATCACTCCATGAAAACATTACTCCCTTTTGAGTTATCTTGGTAATAGGGTTGGGAAATAGTGAGAAATTTCTCACAAATCGTCGATAATATCTAGATAACATGATGAAGATATGGATATCTGTTACCTATATTGGCCTCGACCATCCCTCAATTTCATCTGTTTTAGAGGGATCCAAAGATATCCCATTTCTTGTGATGATATGGCCCAAGAATAAGACCTCCTTAAACCAGAAGTCACACTTGTTGTACATTGCATAGATCTTCTCCTAGAGCAAAGACACTAGTACAGTTCTTAAATTCTCCTCATAATCTTCCTTGTTATTGGAGTATATTATAATATCATCTATAAATACTATCAAAAAATTTTCAAGGTAATCTCTAAAAACTCTATTAATCAAGTCCTTGAATATTTATGGAGCATTAGTGTGTCCGGAAGGAATTACTATGAATTCATATTGCATGTATCTTGTATGAAAATTAGCCTTGGGACATCTTCCTTCTTCATCCTTACTTGATAATATCCTGAACACAAATCTACCTTGGAGAAGTATTGTGTTCCAAGCAGCTGATCAATCAAGTCATAAATTCACGGTAGAGGTTACTTGTTCATTATCATGATTTTTTTGAGTTCACGATAATCGATGCAAAGGTGTATTGACCAATCCTTCTTCTTGACAAAGAGGACTGTTGCACCCCAAGGTGAAGCACTTGGGCATATAAACCCTTTATCTAGATTCCCCTGTAGTTGATTCATTAGCTCTTCAATCCCCATGAAATCCATTCTATATGGATTCTTGGATATTGGTAGATCCCCTAGTATAAGTTCAATTGAGAATTCAACATCTCTTCTAGGTGGAAGACCAGACAGTTCCTCGAGAAACACTTTAGAAAATTCCCTCACAATAGGTATTTCTTCAAGGGTGGTTTCTTCCATGGACTCAATCATCTGATCTAGATACGTGTGATTATAGGGCAGTAATATCCATGGATAAGATGATGGAGCTAAATGAGATTCATCTTCCTCATTACACATGAAAAGAATCGGGGGTCCATTCTCCGTATGGAGTGCGATTTCCCGCTCCCGACAATTTATGTTGGATCTATATAAGGAAATCCAATCAATGACAGGAATTTCATCAAATTCCACCAGAGGGAGTATTACATGGTTCTCCAAGAAATTATATTACACATATTATGAAAGGGGGGGAATTATATTCATGGGATGCAATGATTTCCCCATTTTCCATACTCACTGACATCTTCACTTCCATGATTTGTGGTGGTGCTGGGATTGTTCTACTAAACTTTTGAAATTTAAAAGAATGTGTAAAACCTGAATCAAAAGGTAAGTTCGCTATTCATAAATTCATAACTGGCAAACATGTCACCACTTCGTTGTCTGGGTTCAATTCGGCAGACGTGATGGAAAAATCTCTTTCTTACTACCTTGGAGGTTGTTGGTTGCCTCCGAAAACCCTTAGATTAGGGGACTGATTTGAAAAATGCCCTAGTTATTTGCAGTTGTAGAAATGAACAATGCATTGATGTTCAAACGGATCATTCCTCTCATTTTTCATAGCCGCGGGTCTTTCTTGCTGATAGTTAATAGCTATGTAACCTTCTCTTCTATACCTAAATCATTTCCTCGTCCCCTTGAGGAAATTTCTAGGGTGATTCTTTCCGCAGTTTTGGAAAGTGGGGTGTTGGATCTTCTTAGCACCGTTGGATTTATCCATAAGACCGCCAGCTTTGAAGTCCACCTAATGCTTCTTGTCCCCATGATACACCTATGATTTCCCGGTCACAATTTCGACCTTGAGGGCACATCGAACAACTTACTCGGAGCTGTCTAAGTCACGGATCGTTAATGCTTTCCGTAGGATAGTCTTCAGCCCACCAAATAAGTGGTCAACCTTGCATTCAGGGGTAACGGCAAAGAAAGAAGCGTATCGTGCAAGTCTTGTTATGTTTTCCTCATACTCTCCAATGGAATCGTCTTCTTTCTACTTTAGGGAAAGGAATTCCCTTTCCATCTTAATCGGGAGGGTGTGCGGAAAATATTTATCGAAAAACATATTCCAGAAATCCGTGAATTCCAACACCTCGATCTCCTCCTCAGGATTTGTATTTTTGATCAACGTCCACCATTGATCAGTTTCACCCTCCATATAATAAGCCACCAGGAGAACCTTCTCTTGTTCAGATAATTTAAGGATGCATAAGATCATTTCAATGGAGTTGATCCAGTGTTTAATGATCATGGGTTCGGATGATCCATGAAAAGTTGGAGGCCTTTGTCTCATGTAGCACTTAATAGTGACTTGTGCCTTCTTAGGGGGGTTAGGACATTCCTCTTAAACCTTTTTTCTATTTAAAGCTTGATTTAGCTGAGATAGAAGTGTGAAAAAGTTCGCGATTCCTGGTCCCATTAGATTGTGCATCTCATTAGTACAATCATCACACTGATCATCACATCGGTTGTTAGCCCGAGTCCTCCGATTACCAGCCATTGGATGGAATAAAAGGAATGTAAGGGGGTAACACATAAAGGGTAATCTAATGAAAAAGGTTTATGACTTATAAATAAACGTTTATTTACTTAGCTCATGAGTCTATAGGCTTCAATCTAGGCTTTTCATGATCTACTTTCTAACATATATTCTTAGGGGCATTTTTTTAATTCCCTTAATAAGGGTTCATAATAAACTTGTGAATTTATCAAAACATATCCCCCAGGAGTGTCATAACTAGGAGTGTAGTAAGACCCATTGTCGTGCACCATTTCCCGTTCGAGTCTAGCTCAAAGTGGTGTTTTTGGGTTTTACCCCTAGGATACTTCTGTGCTAGAGCCGCTTCTACATGCTCGTATCCAGACATGAATGTATTTGTTTGATAAACCCCTCACTCAGTACATTCCAAAACATATTGATGTTTTTATTATACTTAGTCTTGCCTCTAAGGCTTTACTGGGGTTTTCTAATCCTAATCCCAAAAATAACTAAACCTCCATCTGATACCAACTATGAAAACCCTGCTTTTATTACAAACATAAACATGATTTATTACATAAACTATTCACATGATACAACATGGAAGATCGAGAGGTCTAGTGTCTTTTGGGCTTAGTATCATTACATTGACACTTAAAAAATGAAATACAACATCATTAATGGAAACTTCCTTTACATGACTACTATATTCCCTCGTACTTAGAATTGCATGGGATAACATGAGGACATGCATAAGAAAAGAGGTGAGCTATAAATCCCAGTAGGGGAATAAACATGGAATACATCTGGAGTACAATACATGTTAGAAAATAGTCATATCAATAGGTAATAAGAGAAACATGGACATAAAGGTACGGAAAAGCATGATAATCATAACATGGAAATGTGGCAACAACACTTAACATTGAATTAGCATGAGCCAAGGCTCATTGCACATGAAGCATGAGTAAATCCTCATTTCACATGAAGCACGAGTAAACCCTCATTGCACATGAATTATCATGAGTCAACACTCATTGCAAATGACATATCATGATATTATACATTACCCAATGCATTGGAGTGCTATAAGGGTGCACCCTACTTAAACATTTCATTTCATGCATAAGTGTGCCACATGGATCATAAAACCTAGATTCATAAAACATAATCATTTATTCCATGACAAATGAATGTGGAATGAAACTTTATAATTAATAATTAAATGTGCGTGAAGGTGAATACCCTTGATGGAGAAATGTGCATGGTATTCACTACACAATAGAATTGGCTTGGAAAATTTGTGAAATTTCTGTAGAGTAACGACGTAATATAAGAATTCATAAAAAGTGGTTGATGAGAGAGAAAGGGTTGTCTCATAATATCTAAATGAAATGGATAGTAAGGGGTTCAAATAGATATATATCCCAACAATTGTAATTTAATTTATGTTCATGATAAAAAATTATTTCTTGAATGTAAATGAAGAGAGAGACGTTCCATTCAGAATTTCGGCATAGTAACAGGTGTACATTGGAGGAATTTAATGAGAGATAAAGGGCTATCAAATAATTAAAACAATAAGAGGGCAGTATTGGGGAGGTTCGAATCCATACCCTAGAATTTATAATTGAATTTAAAATGGCATAACAATATTAAGAATATTTGACAAAAAAAAGTTAAAGGAAGAAATAACCTTACTTGGAAGTGTGCTTCCAAAGGCTTGAGAGAGGCTTGAGGGAGGCTTCTTGGGAGCTTGGGGCACCTTTGGAAGATTCTTGAGAGAGTAGGGAAGAGGTTGGACGAACTCAAAAGGATTTTAGTGAGGGGGAAGTGGGAGCTTGGGTGTGTTTATATAGGAATGGTGAGTGAATTCTTTATTATTTAGGTTTTGGACCCCTTACATTAAACTAATCCAAACCACAAATCAGCTCAGGGTTTTTGCCCATGCTTTTTGGAAAAAGGCAGTGGAAAACAATAATTTATAAGGCCAAAGTCTGAACTTCTTAAAATAATGGGGTTGCATATGTGGAGGTGAGTCGCACTCCAATGCAAAATAATTTAAAAAGACAAGATGTTTAATAAGTCTTGAGTGGTCCATTAATGCTTAGAAAAGTAAGTAAAGAAAACCCAAAATCACATTATTTTAATGGTAAGACATATATTTTCCGAATATAAAGCATATAGTATTTTATTACATCACTATGGGGTCATTATGATGTCATAAAACACATTATAAATTTAAACAGTATTTAAATTTTATCGAAAAATTTGTCTCTATTAGAAAATTATTAAAAAATCACCGTTGGATAATTTCGACGTCCTGATTCCAGAAATAACATTTATTTTATCTAAATAATTTTCTAAATATGTTAATTTTCACTTTTAATATAAAAACCGACATTTATAAAAAATTCACTGGTTTTGAAAAACAATGGATTTCAAACCTTAATAAAAATTACAATTGTATTAAGAAAATTATAAGATCATTTATATTTAATAAAAAATAATTTAATAATAATAATATTATTTTATTAAAATATTATTTGTTTAAAAAATCCAATAATTTAATAAAATATAATTCTTAATTAAATAATAACTAAAACACTATTTGTACATTAAAAATTATTTATAATATATCAATAATGACACAAAGTATATTCATTATTATATACAGAAAATATTGTACATGAACATAGTACTAGAGATATGTTACATATCCCCTTAAAACAGCTGCCTAAGACCTAAGGGTAAGGTGTGTGATGGTGACAGACTCTTGGGGTCACTCAGATAACATTCCTCCAGTGATAATCTCAATAAACTTTTACTTTTCATGTAGACGGTCTCATTCGAGCTTGAAATGATGATGGTTAACATGGGCTTGGTCAAGAGAGAATCCCAAAGACGCTGCCTATTTTTCGAGCACTGACAAATTGGATTCGTATGGAGCAATTCTACTGGATGAGGTCATCACTTCCTTTTTCTGAGTAAAATGGATTTTTTAAAACCCTATATTTAAACTAATAATGTGATCACTGTTCAACGGCTATAAAAGTAACGGTCACAATTCTTAACATAATTCCAAAGAATTTGACATCTTATATAAACAATTTACATAAAGAGACATTTAATTAGATCAATAAGGATTTCCATTATTGAAAACTTGGGTTGATACAGGTTAATACACATATCTTCTTATCTTTGACTCATTGAATATATATTGTGTTAGGTATAACAATTGTGGAAGGATTATGGGGAAGGAAATCTTTGAAATACTACATGGAAAACAGAAAAGGTCATATGAACCCCATAGCTAATTTTTTTTCATAGTCCAAACCATTACATCCATCACCGATGTGAGACCATTCGGAACATGTGATCTCACTTGTTGAACATAAAAGGAATCCATTCTCGGATGGTATACGCCTCTTGGCCACTTCGGTTGTCCCCATCCACTCATAGGTGATCAAAACATATTATATTGTTGATTTAACATTTTCTAGTCCCATGAGTGTGGAATCTCCTAGATTACTCCAATATAATGGTGACCTACATGGTCTCTTATAGAAGCCTTCAAATGGTTCTATACTGATTGGGATTGGTAACTTTTCTTATACATAAACACTAAATTTTTTTGGTGATCCTCCCAACAATATCCATATTTTAAAATGAAATCATCTTTCGTATCTACAAGAACCTGAATTTTATAATAAGTCTATATATCTATATGGGGGTGAAGAAAAATTCTCAACCACAAATTAGTCCCAATGAAATCCTAAAATACTCCCCATAATCATGTCATGAACCAATCCTCATGGTCAAATATGATCATCAAAGTAACTCCACAAATCTATACAACCTATTACATGCACGGATGTCCAGAAATCATTAATATTTTGTGCTAATGGATGGACAGGTAGTGGGATGACATGTTCACATGGTCCATAATCATTCAGATAACATCCATTTTTTTCTGATTTAGAAAGTACAATTAAAAAATATAAGATTATATAACATAACATTAAACATAGTCTAGGAACCTCAGACTTCACCTTTTGGATGGTGAAACATTTATAGAATAAATAAATGAAAAAAATCCGTGGAAACAAAGACAAATGATGATGGTCCTAGTATATCATTTCCACTTCTGGACATACCACTAATGGTAGGTATGGAACACCCATATAACATCCTATCATAGTGTGACTTGCATCATTATAGTTCCATAGAAAAAAGATGCCATGATCACGAAATTTAAAAAATCTATTAGGCGCATGTCCAATGAATATATGGCCACATAAGATATCTATTAATGTAGACCCACTGTGTCTATAGGGTGAAACATTTTTATTCCAACTCTAATTCATGGGTCACATATATCTTCCCATGCGATCATTGTTTCTATGACCCCAAAGAAATCAATACCTACCGCTACATAAAATCATATCCAATCATATCTCTAGACATAACATAGAATACCACAAACTCAAAACACTCAATTTGATGTCTCAACACAAGGACACTCATCCACCACTATTGAAACTGTTGTAAAATCAACTAATACATCTCTCACCACATGAATGGATTCCATTTTTAGTTAAAATATATATATGGTTACATGATCATAGAAGATTATATCACAATATCTGATGGAATACTACTATGCTAAGAAAGTTATGTAGCCAATTCATTCTCCTGGTGTCCTTTAGGCTTACACAACCTTAAACATTATTAGTTTCACTCTTTCACCAACACATTAAAAGACATATCATAGGAAGGAAGATCCTTAATATATAACTAAAATTAATAGAGATTCCTAGAAATATATCACTCATATATCATGAATAGAGACAACATAATGTGTTTCATATCCTAAAATTTTTATGTTATGTACAAAAGGATGTCATCGTTGAAAACTTGAAATAACTGATCAATGTAGGGTTGGATGATCTTTTACATCAGTCCTAAAAACACTTGTTTAGTGTCCAACATACCAAAATGTTTCTCAAGGAACACATATCATCCATAATGTCTGTTAATCTAGCATCAATATGTCCTCATCTATAATTAATGATCTTCATAACCAATACTCATGAAAAATTTCAAGAACCAATTCTCCCATAACCCCATGTAGATGAAGTCATCGATACCTATAGTAGATACTCCTCCTTTACATTCACTTGTCTCTGCAGTTGTTAATCCACTCTTAACATTAATATCTCATCCATTTTATTTGTGAGAAAATTTAACGATTCACTAGGAAAAACATTGTGTTTGATGAACCACATACTCTATAGATACTTTAGTTTCACCTTCAATTCTCACAACTATATATGGTTATCTAATATTATACCATAGATATCGGTACATCTGTAGGTTTAGGTCTACAAAGAAGTCAATATTTATATGGGTAGGAAAACCCGGAATAGCCTTAAGAAAGACTTCAACATACACCTATAATATTACACGAACTAAAATCTCATAGAAAGAGTTGGTCCAAGGGTTATACTTGCCATATAAATTGAAAAATAGTTTTACCCAAATTTAATGGGATCATATTTATTTTTATGGGATAAATTCCCTCCGGTAAAAGAATATTCCATCCCACAAACTATAATATACTATAACTCTAAAGGGTAGGATTAAAATGGGTATAGAACATTTGGAAGCTTGTAATATTGTGGAAAACGTAATTTGGATACATTACCTCTATAGGAAGGTTTCACATGAGGATATTTTCTCCCCCCTAGAGTTAGTTTTCACTATCTATAAAAGTGATTGGAAACAAAATGATCTCAAATAGGAGAATTAATCACAAGTTCTGAGAAAAAAATAAATTACATGCATCTCTAGGTCTCAAAAATGGGTTTCATTCATTGAAAAGTATATAATACTTTGTACTAAAACAATATCTAATATAGAGAATCCACATGTAGTATCTCAAAGAACCTGATATTTATTATTTTCATATACACATATATCCTAAATACATCCTCCCCCTATCCAATAATTTTTCATAACCAATCCATGTTCTAGCTCCTTATCATGCCATAAACGTTCTTGAACATACAAATCAATGAAAATAATTTACATACCTCGACACTATCCTCTTCCAGTTCTGTTGACTCATATCCACGACCATAAATAGATTCACAAGAGAATAATATTTTTGGCGGATGTATCCCACATCATTTCATAACTGAAGGCCCATCAAACATCAACAATATAGGGATATAGTAATTCCAATTATTATCTAATAGAACACTCACCACATGGAACACCATAATGGGGGGGGGTCCTAACTTGGTGGATCACTTTTACTGTCGGATTGAGTCAGTCCTATACTACATGAGGAGTTGGGAGTGGCTCACCACGAGGCATGAGTGGTATGTATCATTGAAACTTATAATGTGCACAAAAACTTTGTGGCTATGATCTCATACTACATTGAACAAATGTTGATATTCATGAAAGGGATAATCCACCTGAAACACCATAGGTGGTTGAATTTTTGTCTCATTGAGTGAAGACATAACTTGCTATCAACTACGTGAAATTTCGCCACGCTTGGTGCATTTGCTAAAGCCTCATTTCTATATAGGTCATTTTCCTAATCCTAGTATAGAAACCATGATTACAATAACATATGAGGCATCAATAAATATTCAAGACACATCATAGTCATAATAGAAAATATGTTTATTTGACACAATATGTAACTGGAATGAAAACATTATTTTCTGATTAATGAGCTAATGTTTTCTATTTATCCAGTTTCCACAAGTTTTGAGTACACAAATATGATATTATAGTCTTGGTAAATTGATATGTTGTCCACCACACCATCAATGGTTTCCCTATCATTAGATAAGAAATCAAGATACATTAAATTTTTTCCCTTGTTATCAAACCAAAATCATATCAAGAATATCACTAAATTTTGATCGTAATAATAAATCATTTTATACCAGACACTGATGACCTGACCCACTATGACCCTCATGGATTGTGATATGAAGAGTATAAAACCTCAATACCACCACAAATTTTCCATGGGATGGTTAATTTCACTGAGTACATGTGTCAAATACTTGGGATGACTTATCTTAAAATACCTATTCAAATGATGAAATATACACATAATCATATCATATAGAAAAATATCAAAAATGGAAATGTAATTGAATTAAACTCTTTTATCCCATATTATCATATAATTACAGAATAAAAACCTCATAAAGTACCAAATACAAGAAAAAAAAATTACATAAGAGTCCAACCACAAAATATTTTGAAAGCTATCAAGATACATACTCTAGTAACCTTGCATGGTTTATCTAGTATGACTAAGAAAAAAATTATCTTTTTCCAGCAAAGACATTATCTACTTTCCTATAATCTACATAGGAAATGGAATTTATGGGAAGGTCCCATGTAGAGGTGAGTATAAACATACCCAATATGATGCCCTAAAATCACAAAACACAAAGAATTCGAGAGGGTTTCCACTCTAAATTAAAAATACATGGGAATAAAAATGATAACATAGTTATTCACGTAGGTAGAAAACCTTTCTAAAGAAAAGATATAATCATAATTAGTAGTTTATGATTCTACTTGAGGCGCAATTTTAACATAATTTCTTGATAAATCACTTAGTGGGTCTCTCTATACATACTAAACGCATCCCAATGGAACATACTCAGTAGGCCAATCAAGGAAGAAGCAACCTGAAAACATAGAGGGACCATCTCAGATACTCACTTGATTAATATATTACTTATTGAATGATAATATATTATGATGAACATGTATGTAAATAATTCCAAATGGGGGATACCTAAAAATATATGGATTAACCCACAAGGAAAGGTGTTAAACACACCAGTTCATTGGACATGTGATACAAAACAAAACAAATGAAGAAATATGGGAATGCAGATCCAACTATCAGGACTCATGTAGGAATACCTACTATAGTCAAATAGGAGTACATTATGTCAAATTATTAAGACTATATTCCACACTATAAAATCAAGGAGGTGGACTGATAAATATCAATATAGAATAATAGGAGGTAAAATACAGATTCTAATATAGTTTGAGGGAATGCACACATGATTAGAAAAATTGATGTTATTGAGAGAATAATAGAACAACACTACCATATAATAGGTACAGAACATTTCTCTTGGGGTTCTTGGTGTGTCTCACTGTGTCTTGTAACATTAGTTTCCAATTGTCTCACATAATATGTCTCTGTCTTGATACACAATGTTTTGTTTCAACACCCAACTTGTGGTGGTCAGTCTAACAGTCTTTGTGTGTATTCCACTAAAGCCCATGTACTATTTGATGAAAACAAGGTTCAATATACAACTCACATGGAGTGTAGATGATAGTCATACATTCAGCATGTGACATATTCTAATGTCCATTTAATTTAAAAATTACATGGTTTGTGCCCCCATCACAAATTATTTTGGGGGATAGAGGGCCTCTTAGGTGTGTATTCCCTAAAACAGTGAACATGATAGATAAGGGTCACACAATGTGTAGGATTAACAAATTACTTGTGATATTTATTTTAATTCATAAACCATTCTTATCAAATATATGGGACTACATGAAACACATTATTTTTTCATCATAATTTCATAAAAAAATATTACTTTTCAAGAATCATAACCTAAACCACAACCATTTCCATTAGATTCACTTCCAATCTGGTCTATAACTCTCACAACATATTTTTCCACCATTAATGGTCGGTTTTAAGTTGAATTTCAACTATTTATGTCTATAAAACTGAAAAAACTTTCTATCCCAAATCGCCTCATTTTCTAGCTCCTAGAATTTAACCACGCATTTCCCAATAAGATCTCTATTTTTTGGTGTCCATATTCATACCTCCCATTACTCGGAATCTCCCATCATTTCCCATTATGAGATACCCTCTCAATCTGAATCGTGGATCCACCATTACACGCACCACTGTCTGATTTGTATAATCATATCCATGATTTCATAACAACAACAAAACCCAAATAGAAAAATATTATCATGATAAATTGTTTGAATGAATTAATGAACAATGATCAATCCACCTGAGTATCGTTGAATTTCCAGAAAACCAAAAATATGTTAAAAATATCATTGAATGTAGAAATGAAGGAACATACCAGAATGTGTCCTTGAATCGATTTCCCTATTCATTTGGCCACCACTTTTTGAATCCAATGAATGGGGTGTATTATCAAACCAAAACATTCAAGGGGAATAAATATAAAATTTCTATAAATAGGGATATAAATATTATGTTGGAAAAATTATTTCATGAGTTAACATTTAACTAATCTATGTGGAATTATTTCAAATTAATTTGAAAAAATAAATAAAGATTAATGTATAAAAAAATAACCACCTCAGGTTTGATTTATCAATGATGAGGAATATTTTGGAATGGTTTCCTTGGGATTGATCTAAGAGCTATATCGATAATGATAATCCTTTTGGTTCTCTGTTCCCCGATAAACAACCCCACGATCATCTTCCAATGTGCTCAACTCTTGATTCCTCTCCTTCTACCCAATCTTATGTGATAATGTAGCTGAAACATATTAATTTTATAATGAAAATTTTATAAATTTGGTTTATTTTGGATTTGGAAATCCAATGATAATTAAATATGAAAATTAATTTGTTAATTTTATCCCCCATGACATTACTCTATTGAATCATCCTACGACAAAATGACATATGTCATGTCACAACCCATCTCCTGGGGCCTGTTCCATGACTACCCCAAGCCTGCTTTCCACATGTCCGGGACTGGCGACTAGCACC
The DNA here is from genome assembly GCA_963277665.1 of Viscum album. Classification (NCBI taxonomy): domain Eukaryota; kingdom Viridiplantae; phylum Streptophyta; class Magnoliopsida; order Santalales; family Viscaceae; genus Viscum; species Viscum album. Next base: position 144,616,362 of record OY728123.1, on the reverse strand, counting down.
AAAGGTGTTATACCATAAACTGGGTAGACGTTGCCTTTATAATCAATAAGGACACACATAAGAAAGCACACAGATGGATAAAAAACATTAAGTAAAATAGTATAACGAAAGAGTACTGGAAGTAAAAAGGGGGCTGGAATAAAAGCCCAAAAATAATGTGAAAGAAACTAAAAGTTTAGGTAAAACTGACAAAAAAGGAAAACATCAACTAGGTCGTCCTCTGAGGTTCCTACCTGAAAGGTAGGTATAGATCGCCTCCTCAACATTCCTTGTCTGTCAGTCTCCTCCATGTACTGACTCGTCGTAGGGTCCACCTCCGGGTACCCTTCAGTCATGGTACTATCAGTATCAGTCAGCGTTGTCCGTTGTCTACATCCAACTCAACCAGGTGTGGGAATAACCCATCCAGGTGTGAGTATAATGATACTTAGTAGGGACCCTGAGACCCTCTAGGTCTCACAAAATTCAACAAGGGTAATACACAACGTTTGAAATATACATATAACCTTACATAGGTATATGCGCAAACATATAACTATTTTATCAAGTAATCCATCTCAATCATGAGGAAAACAGAATGTTTCTCACTCAAATCATACCAGGATTTATCGTGGGGTAGTAACAAGTAACATTCCCAAGAACAATGTTGAACACCTCATCTTCTAAAGAACTCCTCCTCTATCAAGTACAGTTGGTCTGGAGCATCACATAGAGTGGATTCCCACTATCCATAGACTGCTGAGGTACACCTATAGTCTTGTATCGTGGGTCTTCCGCATCACACAAAGGCGCTCCCCACCGTGGGTCTGCCGGGTCACATAGAGGAACTCCCCCTTGAAGCCTTCTAAGGTACTCCTTATGTCGAGTATCATGGGTCTACCACTACAGCAAGGCACTCCCCACTATGAGACTACCATGACACCAAGGTGCTCCCCACTATTCTAGTTGAGTCACACCTAGTCGAAATAGTCAGCAGTCATCAAGTCTCAGCCATCTCCTAGGTCTCTGCACTATGCTTGATCATCTCCAAGAAGATCCACTCCACAAGCTACTGGTCGATACTCCAAATATCACTGAGTCCCACGAGGATGTATCTCAAAGGATCACCACGTCATAGGGGTCTCCACACAACTGATGGTGCATCAATCAGATGCATGGTCTGTGAATTATTATCCTTTTAGTCCCAAGGGCCTGGTAGGATTTGTGCTCGATCCAACCTGACCATTATCCATCTCAAAAAACACCAGTGGAGTATACTCAAAGGGACCAACTCCCTCCAATATTTCTAGCACCCCTAATAAATCATCAAATGGACGCCCGATGCTAAAGATGTGGCTGATGGAGTGTAAAACTATATAACGAAACACCAAGTAAAACTATATAATGAAAGAGTACTGAAAGTAAAAATGGGGTCGAAATGCAAGCCATGTAGTAAATTACAAGTAACTGAAAGTTCAGGTACAACTAAAGAAAAAGGGACATAGCAACTGTGCCATCCTCTGGGGTTCCTAACTGAAGGGTTGGTACAGATCGCCTCCTCAGCACTCCTCCTCCATCCGTCTCCTCTTTGTACCAAATCGTCGTAGGGTCAACCTTCGGGTACCATCCTGTCATGGTACTCTTAGCCTCAGTCAGTGATTCCCATCTTCTGCATCCAACACAACATGGTGCATGCATAGCCTGTGCTGGGATGAGTATAACGATACTCAGTAGGGACCCTGAGACCCTCTAGGTCTCATAAAATAAAATAAGGATAAAACAAAAAGGATGAAATCAATAAAATACCTTACTTAAGTAAATACCTATATAGATTCCTATGATATCATGAATTCCATCTCAATCATTAGGAAAACATAGAGGTTCTGAATCATCTCATACTATGATTTATTTTTTGGGTAATAACAAGTAACATTTCCAAGCACATCTTCGAACACATCAGTTGCTGGATAACTACTCCTCGTTCAAGTACAGTGGGCTAATTATGTCACACAGAGTCACTTCCCATAAACCATAGACTGCTGAGGTACTCCTCCTATTCAGTACCGTGGGTCTGCCGCATCACATAGAGGTTCTCCTCCGCATAGCAAGCTGAGGTACTCCTCCAGTTGACTACAGTGGGTATGTTGCGACACAATGGATCTCCCCATTGTGGGTCTTCCATGACACCAAGGCTCTCCCCACTGGTCTAGTCGATTAACTCCAAGTCGAAATGGTCAGCAGTAATAAAGTCTCAGCCAGCCACTAGGTCTCCACACTATGCTCGCTCGTCTCTAGGAGGATTTACTCCACAAGCTACTGGTTGATACTCCAACTTTCACTAAATCAAACTAAAAAGTATCTCAAAGGTTCGCCACATCATTGGGGTATCAATGAAACTGATGGCATGTCAATCTGATGCCCGGTCTGATAGTTATTATCCTTTTACTCCCGAGGGCCTGGTTGGATCCGTGCTCGATCCAACCATACCGATTCACATCTCAAACCAAAAATCCATTGGAGTATTCTAAAAGGGACCACATGGCTCTAATATTTCTATCGCCGCTGATGGTTCATCAAAAAGATGTCTACTTCCAATGATATGTCTCAAGTATCATAAATGAGTTGTAGTGGGACCAAGTCCGGTCCGACCCGTCCTAACCCGGACTGGGTCAACCTGGTTCGAGTCGACCCAAATAAACCCATTGGTTCGGGCCCGGTCCGAAGTGTTGCCCAACCTATTGGGTCCAGCCTGGCCCGCGAGGGCCACGAGGGCGGAAGACTGGTCGTTAAGGTGTGGATGGACCGTGAATGTGGAGGACCGGTCGCGGGTTGGCGGACCGGCCGTAGTTCGGCAGCGGTTCAATCAAGAGGTTGAAGCGGCTTTGGCTCTGTGGCATGGCTTGGCTCAGTGGCATGGCTATTCTTGGACTGCAGCATGGATCGACTCAAATGGAGGCACATATCGGCCGATGGTGGTGTAGCTCAGCTCGGATGACAGCGCCGCTCGGCTCAGTGGGGGTTGAGGCGCGGCAGCTCGGCTCGGCGGGCGGTAATGGCATGGTGTCTTAGCTCGGCCTGGATTGTGGTGCGCCTCGGCAGACAGTGGTGCAACGGCTATGCATGCCGGACTACAGTTTCACAGTGGTGGCGTGATGGCTCAGCACAAAAGTGAGGGGGTTCGGCCCAGGGTGGCGTGAAGAGGCGGTTTAGCTACGGGCTGCTCGTCCGGGTGTGAGGCCGGTTTGGCTGTGAGGGTGAAGCGCCACGAGGAGGTGTGGGTCATGGAGACCGTGGGTGGCGACGTTGTTTACCACCTCACCTTCCAACATTTTAAATAACACATCAAAGGGGAATGGTAGAAGGGTTAATCCTTTTTTTTGTCCCGCACCCTCCACGTTTATAGTGATAGAAAGTGGTTCACAAAGAACAAAACATGAATGTGAAACCATAATCTTCCGCAATTTTTGTTCCCAACCTGCACAAGAAAAAAATGGAGTAAATAGAAATAATTATCACGAAAATAAACCCCTATCTCGTTGTCTTGATGATGTTTTTGCAAGAAGGTAGTATGGTCGTCGTTTCACCGCAGATGAGGACGTCTGGCGTTGGAAGATGTCACGTGGAAGAAGGTTGAAGGGGGGTCGATATTCATTTTTGGTGGAGTGTTCTTCGTCAATGGAGACTTATTCATTGAAGAGATTTCTCCCAAGAGCCCCTTCCATTTTCAATAAATGAATAGGTAACCCAATGTAATATATTGTAATATCTATCATGTTGTTGGAATAATATTCAAAAATCATTTAATTAATTAAAGGAGATTTGGCATAATAATGTTATGTGCATTGACACAATTAATGTGGAGGAATTCAAGAGTCTCCTCCCCATTAATTAGGGGGGGGGGGTTGATATGTTTTTATCCATAATGAAGGGAGTTCAAGAGGATTAGTCATCAGGTCTTCCCCACCCCCATAACTTCTTGTGGGAGGTAAGGTTCAAGTGGTCCCCACCACCAAAACCTCACATCAGAAGTTATGGTCTGGTGGGTCCCCACTTCTTAACTTCTACATAGAGGTTATGTTTTTGTGGACCCCACCTCCCAACACCTAAATTTGTGTTGAAAATAAAAATAAAATTGTCACACACTTTTTTTATTTTAATCATTCATAAAAAACCCAAAAACTAACTTTCACCATCGACCAACTGTCGTCGAAGTGAAAGTATCTTTAAGAGAAAATCAGCTCAAGGAGTTCAACGATGCCCTTTGATTTCAACTCTGAGCACCGGTTCAAAAGTTATAACAACCTGCTCGTACATTTTCTGAATGTACCTAAAGAAATGTTCATAAATTCAATTTGGTCACTCTGGACCTCGTAATCATGCACCTTCAATTTTCACAAACTCATAAAATTTCAATTTATTTAAAAAATTACATCAAAATTATGAATATTTACATTCTCCCCACCTCATTCTTTACATGCCCATAATACACAACTTATACTAAGGGAACAAGTGGGGGTAATGAAAATTCATCTAATCCTTCCACTCCCATGTGCCCTCCTGGAGGTTCCTATGCTACCAGCGAATGAGCTCTCAAGGTATCGACCATCCATGAAGGACCTCCTCCTATCGATCCTCAATCTCCCCTAGAAGCTCTGTAATAGTCTCCTCATCATCGACGTCCAGATCTCCATGGTTGATGATGTGATATGGGTCGTGCAAGTATCTCCTTAGCTGCGATATGAGGAAGACGTCGTGCACTAGGTGCAACTGAGGTGGAAGAGCTAAGCAGTATGCCACCTCGCCTACTCTGCAACGGACTTGAAATGGTCAAATGTACTCGTTGATAACTAGATCCCTTGGACAAATATCCACATACCTCATTGAGGTTAGACCCATATAAATATGTGGTTTCCATACTCGAACACTAGATGTCATCGTCTCCTGTCTTCATATGACTTCTACCTGCTCTGTACAGTCTTTATCCACTCCTGGATGATCTGAACGTTCTCTGTGGTTTCCCAAACCATCTTTGGTCCAATGAGTGTTGACTCCCCAGTGTCAGTCCAGCACAAGGGTGATCTGCAAGGTCACCTGTACTACTCCTGAAAAGCTGTCATCCCTATAGTGGAGTTATAGCTTTTGTTTTTTACAAACTCCACAAAAGGTAATTGATCCTCCTAGCTACGTCTGAAGTCGAGGACACAAGCATGAAGCATATCCTCGAGGGTCCGAATGGTCCACTCTATCTGGCCATCAGTCTGAGGATGGAAGGCGGTACTCAAAAGAAGCTGTGTCTAGAAAGCCTCCTGCAACCCCTTCTATTGCTGGGAAGTATAAGGTGGATCACGATCCGAGACAATAGGAAAAGATAATCTATGTAGCCTCATAATCAATTTCATGTTGAGGCATCCCATGATCTCTAATAAACCCTGCTCTCTGATCAGTTGGAAGTGGGTCGACATGTTGAGTCATTCAACGATCACCTAGATAGAGCCATGACCTATGGATGTACGTGGATGTCCTATCACTAATTCAATGGATATCACATTCCAAATCCACTTTGGGACCTCTAAAGGATGAACCAAGCCTGCTGGTAGCTGATGCTCTGCCTTCACTTGCTGACAGGTGTGTCACCAAAAAACAAACACTGCTAGTGCTTTCTTCATTCCTGTCCAACAGTGTTGTCGTCTGAGATCCTGGTACATCTCCTCCACTCCTAGATGAACCACTAGAGGGGATGTGTGGAACCCCATAAACACATCTCTTGAAGTGAAATCGGTACCATAGTACGTCCTCTGAGGAGGATGACATGCTCCCAGCCTTTTGAAAATCCATTAAGTTCCTATTCTATAGATATCTGAACCCACCGTGTCTCACAGTCAACGTCCCTACACTACGCCTCGCTGAATCGCTGAAGAAGTGGGGGAGTGGCTGTAAGAGAGTGAATAAAATTTTCTCCATCACGTTCCACAAATGATATCTACAAAGCGGCTAGTTTCTTTGTCACCACACCTAGTAGTTGTATTCCAGACCTCCTGTTGAGTGAATCTGCAATAACATTTCCTTTCCCAGGAGTATAAACTATCAGGAAGTCATAGTCCTAGAGGAACTCAAGAAAATGTCAAAATCTCAGGTTGAGGTCCTTCTAGAAGAAGATATACCTGAGACTCTGGTGAACAGATTACACTATAAAACTCTCAACCAACAGATAGTGTCGGTACATCTTAAAGAGGAATACCAGTGCTTCTAAGTCCAGGTCATGGGTAGTGTAGTTCTACCACGTCACACAGAGGTACTCCCCCTTGTAGCCTGCTGAGGTACTCCTCTTGTCGAATAACATGGGTCTACAACGACACCAAGGACCTCCCCACTATGGGTCAGTCACGACACCAAAGCACTCCTCACTAAACTAGTTGAGTCACTCCGAGTCGAAACGGTCAGCAGCCGGTATGTCTCATCCAGCACCTAGGTCTGTGTACTATGCTCACTCGTCTCTAAGAGAATAAGCTCCACTAACTACTGGTAGATACCCGAACTGTCACTAAGTGCCACAAAGACGTATCTCAAATGTCCGCCATGTCATGGGGGTCTTAATGAAAATAATGGTGTGTCAATCAGATGCCCAGTTAGTGAGTTATTAGCCTTTTAGTCCCAGGGGCTCGGTTGGATTAATTCTCAATCCACCCTGACTGTTTTCCATCTCAAAAAATAACTTCTATGGAGTATACACAAAGGTACTGTCTCGCTCCAAGATATCTAGTGTCACTGAAGGATTGAAAAAGGGACGTCTGGTGCCAATCATATGGCCAAAAGAGAATAAATGGGTCTGAGTGGGACCAGGTCTAGTCCGGCCTAGGGGTCCGACCCGGCCTGGGTCGACCAGACCCGACCCATTGGGTCTGGCCTGACCCATAGTACAGCTTGGGCCGTTGGGTTTTTCCTGGCCCATGAGGTCTACGAGGGGGCGGACTGGCTGCGAGGGCATGGTCCGGCTGTGAGAGTGGCGGACCGACCCTGAGGATGGGGACTAGCCACAAAAGTGGAGGACCGGCCACGGGTCGGTGGTCCGGATCTGGGCCGGCAGACTAACCATGGTTCGGTAGTGGATCGGTCAGGAGGGCGACATGGCTCAACATAGTGGTGCGGCTCAGCTCGGCAGAGCGGATCCACTCAGATGGTGATGTGACTCAGCTCGGACGGTGGCGCAGCTCGGTAGACGACAGCGCAAATCGGCTCAGAAGGCATCATGACTCGGCTCAGCAGGTGGTAGTGGCGTTGCAGCTCAGCTCTGCCTGGACAGCGGTGCAACTCGACGGATGGTGGTGCGGTGTCTCGGCACGGTGGACAGAGACGATTGGGCACGACGAATGGTGGCAGCGTGGCGGCTGGGCGCAACAGCGGCACAACGGCTCAACAAGATGGTGGGATGTCGTCTTGGCATGGCGGTTGCGCGACGAGGGGGTTCGGCCCGGGGTGGTGTGGGGACTTTTCATGGTCGTGGGTGGCTCGGCCAAGCGCGAGGATGGTTCGTCATGGAGGACAAAGTTCCATGGAATAACATGGGTCTCGAAGGCTACGAGTGGTGGCGCCGTTGCCTTCTTCGTCCTCTTTCATTTTGAAGAACACATAATAGAATAATGGCAGAGGGTCCAGGCCATGCTTGTTTGTCCCACACCCTCTACGTTTAGAGTTATACCAAATAGTTCACAATGAATGATTCATGAATGTGAAACAATAATCTTCTACAATGGTTTCCGCCAATAATCACAAGAAAAAAGAGTACATGGAAATAATTATCATGAAAATTAACCCCCACCCCATTTTCTTGACGACGTTGGTGCAAGAAGGTAGTCTGGTCATTGATTCGTCGTTGATTAGGACATCCCACGTCGAAAGACGTCTCTGGGAAGAAGGTCAAAGGGGGGTCAGCGTTCTTCATTGTCCGAGCGTTCTTCATCGGTGGAGCATTCTTTGTTGAAGAGAAATATCTCATGACATCCTTCCTTTTCCAACTAATTAATAGGTATCACAATGTAATAGATTGTAATATCTATTACATTGTTGGCATAATATTCAAAAATAATTTAATTAATTAATGGAGAGTTGGCATAATAAATGTATTTGTGTTGGCATAATTAATGTGGAGGAAGTCAAGAGGGACCTCCACATTAATGGGGGGGGGGGGTTGAGAGGTTTTTCTCCACAATGAGGGGAGTTCAAGAGGTTTAGGCATAGGGTGGTCCCCACCACCATAACCTCTCATGGGAGGTTAGGTTCGGGTAGTCCCCACCACCATAACCTCTCATGGGAGGTTATGGTCTGGTGGTCCCCACATATTATCTTCCACATGGAGGTTTAGTTCAGGTGGGCCCCACCTCCCAACACCCACATGGGTGATAAAAATAAAAATAAAAATGTCACACACTTTTATTTTTATTTTAATCTTTCATGAAAAACCCAAAAACTGACTTTCACCCTCAACCAACTATCGTCGAGGTGAAAGTCTCTTTAAGCAAAAACTAGCGCTGTGAGTTCAACGATGCCCTTAGATTTCAATTCCATGCACCTGTTCAAAATTTATAATAACCCACCCGTACGTTTACTGAATTTACCCAATAAAATGTTCAGAAATTCTTTTTGGGCTCTCTGGGCCTCAAAATCACATGCCGTCATTTTTTGCGGACTGAAAAAATTCGATTTTATTTAAAAAAAATTACATTGAAATTCCATGTCTCTACATGTCAATAAATCCCATTTTTTAGTGTTTCATACTCTAAAAATATTATTTTAAATATTCCATAGTGTTAAAATAAATATTTAGCGTCGTTACATACAAATTAAAATTTTATGTTTTTTAACATCATTATATGTCCTTGATTTTATCATCTTATATCATGATCATATGCTCATAGTAATGATTCTAACCCATTTATGTCAACATGATATTCTTATTGACTCACATTTATTATATTAATCATGTAGAACTTTTATTATTAAATTATAATGATTCATATCCATTCACATTCATTTTTATATACCATCGATATATTTTTGAATTTAGGAATATTAATGTTATTACAAGGGTTTGTTAAGGTGTTTTAATAAATGTTGTAGTTTCCTTGTAACTAGTTATTGTGAAATATAACTAATTTCACAAATAAAATAGGCCACTTTATCTTTTATGATTCTATTGTGTGTATCATTATGAAATAAACCAGGAATTACTTTTTATAAATGATAGGGGATCTTATATAAGGAGTTTACAGTCCGCCGTGCACAGATAGAGGATCCCAGAATGATAGGGAATGTCAATTGAATTTTCTCTATCTAGATATTTAGTATAGTATTTTTATAGTGTGAAACAATCAATTATCAAAATTAAATCAATTCCTAATAAAGATAAAATATTCAAATTGTCAATAGCTGTATTCCAAACAACTTCTATTAGATAGGATTTATAGACACGGGATGCAATCATCTTATAAGGACCTGACCGTAAAACATACATAATATTGAATTAAATTAATAATTCACATTGAGGATCTTTTCAGGTTTAGATTTTTAGAGAATTAGAAAATAACTATTACATCTCAAAATATAACAAAGTAGAAACTTCTACCCAGTGTCCATTTTTCTCATAAAATAAAAACTCTTGAAAAAAAAGTCATGTCTAGTTCCATATTTAAGACAACATGAGTTTTCCTTGATCCCATCCTTTCCCCTATTCCACATTATGTCCTGTGAAAAACATTTCAAAAACATGGGATGAGCATAAAAATCTCAGTATGGGATACATAAAGATGGAAAACTATTATTTTTTCAAAACAATAAATAAACCATGAATACTTTAACATAAGTCATACATTTCACCTTTATGATGTAGTAAATACTCTTCACTGAATAAAAGATCACCACTTACCCTTTTGTAACCAAAATATTACCATAAAACTCACATAGATAACACATAACATATAAAGGTAACTTGGGACATAAAAATACTTAAATGGAATAACCATACTGTCGACTTCCACACTTATCATTAAATGGAATATCCATACAGCCGACTTTCATACCCAATTCATCTGGGGTTATAACATAACCACCTGTCCTAGTTTTCACAGCACCTCCCGTTATATTGTTTATCACGTATCCACCAGTAAAATGTCCAAGTACCATCAAAACACATAAAATATTTCAAATAATAACATTTCACTAATAACATTTCTTTTTAAGTCACAATAATTAAATTCATGATATTGAAATAATCAATTAATTTTCATAAACCATTTAAAAAAAGATTTCTGAATCAATGTGTCCCTAACCACTTTGATGCTTTTAATGGAATTATAATTCCAAAACAATAATGTACATATAAATAAATACTGAAAACCATTTTCAAAACATGGACATTAAAGATAAATATTTAGAATAATAAATCTTTAAAACATTTAAAATGATAGTTTAGTTAAATATTTTTTTAACAAAATGAGAGACACTTGAATAAAAATAATTGAGGTATATCATTTAATTAGAACTTTATAGTATCATGAGAATAAAGGGATTCATGATATAATATGTCTAATGATAGTATATACAACATATAAGAGTTAATTGGTGCATAACAACAATGAAGTCTCAATGGAAATGTAAATTGAGATGAAATTGCTTATAAAGATTTTATCCTTAATATATGGATAAATCAATCTCATAATTATGTGTAAAAAATATAAATACACCCAATATAATTGGATATTAAGTGTAAAAAAATCATAGGTCACTCACACATATTCATAGGATGAAATATTCAATAAGTACAAGTTGAAGCCAAAGAATCAAAATTGGGTTAAGAAGTTCCATTGGAAAAATTTGACAGCCTAACGGTGTCACTTTAAAATTCAGAAAACGAGCTAATGAGACAAAAAGGGTATCTCATCACTTGGAAATAAATTTTACATCAACAAGGATATATAAGATCATATCCCAAAATAATAATTTGTAAATTAAAAGACACAATAAAAAGAAGTCTTTTAAAAATTGGAGGTTGAAAGGTTTTCTTACCGATTTGGTAACCTACAAAAGATACTCCAAATAAAATAAAGATCATACAATGAAGAATTAAATACTAATAAATGAAATTTTATTACACAGTGGGTATAATCATGGGCAGTAAATACACCATAAAAAAGGAAATAGGGGGAAATAGAGCATGAATCTATCGTGAATAAAAAGTGAGATGAAGCATCTTACCACGCTGTAATCAACTGAGTCATATGACCAAAAGTTAATAACCACCAAATTAATCACAGAATACCATGAATATAATGATAATCATGATAATATATATCAAATTTCAGTACACAATACACCACATGCAATGAAAAAGTGGCGAACAATGGAAATCTCACGGAATTAAATGTGAAATAAGAAAATCCCTTACGACGTTGTCCAACATGACTCGTTTTTTCTTTAATATCCAGAATAATAAACTAATGTTAATTTATACTTTATTAATAACCTTTTTGAAGTTTATTATTCATTTCATATTACATATTACCATGTAATAAACATTATGTAATCATTTAAGTTAATAACTGCCGTGTTGTCGATATTTTGTACTTGAGTAAAAAATGAACACAATATAATTACAATTTATTCATGTGGTAAAATATCGATTTTCATCAGAATGATATTAATGATTTATTTATCATATATATATTATATATCTTGTATATACATGTATTTATAATATTACATAACATTTAGAGGTAAGAAATGGAATGCACCATTAATGGAGACGGTAAGTCGTACGTACGCATGAACGCTACTTCTATTTCTATTTCATATTTTAATTGAATTAAAAACATAATGACACATAGTTATATAATAATTATAGTATAATATAATATACAATACTATTAAATCCATCCTTTATATGTCCCACATAATGCATTAACGAGTCATATCACATTGAGGGGGCGGCAGTCTGCAATTCCTCTGATGAGACTATCGTATTTACCCACTATGGAAACGGTAAAGTATTTATATAAATGAAACAATATAGAAGCATAAAGAAATAATATTAATAATATATATCGTATATAAATACATTTCCATTATAATGGCCACCATGAGAGGTGGTTGGAGATATTTGAACAATCATCGTTTCTTGAGGCGTTAGTTTTCCATCCAAAAAAACATTATATTCTTCACCCATTGGATGTAGGTGTGTGTAAGTGTAGTATTAATACTTATAATAATAACATTATATTATATTTATGATACTTATTTTGTTACAAAAAAAAGTAATAAAATGAGTTTAGGGGTTGGAGAAGTAAAATAAATAAAAACAATTTAAGAGAAACTCTTAAGATTAATTTGGGTAACTCCCTTCGGTTTGAAAAAAAGGACTTTTGAACTGACTTCTGCCTAAGGTAAGGATTCTAGGAGGAAGAGTGGGATTCATAGAGATTAATTGGGCAGAGGTTGGATGAGCCAAAAGTCTTTAGAGATGTGTGGAATTGGTTAGAAGTGGCCTATTTTTATAAGGGAGAGGAGGGGCTCTTTAGGAATGTTTGATAATATTTTTTTATTATATAATGATATTCATTTCTAAAGGTCCCAAAATCATTAAAGTCGAAGAAAAGATGATTCATTGTCGAAATAATATCATCCAATAAGAATTGGATAGTTTTTGGATGTTATTGTAACATTTATAATCTTATTTATTTAAATATTTTATTAATGAGGTAAATACTACATCATTATTGTGTCATAAATAATTTAATTTATGTGATGTATAAAAATTATGAAAAAAATATCATAATGTAGGAAATAGTTTTACCCTTCCAATTAATATTTATAATCGAAACTATAGTATATATGACACCATATAAAAATTAATTACTAAAAGAATTTTTTTTATGTTATTTTTGCCTTTAAATTAAATTAATTAATCTAAAGTGTCATTATCTTTCATAAGTGGCTCCATGTGGTCCCAAAATAGACCCAAATATGCCTATGGTCAGCCATTACTCATCCAATAAGGATAGGACAGCTGTTAAAGTAATTTTTAATTATTATAATATTCATTTAACATTTAATTAACCTATTGACCTTTAACCGTTGTAAATAAAGGTCAAAAGTTACAATTCACCAAAAATTATTTTAATCTTATTGAACCATATTTCATTTCTTGATAACAACCATGTATATTGGATTTTTGAAATTCATTTCACAGATGTGGTAAAATTTAATTTAAATGAAAAAGTCAGTTTTTTAACTAATACTAAGTGGTTTCACTAATCATCAAAAATTGAAGTTATTTAGAACAATTCTAAAAATTATGCCTAAGCTATATTTGATATTCTGAATTAAAAAATTATGTCTATTTTATAAAATTTTAAACATAGAAGTGGCATTAATTAATTTTAAAATCAATTCCCATTTTCAAATGAACTACTATGTTTTTAAGAAATAATAACTATCAAAAGATAGTTACTTATTTATGTCAAATTTCAAAGTGAAATTAATTACAATGACCAACATTGGATTAAATGGTAAAAATATATTCTAATTACACTTTAGAATCAATTAATAAGATAATCTAACCATATAAATAAATTATATTAAAACAGACTTTTGAATTAAAATACAATATTTTTCACTATTCATTAATAAATGAACTTTATCAGAAAAATACCAAAAATTTACCTCAAGTAAAATTTGATGTCACCATTCTAAATAATGACTTTATTTGATCAATTATAATTTATTAATGTTACCAAAAATATTTTTAAATATGTTTCTCCATTAAAAGGTGGTAAATCAACCTTTTAATGCAAATTATACTTAAAATGAGATTCATTCACATTTTAAGCCTCTAACTTTTATTTGATAAATGTAAATACATTTAACAGAAAAGTATAATAATATCATTGTTTGTTTTGGTCATTCCCACTAATAAAATTTCTTGTAGTTAACTACCATTTAAAATAATAATATTGGATTATTTGTGTGCAACATAAGATTTTATAGAAACATGTTGTTTTTTATCGGGTATGCTATCGAAAATAGCAACCACTTTAAAATAAATTTAATATTTAATTCAAAAATATTAATAAATATGAAAATGTAATATTATTTATTTACCTGGGATGTTTCATCATTACCCCTTTTGGGAATTACGTCCTTGCAATTTTAAAATTGGGCTCATGAACTTCATTGATAGCGCCACATCGATAAAAGAGTCAATAAAACTATCACATTAAAACAAGGGAAGAGAAGTACATAGTTTACTGGAGAAAACAAATAGTGGGATTCGATGAAAACAAGGATATTGAGGAGAAAAAAAACCATCATGTTTTGATGAATATTGATAGAAAACATGATTAGGAGAGAGTTAATGACCAGAAAATCAGAAACTACTGATGGGTTAAATAGTCTTTGATTCCCCAGTATGAAAAGTTAACAGACAAGGTTTTTGTTTTATGTTACATTTAATTAAGGAATTTATTTATGAGCATAGCTGAAAACATAAGGAAATATACATTCATGTAATGTAGACATTCATCTTTTACTTGATTTCTAACACAAACTCATATTTTCTCCAAACTAGGAGTATTCAGGTTGATTTTTTTTCATATTAAGAGTGCTATAATCAAATTTGAGAGAATCACATAATCCACAAAAGATAAAATATATGTTTCCCATGTCTTTATTCCTTAACCAAAACCAAAATTGTTAGGACCATATCAGATAATCCCCAAAAAGGATAATATTTTCCAAAAAGAAAAACTACTCTTAATTTCCAGAACTTTTCAAACAAACCTTAGAGTTCAATAAAGTCTATTCAATAAACAGTTGTCCAAAAAATTGTTCAATGTAATCAAAACTATTATTGAAAACCAAATCTAAAAAGGATCCAATCACATAGTATTATAAGATAAATCTTAATATTTATCTCTAAATCACATCAGTTACTCTTAATGTATTATATTGAAAAGTTATTAACCTAATTTCATATCCTCCATGATAAGTTAATATTTTCCACAAATAACCTAAAATCAACTTATTATTGATTCATAAAATCATATAAATAAATATAATTAGTAATACAAACTAGAGAATTCACGTAGTCCAGTGTTCGGTGATAAATACCAGTCGGACTTTGGTTGTGGGTTTGATTCCCGTAGATTTGTCTGATGCGACGGGTTTTCACACGGTCCGCGTGTTGTCCTTTTTTCAAAAAAATGTATAATTTTATATAATTCCAAAAAAGAGATAAATTTATCAAAAATAATCCTATCATGTTTTAACCATGATGGTTCTCAAATAACTTTCATTATTCATCCCAAAAATATATTAACTTATAATTTCCTTAAATTCATGGATCATATAAACAAAATGGTTCTTTATAACAATATCCACAAAAGAAAAGATAATTATTCCTTGAATAAAATTTTCATATATCAAACATCAGGGTTATGCATACTATATAAATTATTCTAATGTAATTTCCATCATCAAAATATCCATACTAATTTTAAGCATTTCACCATCCTAAAATCTACCATAACACTTGAATCACATATATGTTCACTTCTTACTGATTCAAAAAATTTTATGATCCATTAACCATTCCTTCCCAAATTATTCTAAAATACTTATTTTTTACATACACAATCACGAATCATATCCTAATATTTAATAATGTCAAAATATATGTTATGAAATAATCATTACCTTTCATTGGTCATTGTTAGTTTATTTATCCTCAATCGGAATGTCATTAGGTATTGGTAAAAACATATTTGTACGATCCTTCTGATCCCATTCTCGAAACATCTTCGTAGGACATGTGTTTTTATAATTACCATGCTCACCACATTTAAAACATTCAATTGGTCCCTCAGAAAGAACTTCTTTCCCTTTTCTAGAGTTAACTGGATGCTTCATTTTTCCAATGTATGTTCTTGCTTTATAACCTTCATTTCGACAACTATATCATATTCCTGTCCCATTGAAACATTTTTCTAGGTTTTTCTTTCCACAACCTTGACACATTGGTTTTTGAACATACATACCATTATGATTATTACCTGATCTTCTTTGGGGATTTGTTTCTCTCGTATTTGATGCCTTATAAAAATCACTAATGATAAAGTGGTCAATCATGACTCCAGATAGTTGGTTAAGAATAACCACAAGATTTCTCATTACATCTACTATTTCATTCAATTGCTCATTCAGAAAACCGTCATAGTTTTCTTCCCATTTATTGTTACTTTGATGCCTGCTAGATCCAACCATTGACTAAATCCACAAAGGTAAGTGTGATTATATTAGAAAAATAATTATATAATATCGTTGGAGGAGTTTAAATACTAAGATATACATATTCATTTTATCTTAAACTCATTCACTTTATATAATCTAACTGTGAATATTTCTAAAATCCTAACCATTATCGTAATGATACTTTTACTTAAAAAATACAATAACCTCTAATGTTATCTTAACTAAACTTTGATACAAACTATAAGGACCCAGCCTTAAACCTTACATAATATTTAATTAAATGTATAATTCATATTAAGGATCTTTTTAGGCTTAGAGTATTAGATAATTAGGACATAACTATTACATATAAAATGAATAAAAAGTATAAACTTCGACCGAGTGTCCATTATTTTCATAAAATAAAAACTAATGAAAAAAATATCATGTATAGTTCCATATTTAAGATAGCATGAATTTTCCTTGATCCGATCCTTTCCCCTATTCCATATTATGTCATGTGAAAAAAAATTCAAAAACATGGAATGAGAATAAAAACCTTAGTAAGGGATAAGAAAATAAGGAAAACTATTATTTTTTCAATACAAAAGGTTAACAATGAATACTTTAACATAAGTAACAGTTTTCACCTTTACAAAGTAGTATATACACTTCACTAAATAAAACATCACTACTTACCCTTTTGTATCCAAATGATTACCATAAACTCAGATAAAGAACACATAACATATAAAGGTAACTTGGGACATAAACATACATCAATGAAATAACCATACATTCAACTTCCACACATATCACTAAATGGATTAGCCATACGACCGACTTCTATACCCAATGTATTGGAGGTTATAACGTAACCACTTGTCCTGGTTTTCATAAAACCTCCTATCATATGGTTTATCACGTAACCATCTGTAAAATGTCCAAGTTCCATCACCGCACCTAAAATATTTCAAATATAAACATTTCACTAATAACATTTCATTTTAAGTCACGATAACTAATTTCAAGATATTGAAATAATCAATCAATTTTCATAAACAATTTTAAAAGAGATTTATGAATCAATGTGTCCCATACCAGTTTGAATCTTTTTATGGAATTTTATTTTCAATAAATTAATTTTCATATAAAGATATACTAAAAACCATTTTTAAAACATGGAAATTAAATATAAAGATTTAGAATAATAAATCTTTATATCATTTAAAATGATATTTTAGTTAAATAGTTTTTAACAAAACGAGAGACTATTGAATACAAATAATTGAGGAATAACATTTAATCACAAATTTATAATATCATGAGTATAAAGGGATTCATGATATAATTTTTCAAAGGACAATATATACCCCATATAAGAGTGAATTGGTTCATAACAACACTGATGTCTCAATGGAAATGTTAATGGAGATGAAATCCCTTATAAAGATGGTATCCTTAAATTAAGGATAAATCAATCTCATAATTATGTGTGGAAAATATAAATACCTCTAAAGTAATTGGATATTATGTTTAAAACAATAAGATATCATTCACACATATTCATAGGATGACATATTCAATAAGTACAAGTTGAACCCAATGAATCGAAATTGGGTTAACAAGTTCCCTTGTAAAAATTCGACAGCCTTACGATGTCGCATAAAAAATCAAAAATTGAGTTGAAAAGAAAAAAAACATATCTCATAACATGGAAATAAATTTTACATAAATAATGACATAGAACAACATATCCCAACATAATTATATGTAAATTAAAAGACACAACAAAAAGAATTATTTTAAAAAGCGGAGGGTGAAAGGATCACTTACTGATTTGGTAACTTACAAAACACATGCCACATGAAATACGGATCAAACATTGAAAATGTAAATACTCATAAATGAAATTATATTACACAAATAGTAAAATAATGGGCCGTTCATAGACAACACAATAGAAAATAGTGAAAAATATAGCATGAATCTCGTGGGAATAAAAAGTGAGATGAAACCCTTTACCACGTTGTAATCAACTAACTCGTATCACAAAAAGTTAATAACCACCAAATTAATCACAAAATACCATGAATATAATGATAATAATGATAATATATTTCGATTGAGAGTACACAATACACCACATGCAATGAATATGTGGCGAACAATGGAAATCACACAAAATTAAAAGTGAGATAATAAAATCCCTTACCTCATTATCCGACTGGAACCATTCTTTATTTAATCTCCTGAATAATACAATAATTTTAATTTACACTTTCTTAAGAACGTTTTGAAAGTTTATTATACCTTTTATATTACTTATTACTGTGTTATAAACATTATGTAATCATTTAAGTTAATAACGGTCATTTTGTCGATATTTGTTACTTGAGTAAAAAAATGAACACCTTATAATTACAAATCATTCATGTGGTAAGTTATCCATTATCTTAAGAATTATATTAGTGATTAATATATCACATATATAATATATATCTAGTATATACATGTATTTATAATAGTGCATAACATTTAGTGGTAAGAAATGAAATGCACCGTTAATGGAGACGGTAAGCCATACGTACGCATGAACGCTACTTCAATTTATATTTCTTATTTAATGGAATTAAAAAAAGTGAAACATAGTTATATTATAATTCCATTATAATATCATATACAATATTATTAACTCCATCCTTTATACGTCTCACATAAGGAATTAATGAGTCATATCACTTTGCGGGGGTGGTAGTCCGCACTTCCTCTAATGTGATTATCGTATTTACCCACAATGGAAACCATAAAATATTAATATAAATGGAAAAATAAATAAGAAATAAGAAAACATAAACAAAATATATATCATATATAAATATAGTTCCATCATAATGGACACCATGAGAGGCGGTAGGAGATATTTGAACAATCATCGTTTCGTGAGGCGTTAGTTTTCCATCCACAGAAACATTATCTTATTCTCCCATTGGATAGAGGTGTGTGTTAGTTTATTTCAAATAATTAACATAAAGACATCCTAGTATATTGATGATACTGTTGTTGTTACAAAAGGAAGGAATAAAATGATTTTAGGGGTTTAAGAAGTAAAATAAAAGAAAACAATATAAGAGAAATTGTTATCTTTAATTTGGGTAACTCCCTTTGGTTTCAACCAAATGACTTCTTGAAGTGCCTTCTGCCCATGGTAAGGGTTCTAGGAGGAGGATAGGTATGTAGGGAGCTTAATTGGACTGATGATGGATGATCCAAAAGTTTTTAGAGGTGTTTTTAATTTGATAGAAGTTGTCTCCTTTTCTAAGGGACAGGAGGGGCTCTTTATGATAGTTTGATAATATAATTTTATTATATAATGATATTCGGTTTCTAAAGGTCCAAAAATCATTAAAGTCGAAGATAAGATGATTAATTGTTGAAATAATATAATACAATAGTAATTTTATAGGGTTTGGATGTTAATTTAATATTTATAATCATATTTATTTAAATCATTTATTAATGAGGTAAATACTACATCATTATTGTGTTAGAAATACTTTAATTTATGTGATGTCTAAAAATTTTAAAAAAAATACCTTGATGCTGGAAATATTTTTATATTTCCAATTAATATTTATAGTTGAAAATATAATTTATATAACACCATATAATAATTAATTTAATAAATGATTTTTTATGTCATTTGTGCCTTTATATTAAATTAATTAATCTAAAGTGTCATTATCATTCATAAGTGGCTCCATGTGGTCCCAAAATAGACCCAAAGATGCCCATGGTCTGCCATTACTCATCCAATATGGTTAGGACAAGTGTTACAGTAATTTTGAATATATATAATTTTCTTTTAACATTGAATTACCCAATTTACCATTAACCGTGGTAAATAAAAGTCAAACGTTACTATTCACAAAAAATTATTTTCATCTTATTGAACCAAATTTTACTTCATGATAACAACCATGTTTGTCGGATTTTTGAAATTCAATTTTTAGATGCGGTAAAATTTCATTTAAATGAAAAAGTCTGTTTTTTTAACTACTACTAAGAGGTTTCACTATTCATCAAAAATTGAAGTTTTTCAGAAAAATACCAAACTTTCAACCTAAGAAATATTTGATAATCCAAATTCAAAAATAATATCTATTTTAAAAAATTAAAAAAATAGAAGTAGTATTAAATAAATTGAAAATTATTTCTCGTTATTAAAATAAATAGCGTGTTTTTAAGAAATAATAACTATCAAAAGATTGATACGTGTTTATGTCAAATGTCAAAGTGAAATTAACTCCAATGAGAAAAATTGGATTAAATGGTAAAAATATATTTTAATTACAGTTTAGAAACAATTAAAAAGATAATATAACCATATAAATAAATTAGATGAAAATGGACTTTTGAATTGAAATACAATATTTTTCACTATTCATTAAAAATTTAACTTTATCAGAAAAATACCAAAAAATTACCCAAAGTAATCTTTTATGTCCACATTCTAAAGAAGGATTTTATTTGTTCAATTAGAATGTATTAATGAGACCAAAAATATATTTAAAGAGGTTTCTCCATTAAAAGGCGGTAAATAGACCTTTTAATGTAAATTATGATTAAAATTAGATTTATTCACATTTTAAGGCTCTAACTTTTGTTGGATAAATGTAAATGTATTTAGAAAACATTTATAATCATATTATAGTTAGTTTTTTTCATTATTTATAATAAAATGGATAGGAGTTAACTACCATTTAAAATAATATTATTATATGATTTGTGTGCAATGTAATATTTCAAAGAAACCCTTTGTTGTGTATCGTGTACGCTATAGAGAATTAAAACTTCTTTAAAGTAAAATTAATATTTAAATCACAAATATTAATAAATGTGAAAAGTTCATAATTTTCATTTATCTGTTATGTTACACATCGTGCCCCTAGGTGTAATGCCTAGGCCCTAGAAGCCCAAATTTAGTGCCTTAATTTATTATATATTCATTATTAAAAAGAATAAAATCCAGAAGGACCAATCATTTTAGAATTTTTGGGAAAATAGAATTCATAAATGGAACTCTTTTTACATTAAGAATACAAAAATAATAATACAAAACAAAATTAAATTATCCAAATCCTTGGAACTCATACCATGAATAAAATATAATACTATAGTGAAAAGTATCAAAATAAGTGTAATATTATATGCTTATTAAGGGTAAGCATACCATGAAATTATTTATTATTAAATTATATTAGTCAATATGTAATTGTAAAAAACTGAACCAAATTTCCAATTAGGCTAATGCATAAGGCATATTCAATATTGAATGAATGAAATATGACCAAATAATTTCATATAAATACTCACATGATATTGAAAAATGAAAATGGATATTATATCTAAACAAATATTCACATGTAAAAACAATAATGAATGTATACATAATTTTAGATTTCTGAAATGTCTATATTTACACACAGATAGTTACTGTCATGATCTGTCCAAAAAATACATAAGAGTACAGGGAGAAACCCATTTGATTTGTTTTGAGACCTTTCACGATACACTAGTGTCTTGATATATCCTCCGGGTAGTTTTAAATATATAGTAAACAAATGTGAAGGGTTTTCTGCCAACTAAATTCGTACCATGAGACTACCGATGCATCGTGGATATTTCATTAACTAGTCCCCAACCAGTATAATTTTTTTCCCAAAATTTATCAAATATTTAATAATAAATTTAAAATATTTTTAGTTTTCCTTATCAATATCCATATTGAGTTAAGGATATTGATTTATCAATATTTCCCCAATATATCCTGTAACATTCAAAGTAACCACCATATGTAAAAATGGTATACAGTTAAAGAAACAATCATAGACATCAAAAAATAATATTATTATTAAAATTAATGTAATATCCAATGAAAAATTATCAAAAAAATATGATTTTTAATTGATATTTAATAATCACAAAAGAATGTGAGATTGAAAACTAAATTTAAGCACTTGGTAATTTTCAAGTAAAAACACTTTGTATGAGACAATTCGAAGTAAAACATTAAATAACAAGATGTAGGAAATAATCATTATATTTAATTAAATAGGGTATTATAGAAACCACATAAAATTGAATTGTTAAATAATAACATATAAGTCCCAATGGAATTTAAATTTTGATGAAATCCCTTACTCTATAGCCAAATTTTGAATTTATTGATCGATGAAAGAATAAAATTAAATGAAACTTTTTATATCATGAAATTAATAAAATTAATTATATAAAAATTCATACTTTAGTATTTATGATACACAAAAATATAGGAGTTGTGAATAAGTAATAAGTCTCGCATAAATAAAAGCGAGACATGGAATCCCCTTATCTTTAGTCTAACTTTGTCACATGTGCCTCTATCTTAATGACTAATTAAATTTTATTTCATTTGTTTCTTTTTTATAACCATTTACGATATTATGTATAAATTTATTTAATATATAAACTTGTTATAAAAAATATCATAATTAATTGTCTTTATGTCGGATGTTTTGATCATATTCATTTAATGTGTCTACAACGACATTCATACATAGACTATGATCAGGGGGTTCATTATTTAATCATATCAAAAATAATAATAATCAAATAATTATAATATATCAAAATATAATAATTTTAAATCTAATCATGGTATATGTCTATAAAAAATGAACTAACGTTATGATCATGGAGAATGTAGGTCAAATGTATGCATGAGTAAAATATCTATTTTCAGTAACCCTTATAGAAAGAATGTAATTGACATTTATATTTACCAAATAATAATTAAATACTATATAACATATTATTTATTCATTTATAAATTTATATATTATTCTTATGATACAAATTAAAGCATATTGTTTTGAGGAGGCGGTAGTCTGCATGTCCATAAACAACATTATTCCTTTTCCAGTGCGCGAAAGAGTAATAAAGAAAATGATATATTATATTTCCATAAAAGGTATTTATATCATTAATATCATAGAAATCCGATTTATATTATATATATAATCTACATATTTATTTAGATTAGTCTATAAAATTTAATTATAGGAAATGAAATGAGCAATTCATTGATACAGTGGGCCATACGTACACATGAACAATGCCTCTATTTTTATATTGTATAAAAATAAAACAAAAAAGTATATATATATATATGTAATTATTTATATTTCATTTACATTTCACATATATAACATATTTTAATTAAAACCATCCAAAAACATATTATGTAGTGCATGAGTGGATCACATCACATTGAGGAGGTGGTAGTACCCACATCCATAAATGATTTTATAAAAATCACATATAATGGAAACCATTAATTTTAATATTATATAATAAATTAATAATAATAAATAAATTATAAAATTAATATATAAAATATATAAAGTATATATATATATCTTTTGTACGTACATTGAATGTTTGTATTGGAAGAACGAAGGACATCGATTCGTGAAGCGATAGCCCGGAAGACAAACGACTAATGATCATCTATCCCATTTAATTAATTTTTTTGTTTGTATAAATAGTATTAAACTAAGTATATTTAATATAATTATTATATTATTTAATAAATATATAATTATAATTGATGGTTTTGATAATGAAATTGAAAATATGCATGTTTAATACTTTTACCACTTTTTGGGTAACACTGTTTTGTTTTCACAAAAGAACATTCATGGATTTATTTATGCCGAAATGAGGAATATAGGATCATCTTCAGGATATTTGGATCCCATTTTCATAGGTTTATGATGATCTAAAATCCTTGAGAGTTGTGCCTATGTGAGAGGGGTGAGTACCCTTTGATAATTGGTGGGATAAGACACATGTGGAATTTTTTGAAAGAATTGTGTGCTCCACACATTTTTCACTTAACAAGAGGATTACATAACAAAAAACGACATCCATTCTGGTATAATGATATATGTCCATCCATTTGATTATGGAAATTTTTAGTGTCAATTTCACCCCTTATACTATCATTTTAAATACTTCGTAAACATGTTTTTACCTAAATCACTATAATAAATTTTATCTTCATTCACTAATAATTTTATTAAAAAATATTTTGAACCAATTAGACATTAAAAATTATAATGAATCAAAAAATGGAATAAATTTTTAAAATTTCAAGAAAATAAGTGGAAGAAATTAATTTAAAATTAATCATGAAGATGTGACTTGAAACCGTATTTTTTAAGTGAAAATGATCAAAAAAGTACTATTTTTATATCAAAATTAAATATGATAGAAACCCCAATTAAAAAATTGGATTAATATTTGAATAGTGGATCTAATTTATGTTTAAAAATAATTCATAATATATTTTAACTATATAAATTATTTATATCACAAGTCAGTTATAAACTAATATTCTCTATTTTCTATTATGCATCAAAAAATAAAATATCTTAGATAAATACAAAAATGTAACCCTAAGGTAATTGTGATGTTAAATACAAAAAAATTATGAATATGTCTTCATATAAAAAATTATAACTATTCCAAAAAATTTGTTTAATATAGGAGTATGATTAAATAGAAGAACAAGTACATTTGGAAAATTATATCTTTTTATACATAAAATTGTATTTTTTATTATCCTATACCTATCAAATATATTTTTTTAATGAAAAAAATATTTTATTGAATATATATTATATTTGTTTAATTAAAATCATTCACTAATAGTAATTAATATAATTTATTAGGATTAAACTACTTTTTGAGAATTAAAATGGTTCTTTATAACAATATTCCCTTTATATTTAGTAGGTTTTTATATTAATTTATAATTAATTAGTCAAAAATAGTTATAAAAAAATACTAAAAAAATATGTATCAAATTTTTTAAAACAATTTTATTAAATTTCATTATAATTTATAAATGTTAAATATCTTATTAAATAATAATATTAATAGTACATTATAGTATGCTGAATCATGGTGGTGGGTGTAACGTGATATATTAAAGGAACTATTTGTTGTGTGTATTAAAAGACAACATAGTGTCTCATGTACCAAAATATAATATTAGTGTAGTTTTTAGTGTAACCATGACGTGTTTATTCATATTAAGAATTCTAGAAACAAAATAAAAAAATCTGTAACTGAAAACTATTGTAATGTATTTGGTTGTTATAATAGGAGTTTCATTGTAAATTCAAAATCAAGTCATTTTGGATGTGAATTTATTCCTTTAGAACATATCACATATATGATGTAGTGGTAAGAAAATGAATAAAATATGTTATTTATAGTTCATTAGTGGGTGATCAGTATACCTTAAACTACATTGTTTTCATGACCCACATCAGTAGTTGTGACTACACTGGCAATACCTTACACCTTTTTATTTTGAGGATATAATGTTAATTTTCATCATTTACCCCTTTTCTAGTAAATTGGTCTGAAAATTGTTTTATTCATTAAAATTTTTGAAATAGGTTGTGGGTTGTGCATTAGGTTTATTATTCTTTTAATTATTCATATATTGTTAATGTTCACGTGCTTTATGGATTTTTCATCAACACATAAAGCATTCAATAATTACATATAGAAAATTACCTAAATTATCCTTACAATATCTTTATATCATTAGAAAGAGGATATTTATTCTTCCATGGGATATATCATTTGATATTTCTTGAAACACCATTTTCCTCTTCATGTCACCAAATCTATGAGAATAAATGGGGATTTTAAATTTAAAACCATGAGATAACATCAATTTTTTTTCACAACTACCAATATCCATATAGATAATTCCATTCTATTACTTGGGTCATATACACTATCAAATTAGTTGTTTTTTCTTTTAGGGTAGATGATAAATCTAAAATCCCAACATAATATTATTGTAATGTCTTCTTCCTAGTAACCAAGGGACTCATCGACATTTTTAAAAAACTACGTGATTCCTCTTACAACTTATTTGTGTAAATATTGAGGAAAATATTTATTGAAATATTTTTCTTAAAATATACCCATTATGTGTAGTAAATTTCATCCACCTACATCATTTTATTAATGATAGTATACCATTCATTAACGTCACTTAACAAATGATAAACAACGTAAACAATCTTTTCGTAATCCATACACCGAAGAATTAAAAATATTTTTTCATTTGTGTTTATCAATTACTCAAAAAATAATTTAATGGAGGATTCAATAAATGATTATAGACATTTCCACATGATGGACTCAACAAAATGTTGTTACATCCTTGGAATGATAATGAGTTTGACATGATTTATGTTATTATTCATAACTTGTGAATGATTGGTGTAAATCACATACTTTTTCTTCTCTAGACTCACACTATTTTGTTTATAAATTGTAAAATCATATCATTTCCCATTTCACTCATTTTTTACATGGTTCCACTTAGTTAAATCCACTTATTAAAACCAAACATTTTATTAGGAGTACTCAAAAATCATAACTATATTATCAAACCATATGGTAGGTTAAATCAAACTCATTATGTACAAAATTATAACACATTTATGTTGTAATATTATATTTTTGGTATTTATTTTGGTTAAATGTTGTTTTATTTGTGTTTTTCAATTTATTTTTCAAAAACTATTCCTTAAAAAAACTATAACCCTTGATGATAACATCTATGATTACCCAATATTAACATACATACATATTACGTAATTTTACATGACATTTAATTATAACTAACAATAAATAACACAAATAAAACTGAATAGTTTATTTTTTTGCAGATTGACTATATGAATATCTAATTTTTAAATAATTTTTTAGCCAGTTGAACAAAATTTATATTTTTGGGGTGTATAATTTTTCATAACTATAATTGGATGTCTTATAGAATTATTCATAATAATTATAAACTATCATAGTCTATACATGTTTTTTTAAAGTGAAAATATATCAATTCTGGGATATTCATTGGACTCATTTTACATAATATGCAATTTTTATAGATCTTTGAAAAATTACATAGTTTGGAGTTACATAAGGGTAATTGGAGTCATTATATATGATCTGTTTCTTTGTGAATTTTTAATAATTCCCATGTATTGAGTTCCTAATGATTCATCTAATTTTTTAAAATAATGATATGTAATTCTATAGGTGTCATTCCCTATCATTCAATGTCACCATAGATGTTCATTATAGTAATTACATGAAAATGGTAATTCTATAAGAGACATAATCACTCTAAAATAGTCATTATACTATTCAATAGGATTTATTTCTTAGTATGACAAATAACGTAGAATCATTTGAAATAATTATAAGTGTCATTCCCTTAAAAATTCATTTTTATGAATAATAATCACTTCATAATGATCATATTAAAACAATATATGATTAATTATGACTCCATATAATTATTTAAATGTATTTATTCTGGATCATTTTTTGGATAATTAATATTTCATATGATTTCTTTAAGACATTTTATAAGGGTTATTTTGACAAACTAAAATACATTTTTTCATTATAATTTTTGTAGAGAAACATTTTAAATAAAATTAGAATACTTGATTTTTATAAACCATATTTGAAATGTTAATGGTAGAATGGACAAGATAATTTCCAATATTATTGAGTACTGTGATGTATTTTTTCTAATTATTAAAATGAACGAAACATGTAGAGTTTATGGTTATGAATTCACACTAAGAGTAAGATGGAAGTTACACTAGTCTCTACATATAAAAAATAAAATCATATGAGTCCACATGTACTTCAACAATAAATTCATTTGTATTTTACTGATAACATAGTCAAATATGAAAATGAATTTTGGAGATTTTTTTGGTAAAAAAATGATAATCTTGATATATGAATATTATTGTGAATATTAGGTAATATAAAAAGGATGATATTATGCATCTCTACATTTATTTAATTTTCAAAATCAAAATATCAAAAATTTAATTCAGTTTATATTAATGAAAATAAATAATAAAATCACCATTATATCTATAGTGGTTTCCATATTTAAAATATGGAAATTATTTAAGAAAATAATTAATGTACTAAATGGGTAATTATAAGAAGAGAGATAACTGCTCATCACTATATCTATCTAAAAAGTATTATTTGTAGAAAAATAATTATCAATGATAGGAATGAATTGTAAAAAGGGAACTATATTAAAGATTAGAATTAGTAGAAGAATAAATTATAAGAATAATTAGTCAAATTTGTGTTCAATTTATAAATTTAAAAATATTGAATGGGACCTATTAATTTCATAGTTCTTTACAACCCTTGGCCTTTAGTAGTTAAAAAGAGTTCTAGAAGACATAGTTCCCTTGGGATAAGTAGTTCATCCTTCACCAACTCTCATAATAACTATATCATATATTATCACCCCTAGTATAACAACACAACATCAATGTATTATCATCTGAGAATCCATTAAGGATTAACCAATTTAAACATTATTTCATACAATTTATTCTTCTCTATTTCAATTTTTTTGTGTATGTGTGATAACTAATAGGTTTAGTTTGTTCCTTCCACCGTGAGGAAAAATTACAATGAATAAAAAAAACTATTGAACACCCTATTTCACCCCCTATCAAGGGATATTAGGATTAATGTTATAATAATTTGTATAATATCTAGGATGTGGGTACTGAATCTATAATATTTAGATTTTCTCTATTGATATTACAATAAATGAAATGGAAGTTCAGATATTTGGGGGTTGAAATTATCATATCTAGAATAATAAATAAAATATCTATAACTGTGTCGTTGGATTTATGTAGTCAATATTTTTTTTCCATGAAATACCTATTATGGATTATTTTAAATTATATACGCCAGAAGGGAGTAGGAATCTGCTTTATGATTATTACAAAACCAAAAATTGTTTATCTGGTGATTTATCAAATCCATTCTATATAAAAATGATGATTTTCACTAGAGTAAGGGATAAGGGGTATAAGTGGGATAAAGTATTTGAAAAAAATGGAATGGTTAATGAATAAAATATTATTGTTTTATACAAAATGTTTTATGATCTGAAGATGTTAACAGATGAATATATTGATGGTTTATTCAATATCATTATTGAGGTGGTTCGATAAAATTCTGGACATGGAAAATAAATAAAGGAAATGTATCATTTGAAAAATTATTTATAATTTTTTTTAACCCATTTAGAATAAAAAGAAACTTCTCTGGAATAAATAAACTTGTTTATCTAAAACTAGGTGAAATTTAAAAAAAATTGGTGCGTTATAAAATATGGGTGAATCCAAAGATATAAAAAAATCTCAAAAACAAGGATATTAAATTCAAATCCATGGAAAAAATACAATTACTAAAATTAAGGTTTTAGAAGAAAAAATATATGATAATATTTAATCACTAGTGGAAGAGTAAAGGGAATTTTTGATGGAAAGGTACTCTTGAATTGGGTTAGATATAGAATGTTAGGACCTAATATAACGACCATTCCAAAGAAATTATATAGTGATGAATGTGATTTTGAAGTAATACCAAAGATATGAACAAACATTACCCTGAAAAGGGACTTCAGATCTAAAAGATATTGTTTGAATATGTTTTAGAGATATATCTTTATATGAAAAGAAAAGTCATTTTATAAAGGATATTTTGATAAATATGTTGTAGTATAATTCAGATATAATACTGAAAATTTTATCAGCAACAATGGTGAAAATGATAAATTTAAATGTGATAATGGGAAATAACATGTGGCCAATGTGGAAATATAGGTGTAATTGGATGTAAATATTGAATAACATCTTTTTAAATGGAATAAACATCATAAAAATTAGTTTTTTATTGAATACCTCTTCAGAATATGTGGTTCAACATAAATTTGTCATAAAATGACAACAATATGAGCAAGAAGATTAAATAAATTATAATGAAATATTAAAAAAGTCACTCTAATTTAATGTGAATCTTGATGAATATGTTAAAATGAATGGAGCTTTTAGTTCTTATGTGGAAGAATTAGTTGAGAGAGATAAGGATATTAATGAATAAGTTTTAAATTTGAAATGTAATATTTAAACTAAAATAAATCAACTTGATCAGACAAATAATATTTTTTGATAAGATTATAGATAAATATATTTTGGAGATATCCACGTGAGGCTTGATTTAAGATCAGAATATGATAAGAGCAAAATGAACTACAGATATTGGTAAAATTAAATTTTGTTCTAATACTAGGACATCTCAAGTAGAAACAGCCTCATCTCAAAATATATGGAAGTATATGGTTTATAAAAACCCCCAATCCTCAATGAATAATCATAAACCGAATATTTATTTTAAATTTAAGAGACATGTGGGGGAGTTGGAGTGAAATTATATACCCCTAATGAAACGAAAATACTTTGGATATTATAGAAAATCTTTCACTTATCAAAATCATTAAATCTATTTTAGTGGTCATATATATAAGATTAAAAATTATTGATTAATATTCATAATCAAAAATTATAAAATTCTTTTATAGGTAATATTTCATCTTTTCTAATATTGAACATATTTTTGAAGATTGAGAAAAATAGAAAATATAAATTGATACCCTGGAAAAAAATTTAAATCAAAATTTATTTCCCTAAAAATAGATAATATCCATTAGATAAAAAAGGATTATATGATAAAATTTTCTATACATGATAATTGATGTATATTCAATAAAAATCATCATTAAATATTAGTCTCTCTTAGATGGAAAATATATTAGGGGGAAGGTGTACCTGGATGACGTTTCACTCATAGAGAATATTAAAAATAATAAAATAATTCTAGATAATGGTTGATGGCACCATTTTACTAAAAATGAAAATCTCCTTAAAAAACTAAAGCACGTTGCTGATTATATTTTATATTTCAGAATTTATTGAACAGAAAAAATAAAAAATTGTGTCAATATGTGTATAGGAGGTGAAGGAAATAAGGGAAAATATTTTCCCTAAGTGTACATCTTCATGAATACCCAATTATTAACGAGTTATCTATATTAAAATTACACTGAGGATAAATTCCATAAAAAAATTATTTATTACAATTAAGTATGAGAATTCCCCCATAAAACATCTATGAGCATGTGGTAAACACTACTCGGTAGATAAAAAAGGGAACACATGATTAATTAATAATTTTTAAGAGATTAATTTTGACAAACCAAGCTATTATTTATTAAATAAAATTAATAAAGAATTTATCATCAATAAAAATTGTAATGGACATCCCTAACTAAAAGTGTGATTAAGATAAGAAATTGATGAATACATATTATGGATGAGGGTACATAACCAATATCAAAAAAATGTTTTGAGTATACAATGTACATTAGTGGGTGTAAAAAAATGTTATATGGATAATTCATCTATTAATAAAACATGTAAAAATGAATTTTATTCTCAATATTGATCATTATAGTTAAATGAATCATTTCATGTTCATGTATTAAATGAAGGAAGTTATATAGTCTATGTAGTGGTACTAGAGAATGGTAGAAACTGAAAATGGGTACACTATAAATAATTAGGATAGGATAATATAATTGAATACATTTACATAAAGTGGTTAATTTCATTAAAATAATTAACTAATCATGAGGTATCTACTATATATACTCTCAGTGGAACATAGTTGTTGAATAGTGAAATAAAATGGGAAAAATATGAATAAAAACATATTATGGAATATGGAATCTATAGCCTTTATAAGATGGTCCTTTTTTATATCTTCATACATACTAAATATAATGCATTACTATATATTGGAGAAGGATTGAAACACATGGATAATTCAAATAGAAGGAATCCATCATTGATGATCTTCAGTGTTTTTTTGGAAATAGGTGTCACATTAAGAATTAATGGAGTAATAAAAGAAATTATAGTTATGTTGTGGATGAATTGGTGTTCTTATGCTACACAACAAAGATTAAATCCTAAAAATGGTTCAAAAATTCACTATGCATGATTTTAGAAATAAATGATATCAGTTTTATTATGAAGAACGATTGTAAGGGTTTTACGAATAAAAACATAGCTAAATTATTCAATGAAAAATAGAAATAATATTTGAATTCAAAAATGATAAAATAAATTTTAAGAGTAAAATATTATGGAGGTGAGACTGAGGAAGAAATAGCTCTTGAAGAGAGTAATCTCGCACATATAAAAAAATATCAGGATGGAATTTCATCAATTCAACAGAATGTGTGATAAGGGAGTATTATCTTAGAAATGAAGAATTTTGGAAAGTAGAGTATAATTATCTATTACCAACTATAGAGATAAAATTAATTGAATAAGGTATGAACAAATAAACATGTATGTGTGTCATAAATGATGCACTACACCAGATTTATAAAAACCAACAATGGGAATTTATAGTTGGATCTAAACACCATATAGAGATTTTAAAAAATAGGATTTTTAAAGAATTTTTATAAATAGATTAACATTTTTTTAAACATGAATTAACTTGTATTCTGAGGGTATGTCCAAATAGAAGATGTATATATTTAATAATAAATAATAATGTTGGGTGTAATCTAGTCATAGAATCTATATGGAATTACAAATTCTAATAGGGTTTATATTTTGTATATAAAAGGTGAAAACATTTTTGAATTTTGTGATAATTGTGGAATTATATATTTTAAATCGTGTGGTACTGTTTAATGGAAATGTTAAAAATGGTCTATATATTGAAAAATCTATTGTTTAGTCTTAAAAAATAAGCACATGGATTTCTGGTAGAACATGACTGAAATAGCAATAATATTGAATTGAAATTATGTGGTTTTGATCATAATTTTTTTTTAAAAACTACAACGAATAAAAATATAGGGTATGGGATTATAGAAAAGATATAGTTTTTTGTTTTTCAGAAAAGAAATCAGTAAATAAATTTTATTACCAATTCAATTAAGAATTGTAAATTTCAATGACTTGTGAAATAAATTATTTTCATTGATTTAATGTGATATTTTAGGATAGATAGACTTTTATATCACAAGATAGTTGTGAAAGTATTCTACTTAATAATTTTGATGTGAGTTATTCAAAACTGATTTAAACATCCATTGATGTTATAACCAAACATGAAAATATGTAAACTTATTATTTAATTGATACTACCTTATATAAGAGGATCATTTGGAGTATATGTTTATTAGTTTCAATCTAGTAATAAATTTCTTCTATCATAATATTTGTAGCTAAGATTTGATGAAATATTAATGTACAAAACCTTATACTGTTGAAGAGAATTATGAGTCAAACCTGAAGAACCCTTACTCATGGTTTTTTATTAAATTCAAAGAAAAAAAATTAATTTCCTATCTTTATAGATAATTATTAAGGAAATTATATGGTGGAAATAAAATCCACAAGTAGGGTTCAATTACTATTTTCAAAAGGTATGCAGTTCAGTGAAATAAGATGAAACAAATAACATCACTTATAATGGTTGAGGAAAACTATATTGTAGTTATGAAAGATTTTATACAATTTTAGTGGATAGAACTATAATATGATGATTTCAATGAAGTAATAAAACTACAAATGATAATATTTTTGTAATAAAAATAGTTCTATTGAGAACACAAGATTTTAGTTTAGTACTCTTCAACCAAACCCATTGATATTAGAATGAATTTTATTAAGGTAAAATAGAACTTGGAATTATCAAGATGGAGTATTTTTTTTGTGGATTTCTATATAGAAAATATAATGGTAAAAAATGAATTTAAGATATGCATGTTATTTCTTATTGTTAAATCATTTAATTCCACTTGAATTGGTTTGGTAGTTTACTCGATCAACTTTTAATTTAATTATTTTTAGATATATTTTCTATTTTTATATATAAGATCTTATTTTCCTTGAATCAATGAAGAATGGTGGAAACACTATATAATGACAGGAATAGAATAAGAGTTACGGGTTTATATGAGTTTAAGTGATATTTTTACAAGAACTGACCCCTAATATGTGGTTTTTATAATGATATTTGACTCTCATATGCTTAGCAACATAATAAATGGAACATTTCATAGAAATTTAATTGTACGATCTATTGTGAAAAGCCTAAAAAATATAACAACCCATTTTATTTTATTATCAATTGGGTGTATAGAAACTGGGAAACAGTTGGTATGTGTGAGGGATATAATCAAATAAAGGCCACAAACAGGAAAAAAATATATAGAGAGAGAATATTGGAACCAAATTTTTTATTTTTGGATTTGATATTAATGGGTCTTGAGTGTTCATGAAAGATTTGAGGATTATATTAACTAATTTTGGATATATATAGTGAGTATAGGTTAATTTGAATATGGATATGTCTAAATTATATGAGATCCAATTGACTTGTTTTTTATGAGTCATTTTTAAATATTTTTATCAATGTAAAATGCTATTGTTCTAAAAGATTCATTGGACTCATTCTGTTAGAGTCATCTCTATTTTGAGTTCATAGAATAATAAATGATATAGTTCAATATGATTCACTTAGTCTTCAATATATATCATATGGAATTACATAATAGTTATTCAATTTTGATCAGTGTCATAAGAGTATATTATAAAATAAATTTTATGTTAAAGGATATTTCATAATATTAATCACCACTTTGTTAGATTTATTGGAATGTTCCCTAAAATTCAATTGACCAAAAATGAAATATTTTAATTGTAACGACCCGTAAAATTCAATGAAATTTTTTTTCATAATTTTTTTTGGAATTTTACAAGAATGCAGTTTCTGACGACACCTGATTCCATGGCCTGGTGTACCCGGAATCATTTTTCCGAAGTTTGGCTCGGGTACGTTCAATGAACTAACAAGCAGGTTTTTCTAACTTTTGAACCGGTGCTCGAAATCGAATTCCGAGGGCAACGATGGAATCACAACACCGATATTTTCATAGAAACTCCTTTTCCGGAGTTGCGTTTTCTCGGGTATGGTTTTTAAATTTTTGGTGTTAAGTTAAGAAAATAAAATAAAGTGTTGCGACAACTTTATTTTTCTTCTCTTAAAGGCACTTAAAAGCCACTTAAGCTAAAATGAGTGGATTTGGTGGATCCCAAAATATCCTACCCACTTGGTAGGATATTTGTGAGGTGGGGCCCGCACGAGCCCCACCGTTTTTTTTCTCTAAGTAACGCACCCGCAAAAACCCCTTTTAAATGAAAGTCAACCTGACCATTTTCGTAAATTATTAACGCCCCTATTAATTGGGCAGTTAAGTCATTACCATTAATTCACCAAATTAATGGTTCGTTTCTTAACTTGTTTTCAAACTATTGGAATAATAATAAAATAAGACCACCACTTGTCTTTTGTGGGGTGACTTGTTTAGAGGATTTGGAGAAATCTCTGAACCTAGAAGATCTTCATCTTTCTTTGCGAAGACCATGAAGAACGCAAAGAATGCAAAGAACGCCAGCCTTCGACGAAGGGAGATGAAGAACTTCAAACCCTCGAAGATCGACGACGTGACACCAACGATTCTTATTCCGTGACGTTTCCTCCACGACGTTCCATCCCCACGACAATCTTCGATCAACAACCGGTTGAGGTAGGGGATTGCGGTCCTTTTTAATTCTTTAAGTATTTTTCTTTTCTCAAAATTGGTTTAATTGTTGCAATTAAATCTATGTGTTCTTAATCCCTGGAGTTTGACTACACGGCGTCGTGTACCGCGATGATAGCGACGCCCCTTCCGCGACGCGATGATCCTATTCTACCGGGACGGTCAATTCCGCGAAAAACTCACGTTCGACGACGACTATGAGGTAGGGGTTGTTTCATTTTAAATCTTTGTGATTTAAATCCCCGGTTATTAAATATGATTGTTGTGATACTTTAAAAACCGCTAATGCGGTGGGTGCGCACCAAGGAACAATTCCGAAACCACCGCCCTTTCTGTTGTTATGAGCGGATTGGCAGGCGATGAAAAACGGGGCTGCAAGTTAATTCTTGAAGGCTTTGCAGTGAAGAACGAGTCCCGAGACGAGAAATGGTGAAGACCACATGCAAATCAGACCAAAAAAGTGTGTCTGGTGGTCCGCGGAACTGCACGCCGGCGCGCCACGCTGTCACGGCGGCGCCGGCAGCCGGAGGCGGCGTCCGGGAGGGGCCGGCCGCAAGGATGTGGCAGTGCTCGATGCGCCGCCGAGAAGACCCGCCGCAGCTGAAGTCGCGGCGGTGTTGGCCGGTCCCGTGGCCGCGCGGGACTGTGGAGGAGAGACGAGGCTTATGCAGCTTCCGGGTGTCACAGAGCGGCCCCCGCGCGGGTGGCCGCAGCTGCCTTGTGCGGCGCCTGGCCAGGGCCAGCGTGCCGGCCAGGCCGCGCTCAGCCGGGCCGGGATGCGCTCAGCCGGGTCGGGCCGCGCCGGCCGGGTCGGACCTGGACCCAGGTCGGGTCGAACCTGTTCGGGCCGACCCAGGGGGGTTGGGCCGTGTCGGCCTGGGCCCAGACCCCCTGTTTTCAGCCCCTTTTCGGTCTTTTGCCCATATTGTGGGCTATGGACCTCCGATCGACGCGCCGTCAGCAGAGATGCGATCCTTAGATCGTGACATTCGTTTCGGTATATTACACTCATGGTTTAGGAATACTTTGGGTTCGGCTGGGTTGGTTCGTACATGAAACCAACCGGGCCCTCGGAGCGGAAACGCCCATAACATGAGCTCCGGACGTCCGATTGACGTGCCATCGACTTTGATGGATTCCTCTAAGTGAGACGGATCTTTTGTCTTACTCCGCCTAAGGTTTGGACGTAGGTGGAGTACTGTCAGGTTGTTTTTGACTTCAAAACCAACCGGGCCCCTAGGGCGAAAAATCCAATAACTCTCAGACTGGGCGTCTGATTGATGCGCCGTCTGCGACTTTGAGTTCCTGTTGGTGATACGGAAATTTTGGATACATCAACTCTGGACTATGTGTCAGTTGATGTAGCAGCCTCTCGGCTCATGGAGCGGACCCTCTCGAACGAGCTTGCTATGTGCGGGAACCCTAGAGATTTCTGCGACTGCGACGACGATGACGACTGTGCAGAGATCCTCAATGGATTCGACGGTGACAACTACAGCACTCATCAATCCTACGTGGATCAGTGCTACCGATCCTGTGTGGGTCTGATCCTGTGTGGGTCAGCGCTCAACGGTTCTGTGTGAGCCAGCGCTTATAGATCCTGTATGGGTCCGATCCTGTGTGGGTCATTGCGGGGGATAGTTACCTATCGATCATGTGTGGGTGAGACCCTTCCTAGGTCATTGCGGGGGTTAGTTACCTATCGATTTTGTGTGGGTCAGAACCTTCATGGGTCATTGCGGGGGTTAGTACCTATCGATCCTTTGTGGGTCTGACGGCTTAGATGAATCAGTGGATATATTTGATCATCTCTATCGTCATTCAAGATGTATAACTGTGTGAGCTGAATCCTGTTCTGCTTTCCTATGTGGATTGTGTTGTGTTATCCTGTGTGGATTTATGTTTTTCTTTCTTATGTGTACTGGTTTGTACTTGAGATGGGGTGTTGGAGCCGAACGAGAATTGATGACTTAGATATATGTATGGGCATATACCTAAGAAGTGTCGGATGTTACTTCGTGATTGTATCTTTCCTTTGTGGTTTATCCTTTGTGGATTTTGGGAGACCTTCGGGGGTCTTGGGGTCCCTACTGGGTAGCTTATACTCACCCCTGCAAAGGATAAGCCTGCACTCCGTTGTGTTGGTTGCAGACGACAGACATCGCTGATCGTGGTCGAGGTTTGCGGAGCAGGATGGTACCTGGAGGTGGACCACTGAGCGGGGTGTTATCGTAGCGGATGACTAGACCGATGAGCTGTGGAGGCTATCTATACTCATCCTTCAGGTGGGACTCCCAGTGGATGGCTCGACATTGCGGCTTTACTTTTCAGTTATTGTTTTCCCTTTCGATTTGTACTTTAATTTCAGTTTGGGTTTGTATTCTGGCCCACTTACATTCCACAATTACTGTTGTACTCAGTTTTTAATTAGTGTTTTCTTCTTCTTCTTTCTTGATCTGAGGTGATTTTTTACATTCCAAAGGCAATTCCTTCCCTTTTTACCAGGATTTATGCCTTGGTGTTAGTCTCCAGCCCCTGGCCTATTGAAGGCGGGCTTGGGGTAGTCACGGCACGGGCCCCGAGGATGGGTCATGACAAATTGGTATCAAAGGAATCCGGTTCTACCACAGAATCTGATCATTCTTCTATGTGAAGATATATTGTTATGTGTATTGAGTGTGGTTATCAGTCCAGGGAGTCCAGTGTTGGTGCGGCGGCAGACGTATCCGTATACCAGGACCCTGACTTCTGATTTCTGACTTAATGCACGAAAACATTGATTGCATGTGTCTTTCAAGTTTTCTTTGTGATTACTTTGTGTCAGCTCACCAGGTATACTGTTCTAACCGTGGCACACCTGTTTCTTTTCAGGATGGCCCCACGATGGCAGCCAGCTAGGGTTCCGAGAGTTGAGCTTCATGACAGCCCGCCGAGCGACGAGGCCTCGGTACAGGGTCCTTTGACATCTGAGGTACTGGCGGTACCACTACCCGCCGAGCCCCCCGATGCTACCAGCCCCAACCGCTGACGATGCACATCGCCTTTTTGCACATCATGAGTTCTCGTGCCATAAATCGCCTAGGTTCCATGGGGAGATGAACCCCCAGGCAGCCGAGGACTGGCTGGAGGCTTTGGTCCAAGTTTTCCAGTTAGTGAGGACACCATCAGACCTCGTGGTGATCCTCGCACCGATCCTACTGCACACAGCAGCGGGCCGATGGTGGTGCTTGATGCTCCATGTGCACGATGAGGCATCTATTCTCTAGAAAGACATTGATAGCCTCTTCCGCTCATAGTTCATCCTGGCCACCCTCTATGCGGTGCGCATCCAGGAGCTTCTTCAGCTACGATAGGGCAGCTTGATGGTCGCCCAATATTCAGTGAGATTTACTGATCTCTCACGCTACTCGACAGACATGGTATGGGACCCATTCTTCCGGGCCCGGACCTCTGAGCAGGGATTGAGGCATGAGATCAGGGGATTGCTGATCTCCCTTAGAATTCTGACCCAGGAAGGAGTACTAGAGCGAGCCCTTCTGATCGAGTGTTTTCTTGATGAGACTTCTTCAGCGGCGAGACCTACTTCAGGGCGGCATGTAGCAGTGTCTTCTGCAGCAGGCAGTCGATGGATGACTCATGGTCCCATTCAGACCAGACCCTCCGGTAGATGACCTCAAGACACTGGCTCAGCAGTGCGGGGAACACAGTGTAGAGCCAGTATTTCGAGAGGCAACCGGTGCTACTCATGCGGTGGGCAGGGCCACATGGCTCGTGAATGCCCGACCCACCGTCCCAAGGAGCAGCAGACTGTTGAGTGGCTACTGAGGAAGAGGGTCAACCGTGGCGGTCCACAGGGAGCAGGCGGAGGAGGCAGAGGAGATGTCCGAGCAGCAGGTGGTCGGCGACGCTTTGAGGCTCTACCACCACCACCACCACCAGGAGGTCCACCCTGACCACAGAGAGCTAGCGGGAAGAGACAGGCACGACTCTAGGCAACAGAGGCCTACGCTCACGGCGCACCCGAGATGATTCGAGGTACTATCTGTGTCTATTCCAAACATGCTGCAGTTCTTATAGAAACAGGAGCGAGTCACTTTTTCATAGCCGCTGCCCTTGTTCGGAGCTCGGAGATTCCGACAGAGCCGTTGGCTCGATCCTTACGTCTAGAGACTCCTACGGGAGCAGACTCGACGATTACACACTGGTGCCGGTAGTGTGAGATTAATCTAGGAGCCGAGAGCTTCGGCTGGGATATTCTTCTAGAGGCATTGAGGCCTTACGACGTCATCTTGGGCATTGATTTTTTATCTACAGTCCATGATCAGATCAACTATATTAGTCCCATGGTGCGATGTGTACACACCGACGGGAGCAGGTTCACCTTCACCGGCGAGAAGGGAGCCTTTGCAGCACATGATGGAATCTCGCAGAGGAGAGGACAACCCATCACTCATCAGTTGGCTAGCTTCATCCTATGAGTAGTTGACGTGCGGAGACCTGGTTTTCTTGCAGTGGTGGATTTGTATGAAGATATCATTCACGATGACGTCCTAGGGCTACCTCCTCACAGAGAGGTAGACTTTTATATTGATCTTCACCCCGGGACAGCCCCGATATCCACTCCAGCATAACGGATGGCTCCCGCCAAGCTTCAAGAGCTACGAGTACAGTTGGAGGACTTGCAGGGAAAGGGATTCATCCGACCCAGTGTCTCACCCTGGGCTTACCCGATATTGTTCGCCAAGAAGGCAGACGGGAGCTTGAAACTTACTGTCGACTATCGTCACCGGAACCAGGTGATGGTGAAGAACAAGTATCCGCTACCGAGGATTGATGACCTCTTCAATCAGCTCAAGGGAGCATAGTGGTTCTCGAAGATAGACCTCGTGCCAGACTATCATCCGCTCAGAGTTCGGGACGAGGACGTGCAGAAGACGGCCTTCAGATATCGGTATGGCCACTATGAGTTCTTGGTTATGCCATTCGGCATAACCCATTCCCTAGCACTGTTAATGGGCCTCATGAAAAGGATTTTTCAGCCATACTTCGATCAATTTTTCATGGACTTCATCGAAGACATTTTGATATACTCGACGACTGAGGAGGAGTGTGCCTACCACTTACGGGTTGTACTAGACACACTCAGAGAGCACTAGCTTTATGGAAATCTCTCGAAGTGTTAGTTCTGGTTACTTGAGGTCCACTTCTTGGAGCATGTCATCTCTTAGGCGGGAGTTGCAGTGGATCCTGTGAAGATTGAGGCAGTGCTAGGTTAGGAGCCACCCAGGAGCGTGACGGATGTGCGAAGTTTCTTGGGACTAGCCGGATACTATTGGAGATTTGTGCCAGACTTCTGCAGAGTTGCAGCACCACTCTCAGCTTTGACGAAGAAGGGGAAACCCTTTGTGTGGTCAGAAAGGTGTCATCAGAGCTTCCAGGAGCAAAGATAGAGATTGACCAGCGCACCTATCTTGAGGTTTCTAGAAGAGGGTATAGGGTACGTAGTCTACTGCGATGCATTAGGGACGGGACTCGGTTGTGTCCTAATGCAGGAGCGGGCATGGATCGCCTATGGATCACATCAGTTAAGTCCACATGAGCAGAACTACCCAACCCATGACCTGGAGTTAGCAGCAGTGGTCTTCGCTCTGAAGATATGGCGACACTACCTGATGGGAGAGTGATTTATAGTCTTTTCTGACCATCAGAGACTCAGGTACATCTTCTCTCATAAGGACCTGAACCTAAGACAGCGGCGGTGGCTTGAGTTCCTCCAGGTCTATGACTTTGATATAGTCTATACTCCTGGAAAGGGGAACCTAGTAGCCGATACTCTCAGTAGGAGGATGGGAATTAAGCTGCTTGAGGAGGCGACGAAGCAGTGAGCCGATTTGCAGATATCCTTTGTGGATAGATATGGAGGAGACTTCCTTTAGTCACTCACAGTCACTCCTCCACTACGGCAGTGGGTCAGAGAGGCACAGTATGGGGACACTGACTATGAGATGCGGCGTGCACATATATCCTCATGTCAGGCACCTGATGGTTTCCCCTATGGAGAAAAGAATGACGTCTTTTTTAGAGGGCGTGCCTTGGTACCAGTTACTTTACAGCAGGAGGTGCTAAGAGAGTTTCACACTTCTCCTTTGGTGGTACATCCTGGAGTGGCAAAGATGTACCAAGTCCTCAGAAGACAACACTGGTGGCTGGGCATGAAGAAGGTTGTGGCAGAGTTCATTTCTCGATGCCTCACCTGCTAGCAGGTGAAGGCAGAGCATCAGGTACTAGCAGGCCTGGTACAGCCCTTGGAGGTCCCGGAGTGGAACTGGGACATCATATATATGGACTTCGTGACTAGACTTTCGCGCACTTCCAGAGGTCACGACCCCATCTGGGTGATTGTCGACAGACTCACCAAGTCGTCTCACTTCTTACCCATCAGAGAGCAAGGCCCAGTGGAGAGTTTGGGATGTCTCTACGTTCCGGAGATTGTTCGGCTTCACAATGTTCCATCATCTATCGTCTCTGATTGAGATGCTCGCTTTTCTTCCCGGCTTTGGAAGGGGTTGTAGGAGACGTTCGAGACGCAGCTACGTCTGAGCACCGCATTTCACCCTCAAACTGATGGTCAGATGGAGAGGACCATTCAGAATCTTGAGGACGTTCTCCGTGCATGTGTCCTAGACTTTGGTCGTAGTTGGTAGGACCACCTACCCTTGGTGGAGTTCACCTACAACAACAGCTACCTCTCCACCATTGGGATGACACCATACGAGGCGTTGTACGGACGACCTTGCAGATCTCTTTTGTGCTGGACAGACCCTGGGGAGTCAGCACTTGTGGGACCGGAAATGGTCCAGGCCATGACAGAGAAGTTCTAGGTCATCCAGGAGCGGATGAGGACAGCTTAGAGCCGGCAGAAGTCTTATGCTGCCAGGAGGTGGAGGCCACTAGAGTTCGAGTATGGCGACCACGTCTTCTTGCGGGTCTCACCTCGACATGGATTATGGAGATTTGGCCGAGGTGGAAAGTTGTCTCCACACTTCATCGGAGCCTTCCAGGTTCTCATCAAGATTGGCAAGGTGGATTATCGCCTGGCTCTACAACCTCAGTTGCACCGGGTGCACGACGTCTTCCACGTATCTCAACTGAGGAGATACGTGCATGACCCGA
Source organism: Viscum album (assembly GCA_963277665.1). Taxonomy (NCBI): domain Eukaryota; kingdom Viridiplantae; phylum Streptophyta; class Magnoliopsida; order Santalales; family Viscaceae; genus Viscum; species Viscum album. Next base: position 144,573,263 of record OY728123.1, on the reverse strand, counting down.
CACATATCATTGACCATGGGGAGCTAGATGTTGATGATGGGGCGACTTTTGCGGAGGTCCCAGTGGAGATCGAGGATCGACAGGAGTGGGTCCAACGAGGACGATCGATCCCTCTAGTGTACATCATATGGCAGCATGGGAACCTCCAGGAGAGCACTTCTGAGTAGGAGGCTCAGATTCATTCTCAGTACCCATATTTCTTCCCTAGTTTATGATGTATCTTTACGGGGACATAAAGCCCTGAGGTGGGAGTGATGTGAAGACCCATAAAATTCAAAGAAATTTGTTTTCTTGATTTTCTTTGGAATTTTACAAGAACGCAGTATCTGACGGAACCTGATTCCGAGGCCCGGTGTGCCCAGAATCATTTTTCCAAAGTTTGGCTCGGGTACATTCAGTTAATGAACGAGCAGGTTTTTCGATCTTTTGAACCCGTGCTCTGAATCGAATTCCAAGGGCACCGATGGAATCTCAGCGCTGGTATATGCTTAGAAATTCCTTTTCCGGAGTTGCGTTTGCTCGGGTATGGGTTTTATATTTTTGGGGTTAAGTTAAGAAAATAAAATAAAGTGTTGAGACAACTTTATTTTGCTTCTCATAAATCCACTTAAAAGCCACTTAATCTAAGTTGAGTGGATATGGTGGAACCCAGAATATCCTACCCACATGATAGGATATTTTTGAGGTGGGGCCCGCATGATCCCCACCATTTCTTTTCCTCTAAGTAACGCACCCGCAAAAACCCCTTTTAATTGAAAGTCAACCTGAGTGTTTTCTTAAATTCCTAACGCCCCTATTAATTGGGTAGTTAAGTCGTTACCATTAATTCACCAAATTAATGGTTCGTTTCTTAACTTGTTTTCAAACTGTTGGCATAATAATAAAATAAGACCAACACTAATCTTTTGTGGGGGGGACTTGTTTAGAGGATTTGGAGAAATCTCTGAAGCTAGAAGATCTTCATCTTTCTTCGCAAAGAACGCGAAGAACGCCGGCCTTCGAAGAAGGGTGATGAAGAACGCCGATCCCTCGAAGATTGATGACGTGACGTCGACGATTCTTCTTTTGCAACGTTTCTTCCACGACGTTCCATCCCCGCGACAATCTTCGATCAACAACCGGTTGAGGTAGGGGATTGTGGTCCTTTTTAATTAGTTAAGAATTATTCATTTCTCAACATGGGTTTAATTGTTGCAATTAAATCTATGTGTTCTTAATCCCCGGATTTTGACTACGCGGCGTCATGTACCGCGACGACAACGATGCCCCTTCTGTGACGCGACAATCCTCTTCTACTACGACGGAAAATTCCGTGAAAACTCACGTTCGACGACGACGATGTGGTATGGGTTGTTTCATTTTAAATAATTGTGATTTAAATCCCCAGTTGTTAAATATGATTGTTGTGAGACTTTAAAAACTGCTAACGCGGTGGGTGCGGACCAACGAACAAGTCCGAACCCACCGCCTTTTCTGTTGTTATGCACGGATTGGCAGGCGACGAAAAATGGGGCCACAAGTTAATTTTTGAAGGCTTTGCAGTGAAGAACGAGTCCCGGGACGAGCACTGGCGAAGAACGCGTGCAAATCGGACCACCGGAGCGAGTCCGGTGGTCCGCGGAAGCCCCCTTCTACTGGAGGCGGCGGCCGGCACGCCGCCGGGAAGTGCCGCGGTGCGGCTGGCCGGTCCCGCGGCCGCGTGGGACCGCATACGAGGGACGCGACTTAAGCCGTGTACGAGTGTCACGGAGCGGCCCACGCGTGGGGGGCCGCGACTGCCTTGTGCGGCGCTAGCGCGCCGTCCGAGCTGCCCGGCCGGACCGCCGGCCACGGTCCCGGGTTGGGTCCACCCGGTTCGGGCCGACCTAGGGGGGGTTGGGCCAGGTCGGCCCGGCCCCAGACCCCCTGTTTTCGGCCCCTTTTCGGTCTATTGCCCATAGCTTGGGCTACAGACCTACGATAGACGCGATGTTAGCCGCGATGCGATCCATAGATCGGTATGGTCGTTTCGGTATATTACACTTATGGTTTCAGAATACTTTGGGTTTGGCTGGGTTGGTTCGTACACGAAACCAACAGGGCCCTCGGTGCGGAAATGCCCATAACTTGAGCTCCAGACGTCCGATTGACGTGCCGTCGACTTTGATGGATTCCTCTAAGTGAGATGGATCTTTTTTCTTACTCCACCTGAGGTTTGGACGTAGGTGGATTACAGTTGGATTGGTTTTGACTTAAAAACCAACCGGGCCCCTCAGACGAAAAAGCCAATAACTCTCAGACCGGGCGTCCGATTAATGCGCCGTCTGCGACGTTGAGTTCCTGTTGGCGATACAGTAATTTTGAATACATCAACTCTGGACTATGTTTTAGTTGATTTATTAGCCTCTTGGCTCATGGAGCGGTCACTCCCGAATTGGGTTGCTGTGTGCGGGAACCCTAGAGCTGGCTGCGACTGCGATGACGACGACGATTGTGCAGAGATCCTCAATGGATTCGATGACGATGACTAAATCACTCAGCGATCCTACATGGATCATTGCTACCAATCCTGTGTGGGTCTGATCCTGTGTGGGTCAGCACTCAGCGGTTTTGTGTGAGCCAACGCCTACAAATCCTGTGTTGGTCCGATCCTGTGTGGGTCATTGCGGGGGTTAGTTACCTATCGATCCTGTGTGGGTCAGACCCTTCCTGGGTTATTGCGGGGGTTAGATACCTATCGATCCTTTGTGGGTCAGACCCTTCCTGGGTCATTGCTGGGGTTATTACCTATCGATCCATTGTGGGTCTGATGGCTTAGATGAATCATTGGATATATCTGATCATCTCTATCGTCATTCAAGAAGTATATACATGTGTGAGCTGAATCCTGTTCTGCTTTCCTATGTGGATTATGTTGTGCTATCTTGTGTGGATTTACGTTTTTCTTTCCTATGTGGACTGGGTTGTACTTGAGCTCGGGTGTTGGAGCCGGACGAGAATTGATGACTTAGGTATATATATGGGCATATACCTAAGCAGTGTCGGATGTTACTTCGTGATTGTATCTTTCCTTTGTGGTCTATCCTTTGTGGATTTTGGGAGACCTTCGGGGGTCTCGAGGTCCCTACTGGGTAGCTTATACTCACCCCTAAACGGGCTATGCCCGCACTAGATTGTGTTGGATGTAGACGACGGACAGCGCTGATCGTGGTTGAGGTTTGTGGAGCAGGATGGTACCTAGAGGTGGACCACTGAGCGGGGTGTACTCGGAGCGAACGGCTGGACCAAGGAGCTATGGAGGCTATCTGTACTCTCATTTAGGTGGGACTTCTAGTGGACGGCTTGATGTTGCGGCTTTAATTTTCAGTTTTTGTTTTCCCTTTCAATTTGTACTTTACTTTCAGTTTGGGTTTGTATTCTGGCCCACTTACCTTCTGCACTTATTGTTGTACTCAATTTTTACTTAGTGTTTGTTTCTTCTGCTTTCATGCTCTGAGGTGTTTGTTTACATTGCAAAGTCAATTCCTTCCCTTTTTACTGGGATTTACGCCTTGGTGCTATTCTCCAGCCCCTGGCCTATGGAAGGCGGGTTTGGGGTAGTCACGGCACGGGCCCTGAGGACGGGTCGTGACATTAATGATTATTTATAAACTCTGTATGATTCATTACATTCAAATGGATATTAAATAAGAATCATTAACACTATATTAGATCCATTTTCAATATATGTGGATCATTTCCAAAAAATGTCAGTGTCAACATGGATCATTATGAGTAGTTTCAGCTATTCCATAAAAAGCAGTTTGTGGTAATGAAATTTTTTATAATAGTCATCTATAGTATAACATAAGGACCATTTCATAATATTTTAAGATTAATTTCTGTTCAAATTTTGGTAATAATCCAATTTGAAAACAATGTTAACCATGTCTAAAGGAAAATAATATTTTAAATGATCATGGGAGAGTAGAGAAGATCAATCCTTGTATAAAGAGGGCTTCTCTTTTATAAATTTTTGAGATTTAAACGCATGCCCTTTTTAGATTTAATTTATTTTAATTCACATCATAAGTAATATGGAAATTTTGCGAGTGCCTACTAACATAAAATAAAACCAAATAAAATAATGACACATGAGTTTCTATGAGAATTTTTAATCAACATATATTATTGATGGCATGTTTAAATTTAAAAAAGAAACATATGTATTTTTTTGAAGAATGAAAATTATGATTTATGATTACGGTCCTATATATAATGAAACATTAAAATAAAATAATTTCCCAATGTTGCCTTCATTGAAAATAAATATTCAATGTATATATATTATCATGTAGAAAATATGTCTGAAAATAAAATATATTTTAACTACATATCTAATGTGGTTTATTATTTTAAAATATAGATTCATATATAAGAAGATCATTCTTTTGAAAAAAGATTTGGAGAGTGAGATAGTTTTTTGGTTATTAGTACATCAATGTTAAATTATTATTTTTAAAAAGAATATTTTTATATTGAGAAAAAGGGAAAAGTGGATATCTCAGGAAGAACTTGAGTAGGGAAATAATAAAGGAGTATGATGATAACACTTTTACATGTAATGTGTTAATTTTCATGACATATAATGTTTTTATAAAAGGGATATATTATATTGTTATTCAAAAACCATTTCTGAATGTAGTTCACCATAGGTTATAGAGTTGTTACATTGGGATTGGTAGAGTATCCTTCCCAAACTATTGTAATACAAATAATTGATATTATTACCTACCAGTATATCAATGGACCATTGAAGTATTATAAATGGCCAAGAATATATTGGTGAAATAATTAAACAATTATATATTAGTATTTATTTGTATGAATTTTGAAATTTTGTGAAAGTGTTATAACTAAAAAAATTAGTTCATTCTTTCTAATATGATGAAAATATCATTAAAATAAAAAATGAAAACATGGAAAACATAATTCAACCAACCTCTTTGAGGGTATTATTCTACATGTTGTAACATCTACAACCCCGAATAAATTCCCCACACATTTTATTATTATAAAAATTAAAAATATAAAATTTGTGTAGTCCCAAAACATTTTATATTCACAAAATTCATATTATTAGTCTAATTTTTATCACATATGAATTTGATCTATTCTTTAATAGTGAGGGTTTTTTGAATTTTGATGCTTGGATATATAAAATAATAGAACATAAAAGATCAAAATTATTTTCCCATATAGTTCATAATTACAAGACATGTTATTAGACATATTGTTCTTACAACTATTCCCCATAACATGGGGAAATAACATATTTGAAGGGGAGATGTTAGATTCTTATTAAGTCTAAAAATAAGAGATATCGGTCAATAGTCATGAGTGATCATAAAAGGTGGATAAGGTTATGATAATATGATAATATCATTAGAAAATAATTCATAGTAATTCATAGATCATAATCCTGAATCAGGGATTTAATATTTGTGAAACATAATTCAAGAAAACTATCATGTAAAATCCTCAATAAATAGCCATGTTCTAGGATATTATATCATTGTAAAAAGGAATATGTTTTTTTAATTTACAAACCCATTGAATATATCTTCTTTTTTCAATGTGCACTTCCATTACTATCATTATAAAAACATTATGACAATAGAAATTCTATCTCAATAATATGTAACATTATATTAGGAGTAACAAACATATAGTTAAATCCATCATATATTATTATTTCATTGAAAACAATGTATAATATTAGTTTCTTAACTAATTAATCAATACCAAATGAATTGGGGGGATATAGAGAAGCCACATGTCTTTGTTGTATAATGTAACCACCCATCCATATTTTTTAATGCAACCATCAATCACATAATAATAATATATTTATATAAATCTCATAAGAAAATTAAAAAATTAATTAATACATCAATTTTTTTCGTATTGAAAATATAATAGATCTTAACAATATTTCACCATTATAATAATAAACCATCAATAGAAAGAAAAACATGGTATCATTGGATCATATCCAGATTAAATATTAATAAACATAAAAGGATATTCTTATATATGAAAATTACTTTAATTATATCTGAAAATTTTATTGAGGGAAGTACGCTTCTCATTTTGAAATAAATTTCTTAAATATAAATATGTATAAAATATTATTGAAAACATTTTCTTTTTTGATGATCCGTAGAATTATTTGAATGAATCCTTATGGGAAAAAGAATTTCTTTATGGAGGAAAAATCGTTTTTTATTATATATTAAAATATTACTTTTGTTCCCACAGTTGATAAAAATAAAAAATAACCACAATAGAAAAATTAAAATATGAATCCTATAAATCATTTTAAAACAATGTAACCATTTGTTTAAAATGAATTTAGAAAATATTTATATAATACTGAAACCATTTTGGAAAACATTTTTAAAGGAAATATTGGCATGGGATAAAATATTCTTGGTCAAATAATTAAATCAAATCACTTTTCTATAAAATAATTTGATTGGTATATTGAGAAAACAAGGTAGAAAAACATGGAAGTAAAACAAGTAATATTTAGAAGTAAAAATTTGATAATAAATTACATAAGTCATATGAGAGATAGATTAAATTATTTCATCATCTAAAATTAAGTATAAATAATCAAAGTAATAAGTATATTATAACGTAACCCATAATACATTAGAAATATTGGATTCATTACTCCCATGAAGGAAGTAACATAAAATGAAAGATTACATAACATGAACATAAGTATATCTGTAAAACAAAATATCAACTGAGACGTTAATACACATAATAAAACAATATAGCTGTAGATCATAACATATATTCTAAAGAAGATAATTTTTAGATTATAAACCATTACAACATTGATATCATTTGAATACACACCCCATAGAGGAAATAAATATATTTTTTAATTTATATAAAAATAATTTACATGGATCCATGTCATAACTTTTTAATGTATCACTAAATGAACTCAAAAAAGATGGAAAACATCAAACATGTCAAAAAATTTGAAAAAAGAACCCCTATCACTTTAGTAATTATTAAATCGAATTTCAATCGATTATTGAATATCATATGGATCTTCAAATCCACTGAATTAAATTATTGTGGGTGAAAAAATTAATTGGGGTTCATATATAAACCATATAAAAAATAATTTTTTGGATAATATTAAATCATGTCTTAATGACTAGAAAATTGATATGAAACTTTAATTTCATATAAGACATGATTCGTATGCTGTCTAATGGCCTACATAATAAATTTATAATTATTATAATTGAGTTACCGAATCAAATTAAAACATATAATACCATATAATATCAACTTATATCTTTTCAATATGCGTTTATTAGTTATTTTATATTAAAACAATCCATACACGTGTTAAAAACATAATTTTGGATAATGTTTTAATTTGAAAAATTTGGAAATTACACTATGATCATGTTTTATAAATATTTATAATTTAATTAATGACATAAATACCATATATATTAATTATGTAATTATTTATTAATTTTCATATTATGTGGTGATAATAAATAAATTACATCTCATTGGGGATATGGGAATCTAGATGTAAACATGAGTGGTGTTTCCCCTTTACTATGGATGAATAAACATAAGTAAATGAAAAGTACCCTTTAATGAATAATTATTATACTATATATATGAAATATTCTCATAAATATATCCTTTATATTATCAAATTTAATCAAAAATGAAAGAAAAACATTGATTCATGGATGTTGTAGTCCACACATATGCACATGTGACGTTATCATGTAGCAATAGAATTTTTGTTAATAAGTTAAAATGATATTATAATTAATAATGAATAATTAACTTTTAAATATAATATATAAATATAAAATCCATCATTATAACCTCTTATTAATGTTGGTGATAGAAAAATATTAATATCACTATGTGAATATAATAGTATGCACATATTCATGATTGATAAATTTATTTATCATTTTATAAGGAATTTGTGCTAAATGGTTGTGAAATAATAATAATAATAATAATTTATATTTATAAAACAATATTCATCATGATTATATGGACACCATAATTTTATAAATCATTTAATATTAAATAAAATTAGAAAATCTTGGGTAAGATTTATGCCTCTTCTATAAGATACCCCTTTGGCATACACCATATTCCATGAAGGATTAGTCTTAGAGAAAGAAAAGAAGATAAAGGATAAAAATAATTATTCAAGGATGGTTTAATAATACAATTTTATTTACATATTAGGCTCCAATGTTGTGAATAATACGGGATAGTAGGTTCCCATTTGTAAGTGACGGGAGGGACAAATATGGAATTTCATAAAAGATTTCAATTATATAAGCTTACTTTCATTGAAAATTGGATAAAAATGAATGCGGATTAAAATAAATGGTAACATTATGTATAAATATTCTACAAACATAAGAATTAGACATATGTTAATGTAAATAATACCCTTATATATTGATTTATCCTCTTTGTAAAACAATTTTAACTTTATCCATTGTAACAAAACATATTTGTTTTGACTATTCATTATGAATTTTTTTACATTATTAAATTATATAAATTATTCATATTAAAATATATTTATCATATTTTATTCCTATAAGTGGGAAATTTTAAATTTAAATAGTAATGAAAACTGTAACAAAAACCGATTTTTAAAAAATATATTTTAAAGAATAAATTTATTTTATATACTTTCACATCCTTGAAATATCCAAAAAATGAATTTTAAAATATATTATTGAATATATGTTTTTTTATTTTATTAAAACCATTATTAAATATATATAAATTTAATTAATTAAGATAAAAACAAATACATACTAATTTTTTAGAAAACTATGTTTTGATGCCAAAAATATGAATATGCCAAATTCAAGTATAATGATGATGAATATGATTCTATTTATATTATTTCCAACTAAATTTATATTTTATTGCTTTAATGATCAAAATAAATGAATATTTATAATTTTACATGAAACTAAATGGAATTGATTTATAAAAAATTATATTTTTCATTAATCTAATAAATAAACATTTGTATAAAAATCATAAAAATCATCCTAATATAACAATGATATTATGAAATATTATAAGATATTAAATTACTCAAATAATATTTCAAAAAATTACAGAAATAAATTATAATTTATTTTCATGTAAAATGAAATTTTTTTTCAAAAAAATATAGTTTTGAAACAAAATATGATACTATTAAATACTGAGTACCTGTTATTTGTGGATTAGTTAATAAATTATAATTATTTAGATCATTATACATGTTTTTAATAATGTGATCATTACAATTTATACCTTCTAATTAAAAAGCTATATTGTAATGGTTCAGCATATCATGATTCATTTAAAGCAATGGTTTCATGTGATGAATTTTATCATACACGAGTTATTTATTTAAAGAAACAATTATTCTAAAATGTTAATGTGTCACATTCTCCCCCTTAAATAAAATTTATTCAGAAAAAAATTATTATGTAAATCAATGGATATATGATTGAAAATACCTTCATTCAAATACCACATTGTATAATGGACCAATAAAAATTCCACTGAAATGGGGAAGTGGGAAAAACAATGGTTACCAAATCTTACTCATAACATGGTTAAAAAATAATTATAAAATTACTATGAAGTAAACATATGGATACTAGTTAGGAATATAATTTCTAAATCATAATAGATAGTGATAGAGAATAGAATCATATGAATGTTATTGATCATAACACCATAAAACTGTGGTGGGTGAAAATGATCATATACTACTTAGAAATAGTTATCATACAGAATAAAATTTCATATTCATGTTCCTCTTTCTAATATTTATGTATTTATTTTACCATGGAATAAGAAAATTGATATTTGATTTATTTGTATTTCATGCTTATAATTTCATTATTTGGTAGTTCTTTGATGAATTTCTACTCACATCACATCACATACTGCATGAAATTAATAATAAATATGAATGTTACAATCTCAAAGAACTAAATTTATCTTTTATTTTATTATAATATACATAAATTAATAAAAAACCATCCATTATCTCTCTATATATTTACCTAACAAAAAAGGATATCATTAGTTATATAATGTGGAAAAATAATCATTCGACGAAATAAAATATTCATCTCTATAAACATAACAATACCACCAAAAGATGAATTTGAACAATTACTTAAATAGTTAATCTTAAAACTCTTATAGTATATGTCTAACTAAACTCAAAACCCAAAAAAATATAAACGTCTAGATAAAATATTTATTGAAGATATAAATTATCATTTATCCTTAATCAATATAAATTATCTCATCATATCACATATAACTCATGTGAATACCATTACAATATACACTCTTAAAACATGATATAAGGATAATCACCATAAAACATAAATAAATACAAATATGATTATAAAAAATTTATTTTATAGATATTCTTTAAATAAAATCATATACTATCACATATATTCCATATATCAAAAAATGTAATAAAATTCATCGAAGGTAACTGAAATCACATTCTCATTAATTCAATAATAAAATTATGTCCTAATAATAATATCCAAATTACATTTTAGTTGTCTATCAATGGCTTATCCTAATTAAAAAAATCATCTCAATCATAGGAACATATTAATTTTTATTTGTCCCTCAATCGTGTGTTTTCAAAAAATATCTCCTTACCACTAAATCACTTTTCAGGATTATCATTTCCATTCATCATATGCCTAAAAATCCATGAATAAAAACTTATATGGAAAAATAAATATATGATTCAATATTCTTACAACTATAATATCATTAATAAAAAACATCTAAAATATAATTTCAATACCCCAATATGAAAAATCATTACTTTTTCCATTTCAATGAATACCATAGAGTATTTCATTAGTTGTTCAAGGAGTCATCCCTTAGATTAGTGAATTGGATCGAATAATTTCAAATGTTCCCCAAAACTATGAAATTGAATAAATGGAACCTTATGATATAGGTCATTTCCCCCTATAGAATTATTCATTTTTACAAAAAAATTACATATTATTTATCTTTATATTCCAAAGTTAATGCATATTTTTACTCTATTAAGTCATTTTTTAGTACCCTTAGGGTTTTGTATGTTAGCCTTTATTTATGAATTTTATGTATGTAAAGTGTATAAGTTATTTTTAAGAAGGCGTAGAGACCATTTTAGAATTTTTAGGGATTTTTTTATTGGTGCACAGGTGGTGCACGGTTTTTGGGAAAATGTGAAACAATTTCATGAAACCATGTACAGTGATATTAGAGCTAAAGGGGATGTTAATTGTTTGTGTAAAATTTAATTAAACCACCAATAATATAAGAATAAACCTTCTTCATTGAAAAGGGGATTTGGTTAGTTTTAGGTAGTTATTTTTGTATTGTTAGGGCATTGTTTAGAGACAGCGTGAGTAGACCATGTGAGGGTCATCCTAATGTCAGTGGATAATGGACAATTAGTGCACGGTTTGCCTAACCTTGTTACAAAACTGTGAACATGGTCAAACATAGATCCTTAAAAGTGGATCTTGGTCATTTTAAGGTTCTAAACACTCGTGTTTTCCTAAAAAATCCCTAATATAGGATTTTCTTCCCCAAGGGTCATGAATAATTCCCACATCGATCTATATGCAATATAAAGGCTTCCCATGGTGATTAAAGCTAATTTTTCTTGGGATGTGTTCGTTATTCATCATTATTCAGGCGTTTCTTAGATCTAAATCATCTCTAATATTATTATCATTGATATATTCTTATTGTTAGTAGATATGTGGTTTTGGATGCCAAATGTTTTTAGATTTTTTATTTTGTATGATAGGGGAAGAGATTTAAGGAGGTTTCATGGGGAGCCAACCCATTCTAAGGATGTTATTCATGTGGTTGGTCATTTTTTCCAAAAATCGCAAGGGATGTGGCTACACTTTCGACTCCACTTTCTGTATTTAAATTCCTTAGTTTCAAATTTATTTAATTGACTAAAATTGATTGTGAAATTTTCTTGAAAACCATGGTATAAATCTTCTTTAGTTTTGATTTATGGTGTCTGGAAAAATTGTGAAATTTTAATGAATTACAATGAGAAGTGATTTAGTTTTATTATTTTAAAATATATATTTTCAAACAATAACTTTTCTATATTTTTGAATTGGTTTGATGGACAATGTTGTTCAATAAAATATTTTTTATTGATATTGTTTTGGATTGTTGGTATTATAATAGTATTTGGGCATATTTGGTATAGTTATTCATATTTCATTTTTATAGACTGGTTAAAATAAGAAATTGTCCTTGGTGCCAAAGGCGTAATTGAACATGGGAAATAATTACCTTGTGATGAAATTGTAGATTTACAAGAGACTGTTTGTGATAATGGAACAATCATAACGAAGCATGCATGGTTTGTAATGTGAATATGTGGAATGGATTGGTTAGGGCAAATTGAAATTGTGAAATTGTTTTAAAAAATGGTTTTATTGTTTTCTTGAAAATAAATTTTTCTTTAAAATTGGTTCATATTGAAATTTTCTATATATGGTTATAAATTGTTTTTGAAGTTTTTATATTGGGTTATAATTTATTTTATAATTTGTATATATTTGGTTATAAACCATTTCAGAAGTTTTTTTATATTAACTTCTTTTATAAATGCTCCTAACTCTTCAATCCCAGTGGCGTGTGAAGGTATTTCATTATAGAAAACCTACGATGTTTTAGTAATCACCCATGATTTGTTCCTTTTCTACTTTAACATATTTTATAAACCAGGATTGGAGAAATGGAAAAGTATCACATGTCTTTAGCACAAAATTGTGATACTTGGGTTGTTTGGTGAAGTCTGAGCATATTGGATGTTGAGCATGATTTGTTTTTGTTTTCAAAGATTCTGGTTATTTTTTCTTCCACAGTTTACTTTGATGTTAATGTTTTCCTCTATGGAACATTATTTTAGTAGGAATTGGGTATATGACATGTTGAGTTGTCATTCATGGTTGTCAGGCATCATATAGAGATTTTTTTTATTTTGGAATTCTCCGTTAGTTGTTTTGGTCATTAAGGTAAAATCTTCTCCCACATATTTAATGAATACCTTCACCCTATATTTATAGTATTTACAATCATGGGGATGTTTCTTAAGGAAAATTATCATCCTAACACCTTCTCAAGCCAATGAGGATATGGTGTTATTTTTTAAATGGTAATAGTTTGTTATGTCCAAAGTCAATTTAAGAAGAATGGAAACATCAGTCTTGGAGTATAATAAATTCCTATCTATTCCTTGGGGTTTTATAGAAAAGAGTAGGATTTTTAGGACTCTAAATGTAGAGCATTAAAATATTTAGCTGACATTTTTATAATGATCTTCAAGGTACCAGGGAGTTGGTTACATTAGTGTTTTGGAGAATCATATAGGTTTGAAATCTCATAATCGTGGTTTTTGGCAATAAAATGAGAATAAAATGCATTAGATGAATGACATACCATTAGGAGTGCATACATCAATTCGAATAATGATTTGTGATTTAGTGAAAATGTTCAAATTTCATAATTTTGTATAATGTTATCAAATGAATGATTTTGAAAAATAGTATAGATGTGGTATTTTAAAAATTATATGATTTTCAAAATCTAGTTGAACATTTTCAGAAAATGGTTGATCATGGAAATAGTAAATTTGGAAATCAAAGTTGTGATAGTTCATGTGATATAATTTTATATGATATTATTTTTGTTACTAGAGTGTGATATATATGGAGTTTTTTTATAGAAAATGGAATACTACAGGTATCATAGAAACCAACTAGAAAAAGATATAGATAATGTGGTTGCACCTGAGCTATAGGTGAACCAACACCTGGATCAATGTATCAAAAATTCATTAAATGAAATTGATATAGTGATCTGGAGGGATGCACCATAACAGGTGGATCGTTCTGTCTACATCCCGAAACAAAATCTACTCATCATAATAGGGTGACATTGAATTGGAAAGTGTACAATAATGGAGGAATCAGATAAATAATGTCTTTCATTTTGTCGATACACTAGAATAGATAATATTCAAACCATAAACATATATGGTGGAGGATATTGAATTCTATGGGTGGGATCTTTCATTGAAGGCTTTAGTGGAGAGAGGCCTTGGTTCGGATAATTTTGAAGAAATGTTCGACAAAAAATTCTATCCTCACATGTTCATGATCCAGATAATGATAGACATCTTAATCCTGAAGTAGGAAAATAACTATGTCACCATGTTTGCTGCTAAATTCATGAATTAATCTTCTATGCACCAGAAATTCATGCCAGTGCGTCATTGAAGCACACATCTTTTAATCATGTCCAAGACATGAAATTTTATCAAAGATTGTTTTTCATTGTATTATCATCAATACATAGATGGTCAATAGATCAATGGAGGCTAAAAGGGAAATATTAGGATCCATGGGAGGGGGAAGTATGTTGATAACCATGGGAGATGATGGGAATTCTACTTTTGGGAGCTTGTAGAAGAGGGACACACACTTCCAACTAGGAGTGGAAATCATAATCACAGAGTAGGATTAGTGAATCTTCCTCTAAGAACCACGAAAAAATAGGGATGTTTCTAATGTGGTTCCATAGACCACATGAGGATAGAGTGTAAAACAACACCAAGATCATGCCAATATTTAATAAATATGGGACATCTTACGTTCTTTTTTCTCAGTTCTATCAGTTCAGGTGTTAGAGACACTTCTCAAGTGTCGCAGGCATCACATGCTCCGATGTGGTGAGGGAAAAATAATTTGTCATTTTAGAAGAATTTTTCTAGCAATGGTGATTATATAAATACAATGACTCATTAGGCAAGAATATCTCAAAAAGGAATAAATGTGGAATGTACAATGATGAAGTAATTTTATGGAGCTGAGAAGGTGATTGTGGATGATCAGGATGGACCATATATGGTGATAGGTACATTTATTTTCAATTACACCATTCTGAAAGTGTTGTTTCATACTAATGCATCCCATTAATTCAATGATTCTCATTCTAAATATATTTTATATTTAAAAAATTAGATGATTCCTTCTTTGATTAAACTACAAACTCGTCTTGCTCAATGAGAATGTCAAGCCATTATATGTAGAGGATATTATATAAATTTTGATGGAGCTATGCCGAGATGGGATTTATCAGTGTTAGAGATGAATATTTATGATATAATACAAGGTTTGAATTGGATGAAAACTTTCAAGGCTCACATTGACTGTAATAACTGAACTATTAATTTAAAGAAAAAGTCTGTTATTGAGCATCTTTTTAGAGGATAATGGTTTATAAAGATAAGTGAAATGGGCGTATTGGAACCATTATTGGAAAAATATCTCCCTAGTTGACAGAATTGACATTGGCATCATTGGTAGAGATCGAGGTTGAGAGATTCCCCACAAACAAGGATCAATTAACACATATCATTCCCAATAAATTCTTAGGGTTACCCTAGGTAAGGGAAGTAGAGTGTGCAATTGTTCTCTTTATGGGGACAAATAAAATATATATTCACACTAATCTAAGGGAACCAAACAAATTAAGGGAACTAATGGTACATTTTTAAGAGCAATAATGTAAGGGTTTCATTTAGCTGAAGATATCTCCAGGGGAAGCACCATTCCTATTCATAAACAAAGCTGATAGAAACTATAAGGCTGTGTTTGGCTTATCATAAGCTTAAACAATATTCAATACTGAATAGATATTCACTTTTAAAAATTTTTGAATAGTTTGATCAATTGAGGGGACCGTAGTGGTTCTCCAAAACTGATCGGCGATTTGGATATCAATAATTACATGTTCGGAAGGATGTTATTCCAAAATAATTTTTCAGAAGAATATAGAGCCATTATCAATATTTGGTAATTCCTTTTGGACTTACGAATTCTCCAAAAAAAATTATTGAATTAATGAATCATATATTTCATAGTTATCATGAATCTTTTGTTGGGTTATTTTTGGTTGAAATATTAGTGTATTCAAAGACAAGTGATGAGAAAGGGAAGTATATGGATATAGTGTTGTAAATCTTTAAGGAACATATTTTTTGTGCCAAATTATCAATTTTTTTATTCTTTGTTACAAGTGGGTTTCTTCCTCTTTCATGTGATTTGTGAAAAAGGCATTTTTGTTGATCCATAAAAGATAAAAATTATTACCTATTGTCAACCTCCAAAGAATATCATTATGATACTGAGCTTTCATGGTCTAGCTATTTTTTTCTAATGCTTATTTTGTGATTTTTCACCGCTAGACATTCCAGTGATAGGTATGATAGAATAGAATGTTCCATTCCAAAGGACTGAGGAATAATAGATGTTTGTTGAGGATATAAAAATTTTCTTGACATCAACACCTATTACGGTACTACGAGAATCATAATAAGGGTAAGTTGGGTAGTTTGATGCTTTAGGATCTATGTTGGGGTGCATTATCATGCAAGGAGATCATTATATTTATTATGGCTTTGAGGGAGTTTAGGGTGCACGATAAAAAGAACCCAACATATGATTTGGAGTTAGTTGTAGTGGTACATTACTTGAAGTCCGGGCGTCATTATCTATTTAGTGATAAATTTTTTATGTTCACTGATCATAAGGGCTGAAAGCATATTTTCAAAAAATTGGATTTGAATATGAGTCAATGAAGATCGATGTAGTATCTCTAAATATTATATTTTGACTCGATGTATACAATAGGTAAAAGTAATTTGTGGAATATTTATTAATCATATTTTAATATTTTCAACTGGAAAAAGAATCGATGGACGAGTAGCTATTGATGTGGGCCCTACTAATATGCATGTGCAATTTGATGACTGAGGTTATGTTTCATATTTCTTCACAGTTTCAATGGTTTATTATTTTATGAATATTGTAATGAAGGAATAGATATCTGATACTTAATGCATGGAAATTAGTTAATAACTCAATTGTGGGGAGAGAATAGAGCGTTAGAGGATTCATAGATGTCCAGTGCTCTTCTTTACGAATTATATTGTTGTACATATGGATTTTCAAGAGAAAATTCTCAATGTTTATCAACATTCAAGATGATTTGTACATGTAGTGATACTTAAAATGTATGTGCCATTGAAAGCATAGTTCAAGTGGAATGGTATGAAATTGAAAGTGGATGAGTTCATTTCAACAAGATTAACTTTCCATGAATTTAAGGAAGTTCATCAGGGACCAGCAAGTATGTTCCCTTGTATACCTATTTTAGTGTGTAAATGGAAGCATATTGATATGTATTTTGTAATAGGTCTCCCAAGAACAGTACATAAGCATGAAAACATATGGGTGATAGTGGACCAACTAACCATGTCATCTAATTTCATCGCTATTTGTGAAACTCCAATGGTGGTGGATCTATCCAAAATCAATATCCGAGAAGAGGTAATAAGACATGAAATACCAATTTCAATCATATCAAATAGATATCCTTAGTACATGACACATTTCTAGAAATCTATACAGGAATCCCTAAGGACTCTGTTGACTATGAGTATGGTGAATCATCCTCGTATGGATGGGAAATCATAAAGGATGATAAAAACATGGGAAGACATGTTGTGATCTTTTGTAATGAATTTTGAAGGCACATAAGAAGGAAACATTCCATTGGTTGAGGTATCATATAAATATTTCTATCAATCCACAATACATATGGATTATTTTGAAGAATATTATGGGTTTCCTTATAGTTATCAACTTTTCTGGTGGAAATAGGTGAGACTTCACTAGTTGGGGCAGGCCTTGTACTAGAAACAACAAAAAATATTCAGTTGATCTAAATGCTGATGGAGATGCCACAGAGTCATCCGAAATCAATGGCATATCATCATATATCACCATTTTCCATTGCAACGTTGATATTGTGTTCTTGAGGATTTCCCAAACGCATGTATATCATCATTTTTTAATAATTTCAAGTTATCTCATCAATACATATATCATTTTGAGACACTAGAATGAGATTGAGATGTGGTATATTGATTTTATTTTCCACCAGGGTTTAGTATGGTGCACAATGTGTTTCACCTATCTCAATTGAAAAATTATCAACTTGATCCTCACCATGTAATCAGATGGGGTCACATTTATGTAGATCCAAATGTTTCATTAGTACATATCCCTATGAAGACTGTGTATTGTAAACACAATGTATTCGTTAGAAAATAAGCATACTAGTATACATTTTTTTGAAACATGGTCATTTTCATGAAGTGTCTTGGGAACAAGAGAATGAAATGAAAGAGTTATGGATGGTACTCATTTGATGAAATGATGGTTTTCTAATTTATAGGGACAGACGAACCAATGATGGGGAGAATTTAGTGCCCCATGTTTCAAGTTTCTAACCATTTATTTTGGAATTTTATGTATGTATGGTATATGGGTTATTTTTTGGGAAGGGTTTAGGACCTTGTGGAAAGTTTTGGGGGATTTCCTACGTGTGAACGTGTGGTCTCTGTTTATGGAAACCATGAAACACTTTCAAGAATCTAGGAACAATGATACATGGGATAATTTAGATGCACATTGGCTACATATGGTTTATCCAATCAATGTGGAATATAAAGAGAAACCAAGTACATTGAAAAAGGGATTTGGTCATTTTTCGGTAGTGGATTTGGAACTAGTGGCACATGGTTTGGATACCTTGTGAGTGTACCATGAGTGGAAAATCCTCATGGTAGTGGGTAACACATGGACACCACAAGGTTTTCTGAACCATGTGACAAAACTGTCCACAAGGTCAATCATAGATCCTTAAAAATAAGATCTTTGTCATCTTAAGGTTTTAACCACTCATTTATTCCCAAAAAAACCCAAACATGGTATTGTGTTTCATTAAAGGCCATATAAGGTTCTACCATTGATCCATCGGATGTTTGAAGGCTTCTCTTTGTGATTAGAAGTCGATTCTTCATGTTATGTGTTCATTCTTCATCGTTCTTGTTTCGTTTCATAGATATACTTCTTAATTTCTCTTGGTTTCATATATCTACAACTATTTTCAGTATATTTCAGGTTGTGTATTCCAAATAAGTTTTGATTATCATTTTATATCATATGGGAAGACATATAAGGTGCGTTTAGGTATATTCAACCTGATTTTGGTTTGTTTTTCATTCTATTTACCATTTTCTCAAAAAATCTCAATGTAGGTGGCTTTAGTATTGACTCCTCTTACTATAATAGATTGGATTAGATTTATATTTTTTATTTATTGAAATTTAATGTGAAATCATTGTGAAAATCATGATAGAAATCCTCATTAGTGTTGATTTATGGTTTTTGGTGAAATTTTGGGGCAATGTGATTTTGGTTCTTGATTTTATAATGGTGATTTTAAAATAACAACATCCTCAGTTGTTGAAATTATTTTTTGAGGAATGGTATTCAATAAAAATATTTTTTTATTGAAATGTTTTTGGATTGTTTGAATTGGAAATGTTTTATTTCATAAATAGTATAGGTGTTTATATTGTATTTATTAGGCTTGGTTGAAATATGACTTTGTGCTCGGTTCCCAAGGAATAATGGATAATTGGAAATAATTACCACGGGATGACAAGGAATATAGATGATAGACCTCTCATAATCATGGAGTTGTCCTAAAATATTATGAACGATTGGTAGTGTGAATATGTGGAATGGATTGATTATGGGAAATGTGACTTGTGAAATGGTTTTAAATCATGGTTTGGTTGTTTCATGAAAATAATAATTGATGGAATATTGGGTTATATAGAACATTGTTATGTATGGTTATAAACTATTTTATAAGTTGTTTATATTTGGTTATAAATTATTTTAGAAAAATTTTAAATTGGGTTATAATCTTCTGTGGAAATGTTTTTTATAAACCATTTTATATAAATGTTTCTAACTCTTCTATCATTGTTGAATTGATAGAGAAGTCAATGGGGAAAACCTAATGAGTTTTAGTAATCACCCCTTATCTTTCACATTAATTATTTTCCATATGTTATCATCTCAAACATGGAAAAAGGTAATGTATCATTCATTTTAACAGTACATCCTGAAACATGGGATTCATGGTGATGTTGGGGCACTGAGCTTTTGTAGCATGGAGTCCTATAGTTGTTTTATAGTATCTTTATTCTATATTCATTTTTTTCTTTGATTTTTTCATCTTTTACTATGGAACATTATTTTATTAAGATTTTTATATATGAAATGTTAAGTTGTATTTAATGGTTATAATGCATCAAATAGTGTTATTCATGGTCATGAATTGTTTTTAAGTTTCATAATTCATTATGGGAAAATATTCCCTTATGTGTTTAAGGAATCCCTTTAGCATTTATTTCTAGACTTTTTCCCCTTGGGGTTGAAAAAGTAGCATCCTCTAATATTCTCAATACAATGTTTAGATGGATGGATGCTACATATTTTCCCGAGCAATTTATCCCAAATTCATGACATTTAAAAAAGTCGAATCCTCATTCCTTCATAAAATTCATGAAATATAAATTTTCAATTATCAGGATCATTTAAAAACTCACCTATGTTCTGGTTGATAATCATATAAAGAGAAAATAGTTAAGAATAATCAATAGAATTTAAATTTGGTCTTGCATCCCATTTTTTACTCATAATAAAAATCATCCCATCATTCATCACTTTCATTGTTAACATGATTCCTTTAGGTTCCATCCAATAATTAAATCCCAAATCACTGTGTGGAAATAATTAAGTACCAATAATATAATTATGAAAAGTAGTAAATATGATATCTAAACCATAAAACACTATTTTAACCCTATAACCCCAATTTTTTTAACCTAGGCCATATGTGGTTGTAATCTATTCAAATACTTTATAATGGTTTATAATGATCATGTGAATTGATCCAAGAATATCCCCTAGAGTTTCAACCAAGGACTTATTTAAGGGAACATTCCCTAGGCATCTGAATAATGGTCATGATATACTCAACCAACTCTTTTAAGGGTTATCAACACAACCTAAATCCTTCTCAATCCCACATCCAATTATAGTGTCTATTCAGGGATTTAGTTTCATAGGTAAATCAAACTCCTTTATTAATCATAACCATTGATGTTATCCTATAAATATGATTAACATAAGGAATTTCATTAATGTTTTCACAAAATTGTTTCTAAAAAATTACAAAACCTTTATGTTATACAAAATATGGAAACCAGAAAAACAATTATAGAAATACTACATCATATTAGATGAATATTCATTACTTATCAATGATATCCAATCAAGAACCATAATATTTTAGTTTCTTTGGAATCTTTTATACAAAAATAATAGATATATCAAATATCAACATTGTTTCCCATCATGTTCTTCACATAAATCCCCCATCATGAAAATATAACACATAAAAATCATTATAAT
Source organism: Viscum album (assembly GCA_963277665.1). Classification (NCBI taxonomy): domain Eukaryota; kingdom Viridiplantae; phylum Streptophyta; class Magnoliopsida; order Santalales; family Viscaceae; genus Viscum; species Viscum album. Next base: position 144,551,739 of record OY728123.1, on the reverse strand, counting down.
CTAGTGAAAGAACACATCTAAAATGGTGAGATCCGAGGAACAATAAGAATAAATATAAGATATACCAATCAAAAATCTTTTATATGAATAAGATAAGAATACAGTTATGATTATATGATATTCACATTTGGAAATTGTACCAAAAAAATCAAATATTTTAAACATTCTTTGAAGGAATCTTTATTAATCAACATACATATGAAATTATTGTTTTGAATCATGAATAATTGATAATGATCCATGAGAACGTATCATAAAAATTACATATAAGTTTGTGTCACACACACGATTATAGTAATATCACATCCTTATTCATGGTTCACTCCAAAATTAATCATTTTGGAAGAGTTCCCATAACTAAAAGGAATACTATGTCAGTTTCAAAAACATCTTAAGAAGAGTTTATATCAAGTTAAACTTTTCATTTCTTAGGAGTGATAGGCTACTTTGTTATATAATCAATGCCAATGGGTGAGTCACTCTCTGAAATTTGTTTTCTGTTATTTAATTTTTTATATTTAGTCTCTTATACGAATTAGTATATTGATTATATTATTATATTTTCCTATTGATATGTAAGTATATGAATGATGATAAAGATGATAAATGATATATCTACTAGGAACACTCCATAAAAAGTGTATCTAATCCCTTATATGATAGTAATTGACCACTACAATGATTTTTTACTATAATTTGAGACAAAAATATATTGGGGTGTCTTGAAAGATATCATTAGAAAAAATATATTACCTATACATAGGAGAGGGGATGTATAAAATACTCATACAATAAATGGAAAATTCATTTTTCCAAAATTTCATATCTATGCTAGTTGTTTATACTACCTGAGAATATAGACCTCAAATTTATTCAATAAATTTATAACACCAATAATTTATTCCCCTAGATGATTCTTCTATAAGTTGTCACATTTATTCTTTTTTCCACTTTATTATTCTTCACAATGATACATGAAAAATAGTAGAAAAAAACATCCTCCATATTAATTATATATTCCTATATATCCTTTATTATATGTTCTATTATGTATGTCTGGTGTTTTTTTTATGGGATTATTAAACATATCATCTTTATAATCATAATAACAAATAGAAAACATATCTTCCATAATTATTCATATGATTAGAATAATGTACACTCAATACTTATATCTAATCTACATATCAGATGCATTTCATCAAGAAGTTGTTTGGTGGATCCTACATATATTTTTTCAAGCACAAATATTTATATAGAATAACATGTATGATAATTATTTTCTAGTGGAATTTCATCGGATATATTCTTCTTCCTCTCCCTTCTTCTATAAATAACCACATGACATGGATTTTCAATCTAGATTCAGCATAATACTTCTTATACATTTCTTCACCAAGTGATTTACTATTGTTTAGTTCTTTTGAACCATCTGATACAAAATGCTCCATCTAGTTATCCTTCATTCTAAAAATAAAAAAAAATGATAATATTTGTCACAAAAGATTTCCAAAACTTTTTGACATAGAGAATTCATTAACAATTTCACTTTTATACAAATGAACAGTGTTCCTAACACCTTTTCTATACAATTTAAATCCATTATGTTAATTAATATTCATGTATAACTACATGAATTCATATATATTTTTCTTCTCAACTCAAAAATGAATTCTGAATTGCCCATTAATTTAAATTTCATTAGAACACTTCTAAATTATTTAGGAACATTATAGAAGTTAATAAAAATCATCAAATTTCAATATGTTTCATAGATTTTAAATTTCCCTTCATGATTATTGAAACATTGAATGATAATGTAGGAAAATCAATATTTATAAAAAATTTTAAAAAAATTAATGTTTGTAGCACATTCTATCTGGAAAATATCCACAATATTCTGTATTCATCAGGAATTGTAGTAAGATATTATATTACAAAATTAATAGGAACAAATTAAAATATTTTTGAAATAACTTATACTAAAAACTAGGAATTTTTTAAAACTCTCAACTAATAATTATTTTTTAATCAGCACCTTGATATTTTATTCTACAAACATTCATTGGGATAATTATATGATCGATGGGTTTATAAATTCTTATCATTTTCTTAGAACTAATTATTCATCAAAAATCTTCCCATTTTTTTATAATTACACTTTTTGTAATACTCTAGCTGATAAAACTGCTCAGAAACATCTTAAATTTTTTTTCAATAATCTTTCAGTGAAACGTCATTTTTATAAAACATCACTGAATCATTTTCCTAATGAAATTATTATTATTTAACTTATTATCATCTATATTATGGAGTATTATATTTCTCTTATATAAAATTGTATCTAGTTTTTTCAATCTATATGATATTTAGAGATAACATATCTATATAAACATATTATTACATGATTTTATGAACAATAATACATCAAATAACAACAATGTATAGTAATTCCCATTAACTTTGGGTGATTAGGTACATTTAATTGGAATCATTGAACAAGAATAAAACAATTCTTTATTACTATTCTATAAATATCATTTAACTAAATTTGTTTTCCTATATTTTAATATGGTATCTTCTGGAATACATAGACAAAGGGGATGAGATAAAAATTTCATCAAGGTAATAAACATTATAATAAAGAATAAAACATGTGTTATAAGGCATACCATGATAACATAAATATTACAGAACATGAATAATCATATGGAAACACAAAATATAGAAGTTGGAATCATATAATTACCAAAAATCAGAATTTCATAGAGATACATAACATGAGATAATCATGAGTCATTGTTAGCATCAAAATCTATATCAAATGTCGATCACAGACCCACAATATATTAGGTTATATCCCTAATCCAATTCAAAAATGATAATGATACAAAGCATTACCCAATGCATTAGAGAACCATCGAGGTTCACCCAACCTAAAATTTTCATGCATATGTGAATCACATTATGAATCTAACATTTGAATGAAACATAATTGTAACCCACCGAATGAAATTAGAATAGTAATATTGTTGTATGGAATAACCAATGGGTATATCATAATGGTGTACAAGAATAAATATATTTCAATCCAAATTATACTTTTTAAAAGGAAATTATACATAAATCATGATAAATGTTGTCCACCTAAAGTGAAAACATGTAAAAAGTTTGTTTAATAATATTTAGAAATGATCCACATTAGCGTGGTTTTTAGGGGAAATATTAATGTGTATTTACATTAGAAAAGGAAAAATTTTCTTATTTAGAAAAGAAAATAAAAATGTTATTTTATAATTGTTCAATTAATACTCATATAAAAATAATTTTGTATTAAAATAGATTATTGGTTTTACTTTAAAATGGGTAAAAATTTGGTAAGTTCCCATTAATTTGGTTTTCTTATCTGGAGGAATTTATAATATAGCCTTATAAAATATGTATTTCCCCAAAACATTATGATGAATTTATCAAGATATATATGGTTGGATCATATATATATATAATTTTTAATAATTATATAAAAATAAATTATATTAAATTTTTTTAAAGGGAGAGAATGCGTATCTTGGTGGAAAAAAATAATGTTCATAGAGATCTCTTACCTTATGTATGAATATGTGATGAACACTCACATAATTTACTAGATAATAAAATTAGTTATTTTAATTACATAATTTAGAAAATTATCCCAATATATTTTATTTAATAATATTTTATTTAGGTTATTTATGGCTATTTCGATGAGTTCTAATGTTTATTTTTGTCATTCCAAGAGTGTTTGTAACTATGTTTTCATGGTCAGTTTAATTATGAATGATTATGGATGCTCTTGTCAAATGTAATAAAAAATCCTAAAGTGGAATTAAATGGTATTGATATAAAACATGAATTTTTAATAAAACCATATATAAATTTTTCAGATGCAAGAATGAATAATTTGATAAAATATTAATGAAAAATGATGAATTTATTTTGGCGGATTTTACCACCATCACGAACTAGAATTTTTTTTATTTAATATCATTTTTAAATATTTGTTCTAGAATAATAAATAATAAATAATATACATGTGTTGATATTTTTTATCTATAGAAATAGTTTTATTTCTAGCCTTAGTGGTAATGAAAAATGAAAAATCAGCATCCATGAAGGTGTTGAATCGACACATCACACATAATGTTTTAATTTTTAAAACAAATGTGGAAGCTAAGATCTAGGTTGATAAAAAATAAATTAAAAAATTAAAATTATAATATATATATATATATATTTATTTATTATACTAGAGTTATTATCTTTTTATGGATAGGGGAGGGGAGGATAAGTTAGAAGAAATAATGAATTTAAAAGAGAATGAATGAGGATTTTACCTCTTGGATATCATCTTCTTAAGAACATCTTTAGGGAACTTGGGATTGTTATTTTTTGAGACCATAAAATCATTGAGATGGGAAAAGGTCATGGTATTGTAATTGGAATGAATTTAGATAATGTACAAGGCTTATAAGGTGTGAGGAGAAGGGTACATATTTATAGGGGCAGGAGGTCAATTTTTTTATTTTTTTATAAATTTTATTACAATTTTTAATAAAGACTATAAATAGTGTTGATTACATCTATAAAATACAGTAAATGGTTTTTGTGAGTTTGAACCAGTGGGTTCTAACTTAATCCACACATCATCAATGACTCCATAATTTATGTCTTTGTGGAATACCATAAATTACCACATATCACAATTCACAAAAAATGGAACTATTTTAAAAAATACCAAATATTAATCATAACCATTTTATCAATTTACAGATCTCAAAAAATGGGCTCTATTTTATGTAAATTATTTTCTGAATTTGAGAAATTTTAATTTTAACTAAAATCAACATTTAGTAGAAAAAGTCCAATTTTAATATTATAAAAGATTTTATGACACGTTGAAAAATAAATTAAGGTCTCATAAAATATTCTTATAATTAAAATGAAAAAAATATTAATTTATGAATATTTTAAATTAAAATAAATTTTATTTTAAATCATTATTTTAATTATTATTATGTAAACAATCATTTATTATTCACAAAAAAATACCAACACCAAATTTATCATTTTCATAACATTAATTAACTTATTCCATTATATACAAAATATAATATTTCATTTATAAAATACCCAAATTTTACTAATAAATTCAAAGGTGAGGTTACTATTACCACATCCAAATTACTATTCCTAATGGTTACATAATTAAAAAAATTGATGTTTCTATTATAATAGTCAGATATCTAATGGTTTTATTGGTGTACCATATCCTAGAAAAAACACTTATTCCATTAAACAATCACTTCTATTTTTCCATGATTGTATATAATTTCACCTTTTAAATGAATATTTTATTATTAACATTGTGTATTATTTATATAGAATTATTCATGAGTGAGATCATTCTAGAGGATTTATCAAATCCAAATTTTACTTTTCTTATTATATTTTTTCTATTTAGTACCCCCCTGTAATATTTGGAATACTTAATTATTTCTTCTGAATTAAATACTACACCTAATTTATAAGAATAATGTATTTATTGGGTTCTATGTTCAATGTATATTATATATACTACATGACATAATTATATGAATTGAATTTCCATTGATAAAATTATAGGTCTTTATAATAGTTCTTTATCTAATGGTCTTGAAAAAATGTATTTATTCCACAACCTCCATTATAAAATTTAAATTAATATAATTAATAATATAAAAATATTTATACAATATTTATATAATAAAATTTTCCTCTATCTATTAAAATTTATCCTTTAATATTCTAAAAACATATATAAACTTCTAATGAATTTTTTTCTTATTATTTTTACAAGACTATCTGATGGACTTGGTAAAGCTGTTTTATCAAAATCATTCATCGCTTAAAGTCTTTAAGAACAATTATTCCATAGAGTACATATTAAAAAAAATTATCTTTTTGAATTTAACATTTCATAGAATCTCAGCAATATCCCATTGAATTTATGAGGATTTAACCCTTCATTCATATATTTCCATTTTATTCGAAACACTAACTAAAGTAACAACTATAAGGCACTATGATTTTCTATCATTGTATAAAACATTAATTTGTAGAATATAATAGGTTTATTAAATAAATCTTTTTAAATGAACCCATAAATTAAATTATTAAAACATTCAATTTCCTATGAAGTTACATAAAGGTTCATCAAATTAGTTTTTACAATTTTATAAATACATTAAAAATGTATATCATATGGTTATATAGTCTTATGGGATTATACGATAAAAACGTTTTGAAAGAAAATCTACAAAACCTCCATATAATGGAAATTGGTTTTATGATATTCACTATCACCATCAGTTTGTCTTTGTTAGTACCCATTCAAAAGATACCATTAACCTATCATCTGATTACCCTTAAGTGGTTAATGTAAATATCTACTTGGATATATTTATAATAGAATCCTGAAAATCATTATCTAATTCAATTTATCTGATGATATAAATTTGATATAATTGTTACATCCTTCCCCATATAGTAACATTTTTTTCTAAATCAATTTAATAAATAATCACTAGAAAAGTTTGAGATAAAAATAAAAACTCAAAAATAAAAATTAGTAATACTCTAATTCAATTCTAGATCTTACTTATGACAAATATAATTGAGAATCTATCTTACTTCATCCAAGATATGTAAAAAAATTATATAGCAAGGGGACTCATGCAAAACTCCATGAACTGCTTCTTTATAACATCTTCATCCCATGTTTGATAACGAAATATTAGTATTTATTCAACAAACAAGGACATTCATTTATAATAAATAAAAATCATATAATATGTGGACTTAACAACAACTAACTTTTTCTTTTTCATTAATACCATTAATTTAATTTCCAAATGAATATTTTAATATATGTACATTTTTTCATCTATCTATTCTTCAACTATTCTATACCCTATAATTGATTTAAAAATTCATTTCACATTCTAGATCACTTATTGATAAGAAATAAAAAATAAATTGGAAAATGGTATGAGACCATACATAATAAATGTGATATCTATCATTAAAATAAATGCCTATATGATCCATGATCGTTGTAGAAAACACATGGAATGGATTTGGAATGAATATCTTCCCCTTACAAACTAATATTGAAACCATATGAATTATAACTCCAAAATATGTCTTAATGGATTGTCAACACATATTCAATGATTAAGATACATAAATGAGATATGAATTTTTTACGAAATATAATCTCAAAAATCCTTCTAGAACATCAAAAAGAAGATAAAAAACATTCATGTGTAAAAGGATGGAAATGTTTCCTTAGGGAATATTCTTAATACAACATGTCTTATGTCATCGATAAATATAATTTATCCCCATTTGTTTTATTTGATTTAATTTTTTAACCAATTATTATTGATTAAAAAAATGTACCTTTCCCAATGACATGATATTTTGCAACATTAAATATATAATAATATTGGTTTGTTATGTCAAATCTTGTAGTAACATCAACATTTATCGGTATTAATCGTCCTTATAGAGACAATCCTTATAATTTTCATCATAATGTGTTTCATCAAATGATATGATTTAGAGACATAATGTTTATATTGTACTAGACAAATATTTTTTGATATGACTATACAGGAAAGAAAAATTCTAAATCATCACCATGAATGATCGTTTCACAATTTTTTTTGAGCCAACAGATGAGTCACTCAAGGACATAAAATTTATTAACATTGAAGACCAAAGCTCTCAACCATTCTTCATACTTAGGATCATCCCCTGAGAATATGATTTATATTCAATTCCGTATTTTCCAAGAATATATGAAAACAAATTGATTATGTGAATTATGTGGTTTTCTCTCACTTCTCAATGAAAACCAAGCAGTTGAGGTGATTTTATTCAACCATTTTTCTATATTTTATTCAATCATCATGCTTTCAAATCTATGAAAAAATTATTTTTTGTTTTTTTTCATCTTATCCCTTCTACGGTTTCATTATGTGTGAAATTTCTCTTATAAAGTGATTTTAGAGCACATTTATCCCTTATTAAGCATTCATATTCTAGGACAAAAATTATTATTCTAAAATTTTGGTAGAAAAATTTTCTGGAGAGTTTCTATCCATGTTTTACCTCACAAAAAAACTCCATCATAATTAATTCATATATTTTATATTTCATTAGAACATTCATTAGGTTTTGCATATTCAATTTTCATCATTCAATCAATACCATTTGGAAAAATTAATATTATTTAATTTGGAACATTGGAAACATGTTTTATTCCTATCATTTCTTATTTTTAGTGACATCTTTATTATTTTTTATTTAATATACATCAATTTTAGTCAACATAATTGATTTATAATCCATAATAATCTTACTTCTGTGGTTGTGAGAGATTTTATTCATAGAAATATTCTAATTTATTACATCATTTTATTCGTTTTTCATAACCAACAATTATGGTCTTATTTTCATAACATATTTAGATGCATTATGAGATAATAAATTACCAACTATTTGAAGACAAGATTTTTTGAAATCACATGTGTTTTCAATCATTTAGAAACCAGTGGATTTATTTAGATTTTTAATATAACATGGATTATACTTATTCATATTTGGTTTTATTCCCATTTTATGGGGTTATTTTATGGATTTTAATTATTAGTTTGGTTCCAAATATCCACTGGATAGTGCATAAATTTATTGTATCACCAATATTTTCCCCCAAATCATGAAAATATGATATATATGGAATAGCCAGTTTAGGTATTCATCCCAGCCTATTGGGATATATTGTGGGAAGTAGCTTACCCACTCATTTTCATATCCTCTATAGTTAAATTACTTTTTTAATATCTCTATTATCCAATTATACTTGTTGGTAATTTTTTTACAAAATACCTTATTCTTGAGAAAATATTTTAAAAAATTATAATAATTTCGAATGGTTGAAACCAATTTACTTAGTGATTTTTGTGATATATAATCAAAATATGTCATGAATTTATTATAAAATGTTATTTTACTTTTGAAAATAGAATCCAATAATGATCATTAAGAAGTAACATCATCCTTTTAAAAATTTCATTATGTCCCAATATGTATATTCTCTAAATAATCCAACTAAAACTATTCTATACACATTTTATTGATGTTTTTTATCATCAATTAAAATCACATTTTCTTCACAATATATATTTACTTATTTTTTTCCTCTTCATGCAACTTAAATTTGTTTTTTGTAAAAATGTGTCATGTTCCAATATTTTCATCGATATCACTTTCAATAATAAATCCATGAAATCATTGACTTTTTAAACATTTCAGTAATTTTATAGATATATTCGTCAGGATTAATATTGATATCTTCTTTATATTCTTCATGATGGATCACTTGTATTCATATTCTGGGAAATATATCTCATGCTCAAATTTTCTTACTGCAAAGGCTAAATCAATTTTGGATAGCATTATACTTGATAAATCTGTTTCCTATATAGATTTCTCAATATTGTATGATTCTTCTTGAAGCTGGATAATGTCTTTTAGAATACATTGTAATACTACAGAAATAAGGGAGACTCTTTATTAGGGAACCAAATTCATGACATAACTAAATCTATCAATTGATATGCCATGAGAGTTTTTAAATTATTCACAATCACCACCTAATTATTGATATTCTTCTTGAGAAAAATTTAAAATTTATTTTCAAAATTATATTTTACACATAAAATTAGAAGTTTACTTTTAGAAAAATATTTTTCCTTTCATTTGGATGAATTATGAGCTATATGCATATCACATTCAATTCCTTTAATGACATGATTTTTTAAAAGACATGTTGATACTGATACATCAAATTCATTAGATAATAGGGACATAATTTTATTCTTTCATTTCACATTGTTTCTCATGTTATTCATAGTATTGTTATAGACACAAATTTACCCAAATATAAATGAATTTTATAAAAACATAACAAAATTGTTAATATAGGAACAAAAATAAAATCATCAAAAGATAATATCTGCAATATAAAGAATAAAAAAGAGTTTAAACTACCCTCTCATACCAATTGAGAGGATCACATTGTGAGAAAATCATCAACACCAGGGGTGGATGAATCAGTGTTGGGATTATTGTACACATTTATTGTACTGTCTCATATTTTCAATGCAGTATTCATAAATATTTTATAGATTTTTTTGAGGCTAGACTATTGGACAACATGCGTTTATGAGGCTCAGAGTGCCTAGAATAAATGTTTGAAATAATTTAAAATTTTAAATAGCACATTCCAGTGGTTTTCCATTAAAAGTGGAATAACATTTAAATGACTTCCCAGATCAAAAATCAAATGACACCATTGTATTCTTAGTAGTGAATTAAACTAATGTGAGGCCTAGAATCGATCGGTGCAAGTCAGCCGTGAGAGTTAGTTTTTAGAAGTTGAACAGAAATAAAATTAAATAATAATTTACATTATTTAAAAGTTTAATTTTTTAAAAGTGACCTAATTACACCCTTTTAAATACCTATATATTTAAAGTTCTCAATGTTAGCATCATAACCCAAGGAATTCATAGAAATCCTCTCAGATCATTGGAGGAGAAACTGTTGGTGGACGATGACAAAACATCTCAGATCCATAGAACCTCACCAATGAATGTGACATGACTATCTTTCATCAACAATATAAAGTTACAGGTTTTTATTTCAATTATTCTTCTATGTTCTTGTATTTAACGATGAATGGGGATCATCCCACAAACAGGTTGATCCATGGATTCTTATGTTTTTGCGAGGCGGGGGGGGGGGGGGTATTGGGTTGTTCTATGGAAATTAATCCATGTTAGATTATTTTTTTGATTCTAATCCATTTGATCCTACTAATGGGAGTGGATGAATGTCATGATGAATGACAACAGAGGTTCATTCCTCTATCTATTTTTAGATTTATATCCCCTTTCTTTTTTCAGTGTGTTCTACACGTTCTTTGTGGGTGTCAAACAATAGATCATTACATATCCGTTTTGGGATACAGTGATACCAAATTTTATATCTGACATCATTACCACCAAGTGGAGATGTGATGGATATGGTGAAAGATGAATTGAAATGGTTTGGGATTTCTCATTCTTCGAGTGTTCATCATAATGGTGAATCAGAAAGTGTTTTGGGGGTGATCGGAGGCTGAAAAGAAACTAAATCAGTTTTATGGTGCCCGGGTGACCCTAAACAATAATTTTAGAAATGATCAGGCGGCCGAATCGAGGATCGGATGAGCCCCAAGGTGTGGAATTGAAAAACATCGATCTTGGAAATTTCTGAAGAACACGACATGTATCCCAAGGACATGTCGTGTGGTACCAGCTATGGTGGATATGGTTTCGGGTGTCAGACAGGTATCAAAGGACATGTGACACTAGTCACACAGCGTGTTGGACCTTCCCCAAATCATGGCATGTATTCTGGGAAGTGTACAAAAATGGGATGGACTACACGGCTTCAAAACACGACATGTAGACCCTATGTGGCATTGTAGAGGCGACTACATGGTACTCTACGTGTATCTAGGGTATAATAGATACAAGGTGAAGTACATGGTTGTGTACTCCACCACACGGCCTAGCAAGGATAGTAACGTGGGTCACCTTGTGTGTTAGTTAGATGAGATGGCATACATGGGTTAAGGTTTTTTACGGGCACATGGACATTATACACAGAGAGGACCCCAAATACTTTGTCATGGTGCGTGTTTTTTTCTTTGTGTTGTGCAATTTTGTTTTACACGACAATCCTTGAGACATGGGCTATTATACATGGGCAGTACACGGGGTCATACTACATGGTGTGTGACACTTCTACATGCCATGTACATTTCAGTACATGGCTTTATCATCTTGTCCATGGTATCTTGGAAATGTTTCATTTGGGTTAGTTCCCGTATTTCTTGTTACTCGGAATGTCAGGTATCATTTTCATTTTCAGTAGAATGATCCCTTCTGCATGACATTCCAGGATAGAGTCATATATCCCTTCGATAGGCCCGGAACGAGATACTTTATCCATTTTTGACCCTAGGTAGATTCAGGTATCGATGTGACTACTTCCACGGGGTGTTTATCGTCTACCTATCAGGTGAATCCTGATGAGTCATAATATCCTCAAAGAACCTATAAGTGATCCTCATCTATGTAACGAGACCTTTCCCCAATCAGGTGTGTGTTCTCCCGGAATGAGGGTATCTATCTCCCGTGACGTTCCCGATGGACAATACTACTCAGATGGACGTCATCATAGTTATCAGAAACATGGAGTGAGTTATTCCAAAAGGGTGATTTGTTGAATCTTTGAACTAAATCCCTAACGAGGTTATGCGGTTGTGTGACTTGTCTCTAGATTGTAAGTCTGGGTTTGGAGTATACATGGATTGTGTTATCCTATTATATTTTTAGTAGACATATGTAGTGTAGAGATTACTGTACCTTTCCTTTGAGTAATGCTTTTTAGTTTTTTGGGTTCTCTACTAATTATTGTTATACTCAACCATGCACAGGCTTTTCCCACACGTGTCTTGTCCTGTGTATATATGCATTCTTCTAAGAGAGACTAGGGCAGACCTGTACTAGATCGATCCTTTTATGTTCCCCAAAGGCCAAGGTGTTCCCACAACAATGAGAATTAGTACGAGTACCTCTTTGTGTTTACGTGTTGGACTTTTTAATTTTAATACTCTTTTTTTGGTGGGCTTGTATTCTGCCCCAGTTTACATTCATTAAATTACGTTTCATTAAACTCTATTGGTTTGGTTTAGTTTTACACATGAATTATTTTCCTTTGTTGTTATTTTACATTCCAGCATTTGTGGGATTAGAGATGTGTGCCTTTGTACAGGTACATAGGAAATGCCTCTCATGTTTGTAATATGCCTACTCGGTGCTAGTCACCAGCCCCTGGCCTATTGGAGGCTGGCTTGGGGAGTCTTGGCATGAGCCCAAATGGGTCGGTTCATGATATAGTGGTATTAGTGGTGGTTGGTTCTACATTAGATCCAAGATTATGTGAGTCTGGTTTGGGGAAAAATGTTAAGTGTTTTGGGATCATCTTTCAGGCTAGAGACTCTAGTGTTGGTTCGGGTGGCCGACATATCCTTACACCAAGAATTAGATAAACTGATTTTTGACTTAGTACATGAAAACACTAGTTGCGGGGAAAATAAGAGATTGGTTGATGAATCATATAGGAATGGGTTTTGTTTTCGATGTCCTTTGTGTCATCTATCTAGATATACTCTTTGACCAAGGTACATCAAGTTCCTTACAGGATGCATCCGTGATGAATACCCACTAGGATTCAGCAAGATGATCATAAGGATGGCCCCATCTGTGACGAGGCTTCGATACATGGACTAGTGCCCTAGGTGTTGCCTCCTGGTTGTGCACTTGTTATACCACCACCGGTGAAGTATCCCGTGGTAACATCTGTACCGACCGATGAGGGGTGTAGGCTGAGCATGATCCATGAGTTCCAGAGACAGAGAACCCTTAGGTTTTGAGGATATCCAGACCCTCAGGGCTTGAGGACTAGCTTGAGGAAGTGACAAGTGTTTTCAATCTAGTGAGGACACCAGCATTTCATGTGGTGATTTTAAGAGCGATCCTTCTTTAGGGTTCAACAGGAAAATGGTGGAGTCTAACCACAGAGACTCATGAAGAGGAGACTCTTTCAGAGATGGAGTTTTAGAGGATCTTTAGGGAGGAGTTATATCTTGTTACACTGAGAGGAGTGTGCATCCTAGAGCTTCTTCATCTCGAGCAGGGTAGTTTGACGGTAGTAAACTATTCATCAATGTTCACTAACATTACCAGCTACTCGATTTATATGGTGAGTGATCAGTAATTCAGATCGTGGACCTTCGAAATCATAATGGATCCATTCAGCCTAGGGAGAGGCGATGATATGCATGCAATGGTAGGGGACATCACTCTAGATATTGTCCGACCTGTTGAGCTTCCGATAGGGAGACGGTGGATGGACCACCAAGGCAGTGGCAGATAGTTGAGAAGATTGACCCGCCAGGTGGCAGATGTGGTAGAGGAGCAGGGAGAGCTGGAGGTGGTGGAAAACTATTTTATATACTTCCACCACCACCTGCATGAGGTCCGCACCCGTCTCAAAGAGCTTGGGGACAGGGGTGGGGATGGATATATGCAATCGAGGTATATGACTTAGGGACAACAAGCATGATCTGAGGCACGATATGTGTCTTCTCTACCATATCCACCATACTTATAGGCATAACTACCAGTCATTCCTTCCTCTCCTCTTGTCTTGTGTGTAACCTTGAGATTCTGGTAGAGTCGTTGACTCGATCCTTATTCTTGGACACAGCTACGGGAGGAGACTAGATGATCACACACCTTTGTAGACAGTGTGATCTTACCCTTAGTGGTGAGAGTTTCAATTGGAACCTTTTGGTGGTTGCATCGAGGTCTTAAGACATCATTCATAGTATGGATTGGTTATCCAAGGTCTATTCCCATATTGGATATTTTAGGAGATGAGTGTGGTGTGTCTGTAGTGATGGGATGAGGTTTTCCATGGTCGGTGAAAAGGAGAATCCTGAATTACAGAATGGGATCATGCATAGGAGGGTGCCTCCAATCACTCTGGAGTTGACTGGCCTTACCCTATGATCAATAGATGTTGTGTGTTTCAGTTCCCCGCAGTAGTGGTAGAGTATGAGGATGTCTTTCCATAAGATGTTCTAGGACTACCTCCACACCGGGAAATCGTCTTCTGCATCAACATACACCCCGGGACGACACTGATTTCCACATCAGCATATCATATAGATCACGTAGAGCTTCACAAACTGAGGGTGATGTTAGAGGATTTTCAAAGGAAGGGTTTTGTGAAACCTAGTGTTTCACTCTGGGTGGCCCTAGTTTTTTTTCCAAGAAGGAAGATGGGATTTTGAGGTTGTGCATAGATTTTCGGGGCCTGAACTAGGTAAAAGTGAAGAATAAGTATCCAATGCCTTGGATCAATGACATATTTGATATGCTAATAGGGGAATAGTGGTTCTTGAATGTTGACCTTCAATCAAGTTACCACCCATTAAGAGTATGGGATGAGGATATACCAAAGACGACTTTCAGATACAGCTATATTCACTATGATTACTTGGTGATGCCTTTTGGTGTGAAAAATGACCCTATAGTGTTCATGGGACTGAGGAACCAAATCATCCAGTCGTACTTAGACCTGTTCATAGTGGTCTTCATAAAAGAAATCCATGGGTACTTTGCGTCATAGGAGGAGAGCGTGAGACACATGTGGATGGTTATAGACGTACTCCAAGTGAACCAACATTATGGGAAGCTCTCGAAGTGCTAGTTCTAGATTAAAGAGGTCCAATTTAAAGGACATGTCATTTCAGAAAATGTAGTTGTTGTGGACCCAGCCAAGGTAGAGGGAGTGTTAGCATGGGAGCCACCACATAGTATGATGGAGGTGTGGAGCTTCATTGGGTTGGTAGGATATTACCAACAATTCATTCAGTATTTCTCATGAATATCAGCAATGATGATAGCCTTGACCAAGAAGGGGAAACCCTTCATTTGGACGGATAAGTACCGACAGGATTTTGAGTAGTTGAGGCAGAGTTTGACCAGCGCCCCGATCATCATATTACCAAAGGAGGGTTTCGAGTACATAGTTTTCTTCGATGCATTGGGAATCAGGCTTGGATGCCTTTTGATGCAAAGACATGCAGTGATTTATTATGGTTCGCACTATCATAGAACACATGAGAAGAACTATGATACCCATGATCTCACATTTTCAGGGGTAGTCTTCGCATTGAAGATGTGGTGACACTACCTTATGGGCGAGCGGTTCATAATCTACACTGACCACAGAAGCCTCAAGTACATCGTCACGTGGAAGGATATGAATATGAGATATAGGTGTTGGATAGAGTTCCTCTATGGCATTGATTTTGAGATCATCTATACTTTTGGGAAGGAGAACATGGTGGATAATTCTCTTACTAGATGGTTGATATCGCAGCTGTTGTGTGAGGCAACAATGTAGTTATCCACGTTGCAGTTATCCTTTGTGGATAGATAGGATGCAACATACCATCAGTTTATGGTTGTCACTTGTCCACTCTAACATTGAGTTAGGGAGGCACATCTTGGGGATGTCAACTGTGAGGCTTTATATGCTCAGTTATCCACAAGACACACTCCTGATGGTTATCTGCATGTTGGGGAGCACATTATTTTTTCAGGGGATACACTATTGTAACAGTGGCATTGCGTGTGGAGGTCTTGAGGAAGTTTCACACATCAACCTGGTAAGTTAATCCTAGAGTGGTGAAGATGTACTATGATCTCCAATGATTGCTCTGGTGGTCAGGCATGAAGAAGGCAACAGTAGAGTTCATTTCTCGATGCCTTACTTTCCTGGAGCTGAAGGCTGACCACCAGGTTCGGGTGGGATTACCTCACCCCTAGAAGTTCTAGAGTGGAAGTGGGATGGAATATCGGTGGACTTCATGATGGGATTACCACATGCATCCAAGGGGCATGATTCCATTTGGGTGATCGTTGATCGACTCACAAATACAGCCCACTTCCGAGATGTCATAAGGCAGAGTTCCATAGAGAGCATGGTATGCCTCTACGTGCTGGAGATAGTTCAGATTCATGGTGTCCCATAGACAATAGTCTTTGATCGAGGTACCTGTTTGACATCCTGGATGTAGTAGGGATTGTATGATGCTTTTGGGACTCAACTATGCTTGAGAATGGCCTTGCATCCCCTGACTGATGGTCAGATAGAGAGGACCATTTAGGTTTTAGAGGATACATTGTTGGCCTATATCATAGAATTTGGTCTTAGTTGGGAGGATCACCTACCACTTCTGGTGTTCACATATAATAACAACTACCACTCCTCCATTGGTATGTCACCTTTCGAGGCATTAAATGGGTGACCCTACCGGTCACCGCTTTGCTGGACTGACCCCAGAGAGTCAGCAATCATGGGTCCAGAGTTGGTACGATCTACCACCTAGAAGGTGCTGATCATCAGGGAGTGTATGAAGATTGAAAAGAGCTGATAGAAGTCTTATGTTGAAAGGCAACATAGACCTATTGAGTTTAAGGAAGGGGAATATGTCTTCCTTAGGGTCTCTCATCGATGAGGGTTACTGAGATTTGGCTGAGGGGGAAAGCTATATATGAGGTTCATCAGACCTTTTAAGATATGGTGTAGTGTTGGCGAGGTGGATAATCGCCTAGATCCACCATCACAATTGCACCGGGTACATGATTTCTTCCACGTGTTGCAGTTGAGGAGGTACATGCATGACCCATCACACATCATTAACTAGGGTGATCTGGAAATCATGGACGGAGAAACCATTGCTGAGTACCTGGAAGAGATCTAGGATTGGTAGGAGAAGATCATTCGTGGGCAATCGATTCCATTGGTTCACGTTCAGTGGCAGTGAGGAAATATTCAGGAGATCATGAGGGAGTGGGAGACTTAGATATGTTCCTAGTACCCATAAATATTTTGAGTCTTGTTTTGGATTTTCGGGGATGCAAAGCCCCATGGTGGGGAGAATGTATCGTATCATATTATTAGTGTATTATTTTTTTAATATTATATAGAATTATTTCGACACCATAACTTTGTAAATCATGTAATTCCGAGGCCCCGAGTGCCCAGGGTAAATTTTTGAAATAAATTAATATTTTATACAATGCTCTTGAGTTGATTTCCTTTAAAAGTAGAATAACATTATAATTAGTGCCCATATCAAATATCAGAGTGCACCGTTGCATAAAGAGCAGCAAATTTAACATAGGCTATGCCTTACATTGATTGACATGAATATGCTACTAGAATTGTTTTATGGATGTTTAATCGAAATAAAATAAAATAAAAATTTATTTTATATAAATGATTCCTTTTTGAAGAGCAACCTAATTGATCACTTTTAAATACCCATGTATGGAAATATCAATGGTTCAGCCTCATAACTCTATGAATTGAGAGAGTGAATCTTTTAGCATTAGAGGAGAAACCATTGGAAGACGACAACGACACATCTCAGATCCGACGAACCGCACCAACGAACGCGACACAATGATCGTTCATCATATGGATCGACGTAGGGGTTGTTATCTCAATTATTCTTCCTTGTTCATGGATTTAACGATGAATGTGGATCAAAACACACACATCTTGATTCACATATTCTTAATTTTTTTACGAAGGGTTTTTATTGTGTTGATCTCAGAAAAATAACCAATGTTTGATTAATTTTTTAATTCTTCTCTATTTGATCCTACTAATGGGACAAGATCAATGTTGTGACGAATGATGGTGGAGGTTCATACCTTTATTTTCGTTTTTATTTATTTCCCCTTTCATTTTCTCTTGTGTTCTCCACGTTTTTCATGGGGTGACAAACAATGGATCGTTGCACATCCATTTTGCAATGCAGTGATCAAAAATTTGATATCTGAAATTGTGAAGACCTAGAAGAGATGTGACGATGATGGTGTCAGACAAATTGAAATGGGTCATGGTTAATTTTTCATCGAGCGTTCTTCTTACAGGTGAATCAAAATGGATTTTGAGGCCGATCAGAGTCCGGATTTCGACAGAATTAGCTTCATGGTGATTAGGTGACCTCAACCCTTTAGTTTTAGAATGATCGAATGGATAGATCAATGATTAGAGGATCCCCAAGGCATAGCGATGAAGAACGTGGATTATGGAATTTTATGAAGAACACGGTGTAGAGAACCATACTTGATGTACATGAACATTACATTACTTTTTTGGAATAATTAATACATAAAAAAACAAAAACCCAAGGACCATAATAGTTTAGTGTCTTTGGAAACTCAAAATATCATCTTATAGTCATTGTGAAAGATCTTCAACATCTCCCATAAAGGTCTTCCCTATTGGTTTTCTTACCTAAAACGGTTCTTTAAATCCAGGGGAAAATAAAAAATATAAAGGTTGAGATCAAATGCTTAGTTAGTGAAAACATAGGTAACATAAAACAATCCATTAACATTTGAATACAAAAACATGAACATAAAATCTATACATCAAAATCTTGAGAAATGCCATAAAACTTGGAAGTACGTATGACATGTATCATAGAGGAACATAAATTAGGATAAAATAAAATGGTAATAAAAAATGTAATTGTTTAAAACAAATAATCACATGATATGATTTCCAAATTAGCCAAGGAATTTCTTGTAAGACCATCATAAGATATAAATCATTACCAAATGGATTAGAGGGAGATATAGGTCTCACCCATCTCATAATGAAATCATACTTATGTGTGCCACAAAATAAACATAAATCATTCATCACAACACAAAGAATAAAATGGGTTTCACAAACATAATCCCATAATAACATAATCCACATTAAACAAATGGATATCATTTCACCATAATAAAAATCACACCATTTAAATAATAGAGACATTATACTTGAAACATAAACACATTAAATATTGTCATTTTAGATGGAAAATAGTTTCGATAAAACACTTGAAATTAATTTTTTTGCAAAATATCGTTTCTTCTTCAAAATCATTTATTTTTCACAAAATGTCATGGAATTTTAAAAGAAAATAATTTTTTTGAAAATAATCCTAAAATATTGTAGAGGAATCATCATGAAAATAATGTGTTATGAAACTGTAAAAAACTATTCATGTCTTATAAGTTAGAAAAACATTCTCATTGTACTTTTTCCGGAAAAGTGAAAAAGTTCCTCGTATGGTAAACATAATAAATATTCCTTCCACAACACATTGTAATATTTAATGAGGGGTAAACATGACTTTAAAAATTCATGTAATAAATTAAAAAATTTATGAAAAACATTTTTATAGACATGGATGAAAAATATAGCCCCAGTAAATACTTACATATAAGCAATCTCTGATAAAAATGAGATTTGCCAAATTATCCCTTACCTTATGTTCAATTTATTCTGTATATGTCCAAGACTCATGTATAGGGGGTTTAAACATATTATTAACATGTAAAATAAACATTATAATATTTATGATATCATATATGATTCAATTATGACTTTATATTACCCGTTCTTTTATAAATTCAATGCTAAAGCAGCGTTTTGGGTAAAATCGTTTCATTTATCATATGTGTTTTGACTTGCTGTTCTTGATATTATTACTTATATCCTGATTTACATAAATCCATAATATAAACCATTATTTGTATATAAAATATATTCAGAATATAAATATATATATGTTATATAGATAAATGGAATGAAATACACTGTTCACGGAGACGATAGGTCGTACGTAGGCATGAATGTTGTTTTCGTTTACTTATTGAATTGAATGGAATTAAGTAAATGAAACATATATGTACAGAAATTAAGTATCATTATTATTTAATATATTTCATGATTATTTATTATTTATACTTTATAATAATACTTTAATGGTTAATTATTGAAAATGAATATCATCACGTTCGTGGAGACGGTAGTCCGTACGTATGCACGAGCGACAATATCATTCTTTTGATATTAAAATCATATATAATTGTATTCTATATCATATATACAGAATCATAAAAATGTTATATTTATTATTTATATCATTTATACTCATTATAATTCCCATCCAAATGATGAAATGTTTGAATAACAGACTACACAACGACGTGGAGACGATAAGCCATACATAAGCACGTGTGGTGACTTTTTCATTTCTATGATGGATAAAATAACTAATATTCTTGCAAAAATTTTATAATAACATCACAGTATATATAAGATACTGAATTTATTATATTAGAATGTAAAAAACAAATAATGAGGAAGTGGAATAACAATGGAACTTGAAATTGGTGGTGAGATATTTACCTCTTCTTCAGGTTCTTCCTTTTGATTTGATCAAAAGGGATCCATAGGTTGGATTTATGAATAAAGGAAGGAATCTCAAATTAAGGGGAAATGTTTGGAGGGTATTTGGGAAGGTTTTGGCCGAGCCAAATGGATTTGGAGGTGTGAATTATAGAGAAGAGGCAGTGCCCTTTTATAAGAGGGGTGCCGGGCACCTTATGAACAAATTAAAATATTATTTTATAAAAAATTCATATTCAGTTTCTGATGGTACCAAAGTGACATATTTTATGTCTAGGGTGGTTATGAGACGTAATACTCTCAACCAATATGTTTTAGAAATGTTTAGGTTAACATTTTAACCTTATCATTTAGATTTAACTCTAAGTTAAATAATTTAACTTTTATCGTGTCTTCTTGTATTCTTACACTATATGGTAAATAAACATACAAAAAACTACCAATAGAACCCCAGTTGGTTCATTAATGTTATATATATTATTATAGAAGCCATTTTCATGAAAAATAGATTTTTAAGACCACAATATCAACTAATAATATAATATTTGTTTTACAAACTATTTTATGTCAATTTTGACACTATTTGGTATTTTGTATTTTCTAAACAAATAACATCATTATTACTTAAAAAAAAATTTCTCTAACCTTATATAATATGTTATATTAACATATAAATTTATTTTAATTCATAATAAGTCTCAAATTTCATTTATATGGGTATTTATAATTTCAATTATGTTAATATTTCATTACTTAGGTAATTACTACATCATCATTATCTCATGAATAAATTAAATTATTTAATTGTTAAAAAATATAATTAAAATACCATTATGTAGAAAATCAATTGATATTTCTAAGGAATATTTATAGTCGAATTTATCTAATTGTTATCCCTATATAAATAATGTTTTAGTTATAAACATTGATTTTAACTATTTTAACTCTTCTTTAAATAAAATAATAATAAATGTCCTAATCTAATCCTAGTGGACCTAAAGGGAAATATTTTATTCCTATGGTTGTTTTAGGTCGAATTACACTTTTCCAATAGAATTAGTACATGTGTTAGGGTAATAATAATATCATTTTTATCCTTAATTACCCTGTTTACTTTAAATCATGGTAAATTAAAGTTACAAGTTACTATTCACCACGAATTATTTTCATCTCATTGAACAAAATTTAACTTAATGATATCAACCGTGTCTCTAGGATTTTTGAAATTCTACTCACAGAAGTGGTAAAATTATGTTTTATGTAAATTTGTAAATGCTCCCAGGAGGTGGTTAAAAGACGGTAAAAAGTTCTATAAAATTTTTATATATCTAAAATTATTATAAAATGTATCCAATGAATTTAATTGAACTTATATAAGTAATATGTATCAAATTTGACCTAAAATAAATTTAAATAAAACAAATGATTATTTAAATAAAAATTTTTTTAACCAATAACTCGGTGTTTTCACTATTCATCAAAAATTGAATGTTTTCAAAAAAATACGAAAAATTCACCCTAGGCTAATTTAGATATTGTGAATCCAAAAATGAAGTCCATTTTGAAAGGTAAAGGTTGTAAAATTTTAAAAATTGAGTATTACTATTCATAACGGTTTGTTTATATAATATTGAAATAACATATCGTTGTTTAGTGAAACTCGGTGTTGCGTACAATGCACGCTATTGGGGAAGGTCTCTCTTGTGTGTAATTCAAGCCAAGTCGGGGTTGCATGTAGTAAAATCATCCTTTTGTGGTGTGTATAACATACTAAAAATATATTTCAATTATACATTGATCAAAATCTATACTTAGTGTTGTGTAAAATGAATTTTATTCAAAAGAACATGAAATTGTGTGCATCACAAGCCAAGAATAGTGTTTCGTATACCACAAGCTAATATGGTGTTTCATAGAGCACAAGCTAATATTGGTGAAGTATAAAATAAAAGACATCAAATAAATTAAAAAGAATAATTCTCATAAAATCTCATGGTGTTACATTCTACCCCCCTTAAAATGAATTTCTCCCTCAAAATTTGTCAGGGTTATAAATGGTTTAATACTTGAAAGTTTCATTCATAGAAACCCACATAGTAAAAAGTAATACTAAAATATAATTTTAAAAACTAATATATGAAACGTAACGTTTACCCAAATTAACTCATAAATGGGTTTCCACATAGAAGAACATAGGTGAAAATATAGATATTGAAGAGAAATCTGTCCATCATGTTTTGTTGGAGAGTGGTATAGAACATGGATATGAAAACACCAACAATCACAAAGCCATAAATTTGTGATGATCTATGGCACCATCTAGGACAATGTTTTTTGTTTTCAAGAAAATTTCCCTAAAGTTGAAAAAAATGGAATTAGAAAAAATACTTCATTGATTTTGGTACAATATCACTGTTGGTCATTCCTTGAACAATTTCCACTTCATCTCTCAAAGAAATGAAGTTTCATTTGTCATTTGTGAAGTGTTAGCATATCATGCGATGGAATGATAGGTCATTCCATCTGTCTCAAATAAAAGGTTAGAAAATGTTATTTAATATACATAAGTCCATCTATGGTGATATTAATCATATGTGGTTCCTAAAATGGACTTATAATTCATCTATCATACCGCATAATAAAATGAAAATAATTTCTACTAACCAGGGACTTCCTGTAGGATGGTGATAGGAGATAAAGGCATATCACACTTCAGTTTTGGGTTTGATTCACGCATCCTTGTCTGACGTGGAAAGTTATCAGTCGTCCTACGGGTTGTCCTTTTTCTAAAACTATACTATTATAACATTTCAGAAATAAAATTAAAAAGTTATATCCTTAAGAAATACTATTTGACGTCTAAATTAATCCATTCCAACCATTAGGCTTATTGAAAATACTTTTTTCCAATTACTAGAAATGTCATCTACCGAGCATGTGAATACCTTTATTTATCCCCCATATATCATAAGATGTATCTTATCATTGGTAACATTCCAAACATCTGAATACCATAATCATGTATTATCTTTAAAAATGAATACCCATTGAACTTTAGTGATAAAATGAATGCTGGTAAAAGTTAACTCTTTCCAAATACCAAAATTCCAAAAATTCTATATACGCAAACAATGATATCACTTTTTCCTTGTATCAGTCATGAGCTCATTAATATTATCAAACATATTATTTTAAATGTATCCATTCGTTATGCCCATATCATCTTCTTTAAAAAAATATCTAAATGACCTTTCATGGTTAATGGTACTATTCAACATATACTTTCAAATACTTTAGGGAAAATAATAGTGTAACAATCCTTAAATGTTTCTTTATTCCATAGTACTATTAAAATTACTCTAGATAAACATACTATCATTCCAATAAATTCATAACCCATTGACCGAGTTTCATCATTTTATTCTTCAACACTTCATTCATCTCGTATATCATTTGTATTCTCTTCATCATCATCAACATAAATACTACACATACAACCATGTTAATTCTCTTCAAGAGATTTTCTCTTATGGAATTGGTTTGCATAATGCCCATACATTCCACATTTAAATCATTTAACCATTATTGATGTCTTAGAAATACCATTATCCAAGTCCATAGTGTTAAATGAACCTTTTACTTTTCACTTAATGGCTTTGTGTCCTTCTTTTCCACACCCAAAGCATCTTCCAGTTTCTTTGAAACATTCTACCTGATGTCTCTTACCACATGATTTACATGATGGAAATTGAACTTTCTTTCCACTATGATCATCATGAAACTCCATCATTCTCTTATTATAAAAGTCAGGAAACATACCAAAGTTCATATTATTAATCATATTATGAGATTATTGATTAGGCATGATAACTATGTTTCACCTTCCAAATCTGGTTTCATTTTCTTGATCATGAAGAGTATCATTCCATTGTCGATCATATTATCCAGTAACATGAATCTTCCTATTTCCAGCCATTTTCTACAACCCAAAAAAATAGTGTGAGAGGGAAAATCAAACTTGAAAAACAACATAATCATGGGGAGTACTTTCCATCTCTAACATCATAGGTTTAATCCTAGGTTATTAATAGTCGTTATAAAAATTTTTGGACTACAACCTATACTTATAATTTACCTTATGGATATCCCTAGAAAATCCTTAGAAATATCTCTAGGGATCTCAACAAAGTATTCACATCCTAGTCTCCAAAGGTTAACTAATCCTCCCTCTGATACCAACTGTAGAGACCCATAGTTGACATACATGGAAATTATATTACTCTTGCGGAATAAATAATACATAACAAAAAAAACACCTAAGGACCGTAATAGTTTATTGTCTTTGGAATCTTAGAACATCATCTTCTAGTCATGGTGACAGATCTTCAACATCTCCCATAAAGGCCTTCCCTATTTGTCTTCTTACCAAAAACTTTTCTTTAAATCCTGGGGAAAAGAAAACATATAAAGGGTGATCTCAAATGCTCATTAATGGTAAACATAGAGAACATAAAACAATCTATAAACATTTGGATGCAAAAACATGAACATAAAATATAAACATCAAAATATTGAGCAATGACATAAAACAAGGAAGTACATAAGGAATATATCATAGAGGAACATAAATCATGATATAATAGCATGGTAATAAAACATTTAATTTTGTAAAACCATTAAGCCCATGATATGACTTCCATAGTACCCAAGAAATTTATGAAAATACCATCATAGTTGACAAAGTCCATTACTTAACCTGGTTTACTTGCCATTAAAGCCCTGTATTACTTAACAGGATTCAATTTTCGTTCTAGGAATGTCTATATCATGAGATATAAATCATTACCTAAAGCATTGTATGGAGATATAGGTCCCACCCATCTCATAATGAAATCCTTCTCACATGTTCCACAAAATAAAAATAAATCATTCATCAAAACCCAATGAATAAAATCGGTTTCATAAACATCATCCAATCATAACATAATCCATTTAAAACAAATGGATATCATTTCATCATTATAAAAATCAAAACATTTAAATAATAGAGACATTATACTTGAAACATAAACATATTAAATACTGTCATTTTAGATGGAATATAGTTTTGATAAAACACATGAATTGAATTCTTGAGAAAAATATCCTTTCTTCTGAAAAACCATTTTCATTTCACAAAATGTCATGAAATTTTAATAGAAAATGATTTTATTGAAAATAAACATGAAATCTTGCAGAGGAAGCTTTATAAAAATAAGATGTTATGAAACTGTCAAAATCCATATACACCGTATAAGTTAATAAAACATTCTCCCCATATTTTTCACAACTATAGAGACCCAAATATTTATGTACATAGTCATTAAATTACATTTGTGGAATACTTAATACATGAAAAAAGATTACAACCATAGACCGTTTTGGTTAAGTGTCATTGGAAATTTGGAATATAATCTTCTAATCATGGTGAAAGATTTTCAACATCTCCCATAAAGATATTACCCTTTGGTTTTCTTACCTAAAACCTTTCTTTATATCCCAGGGAAAAGAAAATATAAAAAATGTGAGCTAAAATGCACAGTAATTGTAACATCCCAGGTAAATAAAGAATAAAGAATTTTCATATTTATTAATATTTACAAATTAAATATTAATTTTATTTTAAAGGGGTTGCTATGTTCGATAGCGTACCCGATACGCAACGATGAGTTTCTTTGAAACTTACGTAGCACACTAGTAATAAAATAATATTATTTTAAATGTTAGTTAACAAGTAGCCGTTGTACTGGCGGGAATGGATAGAAATAACTAAATTATTATTAGATATGTTTTTAAATGTTTATACATTTACCCAATAAAAGATAAAAGCTTAAAATACGGAAAGAGTTCAATTTTACGGGTATATATACTCTAATTTTCACTAAAGGTTCACTTATAACCTTTTAATGGTGAACCATCATTAAATATAGTTTTGATCGCACTTATACATTATTTTGGACCAAATATAACTCTTCTTTAGAATCGGGACATCAAAATTTACTTTGTGTAAATTTTTGGTACCTTTCTGATAAAGTTCATTTTTTTATGAATAGTGTAAAATGTTGTATTTTAATTCAAAACCTCTTTTTAATCTTATTTATTTATATGATTAGATTATTATTTTTATTGGTTTTAAAGTGAAATTAGAAAATATTTTTACCAGTTAATCCAATGGTGGTCATTGGAATCAATTTCCCTTTGAAATTGGACTTAAACTGGTGTCAATCTTTTGATACTTATTGTTTCGCAAAAACACGCTATTTGTCATGACATCGGGAATTAATTATTAAATTAATTAATGTGACTTATATGATTTGAATTCTGTAAAATATACTTCATTTTTGAATTCGGAATATCAAATATAGATTAGGGTGAATTTTTGGTAATTTTCTGAAAAACATCAATTTTTGATGAATAGTGAAACCACTAAGTGGTAATCAAGCAAACTGATTTTTCAGTTAAATGAAAGTTTACCACTAATGTGTATTGAATTTTGAAAATCCGACATACATGGTTGTCATTAAGAAGTAAAATGTGGTTCAATGGGATTAAAATATTTTTTTGGTGAATAGTAACTTCTTAAGTTCTTAATCGCGATTATAGGTAATTAGTGTAGTTTAAGGTAAAAATGGTATTATAAGAATGTGAAAACACCATGACACTTGTCCTACACCTATTGGGTGAGTCCTGACCGACCATGACAAGCCATGGGCCATCTTGGGGACCCCATGGAGCCACTTTAGTTGGAAAATGACATTAATATATTTTTATTTAATGTTAATGTGAAAATGACACTAACATAAATTGTTTTACTAAAATAATTATTGAGTGGGGTTATACAAGTCCAAAATTTGATTATAAATAGTCATTGGAAAGCTAAAACGATTTCCTACATCATAGTATTTTTTTTATAATTTTTAGACATTAAATAAATTAAATGATTTCTGACATAATAATGATGCAGCGATGACATCATTATTTGACGATTAAAATAAAATGGAATGATAATGTAATATCTATGAACTACACATGTTCACAACCAATTGGATGAGTGGATTTCGAACCCTAATCACCTTATCCACGAATTATATCAATTTGGGACCTTTTAAAACCGAAACACATTTTCAAATAAAGTAATACTTCTTTACTTTCCAAAAGTGCCCCTCCTCTCCTCTTATAAAAGGCCCCCACCTCTACCCCATTTCACACACCTCTCAAGCCTTTGGCTCGGCCAACCCCTGCCCAATTACTCTCTCCACATCCCTCTCCTCATCCTAGAGGATTCCCTTTGGGCAGAATCCTTTCAAAGGAAGCCTTTAGGCTCAAATCAAAAGGGAGTTACACTTTTAAAGGAAATTCATTCTCTCTTGTTCATTTGTTTTATTTTGCTTCTCCAACCCTCTAAACTCTTTTTATTTACTTCTTTTGTAACAACACCAGTATCTTCAATATACTAGTATTTTTTTTATAATATTTATTTGAGCTACACTCTCACACAACTACATCAAATTGTTAAAGAACATACGGTTTCCGTGGATGGCGAAATTCTGCCTCCCGAAACGATGATTGTTCAATACTAATTTAACACCTTCAAGGGTGGACATTATTATGTCACTATTTTTATATATGATATATAATATGTTTATGTTTTCTATAAGCTTCTGTATTTTTAATTTTTGGCATACTTTTATGGTTTCCATTATGGGTAAACACGATATCTTCATTTAAGGAAGTGCAGACTACTGCCCCCTAAAAGTGATGTGATTTGTTAATGCCATATGTGGGACGTGTAAAGGATGGATTTAAAGTTATTATATATGATGTTATACTGGAATTATAATATACCTCTATATCATTACTATTTCTTTCCATTAAAGTATGAGATAGAAATGAAAGTAGCGTTCATGCGTACGTACGGCTTACCGTCTCCATGAACGGTGAATTTCATTTCTAATCCCCAAATGTAATGTACTATTAAAATTACATGTATATAATGTATATATATAATTAATTATATATCTAAATGATGAATATAATTCTGGAATTAAAATATACATTCCTCTCATTTAGTTTTAATTCCACTAATATGACAAAGAAATGGAAGTAGCGTTCATGCGTACGTACGGCTTACTGTCTCCATGAACGGTGAATTTCATTTCATACCTCTAAATGATTATGTTATATTATAAATACATGTATATGCTGGATATATATGATACATATTATATCCAAATCGGGAATTTCATTCTGGATATAAATAACTTTTGACCACATGAACAACATGTAATTGTAAGAAGTCAACATTCGACTTAAGAACCAAATATTGACAAAACAAACATTATTAACTTAAATGGTTACATAATGTTTATAACATGGAAATAAGTGATATAAAAAGAATAATAAACATTAAAAAGGTTCTTAATCAAGTATAAATTAACTCAAGTTTATTATTCAGGACGTTAAAGAACGATCGAGTCAATTCGGACCCAAGGTAAGGGACTTCGTCTCAATCTCCTTTCATTGAGGCATGTTTCGTTTTATACACAACTTTCTTTTATACGGTGTATAAACCCTTTGACTTTTACTTTTATAAAAAAGGAATCTTTTTCTACGAAGCATTTTAGAAAACGACAAAAAGGATTGTTTCTTTTAACGTACGTGGTGACAATGACCTTTTCCGCCACCGCGAGTATTATTTGGTCTTTGACATCCTCAACAAGCCGAAATGTTTTTAAAATTAAATAAATACCATATACTCTTTTATGTATTTTGGTATTGAAAATGGTTTTGATAAAGGATTCTATTATGTCAATATATTTATGATATATTGTGATTGAAATGTGGAAATGTTATCATTCCTTTATAATGGTTTTATGTTTTATGATTTTATATTGGTACTTGGACATTTTAACGGGTGGTTACGTTATAAACCATATGACGGGTGGTGCCGTGAATACCAGGACGGGTGGTTACGTTATAACCTCCAATGCATTGGGTATGGAAGTCGGCCGTATGGCTATTCCATTAAGTATGTATGGAAATTGGCCGTATGGCTATTCTATTAAGTGATATATGTGGAAGTAAACCGTATGGTTATTCCACTTAAGTATGTTTATGTCCCAAGTTACCTTTATATATTCTATGAGTTCTTTATATGGGTTTTATGGTAATATTTTGGTTACAAAAAGGTAAGTAATGATACTTTATTAAGTGAAGATTTTTTTTACTACTTCATGAAGGTGAAGGTATTACTTTGATATAGTATACATGGTTTACATGATGTTTGAAAAACTAACGGTTTTCATTATTTGTGTATCCCTTACTGAGCTTTTTATGCTCACCCCAAGTTTTTTTGAAATTTTTTTCACAGGAATTAATGTGGAATAGGGTCAAGGATGGGATCAAGGGAAAGTCATGCTTTATAAAACATGAAACTAGACATGTTTCTTTTTAAGAGTTTTTGTTTATTATGGAAACTTAGTAGAAGTGACTACTTTGTAATCTTTTGAGATGTAATAGTTATGTTCTAATTCTCTAAAACTCTAAACCTGAAAAGATCCTCAACGTGAATTATTCATTTAATTCAATATTAAGTAAGGTTTAAGGCCGAGGCCTTATAGTTGGTATCAGAGGTTGGTTTAGACAACTTTAGGAGTTAGAAAAGTGTTAAATTATAATATTATTGAAATGATATAGCATTTACGGATTACCATGTTGCTTTGCCTAAGATATTTAGGTGTTCATAATGGTTTTCCGCAGAGGAAACAAAGAAGCTCTGTTGGGACGACATCAGGAGGAAGACAACCTCCCAAATCAGCAACCTGAGATGGTCGGAATCGGAACTGAACATTTTGTTGCAGTGATGGCACAGTTGACTCAGGCTATAAATGGTGGTGGTATCCATGCACGAGATCAGCCAGATCAACCGTAGAGGAACATGTCAGTGGTGGAACATTTCATGAGGCAACATCCCCCATCATTCAGAGGATCATCTGACCCTGTGCAAGCTGAAGGGTGGATTAAAGCACTGGAGAAGATTTTTGATGTCATGGGGTGTTCAGAACATCAAAAGGTTAGTCTTGATGTTTACCGTTTTGAAGGTGAAGCTGATCAGTGGTGGTCGATGGTGAAAAATATAAGGGATAGTGATGAGATTGAGGATCTTCACTGGGACGAATTCAAAGGTATGTTTCTTGAGAAATATTTTCCTAAGGTGGTTCATCTTAGGATGGAAAACCAGTTCCTAGAATTGAGGCAGGAGGATGATTCAGTGGCTACTTATGAAGAAAAGTTCACTCGATTGGCAAGGTATGCTCCAAACTTCATACGAGATCTTGATAGTAAAATAAACCGTTTTTACTCAGGGTTAAAGTCAAAGTATCGAAGGGATTTAGCTTCTCGTGAGTTCAAAAGTTATGAAAAACTTGTTCGATATACGGAGAAGGTGGAAATGGAGTTTGCCGATGATCAGGTGTTCTATGACAAACAACAGAATAAGAGATCTAGTTGGCAGGAAAAGGGGAAGAATTCATCAAAGAAGAAAGGAGGTAAGAAAACCAAATATCCATCCTGTGAGAAGTGTTGTAAAATGCATCCTGGAGAATGTTTATCCAAGTCTGGTAAGTGCTTTAGGTGTGCTAAGTCTGGTCATATTGCTCGTAACGGTAAGGAAGATGATCAAGCAGGAAATGAAAAGCCAACGGTAAGATGTTTTAAGTGTAATGAAATGGGTCATTATGCAAACGAGTGTCCAACGAAGAACTCAACTGGGGAAAAGCAGTTAGACTAAAAGCAAAAAGGGGTGGTAAAATCATTTGCAAAAACTTCAGCAGATGTTGGGCCATCGAATGAAGTGGTATCAGCTCCAGGGAGCTCAGTTTTTTTCGAAGATTGACTTGAGGTCGGGGTACCATCAGTTGAAAGTAAAAGAAGCAGACGTTCCGAAGACTGCGTTCCGTACTAGATATGGCCATTATGAATTTGTAGTTATGCCTTTTGGGTTAACCAATGCACCTGCTGTATTCATGGACCTTATGAATAAAATTTTCCATGAGTTCTTGGATAAGTTTGTGTTTGTGTTTTGAGGTTTGGGAAGAGATTATGTGTGCCTTGTGATTCACAGTTGAAGAATGAGTTGTTATGTGAGGCTCATAGTTCCCCGTTTTCAGTTCATCCTGGCAGTAATAAGATGTATAGAGATCTGCGGGAGTATTACTGGTGGGATGGAATGAAAAGAGATATTGCTAATTTTACTGTGAAGTGTTTGACATGTCGACAGGTTAAAGAAGAGCGGCAGTTACCGAAAGGGATGCTTCAGCCTTTACCAGTGCCAGAGTGGAAATGGGAAAACATATCCATGGACTTTGTTGTGGGATTACCGAGGACATCTAGAGGTAATAATGAAATCTGGGTTATTGTTGATCGCTTGACCAAATCCACTCATTTCCTTTCTATACGAGATATTTTCTCTCTTGATAAACTTTACCGTCTGTATCTTAAAGAGACAGTCAGGTTACATGGAGTTCCTCTCTCCATTGTATCGGATCGTGATCCCAGGTTTACTTCTAACTTTTGGAAAGGCCTTCAGAAGTCGTTGGGTACTGAATTAAATTTTAGTACAAATTTTCATACTCAATCAGATGGGCAGTCAGAACGAACAATCCAGACATTGGAGGATATGCTACGAGCTTGTTCTATGGATTATCAGGAAAGTTGGGACCAACATCTTTCTTTGGTTTAATTTTCTTATAATAACAGTTTTTATTCCAGTATACAGATGGCACCATTTGAGGCATTATATGGGAAGCGGTGTCGAACTCTAGCTTTCTGGGATGAAGTGGGTGAAAGGAAGTCGATGGGACCAGAATTGGTAGAAGAGATGGCAGAAAAAGTTTAGCTGATTCAGAAACTCATGAGAACAGCTCAGAGCAGGCAGAAGAGTTATGCGGATAACCGGATGAAGGATCTATCTTTTGAGGTAGATGATCATGTTTTTTTCAATGTTTCTCCTTGGAAAAGTGTGATGAGATTTGGTAAGAAAGGAAAGTTGAGTCCAAGGTTCATTGGACCATACGAAATTCTGGAAAGAGTTGGATCAGTTGCATACCGAGTGGCTTTACCTCCGAGTTTATCTCAGGTACACAATGTTTTTCATGTTTCAATGTTGAGGAAGTATATGCCAGATCCATCTTATGTTTTGAGTCCAGAGGTAGTTCAGCTGGAAGAGAACCTACCTTATGAGGAACAACCGGTCCAGATTCCTGACCACAGGGAGCAACTGTTACGGAATAAGGTGATTCATCAGGTAAAGGTTTTGTGGAAAACCCATGTGATTTAAGAGGCAACATGGGAATCTGAAAATGCTATGAGGGATAAATACCCCCACTTATTTTGATAAGTGAATAAAATTGCGAGGACGCAATTTCCAAAAGGGGGGAAGGATGTAACATCCCAGGTAAATAAAGAATAATGAATTTTCATATTTATTAATATTTACAAATTAAACATTAATTTTATTTTAAAGGGGTTGCTATGTTCGATAGCGTACCCGATACGCAACGATGAGTTTCTTTGAAACTTACATAGCACACTAGTAATAAAATAATATTATTTTAAATGTTAGTTAAAAAGTAGCCGTTGTACTGGCGGGAATGTATATAAATAACTAAAATATGATTAGATATGTTTTTAAATGTTTATACATTTACCCAATAAAAGATAAAAGCTTAAAATACGGAAAGAGTTCAATTTTACGGGTATATATACTCTAATTTTTTTACTAAAGGTTCACTTATCACATTTTAATGGTGAACCGTCATTAAATATAGTTTTGATCACTCTTATACTTTATTTTTGACCAAATATAACTCTTCTTTAGAATCGGGACATCAAAATTTACTTTGTGTAAATTTTTGGTACCTTTCTGATAAAGTTCATTTTTTTATGAATAGTGTAAAATGTTGTATTTTAATTCAAAACCTCTTTTTAATCTAATTTATTTATATGATTAGATTATTATTTTAATTGGTTTTAAAGTGAAATTAGAAAATATTTTTACCAGTTAATCCAATGGTGGTCATTGGAATCAATTTCACTTTGAAATTGGACTTAAACTGGTGTCAATCTTTTGATACTTATTGTTTCGCAAAAACACGCTATTTGTCATGACAGCGAGAATTAATTATTAAATTAATTAATGTGACTTATATGATTTGAATTTTGTAAAATAGACTTCATTTTTGAATTCGGAATATCAAATATAGCTTAGGGTGAATTTTTGGTAATTTTTTGAAAAACTTCATTTTTTGATGAATAGTGAAACCACTAAGTGGTAATCAAGCAAACTGATTTTTCAGTTAAATGAAAGATTACCACTAATGTGTATTGAATTTTGAAAATCTGACATACATGGTTGTCATTAAGAAGTAAAATGTGGTTCAACGGGATTAAAATATTTTTTTTGGTGAATAGTAACTTATTAAGTTCTTAATCGCGATTAGAGGTAATTAGTGTAGTTTAAGGTAAAAATGGTATTATAAGAATGTGAAAACACCATGACACTTGTACTACACCTATTGGGTGAGTCATGGCCGACCAAGACAAGCCATGGGCCAACTTGGGGACCCCATGGAGCCACTTTAGTTGGAAAATGACATTAATATATTTTTATTTAATGTTAAAGTGAAAATGACACTAACATAAATTGTTTTACTAAAATAATTCTTGAGCGGGGTTCTAAAAGTCCAAATTTTGATTATAAATAGTCATTAGAAAGCTAAAACGATTTCCTACATCATAGTATTTTTTTTATAATTTTTAGACATTAAATAAATTAAAATATTGATGACATAATAATGATGCAGCGATGACATCATTATTTGACGATTTAAATATAATGGAAAGATAATGTAAAATATATGAACTACACATGTCCAAAACCAATTGTATGAGTGTATTTCGAACCCTTATCACCTTATCCACGAATTATATCATTGTGGGACCTTTTAAAACCGAAACACATTTTCAAATAAAGTTATATTTTTTTACTTTCCAAAAGTGCCCCTCCTCTCCTCTTATAAAAGGCCCCCACCTCTACCCCATTTCACACACTTCTCAAGCATTTGGCTCGTCCAACCCCTGCCCAATTACTCTCTCAACATCCCTCTCCTCATCCTAGAGGATTCCCTTTGGTCAGAATCCTTTCAAAGGAAGCATTTAGGCTCAAATCAAAAGGGAGTTACACTTTTAAAGGAAATTCATTCTCTCTTGTTCATTTGTTTTATTTGCTTCTCCAACCCTCTAAACTCTTTTTATTTACTTCTTTTGTAACAACACCAGTATCTTCAATATACTAGGATGTTGTTATAATATTTATTTGTTCTACACTATCACACAACTACATCAAATGGTTAAAGAACATACGGTTTCTGTGGATGGCGAAATTCTGCCTCCCGAAACGATGATTGTTCAATACTCATTTAACACCTTCAAGGGTGGCCATTATGATGTCACTATTTTTATATATGATATATAATATGTTTATGTTTTCTTTAAGCTTCTGTATTTTTCATTTTTGGCATACCTTTATGGTTTCCATTATGGGTAAACACGATATCTTCATTTAAGGAAGTGCGGACTACCGCCCCCTAAAAGTGATGTGATTCGTTAATGCCATATGTGGGACGTGTAAAGGATGGATTTAAAGTTATTATATATGATGTTATACTGAAATTATAATATACCTCTATATCATTACTATTTCTTTCCATTAATGTATGAGATTGAAATGAAAGTAGCGTTCATGCGTACGTACGGCTTACCGTCTCCATGAACGGTGCATTTCATTTCTTATCCCCAAATGTAATGTACTATTAAAATTACATGTATATAATGTATATATATAATTAATGATATATCTAAATGATGAATATAATTCTGGAATTAAAATATACATACCTCTCATTTAGTTTTAATTCCACTAATATGACAAAGAAATGAAAGTAGCGTTCATGCGTACGTACGGCTTACCGTCTCCATGAACGGTGCATTTCATTTCATACCTCTAAATGATTATGTAATATTATAAATACACGTATATGCTGGATATATATTATCCATATTATATCTAAATCGGGAATTTCATTCTGGATATAAAGAACTTTTGACCACATGAACAACATGTAATTGTAAGAAGTCAACTTTCGACTTAAGAACCAAATATTGACAAAACAAACATTATTAACTTAAATGGTTACATAATGTTTATAACATGGCAATAAGTGATATAAAAAGAATAATGAACTTTAAAAAGGTTCTTAGTCAAGTATAAATTAACTCAAGTTTATTATTCAGGACGTTAAAGAACGATCGAGTCAAGTCGGACCCAAGGTAAGGGTCTTCGTCTCAATCTCCTTTCATTGAGGCGTGTTTCGTTTTATACACAACTTTCTTTTATACGGTGTATAAACCCTTTGACTTATACTTTTATACAAAAGGAATCTTTTTCTATGAATCATTTTACAAAACGACAAAAAGGAATGTTTCTTTTAACGTACGTGGTGACAACGACCTTTTCCGCCACCACGTGTATTATTTGGTCTTTGACATTCTCAACAAGCCGTAATGTTTTTAAAATTAAATAAATACCATATACTCTTTTATGTATTTTGGAATTGAAAATGGTTTTGATAAATGATTCTATTATGTCAATATATTTATGATATATTGTGATTGAAATGTAAAAATGTTATCATTCCTTTATATTGGTTTTATGTTTTATGATTTTATATTGGTACTTGGACATTTTAACGGGTGGTTACGTTATAAAACATATGACGGGTGGTGCCGTGAATACCAGGACGGGTGGTTATGTTATAACCTCCAATGCATTGTGTATGGAAGTCGGCCGTATGGATATTCCATTAAGTATGTATGGAAATAGGCCGTATGGCTATTCCATTAAGTGATATGTGTGGAAGTCCACCGTATGGTTATTCCACTTAAGTATGTTTATGTCCCAAGTTACCTTTATATATTCTATGTGTTCATTATATGGGTTTTATGGTAATCTTTTGGTTACAAAAAAGTAAGTAATGATACTTTATTCAGTGAAGATTTTTTTTACTACTTCCTGAAGGTGAAGGTATTACTTTGATATAGTATACATGGTTTACTTGATGTTTGAAAAACTAACAGTTTTCATTATTTGTGTATCCCTTACTGAGATTTTGATGCTCACCCCAAGTTTTTTTGAAATGTTTTTCATAGGAATTAATGTGGAATAGGGTCAAGGATCGGATCAAGGGTAAGTCATGCTTTATAAAACATGAAACTAGACATGTTTCTTTTTAAGAGTTTTTGTTTATTATGGAAACTTAGTAGAAGTGACTACTTTGTAATCTATTGAGATGTAATAATTATGTACTAATTATCTAAAACTCTAAACCTGAAAAGATCCTCAACGTGAATTATTCATTTAATTCAATATTAAGTAAGGTTTAAGGCTGAGGCCTTATAGTAATGGTAAACATGGAGAACTTAAAAAAATCAATAAACATTTGAACGTACAAACATGTACATAAAACATCAAAATCAGGAGCAATGACTTATATATTGGCTATACATAAGTCATAGATCATAAAGGAACATTAATAATGAAAAAATATCCTGGGAATAAAACATGTAATTGTGGAAACCATTAACCACATGTTATGATTTCCATAGTATCCAAGGCATTGCTGCCATGAAAATCATAGTGGAGAAATTCCATTACTGAACTGGGTTTTCTTGTCGTTCCAGCCCTATATTACATAATCAGATTCAATTGTCATTCCTGCCATGTTTATCTCATGAGATATAAATATTTACCTAATGCATTGGAGGGATATATAGGTCCCACTGATCACATAATGAATCCATTCTTATGTGTTTCACAAAATCATAAATCATATATCATAGCATAACCCATGTAATCAAAATGGGATTCTTAATCATCATGACATCATAACATAATCCATATATAATAAAATGACTTCATAAAAATAATTCCATCATAACATAATCAATTAAATGTAAAAATAGTGATTGAAACAGAACCCTATATTATCTTAGATGCAAAATAATTTTGATAAAACACTTTAAATCCATTCTTGAGGAGAAAATCATTTCTACTTTAAATTTTTTCCTTTCTTAACATGTTATAGAATTTTAAACTAAAAGAAGCTAATTAAATATAAACTTGAAAACATGTAATGGGAGATTCATGGAAATATCATTCAATGAAATCATAATAACAAAATCATGTCGTATAAGTAAAAAACATTCTTCTTATACTTTGGTTGGAAAAGTCAAAAAGTATCTCGTACTGAAAATGAAAAAAGATTCCTTTCATATATTTTTCGACAAATTCCCGAATAAGTAACATTTCATTCAAACAATTGTAGGAGTATTGAAATAATATTACATATTGAGGAAACATGGATTTGGATGATAAATATTCCCCAATAAATTCTGAAGTATAAACAATCTTGGATAAAAAAGAGATTGGGAGATTATCCCTTACCTGATGTCTGATATGCTTAGTACGTATCTGAAACTCCGGAATAATTATTTAAATAATGTCATTGACTTATTAAAGAATCATATTCATTTTAATGATTTCATATATGGTCGGATTCTTATCTTCTTATTAGTAATATTTAATTGCTACTTGTTATTCGGGTGTTCATTGCTTTATGTTCTTAGGCGTGTTTTTTTCGAATAAATTCTTATTCCTATTTTTTAGGTCATACATACAAAATTTAAATAATGGTATTAGTGTAATATATATCATATTTATTCATTCAAATCATTTTAATAATCATTATTCAATGAAGATCAAGTAGAACGAATCACATCACATCATGTAGATGATGGGTCATATGTACGCACGAGCAATGATATCATTCTTTTGATGTTTCAATTTTCTATAATTGGATGGAATATCATATATACTGAATGATAATAATGTTATATTTTTTATTAATATCATTTATACTCATTATCATACCCATCCAAATGATTAAATGTTTGAATAACAAACTACACCACGACGTGGAGACGGTAAGTCGTACATACGCTTGTGTGGTGACTTTCTCATTCATAGGATGGATAAAATAACTATTATGGTTGTAACTTTTTTATAATAATAGAACAGTATATATAAGATACTTGAGTAATTATTTTATAATGTAAACAACAAATAAGGAGGAAAGGAAAGAAGAAATGAACTTGAAATAGGTGGTGAGAAATTTACCTCTTTTTTGAGTTCTTCCTTTTGATTTGAATTAAAGGTCTCATTAGGTTGTATTTATGACCAAATGAAGGCCTAAAATATGAAGGGAGGACATTTTAGAGGGTATTTTGGTAGGGGTTGGCCGTGAAAAATGGATTTGGAGGTGTGAATTAGAGATAAGGGGGAGTTCCCTTTTATAAGAGAGGTGAGGGGATCTTTATGAAAAACATAAAATATTATTTTATAATAAATTCATATTCTATATATAAGGGATCCAAAGTGACTTATTTTGAGAATAGGGTTTGGATGTGTCGATATAGTTTCATGTTATAGGTTTTATAAAAGTTTAGGTTTCCATTTTAACCTTATCATTTATATTTAACTCTAAGTTAAATAATTTAACTTTTACTATATCTTCTTGTATTTTTACACTATATGGATAATAAACGTACTATAAACGTTCAATATAACCCCAATTGGTTCCATAATGTCATATATTTTATTATATAAGTATTTTTCCAAACCTAATATTTTTAGGACTATTAAATCAATTAATAATATAATATATTTTTAAAAACACTTTTATGTCAATTTTGACACTATTTGGTATTTTGTTTTTTATAAATCCATAACAGCATTATTACTTCGAAAATAAATTATCTAACCGACCCTAATATGTTATATTAACCTATAAAATTACTTAAATTCATAAAATGTATAAAATTACATTTATTTGGGAATATTTAATACCAATTATGTTATTTTTTCATTAATAAGGTAATTACTGCATCATCATTTCATCATAAGTAAATTAAATTATTTAATTTCTAAAAATAATAAATAAAATACCATTATGTAGGAAATATTTTTATCATTCTAATTAATATTTATAGTCAGATTTATCTTATGTATAACCCTATATTAAAAATATTATAGTTATTAAACTTTGATTTTAACTATTTTAACTCTTCTTTAAATAAAATAATAATAAATGTCCTAATCTAATCCAAGTGGATCTAAAGGGTAATATTATATTCCAAAGGATTTTTTTCGTCGAATTACACTAATAAAATAGAATTAAGACCTCTTTTCTGGTAATAATAATATCATTTTAACCCTTAATTACCCTATTTACTTTTAACCATGGTAAATAATAGTAAAAAGTTACTATTCACCAAAATATATTTTTATCCTATTAAACCAAATTTTACGTAATGATATTAACCATGTATCTAGGATTTTGGAAATTCCACTCATAGAAGTGGTAAAAATATGTTTTATGTGAATTTGCGAATTCTCCTAGGAGGTGGTTAAAAGACGGGAAAAAGATCAATAAAATTTATATATATTTAAAATTATTATAAAATGACTCCAATAAATTACATTGAATGTATATATGTATTATGTATCTATTTTTATCTAAAATAAATTTAAATAAAATAAATTATTATTTAAATAAAAGTTCGGTTTTAACCAATAACTCTGTGTTTTCCCTATTCATCGAAAATTGAATGTTTTCGAAAAAATTCCAAAACTTCACCCTAGGATAATTTCGATATTCTGAATCCAATAGTGAAGTCCATTTTGAAAGATAAAATTTATAAAATTTCAAAAAGTTGGTATTACTATTCATAATCGCTAGTTTATATAACATTTCATTGTTTAGTGAAACTTGGTATTGCATACTACAAACGCTATCAAGGAAGGTCTTGATTACATATAATGCAAGCCAAGTCAGGGCTGCGTGTTGTGCAATATCCCTTTGGATTTTCATATAACAAAATCAAAACTATTTTTAATTTATACATTAAAAAAATATATACTTAATTTTGCATAGAATAATTTCCACAAAACGAACTTGAAATTTTGTGTAACACATGCCAAGAATAGTGTTCTATATACTGCAAACATATACAGTGTTTAGTATATCACAATCTAATCTTAGGGCACTGTACAATAGAAAAAGAACGTATCTCATACAATCTCGGGGTGTTACATTCTACCCCCCTTAAAATGAATTTCACCATCAAAATTCATCAGGGTTATAAATCACTTTCTACTTGAATGTTTTATTCATAGAAACCCACATCGTAAAAATGAAAACTAAATATTAATTTTAAAAAGTGAAGTATGAAACATAAAGGTTACCCCGACGAATTTCATGAGTGAAATTTATTTTAAGGGGGGTAGAATGTATCACCCGAAGATTTTAAGAGAAATATTTTTTTTATGTATTCTGTTATGCACAACACCAAATGAATCTTTCACTACACACAACACAGTCTGGGCTAGCGTTACACGCAAGAGGAACCATCCTCGATTGCTCGCATTATACGCAATACCGAGTTTCACTAAACAATGATATATTATTAAAATATTTTATAAACTAGCCGTTATGAATAGTAATACCCACTTTTTAAAATTTTATAAATTTTATCTTTCAAAATAGAATTCATTTGTGGATTTGGAATATCGAAATTAGCCAAGGATGATGTTTTGGTATTTTTCTAAAAACTATAAATTTTTGATGAATAGTGAAAACACGGAGTTATTGGTTAAAAAAAATTATTTATATAATCATTTATTTTTTTGAATTTGTTTTAGGAAAAGTATATACATAATACCTATATACGTCCAATGTAATTAATTGGATTCATTTTAAAATAATTTTAGATATATGAAAATTTTATTGAACTTTTTACCGTCTTTTACCCACCTCCTAGGAAAATTTTCTAATTTACATAAAATAGAATTTTACCGATTCTGTGAGTGATATTTAAAAAATATGAAAGAAGAGGTTGATATAAGTATATAACATGTGGTTTAATAGGATAAAAATAATTTTTGATGAATAGTAACTTTTTTACTTTTATTTTCCATGGTTAAAAGTAAATAGGGTAATTAAGGGTAAAAATGATATTATTATTACCCTAAAAAGTATTAATTCAGTTGGATAAGTTTAATTCCACAAAAAACAACCTTAGGAATATAATATTACCCTTTAGGTACCCTTGGATTATATTATTACATTTGTTATTATTTTATTTAAAGAATAGATAAAATAGTTAAATAAAATATTAATAACTAAAACATTTTTAATATAGGGATATACTTAAGATAATTTCCACTATAAATATTAATTTTAAAGAAAACAATATTTCCTACATAATTGTATTTTATTTATGATTTTTAGACATTATATAATTTAATTTATTTATGACACAATAATGAAGCAGTAATTATCTTATTAATAAAATATTAACATAATTGATATTATAAATACCCCAATAAATTTAATTTGAGAATTTTTATGAATTAAACTGATTTTATAGGTTAATATACCAAATTATGGTTGGTTAGATTAATTTTTACGAAGTAATAATGCTGTTATGTATTTCGAAAAAACAAAATAACAAATAGTGTCAAAATTGATATAAAAGAGATTTGAAAACATATATTATTTTATTAATTGATATAATGGTACTAAAAAACTTTGGGTCAGCCAAAAGACTTATATAATAATATATATTACATTAATGAGCAAATTGGGTTCGATTGGTAGTTTATAGTATGTTTTTTTAACTATATAGTGTAAGAATACAAGAAGACGGGGTAAAAGATAAATTATTTAACTTAGAGTTATATCTAAATGATAATGTT
Organism: Viscum album; assembly: GCA_963277665.1. Taxonomy (NCBI): domain Eukaryota; kingdom Viridiplantae; phylum Streptophyta; class Magnoliopsida; order Santalales; family Viscaceae; genus Viscum; species Viscum album. The sequence goes on along the minus strand of OY728123.1, from coordinate 144,508,733 downwards.
AAAATGTTAAACTAAACGTGTCTAAAACCTATTGGTGGAGTTTATTATGACCCATACCAACCCTATCCTCGAAATAAGTCACTTTTGAGCCATTATAAACTAAATATATATTTATTATAAAGTAATATTTTATGTTTTTTCTAATGTGCCCCTCACATCTCTTATAAAAGGGCACTCCTCCTTATCTCTAATTCACACCTCCAATGCCATTTGGCTCAGCCAAACCCTGCTCGAAAACCCTCTAAACTGTCCTCCCTTCATCTTATAGACCATCATTTAGTCGGAAAGCCAACATAAGGAGCACTTTTTATCCAATCAAAAGGAAGAACCCGATGAAGAGGTAAATATCCCACCACGTATTTCATGTTCCTTTCTTCTTTCACTTCCTCCATATTTGTTGTTTCCATTATAAAATAATTACTCTAGTATCATCTATATACTATTATGTTATTATAAAAAAGGTACAACCATGTTAGTTATTTTATCCGTCCAATGAATGAATAAGTTACCACACGTGCGTACGTACGGCTAACCGTCTCCACGTCATGGTGTAGTTTGTTATTCAAACATTTCATCATTTGGATGGGTATGATAACGAGTATAAATGATATAAATAAAAAATATAACATTATTTCTATTATGTATATATGATATACCATCCAATTATATATGATTTTTATATCAAAATAATGATATCATCACTCGTACATACCTACGGCCCACCGTCTCTACGATGTGATGCGGCTCATTATACATGATATTCATGGAATAATGATTAAATAAATGAATTGAATGAATAAATATGATATATATTACACTAATAAAATTATATAAATAAAGCATATATAACCTAACAAAGGGTAATAAGAATTTATTCGACAAAACACGCATAAGAACATAAAGCAATGAACACCCAAATAACAAGTTGCAATGAAATATTACTAATAAAAAGATAATAATATGACCATATATGATATAATAAAAATTAATATAATTCTTTAATAAGTAAATGAAATTATTTAAATCATTTTACAAGAGTTTCGGATACATACGAACCATATCAGACCTAAGGTAAGGAAAAATATCACAATCTCATTTTTATCCGATATTATTTATACTTCAGAATTTATTGGGGTATATTTATCATCCACATACATGTTTCATAAATATATAATATTATTTCAATCCTCCTACAATTTTTTAAATCCAATTTTACCTATTGGTTAATTTTTAGTAAATGATATGAATGGAATCATTTTTCATTTTCAGTATGAGATACTTTTGGACTTTTTCGGCCAAAGTTTGAGAATAATGTTTTTTAACTTATATGGAATGAATGGTTTTTTATGATTTCATAGAACATTATTTGCATGATTCTTACTTTAAAAGTTTTCAAGTTTATTTTTAATTAAATTCTTTTAGTTTAAAATGGTATGACATGTTAAGAAAGAAAAAATGTTTTTGATGTATAAGGGATATTTTCCTCAAGAATGGAGTTAAAGTGTTTTATCAAAATTATTTTCCATATAAGATAAAATATGGTTATATTTCTATCCCAATTTTTACATTGATTTTATTATTTTATGATAGAATAATTTTTATGAAGTCATTTAATCTTATTTGGATTATATTATGATGGCATGATGTTTAAAAATTACATTTTTATTACATGGGTTACACTATGATATATGATTAATGATTTTGTGGAAAAAATAAGAATGATTTCATTATGATATGGGTGGGACCTATATATCCCTCCATTGAATTGGGAAATGATTTATATCTCATGGGATAGACATTGCTAGAACGGCAAGTGAATCTGGTTCAGTAATACAGGGCTGGAAAGGCATGTAACCCCGGTTCAATAATTTGTTGGCTTACTGACTAAAGGAAGGCATCTATGATGAAGGGAGGATGGTTGAGAGGGTATTTGAGTCGGGTTTGGACAAGCCAAATGGATTTTGAGGTGTTAATTAGATAGAAGAGGGAGTTCCCTTTTATAATATGGGTGAGGGGTACCTTAGAGAAAAACATAAAATATTATATTATAATAAATTCATAATCAGTTAATAATGGATCCAAAGTGACTTATTTCGAGGCTAGGGTGGGGATGGGAATAAATACTCTCAACCAATAAGTTTTAGATATGTTTAGGATACCATTTTAAACTTATCATTTATATTTAACTCCAAGTTAAATAATTTAACTTTTACCATGTCTTCTTGGATTCTTACACTATATGGTTAATAAACATACTATAAACTCCCAATAGAACCCAAGTTGGTTCATTAATGACATATATATTATTGAATAATTATTTTGGCCGAACCATAGGTTTTTAGGACCTTTATATAAATTAATAATATAATATTTGTTTTAAAAACTCTTTAATGTCAATTTTGACAGTATTTGGTATTTTGTTTTTTATAAATCCTAAACAACATTATTACTTCAAAAAACATTAATATAACCAACAGAAAAATGTTATATTAACCTATAAAAATAGTGATATTCATAAAAAGTCTCAAATTACATTTATTTGGGTATTTATATTATAAATTATGTTAATATTTCATTAGTAAGGTAGTTACTGCATCGTCATTGTGTCATAAATAAATTAAATTATTTAATGTCTAAATATCATAAATAAAATACCATTATGTAGGAAATGTTTTTAGGTTTATAATGAATATTTATAGTCAAATTTATCTTATTTATAACCCTATATTAAAAAATTATTTTTTAAACTTTCATTTTAACTATTTTAACACTTCTTAATATAAGATAAAAATAAAATTCATAATCTAATCCAAGTGGACCTAAAGGGTAATATTTTATTCCTATGGTTTTTTGGATGAATTAAAATTATCTAATAGAAATAGGACATGTCTAAGGGTAATAATAACATCATTTTAAACCTTAATTACACTATTTAATTTTCATTATGGTAAATATAAGTAAAAAGTTACTATTCACCAAAAAAAATTATCTTATTGAACCACATTTTACATACTAATATTAATAGTCCCTCTTGGATTTTTGAAATTCCACTCATAGTAGCGGTAACATTATGTTTTATGTAAATTAGAAAATTCTTCTAGAAGGTGGGTAAAATACAGTAAAAAGTAAAATAAAATTTTTATATACATAAAATTATTATAAAATGACTCTAATGAATTACATTAAACTTATATAGGTAGTATGTATTTATTTTGACCAAAAATAAATTTAAATAAAATAAATGATTATTTAAATAAAAATTAGGTTTTAACCAATATCTCTGTTCTCCAAAGTGACTTATTTCGAGGCTAGGGTGGAGATTAGTCGAAATACCGTCAAGCAATAGGTTTTATACAAGTTTAGGTTACCATTTTAACCTTATCATTTAGATTTAACTCTAAGTTAAATAATTTAACTTTTACCGTGTCTTCTTGTATTCTTACACAATATGGTTAATAAACTTACTAAAAACTTCCAATATAACCCCAATTGGTTCATTAATGTCATATAATTATTATATAAATCTTTTGGCCAAACCATAAATTTTTATGACTGTTATATCAATTAATAATATAATATTTGTCTTAAAAACTCTTTTATGCCAATTTTGACACTATTTAGTATTTTTTTCTAAATTCATAATAGCGTTATTACTTCGAATAAAATTCATCTAACCAACCCTAATATGTAATAGTAACCTATAAAATTATTTTAATTCATAAGATGTATAAAATTACATTTATTTGTGTATTTATAATATCAATTATGTTAATATTTCATTAATAATTTAATTACTACATCATCATTGTTTCATAAATAAATTAAATTATTTAATTTCTAAAAAATATAAATAAAATACAAGTATGGAGGAAAATTTTTTATCTTTCTAATGAATATTTATATTCAAATTTATCATATGTTTAATCTAATATTAAAAATGTTTTAGTTATTAAACATTGATATTAACTATTTCAACACTTCTTTAAATAAAATAATAATAAATGTCCTAATAGAATCCAAGTGTACCTAAAGGGAAATATTTTATTCCTAATTTTGTTTTTTGTCGAATTACACTTATCAAATAGAATTAGGACATGTGTTAGGGTTATAATAATATCATATTTACCCTTAATTACCCTGCTTACTTTTAACTGTGGTAAATAAAAGTTAACAGTTTTTGTTAACGAAATTTTTTTTAATCTCATTGAACCGCATTTTACTTACTGATATCAACCGTGTCTCTCGGATTTTTGAAATTAAACTCAATGAAGTGGTATAATTATGTTTTATGTAAATTTTCAAAAGCTCCTAGGAGGTGGGTAAAAGACGGTAGGAAGTTTAATAAACTTTTTATTTATCTAAAATTATTATAAAATTTATCCAATGATTTTCACTAAGCATATATAGGTATTATGTATCTATTTTGACCTAAAATTAATTTAAATTAAATAAATGATTATTTAAATAAAAAGTCTATTTTAACCAATAACTCAGTGTTTTCTCTATTCATCAAAAATTGAATGTTTTCAGAAAAATACAAAAAATTCACCCCAGGCTAATTCCGATATTCCAAATAGAAAAATGAAGTCCATTTTGAATGATAAAATTATAAAATTTCAAAAAGTGGGAATTAATATTCATAACAGCTTGTTAATTTAATATGTTAATAACATATTTTTGTTTAGTGAAACTCGGTATTGTGTACAACACATGCTATTTAGGAACGTCTCTCTTATGTGCAATGCAAGACAAGTCAAGTTTACATGTAAGTAAAGCTTCCATTGGGGTTGTGTATAACATACTCAAAATATAGTTCAATTATACATTGATCAAAATCTATAATTATTGTTGTGTAAAATAAAGTGTCTTCAAAAGAACATGAAAATGTGTGAATCACAATCCAAGAATAGTGTTGTGTATACTACAAGATAATATAGTGTCGTGTATAGCGCAAGATAATCTTGGAGAAGAGTACAACAAAATACATCAAAAAAATTAAAATGAATAATTCTCATAAAATATCAGGGTGTTACATATGGTGTGTTTCTCAAAGAACACACCATGTGGTACTGGCAGCGGTGGCTAGGGTATCGGTTGTTAGATATGTATCTCTTGACGTGTGACCCCAATCACACATCGTGTTAGACCTTCCCCGAAGGTCTGCGTGTATTCTGGGATGTACACAGAAATAGGATGGACTACACAGCTTCAAATCATGGAATGTATACCCTGGTTGGCATGGTAGAGGAAACCACATGGGACTCGGCATGTATCCAGGGGATACACAGAGGTGTGGCGGAGTACACTGCCATGTACTCCACCACATGACCTGGCAAGGCCAGTAACGCGGGTCACCCCATGTTCCGGTTATACGGGTTGGAGTACATGGGTTAAGGCCATGTATGGGCACATGTCCAGCATACATGGAGAAAACCACATATATATTGACATGGTGTGTGATCCTTTTTATACGCCTTGTAGTTTCGTATTACCCGACAAACCTTGCGACATGAGTCGTTTTACAGGGGCTGTACACGGGGTCAAAAGTCCCGATGTGTGACAATTATACACATTATGTACTTTTCAGTACATGGAATGATTTTCATTTTCACCGTATTATGGACATGTTTCATTTGGGTGAGTTTCCATTTTTTGTTTTCCCCTCAATGTCAGGTATCATTTTTTTTTCATGAGTATGATCCCTTCACCAGGACTTTCCGAGATAGTGTCAGGTAACCATCCGAGAGGCCTGTAGCGATATTCTATATCCATTATTGACCCTATGTAGATTCAGGTATCGACATGGCTACTTCCACAAGCAACAGATCATCTACCTATAAGCTGAATCTGAATGAGTCGCAGTATCCCCCAAGGCCCTGGAAGGGATCCTCATCTATGTATCCAGATCTTTCCCCACTCAAAAGTGTGTTCTCATGGAAGGAATGTATCTATCTCTCGTGAATTTTCCTAATTGGAATGACTTCTCAATCAAGCTTCATCAGAGCTATTGGACTAATGGATTGAGTTCTCAAAGATTTGTGCTTCATGAAATCTTCGAACTGAATCCCTAGCGGGGGTATGCAGTTGTGTGACTTGTCTCTAGACTATGGGTCTGGGTTCTGAATATACATGTATTTTTTTTCACTATTATATGGTTCGTATACTTATACTATGTAGAGTAGGTTGTTCCTTTCCTTTGTGTATTTCTTTGTGGTTTTTGGGGCCCTCTACTGTGTATTGTTATACTCACCCTTGCTTGGTCTTTTCCTGAACATGTCGGGTCTTTTGCAGATGATCATCCTTTTAACAGAGTCAAGGGTGGACTAGGACAAGACCAAGCCTTCTATGTTCCCTACAGGCCGAGGTGTTCCTACAGTGACGAGAAGCAGTCCCAGTAACTCTATAGGTTGGGTTTAGTTGTATGCATGCATTCTATTCCTTAGTCGTTCATTCCAATTTCAAAATTTTGGGCTTGTAGTTGTGTGCTTGTGTATAGGTACATAAAAAATTCCTCCCATGTTAGTAATATTCCCACTCTGTGCTAGTCACTAGCCCCTGGCCTATTGGAGGTGGGCTTGGGGAATCTCAGTGTGAGCCCCATTGGGTCAGGTCACGACATTGAAATTTTTTTATCCCTTTAAGAGATATACCTCTTAAGATATTGATTCTATTGTTATAATTTCTTTAATGTATTTATGTATATGAGATAATGTAATGATATGACATAATATTTTTTAAAGGTGTTTAACTCAATAGATGTGGCTTTTTCTTCCCATGTGTGGTGATAACCAATAAATATATTACCTACTATAATATATATCACCAAATATAGTTGGTTCGATTGAAAATATGCCTTATCCATGTGTGATTCCTTAATCATTAGAGATGGGATGGAAAAAATCATCTTCCATAATCTAGGAAAAACGCTTTAATTTTTTTTACAACAACTGACTGGTTATTTATAAAACATATGAATATAGTATTCAACTTAATTTGACATGTTTTTAACAATAATAAATTATTCATCCAAATAATTCTTCATTAGGATATCACATTTTTCATTTTTTCTTCAACTATATTATTCATAATATTAATTCTAAATAACTCGGAATGTATCTTAAAAATTCATTCTCCTTCTGATTTTATTTGTATGTTCCTATCCATTAGATGATTTCCATTTAGTGAATTATATCTAGTGATAGTTTTATGGATTTTCCTTTATATGATCTATCAATCTAATGCAGATATTTTTTGGTGTTTTCAATATTTATATTTTTTCTACTTTTAGTTGCATAAATATTTACCAATAATAGTTAATCATATGGATGTTTATATTGTGGATTCTTTCCTCATATTTGTTTAATATTCTCTCCTATTCTATTAATCACAACATCATAAAGAAATGTTTTCCCATTTGATGAGGATATTTATTAATCTTTTCACTATTTTGTGCTTTAGCCCCAATCATTTTATTTACTCCTTCCAATTCCCTATAATCAAACCACTTCTTATTTAATCAAAAGGAAAGACCAATTGATAATCTCTCACACTTTTTGACCAATGTTTCTTATGGTATAAATTATTCAAAAATATCTCAACTAAAAAATTGAACAGTATTCGACACAAATTGAATAAAAAATCTATAAATTATATATTTGACCTTTTTCATCGGTAAGATAATGAAGTCAATGATATTTTCCACCGCTAACAAACTTGAATGGTTACCTTCATGATACTTTTAACTTCGTTATAATTCTTCCCAATTCATTTGAAACAATCGAAATGTTAATAAAATTCAAAACATTCCATAATCCTGATAGTATAAACTATTTATTTTTTTTGATTTTGAAACATTCAATGATCGATATAGAATCACTTTATTTATAATAAAATTACAATAATTAAAATTTTATTCAAACATTATATCTGAAAAAAATTATAAAACATATTCTTCTGGGTGAAAATTTGTCTGATAATCATTAAAAAATCATACAATATATAAAAATATTTTTCATGACATTTCCTCTATCCCTTTATAGGATTCCCAAAAAAATCCTTCGATAACTCAATTGTATCCTTCCCTTCAACCATTTGTAATATAAACACTCATAGGGGTATTTCTCTATTGGAGGGGTATATGAATGTTTTTTTTATTTTTCTCTATCTAATGTATCCTCAAAATCACCCCTACTTATTAAGATAAAAAAACATGGAAAATTCTATATGATACTACTACTCATATACTGCTTCTAACATTTTATAACAAGCATTATTGGAAACTATATATTGATATGACTACATTAAATCTTTCATTTCATGAAGTTATTATTTATTTCCTTATGATTTTTTTCAGATGGTTTATTCGACATCTATGCCACTACACTTTAGTAATCGGAATATCATCCATCTGATAGTTCTTCATTTAATAAGACCCCTATCATATTCAAACTTCCTAAAATAAATATAATTATCTTTTTAGTGAATCATTATAATCATTTATTTGTGAATTTTAAATTATACTCGTGTCATTGATGTGAATTAACATTGTTCATATACAAAAATACTTAAATTGAAAATATTTGTGCAAATTAATCTGATATACATATTAAAAATAATAAATCAACTCCAACCACAATTTCATAATATTTATAAACCATAGTTTCACTTTTTTCTACATAAGGGAATTAACACCATGAATTGAGAATTTGAATGTGACACCACAATACCCCATTAAATTGAATCTAATTGAACATCTATATCTGTTATATTTTTCTTCAATACAACATCATTAATTAAAACCGTATGATTATTTATGAAGAACAAATTAATTAAAATGAACTAATATTTTTGTCTAATCATTTTTCCCAATGAAAGAATAAATGAAATATTACAAAAAATTTCTTCCATTAGACATAGAAAATAGGTGTTTTAAATTGTAATTTCATATGTAATAATGAAATTAGAAACCTCTATCTAATGATCGCTTTTTATAGTGGGATTATGGTGTATCACATTAATTAAAATGAACCAATATTTTTGTCTAATCATTTTCTTCCCAATGAATGAATAAATGAAATCTTTGAAAGATTTTCTTCCATTAGTCTTAATAAAATATGAGTTTTTAATTGGAATTTCTTATGTAATAATGAAATTATAAACCGGTATCAAATTATATCTTTTCATAGTGGGATTATGGTGTATTATAACATTAGATTGAGCTTCTATGAAACCATTGTCCAGTGGACATAGGTTGGATGATCTTAACTATCTCCATTAGTTTGGAATCATGAAAATAAATTCAATAATTACCAAACCCCAATAGTCTTAATAAAGTTACATTGGTAGTGTAAATGTTGTAACTACATTACATTGTGTAGTATTATAGAAATCATTATATGATTCCCTCTACCTGATGGTCAACCTTCACGGATTTTTTCATTTCCTTCTCTATTAGTTAATATTATTCTCTTGATATTATTAAGGAATCATCAAAAAAAAATTTAGGGGACGTAAACAACATTTCAGTAATAGACATAAGTTAAACTCAATGTTTTTAAAAAAACATCCTTATGATAATAATACATGAAATAATTTCTAAACTCAAAAATGTATTTTAACATTGTTATCCATCCTGGAACTCCAAAAAAACTTTATAAAATGTTTCATTATATGTTACAAAACATATTATTATAAATGAAATAATTATATTTCATTGAAAAGAAGGGTCATCCAAAGATTAAAAAAGAATCTATTTTCAAAGAGTCTTAAATAAAGTGTTTTTAGATATATCATATATTAATCTTTTAAAACCTCCATCATTAGCCAACTAATTTGATGGCTATAATGGAATAAAAAATACATTTTTATTAAAAAATAGTTAATTTCATTATAGCAGAACCACCTATCACATAATAATAATATATTAATATATATTAAATAAATCATGCAAAATTTTATCATTACAAAAAAAGAGTAACACATGGATGTGAAAACATGTTTGATTAATATTTAACCAGCATAATGTTAAACCATCCATTGGAAGTTCAATGTTGGTAGAATTGGATCATATACCTATTAAATCACAATAAAGATAAAAATATGTTTTTATAGATGAAAATAATTTTACAAATATCACAGAGATATTTCATGAGAAAAATATCATTTTAATTTTAAAATAAAAATATTTAATTTTCAAAATTTTGATAATTTGTTGAAAATTATTACTTTCAAGGAACGGTGGAATCCAATAATTGATAGTTCAAAGAAAAGAGTATTCTTAGTGGTGGTGAAATTCATTCCCGATATATATTTTAAAATAACCCTTCCAAACATTTGGTCTAATGTAAGAAGTAAATTATTCTGAAAATAACTAGAATAACCATTTAAATCATATTTATTAAAACCCAAACATGGTAAAAAATGATATTAATAAATATTTTATTAATAATTAAAACATTTTTTAAATTATTTTAAAGAAATGTGGGTCTTCAAGAATGTATTATTGACTAATGATAGGAACTAAATCACTTTTCCAAAAAAAACATTTGTTTAGCCAGTTTAGTTATTAAAAAGGATAAAACGAAATTATAAAATACCAAAAAAATAAAATATCAAGGAATTAATAATACATATAAGCTAAATATCATTTAATTTTAAAATTTAAAAGTAATTATAAAAAATCCCAATGAAAATGAGAATGTAACATAATACTCCTGTACATTTTGTAACATTTGATTCATAAACACATGTAATAAGTAAAATAAAATGAAACACTTGATACCTTTGAAAAAAGGATATCCATAAGACAAAAAATTATGTGTGTATTCTCTATACCATGTAAAATAATATAGGCCAATAACATAATAAATTCTCCAAATAAGTGAATTTGAGATGATAACCCCTTACAAAATTGATTATATTCTAATCAATACCCCATGTATGAAATATATTGAATTGAAACAATATATAAAATTAATTAAGAATGGTATATTCTATAAAATGTAAATTTATAAACATTTAATATTTATAAATAGAAATATGTTTGTAACATTAATCATGTCTCGTCAAAATAAAATTATAAAAATGAAATCTTGTAGCTTGAAAACATTTTTTAATAAATATAATTGGAATATTGACAATGATATAGTTATCTAACATCATTTTATTTTGTCATGGATTATAAAAATAATAAATTATTTTGAAATATAAACACCATATAAAAAATAAATGTTTCTCTAACATTATTATATGTCTTAAAGATGAGAAAATATGTCAAATCTCACAATTTTTATCCGGCTTTATCCATAAGTGCTCAAACCTCCTATTTTTATAAAATTTTATTTAATGTATTTATATTATAGAATAATATTAATACATATGATATTATATTTGATACAATTATATCATTTCAACCCCAGTATATTGTTAATTGGTTTTTAATTTAATCAGTTCATGTGTCAACTACTTCATTTTTTATAAATGTTTTATTTTAGAAGTTATGATTATTTCACTATAATAATGGTTCATCCATATTAATAATTTTAATATAGATATAAATACCATATATATTAATCATATACAAAACCATTAAAATAATATCTCGATGAAAAATGAATTACATCACTTTGTAGGGTTGGAAATATCAATGTACACACAGGTGGTGCTTTCACACTTCTATGGATGGAATTAAATAATTTTATGTGATAATTCCCCTTTATAAAATTATTATTATATAATTAATATCATATTTTAACTAAATAAATTATTTTATAAGATAATTAGATCATAAATAATTGCAAAATCACATCTCTTTTTGGTGGTGGTAGTCCACACATATACATAATATATTCTATTAATTACTAATGGGTTATATAAAAACAAGGTAGATAAGATATTATTATTCAAATATAAATATTATGTCATAAATTTAATATATAAAAATTATATCCATAATTATAATGAACTATGATATTTTGTGATCGAGAATGTGTAATATCACTAACTGAAGCTGGTATTCCACATGTTCGCATGTGTAATGTATTTATTTCACATTTGATTTACAAGATAAGGTCACTAATTATTCAATTATAATAATAAAATATAATTATATTGATTATATCATATTCGTAAATTATTATAGATAAATTTTTTTAGATAAGGTCTAATAAGTAATAAAATTTATAGAGCATGGTTATGATTTATACTTCTTCTATGATATAACTCTTTGGTTTAGTCCACAAGCCACAAAGGATTGTCATAAGAGAGTAATAGAATATATATGACGAAGGGAAATATTTTTGGATATTTTTGGAGAATGTTTTGTGGTATATTAGGTGAAATTTTCTTAATAAGGGAGGAATATGGGATCCATTGTATAAGTCTAGGGAGGGACATAGAAGGAATTTATGAACATATTTTTGTGATATAAGGTCAATTTCAATGGAAAGTGAGTATATATGGTCCAAGATTAGAAATACCAAAAATATATCATTTTAAAAATATTAAAAATTAACTATTTATATGTGGCTAAAAATCTAACACTTATCACTTTGTTTGTCACATAGTAATCATTTTTTTGACTTTTACTATTGGATGAAAATGTTACTATTTTTACTATCCACTATGAACAAAAAATTAGTTGAAACTATTAAATTATATTAATTATGATGATTAAAAATATGGAATAATTTTTTCTTGGTTCAATTACTATACGTGGAATATTTTAAAATGAAATTAGTATGCAAACAGTAATGAAAGCCATTTTTATGAACATACATTTGAAAAATAAAACATAATTTACTTCAATTAATTCCATTTTAAAGTAAATTAATTGAGTTATAAAATATATTATTGGATATATATTCCATATATTTAATTAAAATAATTAATTTATATTGATTTATTTAAATGTTTAACAGCTAAATACATTCCATGTATAAAAAATGGTTTTAGAAAATTATTCTTTAAGCCTAAAAAACAGACATATATAAAAATAATGTATAATAGTAATTCTTACAAAATTAATTATAATATTTATAATTAATGAAATATTATGTTACTTTAGTACCATATTAAAAATGCAGCACTATTACATTAATTTAAATGAATTATTTTAAAAATAATAATCATTTTTCACTAATCACAAAAAATAAAGCATTTTAAAAAAGTCCTAAAACTTAAACCAATGATAATATTTAAATGAAGACAAAAAAATTGATATTAATTATCTCAAATTAATTTTTTAAAATGTTCACCAGTAATTATTATATATGTGATCATATAATTCAATTAATGTATTTATTTACTAAAACATAATGTGGAAGCATGACAATAATTAAAATGGAGTACATATTTAATAAGAATTAGTCAATAGATTTAAATTATTAAAATTAATTTCAATGACTACATTATAATGGTTTACTATATCATGTTTCATTTGGATTCATGGATGCGTGTAAAAAATTATATCATACACATTTAATTTATATAATGAAAAATGCGGTCTAAAATCTCATGGTGTTACAATTATCTTATTTTTATCCTTAGGGATGTATTCATAATAAAAAATCTATCAATGATGCCCACTAATGATAAAAATAATTGATAAAAATTTAATGTCATAATTGATCACAATATAAATAGACGTGAATGTCAATATTATCATTCTTCTTGAACTTAAAATAAAAAAATCGTACATAATAAAAAATAGATAATAAATCTTGGGTTATGAAATAAGGATCTTGATATAACAAAAGATGGGGGTCATAGGGGTGTAGAAACAGAAGTCCATAATAATGAAACATAAGTAATAATAATAAACAAATATCTCATCACATGGAGATATGGAAAATGAATATTGGGAATATATAAGAATATTTTTTCTGATTTGATTATGGTTATTTACCAAAAAATTATTACATAATGGATAAAGTCACAGATTAGATTGGCTTTACTCCCAATTCCCTTAAACAAAGTTGATATCACCGCATTGTATACTAGTTTCACTCCACAATCACTTACACATAATATATTGACAAATAACACATTCCCCATTTCCATGGAGTGAATTTAAATACAATGGCACCAAATATATAATAGAAAACCATATATATATGTACAAAATAAGAAAATTTACAATTCCATCATATATTAATTAACCCACGATATGCTTCTTGAAAACATCAACAAGACATGATAATAATACTTCTAGAGAATGAAAATAGATATTATCATTATATAATATCAATATTCTTGTATATGAAACATGAAATGATGTTGATATATTTTAATAAACACTATAAAATAAGAAGAAATATTATCTATTTTTATTTTAATAGGATATAATTTATAAACATGTAATTTTCGAAAAATAATTTTAATGTTAATTGAAATTATTTAAATTTTTTTTTAAAATTTTTAAAAGAAGCTTGATAAATATAATTGAAGAAATTGGTGTGGGAAAATTTCTCTACAGAAAACACTAACATATATTCCATCTAAAATTTATAATTGGATATCTGAGTAAAAGACCTTAAAATATCATAAGAGATGGGATGAGGACAAGCCTTAGATAATTTGAAAAAAAAGTATGTTTAGGTGGATGATAAAAAAATAAAAATTAGATATATGGTATGCTTCACATAAATTAATGGTGAATGATAATTACATTAAAGGGGAAATGATAAAAATTCTTCTAAACACGAAATGTAACTACTATATAATAAAATACATGGGGATTTAGAGTGAATGAATATTTAATTTTCAATAATTGAAATATACCATTATAAAAAAATCATTTATTTTCTAAAGAGAAAACACTTTTTAGGCTTAGTGTGAAGTCATACATCCACAATCCATGTTAAAACAAACCACCATAAAACAAAAGAATAAAAAAGAAAAAAATGTAATTTTTTGGACTGGTATTTATAATCTAGGTTCTTGGAATCTATTTTAAACTACATTATAATAAATATTTCAATATTAATCAATTATTTAATATCATCATTCATGTTAATTACATTTTATATCATTTAATTATCATAATTAATTTGACAATTATTGTTTTTTATTGATTTTTTCAGTATCAGATGTTAGTAATTGTGGTTGTTCCATACAATTTTCGTAATATTGATGTCAAACCACATTATTAGAAAAAATTATTATCATTTCCAGATAATTAATTGTAGTAGAATCATTTAGTTTTAATTATTTATTTAATTCCATGATCAATCGAGTGAATTTAGGGATATTGATTGTGAAAATTGAATCCAAAATATCATGTTTCAAGTAAC
Organism: Viscum album; assembly: GCA_963277665.1. Taxonomy (NCBI): domain Eukaryota; kingdom Viridiplantae; phylum Streptophyta; class Magnoliopsida; order Santalales; family Viscaceae; genus Viscum; species Viscum album. The sequence goes on along the minus strand of OY728123.1, from coordinate 144,493,443 downwards.
TAATTGTTTACAAGAATAATATTTTTAATACAAATATTTACATTTCCCATATAGAACCATATTCCTGAAATAAATTATTTCTTAATATCATTTATTTCATTTAATAATGACTTGAAAAATATTCATGATGAAAGTGATGATAATGGTATAAAATAATTCTTGCAGGTGGTTGAACTGAATAAATAAGAACAAGTAATTCTAATGTTTTATTAAATATATATAGTTATATAGTAGTAATATCATTTTTCTTATTTATAAATATGTTAATGGAGAATAATTATAGTGTAAAATTATATTTATAATGATTTTATAAGATTATTTAACTAAACAGTCATAGAAAAAAGAAATTATACATTGATATAATCACATATTGCAAAACGTTCTTCAAAAAAGGAAGGATTCATGACTCCTTCATGGGATATAATTAAATAAAAACATATAAAAACATCTTTATATTATTATTAATAAGGTAATGATTATATATATCCCAATAATATGCGTTTTTAAGAATTTTTGGTGGAGAGGTCCTATTATAAGTGAGTTTGACTGGAATATATATAATTTCTCTTTACATAACAGTTAAGGAAGTTAATTTTAAAAATAAAAGTGTAAAACAAGATTAATAAAACCATATATTTTAGATATTACCAAAATTATTCAATTTTATTTCATTTTTTAGTTTCTAAAATCATTCTAAACATATATTGCATTTTATAGTTTTTACAGTGTACCGTTGACATGCACTATTGACCATGGTAGATTATTTTTATGCCTAAAATTGAATCTCATCTTATTATCTAATTTATATTTTTATATTAAAAGCGTTAAATTCATTTTATCTTTTTAAATTTATAATTATTAGTTATTTAACATTTTCAAAAAAATATAAAATATTATGAAAATTTTTTTATAGGAAAATAACTTTTATAAACATTAACTATTTAAAATTAGTTCATATCAATTAATATCTAAATGTGTGATATTTTATTATATTATGAGTAGAAAAATTAAATTAAATTTGAATCATACTTTAAAATTGTTAAATTATGAAACACTCCAAAATTCCTGGGTATGCTTTTCGTTGAATAATACGATAGCTTGCACTGTACACAGCTTAGAGTTCTAGCAAACCACAACTAATCAAACATGGCATTTAAAAAGAAGTTATCAATTGTAATACCCAAATTTTAAAATTTTATTAATTTTATTTTTCAAAATTAAATTAATTTTTAAATTTGGAATATAAAAATTAGATTTGGGTGAATCTTTGGTATTTTTATGATAACAATTAATTTTTGATGGATTGTGAAACACACTATGTTATTTGTTAAAATCGCATTTTTATTTGAATAATTATTTTTAAATTGAATTTATTTTAAAGAAAAAACAGATAAATAGTACCTATATTAATACAATTTAATTCATTAGATTAATTTTATAATAATTTTATATATATATATAATTTTATTGAATTTTTTAACCTCTTTTCCCAAACTTCAAGGCACATTTGCAAATTTGCATAAAATGTAATTTTACTATGAAATAACCTAGATCTTTTTTATTGTTTGGATAAATTTTCATGGTGTTTCTGAGAAAAATAGTAGTTTCTATAATTTTTTGGAGTACACGCCATGTGCTCAGGAGTACACGTCATGTACCAAGGAGTACACGCCATGTACTGACCATGTAACAAATGAGTACATGGCCATGTTGGGTGGCCTGGAGACTGTATAAAGAGGACCTCGGTATGGAATATACACACTGTGTATCCTTATGGAACAAACTATGTATTTTTATTTTTATTTGATAAATCAGAGCGGGGACGCGTCTCATTCACAAAAAACCTTCTTCTAACGTCGTCTCGTCCAGGAGTGACCGAAGATCATGATTCTTCTCTGATCCCCCGATCGACCATTTGTGCTATGAAATGAACACCTTAAATTGCGTTGGAATCACATTGATGAGTTCTTATTTCTTATAAGATCATCTTCTATTGATTTATCCACTTTTGTGAGATATTAAAGGATGAACAATTTTGACCTTTTTGTAGATATAAAATGTTCTAGGCTGATTCAAAGGACAAAGTTCAAGAGTGTTCTTCATACAACGTCGAGGTAGGAGGTTTCTGTCTTTATGTTGTTTTTCATTGGATTATATGTGCAAAATTTCCCAATCACTTAGTTTTGGTTATTTAGTGTTTAAGGAATCTAACCATTGTAATACCTTCTATGATTTGTTTTCTTGGGTAAAGTTGTTAGGTTGTGAATAAGATTTATTTCCCAAGATATGTATGTGTTTTCCCTTGTTTGATTGTTTTATTAATTAGGTCCAGAACTGACTATTAGGATGATTTTTTCCATGACAAGTGTTGTGATGATAGAGTGAAATTATCTGATATGTAGTGATATTCTTTGTATATTTTTATCCAAGTAGTATATGGTGATTTACATTGGATCGTGGATATCGTTAGTTAATGATTAACTTAAAAATTGTTGTGGGAACCCGGTGTAGATAGACCATAGGGGTAATGGACGTTCAGGGCTTCCCTAGAGTGTCTGTTATAGTTTTCGCATTACAATACCATAGGGGGATAGACGTGAGTGCTCCCATTAAGTGTATGTAGTTTGACATTGAGAGACTATATTGAGAAACGAACGTTGAGTGTTTCCCCATAGTTTTTTTAGTTTACTGTTACCGGACCACATGGGGAATTAACAGTGAGTGATTCCTCCAACATTCTGTGTTAAATCTAAACTGGAGGGGTTAGATTGTGAGAACCTCCCAGAGGGTTGCTTGGGTTTGTTTGGTTGACTAATTTTATATATTTAAATGAATGTTTCCTGACTGTAGGATTGTTTACTTTTTTATACATCCCTATATATTACTTCATTTTTTATATTGCCTACCATATATATTCATTGGCAGTCAGGCACAGATCTTTGGGTGGTGTCCTAATGGGGTACGTCTCACACCCTATTTGGGTCCTGTTTTTGGCCGAAACAGATTATATTGTTTCAGGTATAGAAAAGGCCAAGCACCCTTCTACTTCAGGTTCTGTATTACAATGGAGCTGGTGTGCATGGGAACATGATGAGGGTTGTGATTATACTAGAGTTATTTACTAGTTTTTTTGTACTTTGGTTTACTAAAATATTTTAGAATAGTGAATTGTTTTGCTGCATTCCTATAAATATGTGACATGCATCATTTATATATGTGCTCTTTTTTTATCTACATTCTGTTTTCCATTTTTTACTATTTCATGGTATTATTACTACTTCCTCTACTGTTATGTATTTATATTTTCTGTGTTTCTCTGCAAATGAGGGCATAGTATCCCAACTATAACACCCAAGGCTCTGACTACTAGTCAGCAACCTCTGTCATTCAGGGAAATGTTCCTGAGGCCGTGTTATCTACCATGTACTAGGTACCTCTGGGTGGTACCCTGAACTAAGAAATTACAATGCTGTATCAGAGGATTTATTATAATCTTTTTCTTACTATTTGGAGCCTATAGATAGGTATTGTAAGGAATAATCTATTAGTAAAAAACGTTTCCCAGGAGTAGCTAACCCATGTATAGGGAAAACCAATATTCATTGAATATTGCAATATCTTTGGTTTTTCCATTATTATAGTTGATTCTATATCACCGTTGGGTAGTACACATGTTTTGTGCTATTATAATTTATGTTATTGAGGGTCTATTTCTATTAAAACCCAATTATATGAGGGTATGACATCTAATGCATCATATAGGTACTTTCTAGGGATAACAATTCATGTATACTTTTCATTCCATTTAGGGTGCATTACGATTGCATGTTATTGTTATAGATGTTTGGATAAATATTTATGTTGTTGTGATAGATGTCTTGATAGGATTCCTACAATTTGATAGGATTTTGGATTGTGTAAGGATTCTTATGAATCTATGCCAAAAATTGGTCCGTAAGGTGTTATGGGACCTTAGGGATCAGAATTTGGTGGATCATTTTCAAATATAACAGTTATACATTGTGATATCACATTAATAATATGCCATGATTTTATTCATGGGGAGAATGGGCCCCCACAGATCTAATTTGGAACATAAATGTTAGTTTTAGTATTTTTATGGGATTTCAAAGTAGTTTTTGAGGATTACTATCCATAAAGAAACAGAATACATGGTGTGTAATGGTGATTACACAACATGTGCCCATATTTTCAAGAAGGAGATGTTTTTCTTATTTACATGAAGTGTACTATAGATACATGACGTGTAATCTTTGACCTTGTGACTGAGTGTGTGGGCAGAGACATAGGGTTGTGAAATGTTTGGTGACACACCCTGTATATGTGGAGTACACGTCATTTTATAAGAGCCATGTAGCCTATCACATGTCTAACAACACGGATGAATGAATCTCACATAGTACACGCCATTTCAAGCATAAAACATGTCGTTTACGGTCAATAGTGTCTCAGACCGTGTGACTAACGACACAGGTGGTTGAAACCTAAACAATACACACCCTGCCTGGTTCAAACATTCCCTGTTGTTTTGTTCTAGGAGAACCGTGTGGTTTAGCTGTGTAGGGGAACTCGGGCAGGGTAAATGATTCATGTACACACTATGTCCTTGGGAGGAACACTCCATGTGTTGGGATGTTATATGAACAGTTTTGGTAGATGCACACGCCCTTGTAAATACATAAGGGAACATGTCATGTAGTGGTCATACACACCGTGAATCCATGTTTTATAAAACATGATTGTTTCCTTCTCTTGTTATTTTCCTATACTTATATTTTTTATTTCCTCATGGTCTTGAACAGAGTTGTGTGCTTGACCTTGTAGTGTCATTCCATTAAGACATCATCCAGTTGTACACAATATTTAGGGGAACGATCAGACCCCGATCATGGTAGATAATGGAATACCGGTAGATCCTCTAGTTGTGCTTGTCTTGGCACCAATCATCATTCTGGACATAGGTACTGATACACATTTCTGAGAAGGCTCATGATGTTTAAGAAAACCTTCCAGGGAGAATTGAATATTTCCCCATCTATGGAAGAATTGACATTGGTTTTTCAGCAGCAACATCCTCCTGATTTCTCAAAGCATGGAGGACCTCTGTCAATAGTTTCATGGTTAGAATCCATGTTTTATAACTTCGATAATCTCAAGACACCTCCTTAGGGGAGGGTGAAGATTTCTACATATATGCCTTGAGATTCCTCCATGAGATGGTGGGTTGTGATCTCATAGGTAAGAAACTAGTAGATTATAATTTGGGATGAGTTCTAGAATTCATTCTACACTTACATCTTACTATAGACATTGAGGGCCGATCATTCCCAAGAGATCATGAGTCTGAGATAGGGTACTCTCTTAGTGACGGAGTACTCTTCTTTCTTCAGAGAAAAACATTGATTCATGCCCATTCCAAGAGGTGATGAGTTATTTTTGGCGAGGATGTTTCGGGATGGTCTCAGGCATGACATTCGATCTCAAGTGAACTTCTTCAGGTTGACTTTTGACACCTCTGTAGTCAACTAAGCGATTATCACAAAGCACAACCTAAGGCATTTTGGGGTTGTGAGCCAGGGTGTCTTGGCATACGGAGTTGGTAACCCTATGACTGATAGTAGGAAGTACCGCAAGTATTCTACACACAGACATATGAGGTGGGATAGTTCATCTGGTAGGCAGGTGGTGTGCTATATATGAGGGGAATGCGAGCATACAAGGCCACATTTCTTGAGTGACTTATTAGAGTGTCGATATTTTTGAACGTTGGTTCATCTTCATCATTTCTGTCAGTTTTTATCACTAGAATCTAGTGACATAGGTTCTTCTATGAGTCCTCATTCAGGTGAAAGAACCATCAATATTTTATCAGTATAGGAACTAGAGTCTTTCTGTCTATTTAGCCCAAGGTAGAGATCGTTTTCATGTAGCCAGTTGCCAGGATTTCAGTGACAACATGGTGGATTAGCTCAAGGTGGTTAGGTAGTGTCCCGGGTCCACAGTATAGGTTATACTTTTGTAGTGGAGTATACCCAGTAGTTTTAGCATTCTAGACCCTCTGCATTTGGAGTTACAGTTCATGTTTCCTCAGTTTTAGCATCTGTAGATTTCGATATAGGGGCTTCCCACAGTTTCAAATATGTCGCTATTGGGGATAGCCTTGGGGTCTGTATTTTTATTTATACTATTATCTTGAAATTGTACAATCCATTGGGGATTAGAATGACTAGTGTACGTCGGTGCAAGGAGTGTCCTCTAGAGGTTGGTGGGTGTGACTTCTTATGGAACCTTTATATCTTACAGATGACCGACATTGATTTCAATCTCATAATGGAATGGATTGTTTGCTAAAAGGTTTTTGTCGACTGGTATCATCGTAGGGTGAGTCTCACATCACCATAGGGTGCATAGATTCTACACAATGGTGAATTGGATGTCTAGGAGAGTATAGTGGTACCCGAGCATCATGGGTTAGGAGGTGTTACATCCCATGTTTCTATTCTATATCTGGTTGACCAGGGGGCATAAAAAATGGACTTTCCCCTAGTGGCAGATCCTTTCGTGGATGTCTTCCCATAGGAATTTTCAGGTTTTCCTTCAGAGTGAGAGGCAGAATTGTTTATTGGGGTTGTTCCAGAAGTGACAACAGAATCCATTTCTCCTTATAGGATGGCTACACTATAGTTACAGGAGCTCAATAAGTAGTTACCATTATTACAAGAAAAGGGTTTCACTGGACCTACTACTTCTCCTAGGGTTACATATATCTTGTTTGTAATGTAGGCGAACGGTACCCTCCGACTATGGGTGGATTCTCAGAAGTTAAACCAATTTATGGTCAATATATGATATCACTTTCCAAGGATTTATGGTCTCTTTGATTATCTTCTAAGAGATCAGGTATTATAGAAGACAAACATGAGATCCAGTTATCATCAGCTATGCATTAGGCATTCTGATATACCACTCACTACCTTTCAGAGTAGGTATGGTCGATATGAGTATGTGGTTATGTTTTTCAGTGTCACCAACGAGCCTGTTGTTTTAATGGAACTGATCAACCGAGTTTTCCATCCATACATGGATTCATTCGTGGTTGTTTTCAGCGAAAATATCTTGGTGTACTCTCACACTCAAAAAGACCATGATATTAATCTTGAGATGATTTTGAGTACACTAAGAGAGCATCACTTATTTTCTAAGCTCTCAAAATTCCACTTTTGGATTGACTAGATTCAATTCTAAGGTCATATTATCTAAGAAACAGGAGTAGCAGTGGACCTATATAAAGTGAGAGCAGTAGTTTACTGGAAGAATCCATAGAATATATTCGAGTTATGGAGTTTTATATAGCTGGTTATTTAATAAAAATATTTCATACATGACATTTCATGATTAGCAGCACCACTGACAGGCTGCACTAAGAATGGTGTTAAGTACCTATGGTCAGATTCTTTTTAGTATGCCTTTTAGGAGCAGAAAGGGAGGTCAACATCGATAGTGATACTATCTTTTCTAGATCAACGAAATATTTATATAGTTTACTATGATGCATCATGTATCAGGATGGGATCAGTGCTTATGCAGGGGCAAGGACTCATTGCATATGGGTCTCAGTATTTGAGGCCAAAAGTGTGAAATTACCTGACACACGATATTGAGTTGGCTATAGTTGTTCATGCCCTTTGTTGTTCGAGACAATGTCTTCAGGGAGAGAATTTTTTATTTTAACTTACCAAAAATGTATCATGTACATCCTCACTAAGCTTGATCTGAATCTGAGATAATGAATGTGGTTTGAGTACCTTCAGTCCATTGATTTTGAGTTTTCATACATGCCTAGAAAAAGCACCACAATGGAAGATGTGTTGAGTAGGAGGATTCAAATACAGTCAATTAAGGATTCCAATAGTGAGTGGAAACTTATGGCTCTGTTCTTTTTGATACATTTGGAGGTGTACAACAGATAGAGATAACGATTTCTTTATACTACAGTTTTTACCTCTACTCTGCTTGAGCGAGTGATAACGAGGAAGCTATCAGATATTAAATGCCAATTCATCCAAGAGTGTGTGTCAGGATAGGGACCTATACGTGGATGGATTTTGGATGAGGATGAGATCTTGTGCTTCTATGGGCGTGTGTGGGTGTCAGCAGACATACGGGGGGAGATTTTGAGGTATTTTCATTATCTAGTTTGGGCAGTTCATCCGGGTGTCCCCAAGATATGTCACGATCTACACTGTCACTATTGGTGGTATGGTTTGAAGAGGGATTTCGCTGGTTTTTGTGAAGAGGTGTTGCACCTTTCAACATTAGAATGTGGATCATCAGCGACCAGAAGTGATTTTGTAGAAGTTACCCATTCCTAAGTGCAAGTGGAATGATGTCCTGATGAATTTCGTGGTAGGATTGATGAGGTCTCCTCAATGGAATAATTTGGTTTGGGATGTCATTGACAGACTCACGAAGGTATCACAAATCATACTGATATTGTAAACCATCAGTGTAGATGAGATATGAAGTTTGTACGTCTATGTAATTGTATGTTTACATGGTGTTCTGCACTCTATTGTTTCAGACGGGGATGCTTGTTTTACTTCTCACATTTGGCAGGGAATACAATGGGCTTTAGGTATATATGTACTTCGGTGTACATATTACCATCCCTAGATAGATAGAAAATCTGAGCGTACTATTCAGGTGCTAGAGGACATGCATCGATCATGTGTCCAAGATTGTGGTAGTTCCTTGGAGAAGCACATACCTCTGGGGGAGTTTTTCCTACAATAATGGGTTTTAATCCACAATTTAGATGGAACCTTATAAGGATTTGTACGTCAGTTTATGCACATCACCCCTAGGTTGGTTAGAGGCAGGGAAGGAAGGTATTCTAGGACCTCATCTTATCCAGGAGACCTTAGATCAGGGGGAGTTGATTCAGAAGAGGATGGATACGGCATAGTCATGAAAGAGGTCTTATACTGATCGATAGAGACAGCCTATGGAGTTCGAGGTCAGAGGTTAGGTTTTCCTATGGGTCAAACAGAGGTTGGGACATGGGTGAATTATGATATAGGGTAATATTTCACTGAGATATGTCTGGATGTTGAGGTTTTGGAGAGATTCAGGCCAATTTCCTATCTGTTGCAGTTACCTCAGAGGTATCAGGCCATTTGTGACGTCTTCCACGTTTCCCATCTACAAAATTATTTCTCAAACCCATCTCTTGTTTTTCAACACTAGGAGGCTGAGTAGGGGGTGGATTCATCATTCATGGAGAATCCTATCTCAATTATTGATCATATAATGAAGGTTCTCTTTGGTCGGACTATTCCACTAGTACGGGTGTTATTACATCACAAGAGAGTAGAGGATGAGACATGGGAGAGGGATAACAATATTTGATCAGTCTCTGGAGCTATTCATGGATTATTCTTCTTCTTCACCTCCTTATTAAGTAAATTCATGATTTAATCTCTATATGGAGGGAGTTTGTAAGAACCGAGATCTTTTTTTAGGTTTGGATCTTGTTTTCTGGTGTTTTTGAGAAAAAGAGAAGTTTCTAGAATTTTTAGAAGTACACACTGTGTACTCATGTTTACACACCATGTACCCAGGATTACACATTGTGTACTAGGTGGTGGTGTATTTCTATGTCCAAGACATGTAAGGACTGAGTACTTAGCCACGGGGGAGACATGTTGACCACCAAAAGCAGAGACGAGTAAGGCATATTCACACTGTGTATCCTCAGGGAACACGTAATGTATTTTTACTAATATTTGATCAATCAGACTGGGGTCGCATCTCATTAAGAGAAAACACTTATTTTATTTTCATCTTATCTAGTAGAGACCAAAGATAGTGATTCTTCTCAGTCCCCTTATTGTGAGATATTCAAGGATGATCTTCACTAGATTTCTCTACAGGTGAGTTCTCCCTTCTTCTAAGAGCATCGTCACTAGATTTCACCGCTGGTGTGATATATTCAAGGATGATCTTTATTGACCTTTTTTATACCTACGAAATTATATTATGAGTCAAGGGCCGATGTTTGGGATTATTCTTTTTACAACTTCAAGGTAGCTAGATTGTGGATTTTCATAATTTTCTTTAAATTATATGCCCATGATTACCCAATACCCTAGTCTTTGGAATTATGTCTTTTGGGAATTTAACCATGTTAATGCCTATAATTATTATTTTTCTTGACTAGGGTTGTTGGGTTGTGAATATGGTTTATTTCCCATGATATGGATGTTTTTTCAAATTTGTGATTGTTTTGGTCATTAAGCCCAGAATGTCATGTTAGGCTCCTTTTTTTCATCCCTATTGTTGTTAGGATGGAGTGATATTTTCAGATTTTTAGTGATAATTTTTGTTTCTTTTTTTCCAATTTGTATATTGTGATTTATACTGGCTGCGGGATATTATTTGGGCACAATTATCTTACACAGGGATCTGGGGACCTGGTGTAGTTAGACCATATGGGGAATAGACAGTGAGGGATTCCCTACATTGTCTGTTATACATTTATCATTGCAAGACCATAGGGAGGATGGATGTGAGTCCTCCCTCGGAGTGTCTGTAGTTCCACATTGTGAGACCACACGGGGAATTGGTCATTGAGAGTTTCCCCAAAGTGTCTATTGTTTATCATTACGAAACCACAGGGGGAATTTATAGTGACTGCTTCCTCAGAGAGTCTATGTTAAATCCAAACCTAATGGTTTAGACTGTGATAACATCCTAGAGGGTTTATTGTGTTTGTTTGGTTGATTAATTTTATAAATGTAAATAAATGTAGCTTGAACTGTAAGATTGTTTACCTTTGTGTACTTCTTGTTTATTACTTTATTTTTCATATTTCTTACATATATATTAATTGATAATTAAGAATAGATCTTTGAGTGGTTTCCTACTGGGATTTATCTCACACCCTATTTGGGTCATGCTTTTGGGCCCAAACAGATTATATTTTTGTAGTTATAGATAAGGGAAAGCACCCTTATGCTTCAAGTAATTGATTGTTGTGGATCAGGGAACATGTGACCAAGCTGAGGCGTGTGATGTTTCTGGAGTTATTTACTTTTCTTTCTTTGTATATTGGATTAGTACTGTATTCTAGCATTATGACTTGTTTGGCTCCTTTCCTATACATATGAGACATGCATCGTTATATATGATCTCCAATTGATTATCAACATTCATTTTTCTATTTTTTATTTTTTAATGGTATTATTAGTACTTCTGAAACTATTTTATATTTATTTCAAATGTGTTGCTCTGGAAATGAGGCATAGTTTCCTCACTATCACACCCAAGAACATCAATGCTAGTTGGAAGCCTCTAGTATTCAGGGAAATATTCTGGAGCCCATGTGACAATCCGAGTACGGTGAACCTCTAGGTGACACTCGGAACTAGGATGTTACATACCGCTTATGTTAATTGAAAATAAAAAATCCCATAGACAATGTTTTAATTAATAAGTAAAATTTGGTTCAATAGGATGAAAATAATTTATCTTGAATAGTAACTTTTTAATTTTATTTATCACAAATAAATGAATATAGGGTAATTATAGGTAAAAATAATACTATAATAATATCAAATTACCCCAACACATGTCCTAATTCTATTGGATAAGTGTATTTCACCAAAAATAAAACTTAGGAGAAAAATATTATTCTTTTTTATCCACCTGTATTATATTTGGACAATTATTATATCTAATTTAAATAAGTTTTAAAAGTGTTAAATTGAAATTTTATTAACTAAAACATTTTTAATATAGAGTTATTCAAAAAATAAATTCGACTATAAATTTTTTTTATAAATCTAAAAATATTTGGAACATCATTGTATATTATTTATAATTTTTAAACATTAAATAATTAAATTTAATTATGACACAATATGGATGTTGTAATTACCTTATTAATGAATGATTAGTATAAATGATTTTACAAATTTTAAAATAAATCTAAATTGAATCTTTTGATACCATCCAAAAATTTTATAAGTTAATATGACATGGTAGGGTTGATTTAATGTATTTTTTCGATGTAATCATGTTTTTATGACTTTCCCAACAACCAAATACTAAATAGTGTCAAAATTGACATAAAAGAGTTTTTAAAATTAATAATATTTTAATAAATGATATAATATTCCTAAGAATCTATGATTCAACCAAATGAACTAAATAGTGTTATATATGTAATTAATGAAACACTTTTGGTTATCTTGTCATTTTACAGTAACTATATTAACCATGTAGTACAAAAATACAAGAGGGCACAATAATAGTTAATTAATTTAACTATGAGTTAAATATAAATGATAAGGTTAATATAGTAAACTAAACACGTTTAAAACCTATTTTTTTAGAGGATTTCGACCCTTCTATACCATAGCATTGAAATAAATCCATTTCGATCTATTAAAAACTGAATGTAATTTTATAATAAAATAAAATGTCAAGGTTTTCCTAAAGGTCCCCTCACCTCTCTTATAAAAGGGTACTTCCCCTTCTCGTAAATTTACACCTCCAAAGACATTGGGTTCAGCCAACCCCTACCCAAATATTCTCCCAACTACACTCAATTCATCCTAGACACCTTAATTTTATCATAAAGTCATCCTATGGAGCCCCTTTTTTCCAATCAAGTGGATTCTCCTGAAGAAGCGATAATTATTTCATAACCTCATTCAAAGTTCTTTTCTTCTTCCACTTAAACATTCATTGTTATTTCCATACCAAAATAATAACTCTAGTAACTTATACATACTATAATTTTTTTATAAATATTGTATAACATATTCATCATTCTATCCATCCTATGAATGAAAAGGTCACCATATGTGCGTATATACGACTTACAGTCTCCACGTCGTGGTGTAGTTTGTTATTCAACACTTCATTATTTGGATGGGTATAACAATGATATATAATTTATGTAAATAATAAATTTAACATGTTAATTATTATGTAAAAATAATATACCTTCCAATTACATATGATTTCACCATCAAGAAAATGATATTGTCCCTCATGCATACGTACTGCTTACCGTCTCCACAACGGGATGAGATTTCATTCCCCATCGTAATAATTCAAGAATAATTTTCATTTGATTCTTAGAAAAATAATTTTTTTGAAATTAATATACATCTGTATATGAATCAAATAAATCATATCCATAAAAATCTTATCTTACTTAACAAAACATATAAAGGAATAAGAAATAGTTATCACCCAAAACAATGATACTACTGAAATATTTTCAACAAGTCAATATTTTAGAATCATATAAGATATCATATTTGTGTATTTGGTTCTTTTATTATTTAATAAAAATTATTTAACCATTATAAAGGATGCTAACATTCCATCGACAATGGAAAAGTACAAGGTAAGGGTTAATTACTCAATCTCATTATTATGAGAGATTGTTTATGTGTAAGTATTTGATGTGACATATTGTTCAACCATGTCCATGTTTCCTAAAAATGTTTTCAAAAGGAATATTTTATGTTTTTTTGGATGGTAATCTTTAACTAGATCATCAATTTACATTATCTATAGATTTATTTTTTAAAATCTATTTAATTAATTTCCATATATTCAAAATAATTTTAATGATTTTTTATATGGACATGATTGTTTTAAAATGTTAATTTATTTCAAAAGTTTCAAAGTTGTATGGGACACCTTGTATCAAAAATTATTTTAAAGGGAATTCATTTATATATTTTTTATCTTTTAAATGATTTCATTGAAAGGGTTATTTATTTCAATGGGGTTTACTAACCATTTTCAACTATGTCAACGTCCTTTACTGGATACTATTTTTCATTGAGGTCGATTTATAAAAATAAAACAATTCCATATTATATTGAATGATTCATGATATTTTTGATAATGAATGTGATATTTTTATACTATTCATTGAATATTGTTAAGGTATTCACATTTCATATGACAGTTTTAAAACGAATTATTAGTTAATGTTTCACACTTTTCATATGACGAATGAATTTGACTTATTATGTGATGTGTGGGGAACAATATAGCCCCTCAATGCATCGGTAGGTATCATGAGACAAACTAGTTTCTTGAAAAAAGGCATTGAAAATATTTTTATTTTTAGTATTGGAATCAGACCAGGACTGTGTGGTTATGATGTCCAGCATTATACATTCCATCATGAGGAGACTAGCTATTAATATTATATTTTATTGTTAGACTTGTAGAATATCCATATGAATACGTTAATAGAATTATTTGATTCATAATTTCAATATGATGCCAAAATTTGTGTTTAAAAATCATGGGGTTTAGTTTTATACATTGCCTAAAATATGTATTCTAATTGGTGGTAGATTCTGCTAAATTATTGTCTTACTGAGCATCTGATCTCACCCATTTATTATGTTTTCATTTTTACAGGATACGAGGAATTACTTTATGACTTGCCTAAAGGGATAATCTAAGGGATATTTGTGTGTTTAAAGGAAGAAGAATATTGTTTTTTATATGATAATTTTATATAAAACATATGTATGTATCTAGAACATCCAAGGAAACTAAATTGCTCCTTCTTTTGGGACATGATCTTTTGTGATCATGAAAATGATATGTAATAATGCACTAACTCTGGGTAACTGGGGTTGGCGCAATACAGTTGGTATCATAGGTAGGTTAGTACTAACCTTGGAAACTATATTTAGAAATAATATGATTATAGAACATTACCCTAAGATAAAATTTGAGGATTATTATAGATAAACATCCATGAATTTTTTTAATATAGATATTAAGTGGATTTTCCAAGAAATATATCAATGTGTGGATACTACATGTGGACATGGCTCTGGTAATGATGTACCTAGGAGTATGAACTCCAATAATGTGTTTTGGGTATGACCTGAGGTATCTTGGTACATGATAAGAGGCCTTACTGCGCACTTGGTTTGACACTCTATGGGGATATGCTTAGGATAATTCACATTTTCATTACAAACCATTATGAAGGATTTAAGAGTAAATAATTTCCCATTGATAATATTTTTATGATTATGGATTATATTCATAAACTGTTCAATTTATGTTATGTATTTTAATATTTTTGAAATATTCATTTTCATTCAAAAACTAATCTAGTGTATTCCATTTTTTAGAAATGGTGCCTTGTGGAAGGAATGAAAATCATGTCAATGTATATAATCTATGTAAAGATATCCCTCATATTCATGATAATTACAGTGGAGTCGGTTATAAAATTGGTGATGAATAACATATATATATACTGGGAAAACTCACTTAGGTTATGAATAATAACCTTTTTTGTATAGATCACCTAGATACGCAACTTATAGGATCAATGATAGAAAAATTCATGAGGCAACGACCCCCAAAATTAAATGGGACTACAAGTACATTGGTAGCTAAGCAATGGATATGTTATTTAGATAAAATACATCATGCTTTGGGGAGTAGTGAAAGGGAAATGGTTTTCATGGAAGTTTATTGCCTCTCCTGATATGAAGATTAGTGGTGGGAATTAATTAAAAATATAAATGAGGATGGAAAAGTATAAAATCTGGAATGGAGGAGTTTAAAAATAATTTCATTGAAAAAAATAATTTCTAATTAACATTGAAATGATATGGAAAGGAAATTTCTGAGTCTGAAGAAAATGGATTGTGATAATGTTGCAATGTATGAGGCTAACATTACAAGGTTATCAAATCCTGATACAGATTATATACATAACCCAAGAAGTAATATTGATTTATTCATTGACGGGTTAGAACCATTTTTCCATGCAACATTACTCTCACAATCCTTCTCATCTTATGATGATATAGTCTCATACGCTATCAATACTGTAAAGAAATTATCTATGTATTATGACATTAAATTGAAGCAAGAAAAGGAATGTTCAGTAGGAAACTCTTTAAAAGCAAATCAGGGGAAGAAGGAAAATTTTGACTTTCCATTATGCAGTAATTGTGGGTAGAAACAACTGGGAACATGTGTAATGGTGAGGAAATATTGTTACATGTGTAGACAAAAAGGCCACCAAGAATAGTATTTCAAGTAGAATAATGATTTTATTGATTTTCAATGGTACATTTTTAATGAAATGGGGAATTATGAAAATGAATGTCCTAAGCGTCAAGGAAACATACATTAGAAAATGCCAAGGTAGAAATACCCAGTTTATGATATCTCTACTACTAAGGTGGAAGTCCCTAATTTTGTGGTGACAGGTACACTAAAAGTTTCCTCAAAATTATCCAATGCATTATTTGAATCTAGATCATCGCATTCTTTCTTATCTTCCCATTTTTTTTAAAAAATTATATATATTCAATTTGAATTATCAAGAGAGTCTTCAGTCAAAAATCATTAGGGATGTATCATAGAAACAATGTTTTGTTAATTAGTATCAATTATGGGATATAAACTTTATTTTTATATTGATCTTATATTCATACCCATAATTTAATTTGATATAATACTTGTTATGGAATTTATTTCAGACCATGATGACAAAATTTATTCTAATAAGAAAGCGGTTGCAATCTTTTATGTTGATAAGGAATCCCTTATCTTTTGAATAAAAACATCACCATTTGATTCTCATCTAGATCAACCCTCTATAGATAAACTAAATTAAATTATTGGGGAGGAATGGAGTGAAATAACTCCGATTGGAGAAAGGAATGATCATATAGAGGATGTACCTATTGTGCATGAATATGTTGACGTGTTTCCAGAGGATTTTCCTTGACATCCTCTAGAATAAGAAATTGAGTTTTCTATTGACTGGATTCCTTATTCAAGGAACATATTGAAGTCCCCTTATATAATGGACATAGTGGAATTAGTGTAACTAAAAAAATCAACTAGAGGAATTGAGTAATAAAGGATTTATTCTCCCTAGTGTTTTCCATGGGGATCCCCTATTCTTTCTTATAAGAATATAGTTGGATCTATGAGGTTGTGTATTTACTACAGGGAGATCAATGCTATGATAATAAAGAAGAAGTATCCCCTACCACTTATTGATGATTTATTCAATCATCTTCATAGAGATCGATATTTTTCAAAAATTGATCTTCGATCTAGATATCATCAGTTGTGCAAGAAGAAGTAATACATTCCAAAGATAGAAATTCGAACAAGGTATGAGAAATACTAGATCATCATAATGAATTTTTGACTGACTAATGAATGCCAATGTATCCAGGGATCTAATTAATTGATAGTTCAAGGAATATCTTGATGGATTTGTATTGTTATTTATTTATGAAATCATGGTATACTCCAAAATCTTTAAAGATCAATAAAATCACTTTCTTGCTATATTGAAATTTTTAAGAATAAATATATTATATGTGATGTTTAGAATTTCTGAATTTTTGTTTCAAGATATTATTTTTCTTGGAAATATTGTCTCCATGGATGGAATGTATATTAATCATTCAATTACAAGTGAAATCCAAGAATGTCCATCATCGAAGAATATAACTAAGGTATGAAGTTTTTTTGGTTTAGAAGGTTAAAATTGATATTTCGTCTAAAATGTTTCTGGATTGGATAACTCATTAACCAAGATCACACTTAAAGGGGATAAATTTGTTTTGAAAAAAGAGTATCATGAATGTTTTAATGAATTGAAGTGAAAATTTTTCAATGCATATATCTTGACTCTACCATCAGGGAATAATGGATTTGTTATTTACAGTGCTGATATAATGAAAGGACTTTCTTGTGTCCTTATGCAGAATGAGACAACTATTTCCGATGCATCACGACAGCTAAAAATTCATGAAATAAATATCCCACTCATGATCTTGAGTTACGAGCTATAATCTTTACACTGATGTTTTGGAGACACTATCTATATGGTTAAAAGTGTGAGATATATACTGATCACAAGAGTTTTAAGTATATATTCTCACTAAAAAAACATAACCTGATGAAAAGGTGATGGATTAAACTACTAAATGATTATGATCCCATAATTTACTACTACACAGGAAGGAAAATAATGTTGTATATTCTTTGAGAAAAAAAGATCATGGGGTTATGAAAAATATGAGAGTTGAAAGGGATCCAATGTTCATGGAACTAAAAATGATGGAGATAGGAATAATCATCGAATGTGAAACATCAATACATTTTCAAGTGATTTCCAAACCATCATTACTAGAAAGGGAAAAAGTTCACATGCTAAAGATGAGGAGTTTCAAAATAAAATTAATGCTCAGAATGATGGGAGATTGATTGAATTCATATACGAAGATAGAATTTTGAAATTTGGGAAGAGGCTTTATGTGCCCAATATACCTTATCGTAAGAGTGAATTGTTGGATGATGCTTATAACTCTAATTTTTCTATACAACTTGGTATTACTAATTTGTATAGAATTTAAAGGAACCTTTTTGTGGGACAACATGAAGAAAGAGGTTGACAAATATGTGTTAAGATGTATGGTTTGTCAACAAGTGAAGGCTGGAGCACAACATCCTAGGGGAGTCGTGAAACATCTTTCCATACCTGAGTGGAAACAGGATGATATTACAATGGGATTTCTCTTGGGGATACCAAGGATTCCTAGAAGGAATGATGAAATATGGGTCATTATTGATTGTCTTACATAGTCAGCATATTTTTTTGCTATAAATGAAGATTTACCACTTGAACGTTCATTAATACTATATATTAATGATGCTGTAAGAATTCATGGTCTACCTCTATTGATTGTTTATAATTTTGATCCTTGTTTAACATGGTGATTTTGGAAAAGTCATTAGAATGTCCTAGATACCCAACATTATTTGAGCACTACCTACCACCCTCAAACTAATGGAAAATCAATATCGACTATTCAAACCTTAAAAGACATGTTGAGATAATTCTCATATTACATTAAAGGTATATGGTGTCATTTTTTACCTATATTATATTATTACTATAACAATAAAATCCATTCAAGTAATAAGATGCCACCTTATGAAGTGTTATATGAAAAAGATGTTGTTCACCAACTTGTTTTGATGATGTTGGTGAATGAAAACTCATAAGCCCAGAAAATGTTGAGGATAAAATAGAGAATTTGATGATTATCTAAACCCACATCAATGCAGCTCAATGTAGGAAAAAGGGTTATGCCGATAATAGATGAAAGGATTTGGAATTTCATGTAAGAGATCAGTTTTTCTTAAAGATAACTCCATGGAAGCGTGTAATGTGATTGAGTAAGAAGAGTAAATTAAGTCCCATGATCATCAGACCTTTCAAAATTCATTAACAAATTGGAGTTGAAGATTACTTTCTGGTAATGCCTCAATGTGTCTCCAAAGTTCAATATGTGTTCTAGGTATCATTGTTGAAAAAATACAGGTCTGACCCAACGCATGTGCTCACCTATAAAAAGATATAATTGAAACCAGATTTTTCTTATTGTGAAGAGCCTATCAGGATTCATGATATTAGTGAAAAAATTGTTGGGAAACAGTACGACTCATCTGGTAAAAACACTTTAGAGAAACCGTATAATACAAGAGTTAATGTTGGAACCAGATAATCTTATGATGAAGAACCCCCTGAATTTTTTTATGCAGTAATAATCAAGAAAATTCATGTATGAAATTATTTGAATAAGTAAAGAATTTAACACCCCAATCTTGCATTTTACACTTCTCTTTGAATAATATAATAGCTTGCATTGTATGCATCTCCGAGTTATTACACACCCCAACAAATCAAACATGCCATTTAAAAGAATTTATGAATAGTAGTACCCGATTTTTATAATTTTATAAATTTTATTTTTCAAAATGGAAATCATTTTTGGATTCCGAATATCAAATTAATATTAGGATTAATTTTTGGTATTATTCTAAAAACATTAAATGTTTGATGAATTGTGAAAAACAATGTGTTATTGTTTAAAACCGACTTTTTATTTGAATAATTATTTTTAAATTGATTTTTTTTAAATTAAAAGAAGATACATAATACTTATATAAGTACAATTTAATTAATTATAGACATTTTATAATAATAATAATATATGCATAAAATTTTATAGAACTTTTTTGCGTCTTTTACACACCTACTAGGAACAATTCCAATTTTGCATAAAACATAATTATACCATTTATGTGAATTCAATTTAAAAAATCCAACAATGATAGTTTAAATTAGTATATAAAATTTTGTTCAATAGGATGCTAATAATTTTTTTTAAATAGTAACTTTTGAATTTTATTTACCACGGTTAATAGTAAATATGATAATTAAAGGTAAAAATAATATTATAATAACATAAAATTACCCCAAAAAATGATCTAATTCTATTTTATAAGTGTATATCGACCAAAATAAACAATTTAAAAAAATTATGATCCATTTTTATCCACTTGTATTAGATTATGAAATTTAATATATTTTATTTAAAGATGTGTTAAAAGGGTTAAATTGAAATTTTATTAACTAATCCATTTTTAATATAGAGTTATAAAAAATTTAAATGGGACTATAAAAAGTAATTTGAAATATAAAAATATTTTATAAATCATGGTATTTTATTTATAATTTTTAGTTATTTAATATTTAAATTTATTTAAGACCCAATGATGATGTAGTAATTCTCTTAATAATGATTAATTAAAATAATTGATTTTAAAAATATTAAAATAAATGTAAATGTAATCCTTTAATTCCATACATTAATTTACTTGGACAATGTGACATGTTAGGGTTGATTCAATGTATTTATATCAAAGTAATCATGTTATTATGACTTTCACAAAATTCAAATACTTAATAGTGTTAAAATTGACATAAATTAGTTTTCAAATCAAATACTATATTATTAAATGATAAAATAGTTCTAAAAATATATGATTCATACAATAGACATAAATAATGATATATATGTCATTAATTAACCACTAAATGTTCTCTTTTCATTTTATAGTATATATATTAACCCTATATAATAAAAATACAAGAAGACAGGGTAAAAGATAAACTATTTAACTAAGAGTCAAATTTAGTATATAAGGTTAATTTTGTGACCTAAACTTGTCTAAAACAATTTGGTTGAGATAATTGAGACCATTAACCACCTTACACTTGATATAAATCCATTTTGTGCTATTAGAAACTGAAAATAATTTCATAATAAAAAAAATATTTCAATCTTTTCCTACAGTGCCCCTCACCTCTATAATAAAAGAGTACTTCGCCTTCTATTATATTAACACCTCCAAAGCCATTTGGTTTGGAAAATCCTTGCCCAAATATCCTCTAAACTACCATAATTTCATCCTATAGTCCTCATTTTGATCAGAAATATGATCTAATGGGCCCCTTTTTCAAATAAAATGGAATCACTTAAAGAAGAGGTAATTATTTCATCACCTCTTTCAAAGTTCATTCCCACTTCCCCTTCCTATTTCTTTGTTTTTTACATAGAAAAATAATAACCTCAGTACCTTCTACATAATGTAATGATACTATAAAAATTCTATAACCATATTCATTATTCTATCCATCAAATAAGTGACAATGT
Source organism: Viscum album (assembly GCA_963277665.1). Taxonomy (NCBI): domain Eukaryota; kingdom Viridiplantae; phylum Streptophyta; class Magnoliopsida; order Santalales; family Viscaceae; genus Viscum; species Viscum album. The sequence continues at coordinate 144,471,817 of OY728123.1, read as the reverse complement.
CACCATACATTCGTACATACGACTTACCGTCTCCAAGTCGTGGTGTAGTTTGTTATTCAACACATCATTATTGGATGCGTATAATAATGATGTATAATTGATGTAAATAATAAATAATAAATGTTATTTATTATTTATACATAATATACCATCTAATTAAATACTATTTCACCACCAATATAATGATATTGTCCTTTGTGCATATGTACAATGTACCTTCTCTACGATGGGATGGGATTTCCTTCCCCATCGTAACCATTCAAGAATAATTTTCAAATGATGATTAAAAAAATAACGTTTAAGAATATAATATTCTTTTGGATATGAATCAAATACATCCTATACATAAAAAACATGACTTATATAAAAAAACATGTAAAAGAAAACAAATCAATTAACACACTGAACAATGATACTACTGAAATATTATTAACAAAGAAATTTTAGAGGATCGTACATGATATCATATTTATGTATATGATTATTGTATAATTTAATAACAATTATTTAAATATTATATAGGAGTCTAGAGGGCCCTCAACTATGTAAAATTACAAGTTATGTATTAATTCACGAATCTCATTATTATGAGAGAATATTTCTGTGTAAGTATTTATTAGGGAATATTTATCATCCAAGTTAATGTCTCATAAAAATTATTTCAAAAGAAATATTCTATGGTTTTATGGAAGTGTATCTTTAACTAGATCATAATTTTAAATTTTTTAGTGTTTTATTTATTTAAATCTATTTAATTAATGTCCATACATTCAAAATGATATTAATGATTTATTTATAAGGAAATGATTGTTTTAAAATGAAAATTTCTTGTTATTATTTCAAAGTTGTATAGGACACTTTGATTCAAAAATATCTTTTAAATGACTTCCTTAATATAATGTGTAACGTTTATATGATTTCATGAAAAGGTATATTTCTCCCAAAAAGTTTTACTGATCATTTTCAACTATGTCAACATCATTTACTGGATATTATTCATGATTGAGGTTGATTTATTATAATATAATATTCTATATAGTACTGAATGAGTTATGATATGTTTGACTATGGATGTTCAATTTTTATACAATTCATTTTTTATGGTTAAGGTATTTACATTTTGTTTGCTAGTTTTAACATGAATTATTACGTCATGTTTCACCATTTTCATATGAGGAATGCATTGGAATTAGTAAGTGATGGGTTGGACACACTATAGTCCCTGGATGCAACGGTATGTCTCATTTTACAAACTAGTGTCTTGGTACAAGTCCATGATAATATTTTTATTTTTATTCTTGGCATGAGGCCTTGACTATGTGGTTATGATGTCCAGTAATATGCATTCCATCATTTTGATATTGGATATTTATATTACATGGGACTATTTGAGTAGTAGAATATATATTAATTATTTTATTTATCATTACAATATTATTTGGATGTTTATGTTTAAAATCATCGTGTTTTACTCTTATACATTTACTTAAATGTTCATGATTATTTATGATAGATTCCGCTATATTTTTATCTTATGGAGCATCTATAAACACCCCTTTCTTATGTTTTATTTTTCCAAGGAAGCGAAGAAGTATTTAATACCTGAAATTAAAAGATAGGATAAGGGATATGAATGTGTTTAAAGGAGTCACAATTTTTTTTATTTCACAATGTTATGTAAAACTTATGTATGTTTCTAGTACTTCCAAGACTACTAAGATGATAGGTCTTTTGGGACACGATTTATTGTGATAGTGACAATGTTATGTAATAATGCACCGACTTTGGGTAACTTGGTTCATGTCATGAAAAATAAAATTTATTATTATTAAAATACACAATAATTATCAAAAAACAATTATTTTCAAAATATAACCATTATTTTCATTAAATATTTACAATCCCATAAAATTAAAATTATTATTCTTTTAACAACTTAAAAAATTAAAAAAATAATACATATTTTTGTTGTGACAAATTTTTATTAATTAATTTAATTTCATTATAGATTTATTTATTATTTTTATATTATATAATTTATTACTTTATTCTAGAAATTACATGACAACAAAGAACATATTTTATATAATTATATATAATGACCATATATCTAACGACTATATATACAAAAACTGTATATAATAAATCCTATTTATAATAGTAATATTTCAATCTAATTTATATCGTTAAAAATTTAGCATATTCATTAATTTGTTTTTCAATTTGATTATCTAATTAAAAATTGTTTTTATTCTTTATATAATAATAATCTTTTGTATGTTCTAAAACTATGGTCATGATGATATAATTTTAAAATTTATAGTATTTTGGATTAGTAGTGGGTTACGTACTTTAGTGATTTTACAAATTAGGATTTATTTAGTAGTCGCATAATGTAACTCATTGTTTTTTTAATATTATATGACAATGAAATAAATAATTTTAATTTTTGTTTCATGTTTCATATATCACAATCTATTGAACAAAATATTTAGTTAAAAGATAATACATATTGAAATCATATGGTGTTACATTCAAAACTCTAGAACAATAACGGATGTGGCATTCTCATCCTCTCTATCCTAGTGCTCAACCTGAGTTCATTTTGGTAACATGCCACACCAATTACGATTTAATGAATTGGAATCCAATATATAATAGGTCAAAAAATAGAAAATAGTTTCATTAGTAATTGAAATTGATTCTTTCTATTCAATGAACAAGCCTTAGAATCATAGGGGTCTGAATTAACATGGGGAACTCTCTATTTAGATGGAGAGACACTCTCTATGAAGGGTAGAATTTTATATGTAGTAAATTAAAATTATTAATAAGATAATAATAGAAACAAATCATAACATTGTTATCTAAAATACCTATATCAAGTTAGTTGGAAAGTCATTTTATAAGTTATTGCCCACACATTAAATAATTAAGGCTCATATCATAATCAAAGTGTTAATGCATAGGAATGTATATGTATTTTTTATTAATCCAACATGATTGGAATGAATCTTGAAAACATTTCATATTTCCAATCCCATATAAGAATAAAAATAATTTATTAATAATCCAACATCAAAACACATCATATTTATTTGAAATAGAATTATAGTATTATAAAAACTAATAAAATAATATCATATTGGGTACAAAGACCTCAATAATATATGGGTTAACTACTACCTAGAACAATATCAATACCAATCCATAAAAAAAAGAAATATTTTGAATACCTTATTCTAAATAGTAATAAAAAATAAAACAACTCTTTATTACACCATTTTGGCATCCTTACTCCCAATCTCATTTCCTTATACTCCATAGGATACCGACATTCTGTCATGGTCACAGTAAAATGAGGATATACTATACTAACTTTTATATAGATAATAAAAAATAATTTTTATATAAATATAGTAAAAATAATCACATAAATATAAAAGGTAATAAGGAATACATTAAAATAAAATTCATCAAATAATTGAAAAACTATTTTGAATTACTGTAACATCTATAGTAATAATCGTATAATGATGATCCCTCATCTGAATGAAATATATATCAATAAGAAGAAAAGACATTGGTTTCATAGATTAGAATACATATATTTTGTTCATTATTACACTAAATCTCCTATATCATACCATTTTATATATCTACTATCAATTATATGGATATTTCCCTTATCTAAAACTGTAACCATGAAGTCATCTTACATACCTAGGGTTCCTAAATAGAGTGTGAGTATAATATTTTATTCCACTAAAAATGGTTCCGTTTAATATATCGAGTAATTATTATGAATTTTTAGTGTGTTGTTTGGATAAATTAGGTTGATAAGAAATTGAAATAAATGTATATTTGTAATAACTATGGGTGTTACATATCCAACTAGATATGTCATTATCAACATAAAACTATTCTGAGGGGACTATATACATGCCAAATAATAATATATTGAGAAATCCATCCCAAATCATAGTTAATGTAAAGTAAATACTCTCATAGAATAATGACCCAAACATAGATAGTGCATCCCTATTAAATATCCATAGTTGAGGGAATATCATCCCTATGATAACTCCATCCAAATTACAGTTGTTGTAAATCCCAATAATATTTACCATACTAATGCAATATGTTCCTCATGGTGACATAACTGTCTCTATGTAGGATACATTACCCTAAATATATTCTCATTCATGGAAAGAACATCCTAATATTAACACATTCATGTTAAACTACATATATTAATTTTTTTTTCAATCATTAATGGGTTTGGAGACCATGAATCACACATTAAACAAAAAAATCATAAAAATGTATTATTATTTATATAACATCAACTTTATCCAAATGGATAATCACTAATAAAAAATCATGACTAAATGGATATTATAAAAAGACATTCCAAATTTTAGAAAAAAAAAACACTAGCTGGGGAGTAAATGGAGGAATGTGAAACAACTTGAGATACTTGAAATAGTAATAGGTGGAACATTCATATTAACTTCATATTTTATATGAGATACATCGAAGTCAAATATAATCATAAATATTAGAGATTCAAAATTCAAGGAGAAGAATCCAAAAAGGAAATAAAGGATTTGACATGGCTATATTGAAGAGTGTGGAAATAGTAATTTCATATGTTTTAATATTTTAACATATTAATTTAATTAATTCAAAAATTAAAATAACTACCCACATAAATTTTTATGGTGTAAGCCATTTAGTCATGGTGTAATACCTATATTTACCAAACAAAAAGGAATATGAAATCGAGGTTTCATTGGCACAACCCCTTTCAGAGCATAAAACCCCTATAGGGTCGAGTCATCATGTATAATCACATTCAATTATGACCCAATTCTTCCCATTTGTGTTAACTCATGTCATATCAACTTTCTAAAATATAGAAACTCTTCTTTAATCTATCCCTCATAGGGAAACACATGGGTTGTTGTGTCACTAACGAAAACCAAAATTATTTAATCTTATTCAAACCACAAGAATCTCATATTTAGCACTCCCCATGTTTTAATTCCCTATACCATGGAATTATTTTTTATAACACATGAAAATTATCACCTTATATAGGCCCTCTTCATGGAACAATCCAACTAGGTTAGTTCATGATCAAAAATTATGTAAGATGTTAAATATTATGGGAGTCAAAATAATTCATATTTAATCATCATTGAACAATAACTAAACAAACATAAAATAATGGTATGTTTCTCTAATATCCCATTATTGTACATCCTTTCTACTGTAGAATGACTATGAATCTACTATAAAATATCATCCCAAGCCTTCAGAAAATAGTCAAAACCACCCCATGGGTCCCCTTCAAACACCTAAAACAACTAAAAAACAAAAAAATACTCGATGTTTGATGAAATTGATAATGAATTCATGTTTTATTAGATATAACACGTTTTAATATTTGTTGAACTTTTTTATCAATCTATCATTTACAATAATGACTCATTAATGTTTTACAATTTCATATTATACAATATCATATATAATAAATCATGAAGCCATATCATAAAATCTATTTAGATATCCTCTAAAACTCCATTCAAATAACTGACCAAAGATTTTCAAAATATATTTTATGATATATAATAAATAATGGAAAACACACCCAAATATATTCTTAATTTTCCCCAAATAAACATTTGTCATAGTTGTCAATGATTTGAGTACATAATTTTTCACAAAAATGAAACCCCATTTACACTAACAAATGTTTTCAATCCAATAGGGTTTTTAGGGTTCAAAAAAATTATGAATTATCTAATCCATAATTGTATGTAAATATTGTACTATATAAAAATATCAGCATTACATGAACCATTAATTGATCTAAAATTCTCCCCATGAAAAACAAGTGTCCTTAAACATGTATCCACATTTTTTATCATAAATATTGATATAAATAATATCCAGTGGACTATTATTGATGTGAATCATATTATAATTTAAAATAAATTAACAATAACATTATAAAAATATGTATAATATGAATTGTAAAAAATTATTTTGAATTAATGGATACCTTGCCCTCTCCAATTTGTAAATAAAACTAATCATATTGATCTCATTAGTGGAGGGTGATATTCTATTCATTGTCTTTCCACTAAATAGTTCCATTAAAACCTCAAACATCTATTACATATATTATTATAGATAAATTATTTTAAAGATATATATCCCATTAAATATATCTAGGTTCTCAAATTTTTATGGAAACTTTTTCCACATGGATACAATTATTACTGTAGAAACATCAAGAGAATATATTATGCAATTATTGTAATTATATAGTCCTCTCTTTTGAATGATAATAACCATCAGGTATGCATAATGGTGTTTCAAAAAAATTTAAAAAAGTTCCTCTTATTTTTGATAAGTTATAATGATTATGAAACTTTTGAATAACTTTAATTTGATAAAATTATTATTTTTAGAATTGATCTCAAAATAAATTTATAAGATGATCGTTTCATTTTATCTATATACAATTATTATTTTTTAATTATTAAAATGTTTTGTAATATTTTTATAAGAACATGAATTAAATTATATCTTACCAAATTGATGACACATTTTATCTTTGTAAATTTTATGAAATATACATTACTTTATATTTAAAAATTATAATATTTTATTAATACTAATATTTTATATTCCACTCTAAAATTTCATATTTTCTTTAAACACATTGAACAATCTATATATCCCATATCTAAAATTATTTAAAAATTTTCCATGTCCACCAAAACTCTTCTTGGTGCCGTGAGATTAATATTCCAAATAATATCATTAACAAAAAAATATAAAATTATGATTTATTAATTTTTTATAAATCAATATAATCAAATTTTTTATAATTTAAGGGACAAAATATTCATAAAACATTAAATCAAACTATTTTTTACTGTTAATCTCATCATGGTACACACATGGTGATATTTATCCCTAAAATAACCATAGTTTATTTCTTAGGTGGAGATATTATTGTAATAATAATAAATAGTCTGATAATTGAATCTAATACAATATAATGTTATAATACATCTTGGTATTCCTTATTAAAATTGTATTCCTATGAAAACCATGGACCTTTTTTCAAGACAAAGACATAATATCTATAATTTTATGATTTATGTTTTCTAAAAAATCATTATATCATCCATTTTATATAATCATGATTTAGTTTTATATGCATCTAGAATTACATATTTTTTCCGGTATTTTTATAATTGTTATTAAAATAATTATGAGCCATTAATGTTTTTTATGAAACACATCATATATATGAAAATAAATGATTTCCGAATTATTCATCTATTAATACATAAATCTAAATGTATTTTATGATACTTTGATACCAATTTGGTATCCAAATGGGACAAAACATGTCGAAAGATAGAAGAAACCCCCCAAAAAAAATTTGCATTACAATATCCAATATTTTATTTTAATTAAATAAAACAAAAATGACCAAAATGTAAATATACAATATAATTTCTATCTATATAGACACTCATTTCTGATATTGATGAAGACCCATAGAGAAAATATTATATCTCATATGAGATTAATACATATGTAATATTCAATATAAAAATTCAGAGGAATTATTCCATTATAATCAAGTTTATATGAATAATTTTTGAATATAAAGAGAACCATAGAAATATGATACGAATTTCCTTAAAAGACATTTATTTGTATTTTATTTAAAAAAAGGATTGATCCACTTTCTATAAACTCCAATGATGTTTCATAAACTGTGAAATATTTTAAAAATATTCACCAATCATTGAGTAATTTCAAAAACTTTTAAAAACATTACAATTATTTGAGAATTATCACTCTATATCACATTAGTTTTCTAAAATTTAGACAATCAATATAGTTTTTTAAAACCACATAAACAAAATCATATGATTTTTTTAAAATTATATAATATCATTCAATGGAATAAATAAGAAGTCAATATGCATTATGAAATAACACGTGTACTATGATGTAAAGAACCATTTAATCATGAATTTTACTATGTAATGGTTTACTATAAACCAAACCATGATATAGTTAATACCACCTTATAATGCTTTGAATTTGTGAAATATTTTTATAACAATTTACATGTTTTTGAAATATTAAAAACCATTGAGATAATACTTCTATTGAATCACCACATATCTTTCTCTGTTTTATTTTTATATTAGTTTTAAAAATAATTCTTGTTTGGTTGAATGTTGAAACATAAAAATAATTGTTATTTGATAAATTTTGAGTTAACCCATAATATATTTATTCAATAATTTATTTATTTCTGTATAAATTGTTTTATTTTATTTAAATTAATAAATATCTGGCTGACGAATGGGTATATGCTCTTAGGGGATGAGTTATATCACTACAGGGGAATCATATTTTTTATAGAAGGATATAAAAAATAGTCACAAAATAAGTGAATATTAACAAAAGATTTGTTCTAGTAAGTGTATATATATATAACCCAGAAAACTATTGTATGTGAAATTTATTCGTAACCCTATAATGAATCTTTTTCTAATTTGTTTGTTTTATGAATCCTAGTAGAGTGCATATGAATCCATTTAGTGTACCTTAACACTCCTACATACATATATGATTGGTTTTGGGATATCATTTTAAGTTAGATTCCTCATACATAATAGTATAAATTTTGTTAATTATAGACCATTGGTTGTTAAATACAATGTTTTAATAATTAAATTCTTTTATATATTTCCCACTTAACAAATTTTAAGAGAAATCATATTTTATTTTCCATACCTTCTATATTAAACAAAAAAATCAATTACAATTTAAATCCTTGTTTCCATGGATTAAAATTTTTAAATAAATATTTATTTGTTTTAAATTTGTATTTCTGATATTGTGGATAAACTTGAGTTTTTTCTCATTTTCATATTTCCTTTTTATTAATCTACTAATTTTTTAAACCATTTTTAGGTCCGGGGTATTAAAATTTCAATTGTGCTTACTAATATATATATATATCATATAAATATTAATAATATTTTGATTTTCCAAAAACAAGAAAAATATTTTATTTACAAGGACATGATAGAGTGTTTTAAATGGTTCAAAAAAGAAATTAATTTTTTTAAAAAATTATCATAAAAAAATATAACTGACCATATAAATAAAAAATTAATACGATATCATAATTTATGTTTTTTTATATTTAAAATTTATGGATTCTATGGAAATATTCCTTCATTTGATGGTGTTTATGATTATTAGATCCATTATTTCAAATACTTTAACAATTTATCCATATTTTTTTATAATTCATTGCATTTAATATTTTATGAAATTTAGGGTTTTTTATATATGAGATAGGAAAAATAGTTTTTCAAAATATATATTAGTTCCATTTTAATGATATTTGGTCTTGAATTTTTTTATTCTATGAGTAATTATTATCGATATTTCAAACTCTAAAATAAGACTTAATCACGAGGGATTAGGATTAATTTATTTTTGTAGAAATTAAACACCAAATTACTTATTATATAATGGTACAAATTACTTAAAAATTTCAATTATATTTAAAATATTAAAAAATGTCATCTTGGTGTTAATTATAATTTATGATAAATAATAGTAAATTTTAAAAATAGATTGAATAATTTTCATATAACACTATTTTGAAATTAATATTATTTATACTTTAACTGAAAATATTTTGTGAATTTAAAATATATATTATTTTGGAATCAAATTTATTATTAAATTTTATGGGGCTTACTTGTGAGGCTTGGGGAAATTTATAAATTATGATATTTTCCATTGTGGACCATTAATTGGAATCCAACCCTTGAAATATTTGTCCATTAAATGTTTCATTGGGTAATAGAATATTTATTTAAAAAAATTGGATATGTATTTTTATATCATTAATTATAATTTTTTTTCTGAAATAATATTTTATATAATTGATTTTTTTAAAAAGTGATGATTATTTTTTGATATAAACTCATAGATTTTCATCCCTTGAAAATAGCCTTTAAATTTTATTTATGAAATGATTTTTTTGGGAGGAAAGTAAACATTTCACATTTCGTGGCATAGATTATTCACTATATATATATTATGTAGATATGGGATATTAATACTCTAGTAGTGATGAGGTATTGTTCAATGGTCGTCTTTTCCCTAAAAATATAAGGACTTTCAAGATTCATTTTTTAGAGTACATAAATCTATATTTTTTATTGTAAATGAAAAATGAAAGATTATGATAGATAGAAAATCAATTAAAGGATTATTTTGTGTTTATATTTGATGTGTTTTATGTGAATAAAGAGGGAGAACACATGATAAAACCAGAGAGATAGAAGAAAAGTATTTTAGGAGATTGATTAAACTTATTGACTCGTGTTTTTAATATTTATTGTACTTGATAGTTATGATCATATTCTTTCTCTATATCGTTCATTCACTAAATAAATAATCATTTTTTACTCAATTTTTTTCATTTATATATCCCATTATATAATAGACATGATAACATTAGGGATAATTGAAGTAATGATTTTTATAACATTTATTAAACCCATTCTTAGTAATTCCCATTGTACATAACATAGTACATCATTTTGAATCATATCACGACATGTTCTCAAGTAATTTAATAGTTTATAACTTTTAATAGAGAAAATTAATGTATATAATGAATCATATCAAAATTAATCGTTTGGTTATTTTAAATGTTAATAGATATATTTTATTGATATAGTGGATTCTTCTATATCATCTATGTCTTGGAATATTAGTTCTTTGCAGCATAAAGAATGTTCTAAATATAAACCCTGTTATTGTGACCATTATATTGTAGATCAAGAAAATATTTGAAGTTGACGGTGGAGAACAAAATTTGTTACTCTCATCCATCACCAACAAGTATTTGACAAAAGTTATGAGTTAAAAAATAGTGAATTCTATATGAATAACGATTCATGATAATCATGATTGTTTAAACATTCATGGAGACATGGTTAAAAACACGTGTATATAATATAGGGATATTTTAATTGTGTAATATGAATCATATGATGATTTATTACTTTATGTTAATTTATTTATCATAATATAATGTTATAAAAATGATCCTTAATTGTATATTGTTGTGCAGAAATTTATTTGATTCATTCAAGAAAAGAAGAAATTTTTTTACATCTTATTAGATCATTATTTTAATGAGATTCAAATTAATAATCATAAAAAAAATATTGAAATACAATGTGATAAAAGTGGTTTATCCATGTAGATGAAATAAGAATATTAAAATAGACAACATTTGAATCCCCCAAAGGCACAATGAACATTTAATCAAATTGTTGTCATAAGGATGGACTAAAACCAAAGAACATGTCCTGAAATTAAATTAGTTCATACAATTTTACATCAAAATAATTAAATTAGTAAAATAAAATTAATATTGATAAATTTTCTTTTTGTGTTGGAAGATTTAGATAATCAATCTTTTTTTCAAGTTTCATTATAAAATAATGAAAGAAAATATTAGTATGATCAAATAAAAATTTACCCAACAGAATAAATATATTAAGCGGTAAAACTAAGGGGAAATTATATTACATAATGATAAATTATAATACATCATGAAATATATCTATTAAATTGAAACATGATATGAAATATTTTGATACAAAGAGTGGATGAAACCTGGAAATTCAAAGGTCGAAATTGGATATGATGATATGGAACAATCAAAAAATTCCTATGATATATATAGTAAATAATAAATAAATATCTAAGATAGAATTGAATATAAAGATATAAAAAATAAATTCCAATTTACAATGGATCATATGAATTTTAATGTAAAATTGGAAAACTAGAAGCAGTATTCTATTTTTTAAAAAGGATAATGATTCATTTAAGAATACCCTTGTCACATCAAATATCAGGGATATTTTCAAAATGAATCTATCTTATTATTGTTATTAATGGTCAAAAATACATTCATGAATCTTGGGACACAATATTTAAGATAATAGTATATGTTTTTCTCAGAAAAATGGGGAGGTAAAATCTCTTAATGATAAGTTACTTGTATATGGTAATTCCAAAATGAAATCATCGTATAAATATAAATAGTATATCAAATAGACTGTATAATTATTTAATTAATTATATATTTTATTTTATACTCAAATAGATTTTATTTTTCCAAAAAAATTGAAAAGATTAATATATATTTAATGTCATGAACCATCCCTTGTGGCCCGTGTAGCGACTACCCCATGACCACCTCCAAAAGTCAAGGGGTTGGAGACATTATCCAAAGGCATTCTCCTACAAATGTGAAGCATTTTCCAGGTACCTTTTCACATGCACAAAAATCACAGCCAAAGTTAAGAGAATATAAAATCCAAAGAAACAATGAATGAAATACACTAAGTATAACACAACTAAAGTAAAATGTAAATTAATTTACATAGTGCCAACGTGGAAAAGTATACAAGCCCACAAAAAGAAATAAAAGGTACAAAATTAAAACCCCATGTCCCGGATGATCATCCACCAGGAATCCAACATAAAGGGCAGGTGAGGGTTAGCTGCCTGATGTGGCACAAGTACACTCCATATGTCTGATCTCTATGAACACCACAAGGTCATGTTACTCCCTATAATCCATCAATGTGTTGGTCATCTGAACAATAGACAAAATGATTTGGAAAAATTACATAAAGGGGTGGGTAAAATGATACTCAGTAGGGGACCCTAAAACAGCAATGATAAATCACAAGAGAAAAAACAAAAAGTAATGAATATTCATCTCTATTCGGGTATATTCCCATAAATATACCATGAACATTTGATATACTAGTTTCATCCACTAAGAAAACATATGGTCCCAATAACATTGTCATCATTAGGATTTTCATCGAAGGCATGAGTCATAACACACTAACTATGAGATCACACTCCATGAGCTCATCCATCCCAGATGGCACCTATCTGAGAGATGCACTCCATCAGGTAAAATCTTACCATTCGGAATGGTTCATCTGAGAGAGCATTCCCCATTGGGAAAATTCAACTAAGTCTGACTCTAGTGCCTTACATTAGAGGTCTAGTCATCACATCCTTGAGACCAATTCATGACTAAGTAAATACATGTGAAGAGGCCCACTCATCATTACTGTGCTCAGTTGAAGAGGCACTACTCTAGACTATCCTCTGATACCTCAGTTTCTCTTTTAAGGATTGGCCTACTGCTTGGTCCATTTAGGGAGTACTAGATCCGATCTAGGTATATTTCACATCATGTCGAGGGGCCCACTCCTCATAGATGCGTACTATAGTCGAGGGAGATAAAAATCCTATGGAGGAATCGATCCCCATTGCTACTTAGAGAAGGGGGAGTAAAACTCTATAAATGAGGATCAGTACCCTAGTTTGAAATGGGGAGTACTATTCATGAAGGACCCACACCTTGAATCGGTAGGGCAGTACAACTTCTTATATTGAGGACATGAACCATACCCAGTAAAGGAGTAACACTCAGTGACTAGAGGAACCACACTTTGGTAATATTGGGGAGTACTGAATCAATTAGTTTGTTCGCTATGGGGGACCCACACACAAGTTTGTTAGGGGAGTATTGACCCTAGGCTAGAGGAACTGCTTCTTAGAACAGCTGGGGAGTACTGACTCAATCTGTTTGTTCTCTATGGCGGGCCCACACACTACTATATTAGTGGAGTACCAACTCAAGGCTTTATAACCATCTCCCTGGCACGTCAGGGGTGTACTGACTATGTTGTAGCGCTGCATTAGGAGGACCCGCACCCTGGAACGATACGGGAGTACAGAATCCAACAATAGAGGCCCCTCTCCCAACATATTTGGGAGTACCGAATCTATAAGTGTTATATATGTATACCCACACCCTTGTCCAATTGGGGAGTACCAACTCATAAGATAAGTGACTCATTCCCTGGAAGGATAGGGGAGTACTGACTCTTTCTCTACAACCTTCTCCAAGAACCCACGTCCTAATCCTAAAGGGGAGTAGCACAGTCGAAGGAATAACTGAATTGGAAAAAACATTGCACCCCAAACTTGTGGAGTCCCTTATCTATAAAATCAACAGGATAAAGAGTACTCACGCCTTGATTCATCAAGTGAGTAACCTTCTAACATCTCGTCATAAGAATCACCCTGATTTTGACCAAAGTCTACTCGTACAAAGAGATCCTACACATAAAACCAAATAGGTTGTCCAATAACTTTATAAAAAACTCACATAGATTATTTTAAAAGGAATGTCTTGTACCAAGGGTCCCTACATTGCAGACAACTCGTAAAATAAACACTCTATTTATCAGTTACGAACATTTTATCAAAACTAGGGTCAGTTCAGTCCAGGTCCACTCTGACCAGACCTGGGCCCACCATGACCCATGTTACCCTATCCTAGACCAATGTGACCAGTCTGCACTAACAAGGCCATGGTTCTGGTCCATTGTACTCAGCCTGCTTGGAAGGGGGTCCGGGCTACCTACACTAGCTTGGCCCATATCGGAGCAGGCTGGGTTCCTTAACTCGGACGTGGCTCTGTCATGTTCGTACAACACCCCAAGGCCCCACCATTCACTGCATCATTCTCTAACTGATCCAGCTGAGTAGACCCAAAATACCATACATGGCCCGACTATGTACGTTTGGTCATGTACCACTGCTGCGGTCAACGTAGCGGTCCACTACGTCCAGAAAACCACTGTGCCACATGGCTCCACATCCTCAGCCAAACGATCCATGTAGAAAATGGGGTTTCTATGCATGACTCATGGCCTACCATCGGTCCATGTCACACCACTGACAGAGTATCGGTTCCTCCATGCAGTAGCCTCACGGCTGTCGCCATTTCCATCTCCACAATGCACCGCCGATAGCCGGTTCTACGGACCACAGGACGTGCTCCAGTTGTTTTTCTTCGATCTAGAGGATGTACTGGAACCCTTGGTCCATGTTCTTTGTCGCCTAGAGTTAAAACCTTTAGAGATATCCCTTCCCTCAGTATGAACCTGGTCTATGGAATATCTCGTACCATCTTGATCACTCTGTTATCATCGTCGTTGCACCTCTTTCATCATTGTGACAATGATGGTTTCACAATGACCGACTGCACGTTGTCCTATGAATAACTCAAATAACATGCATAGGGGGGAGAAAAATCAAAAAATAAATCACTTAATGAACCACCTTCATCACTCATCATGGTGTTAACCTACTCATGTTAGAATAATTAATAACGGGAAGCAAAATTCAACTGAAATAATTATCAAATCATGTGTCAGGAATTTCTTGGGTTGATTTGTGGTTGTCTTTAGAAAACAAAAAATTGGTTAAAGATAAATAATTAAACAAAAAACATTACATGGGTTGGATCATTTGTTTTTGATGATCATTGTCACTGCTTTCGTAATTCTATGATCCTATATTTACAGTTGTTGGTCAATCTTCATTGGAGACCATCCGTTTGAAGGGGATATGGCATTCATATTCATCACCCACTATAGATTCAGAGTAGATCCATGATTCTTCCAAAAAAAAACTACATTTTCTCCTTATCGATTAAAGGACCAGAAATAAATCAATTTTTTATTTTGGTTTCTATAATGATGTTGTTATGTTGTTCCATTTAATGAATCATCGTATTCAGTGTCTCTTCGTCCGAAAACCATTGGAATACAATGATTTGAAAATTAATGAAAATAAATTAAATCAAATTTATTTTGTTCATAACATTTTCATTAAAAGGGAAAAAACATTACTTTTCTAGTAGACCCATGTCAGTCGAAGTTATGTCCATTCTAAGTGAATCTTGTTTTTCTTGGTTTAATGGTTCCCTCGAAAGTTTGATTTGAGCACCAGTTCAGAGAATAGAAAAAACATACTCTCATATTTAATTAATAAACTTAAAAAAATGAAAAAATCCATTCTAACCACTCCCGGTCACAAAATTATGTTCCGTCTCCGAGCCTATTCTAATAAAATCCTATTTAAATTTGAAAAACATTCCATGGAATTCCGAGACATTACATTCTCCCCACCTTAAGACTTTGCATCCCCAAAAAGCAAAATATGCTTCTCAAGGGAAGAAAAAATATTTCATCATCGGTCCCTATACTACTTATAATCATGCCCCTTGAAGAGAAACCATGATCAAGCACTTTCCTATCCATCTTCTACAAGGTCATCAACATGAAATAAAATGAACATTTCGCTTTAGTGGTGACATTTGGGAAAAGAAGTAAGTGCTCCAATCCAGCTGTAGTCATGGGGTCTAACGACTCTATTTCATTCTAACATGATGGAGATACAAATTGAAACCATCATTTCACATCCACACGTGGATGAACTGCACTAAGGACCTCATAAGAATTATGTGTTTAGGGTTGACGCTAAACATGTATCGATATTTACGAATGAAACATGGCTGCACATGGGTGAATGTTGGATCTTACTAGTCCCCCTGTTTCCAACCACCATCGGCCACACAACTTGTCAAAACAAGAACACATCCACATCCGCTAATGATATCCCAGTTGAGTATAGATGGTAAGTAACCATTTCACACTATGGAAAGATCATGGGCTCTAACACCTCCAACATGGAATAATCCAAAACATGAATATTTGTAAGAGTCCACCATGTGCTACCTAGGTTTCCCTTTCACTACAAGGAAAGACCCTTATTTACCATCATGGAAACACCAATACCTTTTCCTAATATCTTCAGTCTATGTTTGAACAGTAGTATTTCATACCCTGAATGGCGTTATAAGTCCTCAACACCATGACTAAGAGATCCATACTACAACTATCTACTCTGAGAGTAGGATCACACTATCATTTCCAGTGTGTGATCAATGGGTTGCCTCCAGGATAAGTCTCTATGTATGATTATCATGTCAACTATCCATCCAAAATCGTGATGTCTCTAACAAAACTCACAAAAAAAGTGGTGAATAGCACCTGTGTCTATTTAAAAATGTATCCATAGGAAAAGACACAGATAGTACCTTGAATCTCTCTTGGAGTTTCTTGGTCATAATCCATGACTGCTTGTAGCTGTCCTAGCCCTTTCCCTCCAACTCCCTTAGCCTAGATTAGACTGCCTCATTTTTCTCATCTACTTACCTGCAGAAATCCATGCTCCAAGTGATGTCTCTACCACAGAGGCATGTCTGTCGACTCTCACCCAAGGGAACGGTGGGTTAGAAAATCAGTAGTGATATTTCCATTACCATTGCATGTGTTACACATCCCCTCCTGAAATTGATCTTATCTGTGGAAATGCTATAACACCATTAACACACATGTCAGTTTTTGGGCATGGGAATGCCTCCTACACCGCGATCCTATCTCAAGTCATTTGCTAGCTTCATCATATGCCTCTTTCTCATTGCTTATACTATATGCCATATCCATATACTCCTATTCCAGGAAGCTCTCAACCACTAAGGCTTTCTCCAACACCCCAACATATGTTAGAATGCAAAGGAGTATCACTGACAACCTGATCTCCCGACATAGTCCCGCTTCAAAGGTCTGGGTCCTGATGTAAGTCTGTCGTACCATATATGTTGAGTAGTGGGAACGATCCAGAAATCTTGTTGAGTACTATGCTACCATCATGCTTCCTTGGTGTATGTGTAGTAGCTCTTGTATACGCACATCGCAAGAAGTCTCTTAAATGAAATCCTCCCTAACAAGGAACTCAATTTCAAACTAGGTGAGTGTCACCTCTTTGTTTATCTGGATCATCAAGCACCACTATCTACTTGCCCTATCTTGAAGAACGCTCACAGATAAGATCTTTGTCTTGTGAAGAGGTGCCCTCACAATGTGGAAGGCTTGTGTAACTGCCTCATACCAATCCTCAGCTACTTGATGTTCTTTCTCACCTTGGAAACTGTCTTGTCTCTACCTCTGGATCTCATGTAGCACACTCAGCCTATGCACATCCTCCGCTAGAATCACTGATAGCATCTACTAATCGACATGTGGTTGCATCACTAGTGAACCACCCAGAGGTAACGCCATAGATTTAGTGTAATTATATAAAGCTTCAACTTGGGTGGATCAACATTATGATAACATTGAATAATCCTATCTGGTTGTCATCTTGGTGGAATCTACAAATATATCATGGTGAAACATAGTTAAAGAGTATATTTGGATAGCTTACTCAAGAAGGACATGGAAAGAACAAAAATTCCTACATGATGCATGTTCCCATTATTTCTCTAGAATCAGTGTTCCCATTTACCAAGTTAGAAAATAGGTGTCCAGTGTCCTAGTTTATGGATACATCGGTCACTACACCAACACTGGAGTCCCTGGCCTAAAATCTAAACACGAAACACTAAAAACAATTTACCAAAACCAAAAACTATTGACCGTTTATCTTTGAGGTATAAATTACCACCTATGATGCCATGTTTTCATGACCCATCCCCCAGGGCTCGTGATATGACTACCCCAAGCCTGCTTCCCAAAGGCCAGGGGATAGTGACTAGAGTCGAAGGCCTTATCCTACAAATGGGAGGAATTTTCCATGTTCCTATACACATGTAGAAACCCCCCCCAGCCAAATGTACTAGAAATTAAAATCCATGTAAACCATTCATGCAATCCTCTAATTAAAACACAACTAGAGTACAATGAAAATTAAAATATAGGGTGGCGACACATGGCTGTATAAAATCCAACCAATAGAAAAATATAGAAGAATTAAAACACAATGTCCTTGAAATCTCATTTGCTGAAAAGCCTACCTGATGGGTAGGTGAAGCGTAAATGGATGAATTTATATAAGTACACCCCGTATTTCGGATCTCAGAGAACACCACCAGGTCTTGGTCCTCCCTCAACTCCATCAAAGTTTCAGTCATCTACATAAGACACAACACGTGCAAGAAAATCCCATACTGGGGTGAGAAATAAGATACTCATTAGAGAACCCTAAAACCAAAAATTCAATGAACTAGAGAAAAACCAAAAAGGAATGCCCAATAATCTCTACTTAGGTATAGTCCCCCGATTATACCATGGACATCAATATATACTCATTTTACCCACTACGAAAACATATGGTCCCAAACACACACTCATCTTTATGATTTTCATCTAAGGATCGAGTCATAATACACAAACTAGGAGATCACACTCCATGAGCTTATTTATCCCTGACGGAACCGATCCATGAGATGCAACCCATCTGGTAGATTCCTACCATTTTGAATGGTACATCCTAGAGAACATGAATCATTGGGAACATTCTACTAGTTCAGACTCTAGTGCCCGACATTGGAGGTATAGTTGTCAAAACTTTACACCCAATGCAAGACTAGGGTAACCGATATAAAGAGGCCCACTTCTCATTAATGATCTTAGTTGAGGGAAAAATAATTGAGGATAACCTTCGATACATTATTTTCTCTTGTAAATAGGGTTCTGCACCTCATTCCGTCGAGGGAGCACTAGATCCTATATTTGTATAATTCACATCAAGTTATGGGGCCCACACATCATAGTTGTTTACTACATTTTATGTAGCTCAAACTCCTATGGAAGACCCACTCACCATCACTACATAATGTCAAGGGAGTACTACTCTGTAAATTAGGACATGTGCCATGGTTCCAAAAGGGGAGTACTACTCATGAAGGACCCTCACCCTAAATCGGTATGGGTGTAAAACTTCGTAAATTGAGTACCCAAAATCTACCAGGTATGGGAGTAACAATCAATGAAGAGAGGACCCACACCAAGGTAATATAGGGGAGTACCAACTCTATATTATTGTTTAATATGGGGGCCCCACCCTAGAATGTTTGGGTATTACATACCCTAGGCAAGAGAAACAGCTCCTTGGCATGACCAGGGAGTACCGACTCTATCAGTTTGTACACTACATGGTCCCCTAACCTAGTACATTAGGGTATTACTAACCCTAATCTATAGAACCCAGTTCTTATCATGGTAGGGGAGCACTGACTATTCCATAACACTATGTATGGAGGACCCAGACCCAGGAATGACAGAGGAGTACTAACTCCAACAATAGAGGACCTAATACCTACCTGGTTGGGGAGTACTGACTATCTATGAGTTATATAATGAATAACCAGATGCTAGTCTAATTGGGGAGTACCAACTCCAAGGATAGAGAACTAGCTCCATAGCATGGTAGGGGAGTAATGACTCTTCCATTAAAAATATCTTCGAGAACCTGCATCCAAATTCTTTAGGGGAGTATCACTTTTGGAGGAAAATGATCCCATACCCAAAATGTGGGGAGTCCCTTCTCTTCCAAGGAAGCAGGACAAGGATAACTCATTCCTTGAGTCATCAAGGGAATAACCATCCTAACATCTCATAATAAGAATTACCCCGATTCTTACCAATGTGTGCTTGTACCGGGAGATCCTACTCATCAATCCAAATAGTCCATCCTCTATCATTCTCCAAAACTCACATAGAGTATTTCAAATGAACCATCTATGTATGAAAAAATATCTTAATATTGGCTATTGATCTTTATTTTGGGTTGTTTTTTAAGAAAATTGAATATTTCAAAAAAAAAATACACGCCGTGTACTTTTTAGGACACGACATGTACCAAGTTGATATAGGTAGCCATGTGCTGGCCGTGTATCGGTTGAGTACATTTCCATGTGGGTGACCTCACTGACTGTATAAAGAGGGAGCTGTTTGAGGAAAATACACTACATGTACAATTAATGAGAACTCTGTGTACTTTTCTATTTAATTGATGAATTAGAGAGAGGTAGTGTATCATCTCCAGAGTTCTCTTCTTCTAGACTTAGATCATCTAGGAGTGACCCATAGGGAATATAAAAGTCCATCTCATCTTTTCTCCATCCACTGTCCGACTTGAACTCAGGCAGGTGCGTTGGAATCTAACCAGTGAGTTCTACCTTCTTCTTGATTCTCTCTCCTTATTTTATACTATCTCATAAGTAATTCAAGGTTGATAAATTTTGACCTTTTTGTAGATCTATAAAGTTATAGAATGAATCAAGGGACGATTATTGGGAGTGTTCACAATACGACATCGAGGTTGGTGGTTTCTTGCTTTCATTGATTGTCTTTGGATTATATATGATTAATTTGGCCATATACCGAAATTGGGGTATTGTGTATTTTTGATTTTGACAATTTTTAATACCTATTGTGGATTAGATGTTTGAGTAAGTGTTGTTTCATATTTATAAGATCGTACTCCCTTATTTACGAGACACCCTATGGGGGTGTTCCCTTGTTTGACAGTTATTGGTCCTTGGGCCTAGATTACCTATGAGGCATACTGTGTTTCCCTACCTTGAGTTGTTTAGGATGGAGTTTATTAGTTATATATGATGTATGTTTATATGATTTGATTAAAGTTGTGCCTTGTTATAGTTTAGATAACATGTATAGACATTAATAAATATTGTATGTGTGCTGATATTCCAAGGATCGTGAGAACCTTGGACCAGGAAAATTGGGGGAGTTTCAGGTTTATTGAGATCCCAGGTCACATAATCTTTTCATTCCATTTTGTATGCATTATGGATTTCATGAAGTTGTGACAGACATTGTGATGGATATGCATGTTGTTGTGATAGATACCTTGATAGAGTAACTTCTATTTGGATAGGGTATTTGAATATATAATTTTTCATCTGGACGGATGCCAGAATTTGGTCCCTGAGATGTTATAGTACCTCTTAGATTGGAATTTTGGTGGATCATGTTGATCTTAAATTGAATCCTTTCAGGTATTATTGTGAATAAGGATGTCAAACATTGATTCGCTGGATTATGGGATCTCACAGGTGGGAATTTTTCATGCCTTTGACAATGTTTTTTTTTTGTTTTTAAGGGTTATAGAGATGTTTTAGAGGGTTACTATCTAGAAATATAGATAATACGACATGTGGAGTTATGAAAACATGCCATGTGTTTTCTATGACAGAAGAAACAAATTTTCTTATGTACATGTTGTTTAATATATGTACATACCATGAAGTGTTTAATTGTGTTACTAACTGTGTGAGATCCGATACGATGTGGGGAAACATCTTGTAGAACACTCTATATCAAGATCGTACACACCATGTGTAGTGAACCAGGTATCTGGACATGTGACCAATGACAGGATAAATAAAACATAGGGTGTACAGACAATGTTCAATTATTTCATTCCATGTTGAGGCGACCGTGTCTTCGACCATGTGTCTAATGACACAGGTGGTTAAAAATTCACAACTAGGTCTGGAGATTTCCTTTGTTAAAGTAAATATTTATTATGTGATTGACTTCAAACATCCTCAAACAAATATAGCAACACCATCTAGATATTTTAGATTGGATTATGTAACTTCCATTGGACATGTAAATAAATCCTAAAAAATGTAATGTAGATAACCATTCCATTATAAAAAGACAAGAAGAGGCATGGTAACCTTTTCTAGGGTGCCTATAAAGGAAAACAAAATGAGTAGGTCCCAATTAGAGTCCTAGTATGTTATGCCATCATTACCATGGAAACCTCAGTGTGTATGCTCTGATCAGAGGAATAATATGATTTCACATAAACAATAGGTAAATCTTAAACTGCATTCCATAATCAGAGGCATAATATACTATTCCCTTAATATAATGGAATCCTCAGTGTGTAATCCTAGATTAGAGGCATAATATGTTATTCCCACAATATAAGGGAATAATTAATGTGTGTTCACCCATCCAATTGAATTATGAAGTCTCTAATTCCTTCCATAACCAAGATACATAGGATTCCTTCCTTGTGTCCCAAGATCAAATAGGCATTTAACATAGTGTTTGTCCACCATGGTCTTCAACATTCTAAGCATTTAGGACATAAAATTCCACAATGTATGATCATCCTACCACAACCACCGGTTGGTTGAGAAGTAAAATAACTACCAAATCACTAATTAATACAATCAATAGGATATTTATAATGAATTCATAAATCCAGATATCAATATCAAGAATCCAAAGTGTTTTCCTGACACATAAGTCCATCATCTATATATAGTGGGAAAAATATTTTGTTATTTAATATTTCTCACACTAATAATGAATCTTGTGGTATTAGGGAATTTAAATGACCATATCATTATCATGAGGAGACTCTACCATATTTTGAATCCTTAGTGTATAATCATTGATTAGAGAAAAAATATGATATGTAGTGCATACATGGAAACAATAGTCACTAATCCTCAAAAAAGGAACTACATGTACACTGATTCCTACTATAACGAGGATAAGTACGATTTATTTCCATTCTTAATGCTTGAATATAAACATACCATATAATATGTCCATCAATGTCTTTGAAATTTCAACCATTAGGACCCAGTCATTCCCATGGGTTGATCTAACCCCCTCAACCACCAACCATCTAAGAAGAAAACAAAACTATGATGATTTTGATTACTATAATGACTAGGATATGTTGGACACCTCATGCATTTTTTGAGATCAGACATTTGGTACACATGTTCCCTATATATATTTCATCCTTGCATGAGATTAAACTACATGGGTTTCATGAACTACAAGCATTGTCATTCCTATAATAATGTAAGATTCATTGGAAACTTCATAATGGCTCAATCACATTCTTAGAATATGAACTGCCTCCCAGCATGGTAATATATTTTGTGGTTCCTTGTTATCAAAATTCAGCACATAAAAATCTTCTCAGTAATGGGATATGTATCATGAACTAAAGATTCACATAGATAGATTCACTAATAAGGCTCCATTATTTTTCTCTATAAATGGTTTTAACCTAATAATTTTTTAGGCTAACCAGTCTTGTATCTTTATTAGAAAGATATTATCAATAATATCATAACTCTAAAAGGGATTCATATAGTAGGTGAAAATTCTATCTAAAAGAGTGTGATGACCTTGTCCTCCCATCCTCTTAACCACTGTGATTAGTTAAGAATATTTTGGTCTGAAACCCCAAATGACCACCCAACATTGGAATGATGTTCCATACATAGTTATGCATGCATGAACCATTATGTGTTTATTTGGAATATTAAAAAATGAAATTCATGATGTGAATTATTATGGAAAACCTTGATATAACATAATTAAAACCATAGGAAAAGGCCATCCACATTGTTCAATCAAAACAAATGTTAACCCTCTGAGAATCTATAAAACAAAAAAAATGATTGGATAGACATATGTCCATTAATTTTTCATTTCTTATTTTTTGAATGCAGAAATGACGAAACTTATTTGAAACTCTCAAATATAAGGATGGTCAATTTAGCATGTATTATGAATCTTTTTTTATGTGGTACACAAACTTAGCAGATAATAATAACATACAAATTATAATTAGTCCTCTATAATTAGGGTTCCTCGGAAATAATTCCCTCCATTATTTTTCATGTGCATGCAAGTGGAATGGATATATCAAGAATAAACGGTTTATTATATTAACCATGAATAACTAATTGAACATGCGTTGTACCTATGATACTACACTGATTAGTGATCATGTTACTAATTATGTACATGATTTTATTTACTTGTCTTATGAACAACTCCTGAATCTGATATCATGTCTTCATTTGGTGACCTTCCCAGCAAATTTGCAATGGTTGTGACCCAGGAGGGTCAAAAAATGACCTCACATGCCTAAATGATTAAGAATCATGCAACAAAAGAAATGGTATGGGGATACCATCAACATGTTATATTTACGACAAATATTGGAACCTTCTAGGGCGTTGAAGTTATGAGACCAGTGAGTTTACATCATTCACGGATTACTAAATAAATTACATTGTACCTTGTTTCCTTAATCAAATACATCAAGAGATCATCCCCAAAGCGTGATGATCACCATGTTCAGTATCTGATGATGGTTGACTAGGGATTCAACTATGGATCACTCCCCATTCCGGATCCACCTAGGTGGGATATTGTCAATTGTCATCAACAGGTCCATCCCACTATAACCCTTTAGTATCGTGATGAGATATTCAAATGACACACTTCCACCCCTATAACCTAGTAATGGGAAATAAGGAAGACACATCAGATATGGATGGTTTTAGATAGTCGTGAGTGAACTCATATCCACACTTCTGCCAGAAAATCCTACTAACATAATCTAGTAGAAGCTAGTGAGAAGGCTCATATCTTTTCTTTCTCAGAAACATTATGTGGTCAAATCCATATAGCTAGAATGGGGGAATTTAATATCCCCCCACTCATGACGACCACTCAAATATTTTTATGGCACAAATATGACATAATTGTTCTCATATTCCTGCTTCAGTTGTAGATATCTTCCAACATATAGTGGAGACTGAAAATGTGTAGGATTATATTCCGACAGACACATTGAAAAATTTCATTAAATATTATCAACAGTTGAACGACACTATGAATATATTCCAAAATTGGTATAGATAGAGGGTAATGGGAATATTCATATACCTACTTACAGGGTAGCTTAACACTATACTCGTTATGAAAAAAGTGGTTTCTCTTGAGAAATCAAACATTATATGTCCCATCTAGGTATATTATCGATATATTAATAAAAATGGAAGATGCACTAGACTAGGATCAGATTTCCATTCCAACAGTGTATCACTAGGTGTGAGAGGCATCTTCCATGGGACATGGGAACTTGTTAATCGAAAATTTGTGATGGTATATTCTAATGGCTCAAGATCATACTCTAATTACTATCCTGGCCAAGGATCATGAAGAGAGAGTGTCTATTTCTTAAAGATATGATTATATTCATGTCAAGGAATATAATCATAATACTCCAACGGCCCAAGATTAGGTACATTTCCAAGGTCTAATTGTGGTTCACCATGTGAGAGTGGAACATGCCTCTGGGTAGGCTAATCATACTACCAATAATTCATTGTGGAATATTCTAGTAGGCCATGGAAGGAAGGTCTATGTTGCATATTTATCCAATAAAAGACTACCCCAATATCCTTTGGATGCTATAAAAGAGGAGGCTCATACCCCTTATCCATTTTTGGAGGTCTATAGGTATATTTTGGTGGCCCATGCATATCATGTTTTGCCTCATATTTATACCCCAATCGGGGCTTACCAAGTGAGATAAGTGAATGGATAAAAAAATTCTCATATTTTTGTCAAGATAGTCCAATCACTATGCGAAAATTTGTATTTAGCATCGTTTAGACCGGCGCTAAATCATTCTATGATGGTTTTGAAAAACCTTTGCTAAATCGAGTGTCGAGAAATAATTAGTGGTGGTTTTTTAAAACTATCATAGAATGATTTAGAAGCGGTTTTTATCAGCAATTTAAATAGTTGCTAAATAAATTTTTAATAATTTTTTAATTTTTTTAATTTTAATAATTTTTTTTATTTTTGAAAATTCATTAATTATTTTTTTATGTTTGCAAATTATTTATTTTTTTATTTATGTATTATTACCATGGACAGGTCCATCTCCATGCACAAGTTCATTCCCATGTACCTGCCCATGCCATTTAATGAAAATTTGTGTTGGGTAAGATTTTGTCCCCTTACCTCTTGAATATTCTCCAAAGACTTTATCACTCGTGCAGTCTCTTTATGTGGTCAATAAATCAAATTTAATATATATATATATATATTAATTGGAAAAAATTATAAATAACAAATAAATACACACTAAATAATTATTAGTTGATAATTATTAATCAATAAGGAATATTGAGTAATCAAACATTAATAATTAACAATTTATAAGTAATAAGGTTTTATTAATATTTTATAATTTCTATTTATAAAATACTAATTAATAAATTGAATATAAAATAATAATAAATAATGGAATATATAATGTGGAAATGAATGGTAAATAAAAATATATAATATATAAATAATAAATATTAAATAGTAACTAATAAATTCTAAATTTTAAATAGTAACTTGTAAATAATAAATACTATATACTAAATATTTAATAATATATAATATGTAATATAAAATATGTAATATATAATAGATAACAGATAATAATTAATACATAATATATAATATATATTACATATTTCATATTATATAATATATAATTTCTAATATATAATATATAATATATAATATATAATATGTAATATGTAATATGTAATATCTAATATGTAATATTAAATATGTAATATTAAATATATAATATATAATATATAATATATAATATATAATATATAATGTTTAATATGTAATATATAATATGTAATATGTAATAATTAATATATAATATATAATATATAATATATAATATATAATATATAATATATTGTATATAATAGATAAGATCTAAGAGATAAGAGATAAGATATAATATATAACATATAACATAAAATATATAAGTATTGTATAACTAATAAATTAATTACAAAATTATTTAACCTATGAAAAATAAATTAAAACTTAATAATAAATTAATAAATAATATATAAATAATATATAAATAATATATAATATAAAATAAATAATTGATAATAAATAATTAATAATAAATAATAAATAGTAAATAGTAAATAGTAAATAGTAAATTATAAATGTTAATAATAAATAATAAATAACTAATATTTAAAAATTAATAATAAGTATTAATTAATAATTGATCATTAAGAATTAACAATTAATAGATAATATTTAGTATTTAAAAATTTATATATAAATAATTAATTATTATAAAAATTTTAATATATAAATAATTAAGAATAAATAATTACTGAACGTTGAATAAATAAATAAATAATTAATTAATTAATTAATTAATTAATTAATACTAAATAAATAATAAATTAATATTTTGTAAATTAAAATTTAACAAATAAAAAATAAATAACAAATAAAAAATAAAATATAAAATATAAAAAATAAAAAGTAATAAATAATGAGGAATTAATAATAAATATATAAATACAGAAATAAATAATTAGATAAATAATAAATAAATAAATAAAGAATAAATCTTAAATAATCAATAATAATTTAAAATTTATAATAATTATTAATTAATAATTAATAATTAATAATTAATAATTAATAATTAATAATTAATATTCAATGTTTAATATTTAAAAAAATTAATTAAAAAACATTAGTTAATAATTCATAATTAGTTATTAATCAATAATTTATTAATAAAAAATTAATAAATAATAAATAATTAAACAATACATGAATAATAAGCTAATGATTAATAAAAAAATAAATAATTAATCAAAAAAATTAAAAAAATTAACAATTAATGAGAACATAATAACTAAATAATAAATAAATAAATATATATATCAAATAATAAGTTGATAAATAAATAAATAATAGATAATAGATAAATAAATAAATAAATATTAAATAAATAATTTATTTATTTATTTATTCCTTGAATAAATCATAAAATATTAAGAACCAATAAAAACCCTAAAACACTAAAATGCCCATGAAATATGATCTGAGACTCATTTTTAGTGCCACAACCAATCAAATCAATGATCATGGCATGAACTTCGATATGATAAGTGGTACAACGTGAACAGACACCACAATCGAATCTTATTAGTGTTTGAATTTTCAAAAATCAAAGTCAAAAAATAAAACAATTGTTTTGGAGGCCTTCTGGACTTTTCTGGTGGAATAAAAATGGGTACAATACTCAATAATGTAACGCCCCAACCCCAGTTACCAAGAGTTGGTGCTTTATTACGTATCATTGGCATGATTACAAAATATCAAGTCTCGAAAGACCGATTACTTTAGTAGTCTTGGAAACACTACATAAATTCATAAATGTTACGTTACATCATAAAGATAAAAACTATAATACCATAGTCTCCATAGTCCACACTCATATCCCCTTCAGACTATCCATGCAGGTCAGTCATAAAATATTTTTTCACAACCTTGGAAAAATAAAACATTGAAAGGGGTGAGATCAGTTGCTCAGTAAGGATAACAATATAGCGGAAACATTCATAAATAAACATAAACATTTAAGGCAATGTATAACTAAAGAAAATCCTTTTAAACTTTTACTTCAGCATAATACGGAAAAAATAAAACTAAATAACGACATTTACTTATTCACAGATATATTCTAGTAATCGAATAATTACATAAAATTTCAATAAACTCTTTCATAATGATGGAATTCATAATGCTAGTATATCATAACCACATATCCAAGGCCTCATGCCAAGACCATAAATAATATTTTGTTTATCCCTCATTCCAAGACACTAGTTTGTCTCATGAGACCTAACAATGCATCAAGGAGCTATAACGGGTTCCACCTGTCAAATAATAAGTCCAATTCATTCCTAGTATGAATAGGTTTAAACATAACATAAACATTCGTATTAAAACTAGCATATGAAATGTAATACTTTCTCTAAAAACCATGAAGGGTATAAAAATAACACATCCATAGTCAAACATATCACAAAACCTCCAATAAAATATGTAAGTTTTGTATTATAATAAATTAACTTCAAATAAGCTTAAAATCAATCAATGGATGTTGGCATAGATGAAATCAAAAAAAAATTGAGAGAAATATCTCTTTTTTTAAATCATTTAAAAGTCACATAATTATAAAATAAAACATTTACTATGAAAATATTCTTATAAGCTTGTAATGGAAGCCTCAAATATTTTTCAATGGTGGAAAATAGCTGCACCCGTTGTATAGGTTTTAAAAAAAGACATTCTTAACTTAATTTGTCGAAAAGGTTAAAAAGGTCCTTGTTTGGAAAATGACATAAAGATTCATTTATAAACTCTTAATAAAAAGTAAAATAAGGGTATAAATTACTTTAACCCTTATTCTGTAAAATATTAAGAATTTTTTAAGTACATTCTTAAGAAATAGGGACGTGGATGATAATGAGGTCCCAGTAGATAATTACGTATAAACAACCACAGATAATGAAGAGATAGTGAAATAAACACTTACCCTGAACATTTCCTTGATAGAGTGTAGGCTAACCTCATGTATAATAGTTAAATAATAGTTATTTAATTATACAAGAATCATATACATAAATCTGATATCGTATATGATCTTTTAATATTTCTTGGTTAAAAATATTTTAGTATTATCATCGTTTCAGGTGTTAACTGATTCGTTTTCCATTATATGGTTTGTTACGTAATTCGTGTATGTTATTGATAGGTTGTATCTTATTCATATCCAGAATGATATAAATTCCTTAAACATTACATTTAATCATCAAACAAGAATTATTCTTGAATGGATATGATGTGGAAATGAATCATATCGCGTTCGTGCAGACTGTAATCCGTACGTACGCACGAACGCTACTTCCATTTAATTTTTTATTTTAAAAGCAATAAAAACCAAATGATAATTTGGAATATTATTACTAGAGAATAATATAATATCTTATATGTGTTACTTATATATATTAACACCATCCTTTAAACGTTCCATGTACAGTATGAACGAGTCATATCACTTTGAGGCGGTGGTAGTCCGTATTTCCTCAAATGAATTTATCGTATATATATAAAACATGAAAAAAATAATGGTATTCTATAAAAGGGGATTACAGAGGATTATATATAAAATAAATATTTTTAATATAAAATTTAATTACAGTTCCATCATAATTGCCATCATGGTAGTGGTAGGAGATAATTGAACAATCATCGTTTCGTGGGGCGTTTGGTTGCCATCCACAGAAACATTATGTTATTCACCCATTAGATGGAGGTGTGTGTAAGTGTACTTTGAATACTTCTCATAAAAATATCCTAGTATATTTAGGATACTGGTTTTGTTAAATAATAATATAAAAATAATATTTTAGGGGTTGGAGAAGTAAAATAAAAGAAATGAAGCTATGAAAAATCATTACCTTTAATTTGGGTAACTGCCTTTGTTTTGAACCAAAAAGGGATCTTGAAGTGCATTTTGCCTTAGGTAAGGCTTCTAGTAGGATGCGATGGATGTAGGGAGATTAATTGGGCTGATTTTGGATGATCCAAAATTCTTGATAGGTGGGACTAATTGGCTATAAGTGGTGTCCTTTTATAAGGGGGGAGGGGCACTTTTGGAAAAACTTAATGTATTATTTTATAATAAAATAAAATTCAGTTTCTAATGGTTCTTTAATGACATACCTATCATCATATAAGTACATTGGCTGAAACTTACATTTTTAGGACTATTATATCAATAAATAATATAATATTTGATTTAAAAACTCCATTATGTCAATTTTGACACTATTTAATAATTGAATTTTTTGTTAATGCATTCATAAATTTATTAATTAGAACCAAATTCATTTAATAAATCCTAACATGTCATATTAACCAATAAAATTCATGTAATTCATTAAAAGTCTCAAATTATATTTATTTGGATATTTATAATATCATTTATTTTAATATTTCACTAATATGGTAATTAATGCATCATCATTATGTCATAAATAAATTAAATTATCTAATATCTAAAAATTATAAATAAAATACCATTATGTAGGAAATATTTTTATCTTTCTAATGAATATTTATAATATAACTTATCTTATTTATAATCCTATATTAAAATTGTTTTAATTATTAATCTTTGATTTTAATTCTTTTAACTCTTCTTTGAATTAAATAATAATAAATGTCCCAATTTAATCCAAGTGGACCAACGAGGGTCATATTTTTTTCCTAAAGTTGTTTTTGGTCGAATTATACTTATCCAATAGAATTAGGACATGTGTTAGGGTAATAATAATCTCATTTTTACCCTTAATTACCCTATTTTCTTTTTACCATGGTAAATAAAAGTAAAACGTTACTATTCACCAAAAATTATTTTTATCTTATTTAACCACATTTTACACTTTTTTATTAATCGTGTATCTTGGATTTTTTAAATTCTACACACAAAAGTGATAAAAATAAATTTTAGGTGAATTTGAAATTCTCCTAGGAGGTGGGTAAAAGACGGTGAAAAGTTCAATAAATTTTTTATATATCTAATATTATTATAAACTGACTCCAATTAATTACATTGAAATTATATAGGTATTATGTATCTATTTTGAAATAATATAAATTTGAATAAAATAAATAATTATTTAAATAAAAATTCAGTTTTAAACTGTAACTTAGTGTTTTTCACTATTCATCAAAAATCAAAAGTTTTCAGAAAAATACCAAACATCTACCCTAATCTAATATTGATATTTTGAATTCAATAATGAATTATATTTTTCCAAATTAAAAACATATAAGTTTCATTTATTAATTTAAAATTAATTCCCGCTGTCAAAACCAAAAGGCATATTTTTATGAAATAATAACTACCAAAAGTTTGACACTTTTTTATGTCCAATTTCAAAGTACAATTACATACAATGATCATCATTGGATGAAATGGTAAAAATATAATCTAATTATAATTAAAACCATTAAAATTGATAATTTAACAATATAAATTATTTTGATTTGAAAATATGTTTTCAGTTAAAATATAGCATTTTCACTATTCACCCAAATATAAAAGTTATCATAAAATCACCAAAACATTATTGAACCTAAATTATTATCTCACAATTCTGAAGAATATTTTTATTTTGTTAAATTGAATATATAAAATTTTAAAATATTGGATTTAAAAAGGCTTCACCATTAAAAGGTATTAAAATTACAATTTTTGAAAAATACTTCTTTTATCTGAAAAAAATGTATTTGTTCATACATTATGTATTAGAAACTCATAATATGGATTCTAAAATTATAAATATTATTTAATGTTTAAAATTCAGTTAATACTATTCATAACCACTTATGAACGGGTTTTTTTGTAAGTCATAGTGCGCTAGAACTCAGTGTTGCATGTAGGGAAAGTTATTGAATTACTTTGAAGAAATAATGTACTATGAAATGATGGGGTGTTAAATTCTTACCTCCTTCAATAAATTGTGTCCTCGCAAATTGAAATTATTTTTCTAAAATAAAAGGTTTAAAATAGATTGGGAAAACCCACATCTGAAATTAGGTTAATAAAATTTAGTCTTAATAAGGGAAATGAAAGGGTCACCACAAAATTATTATCTTGATTAGGAGAAAATTGGTGGAAATTAGAGACATATAATTGGATAGATATTGAAAATATTTATAGGGAGTGATTGAGGTCATCAATTACAAAAAGTGTAAAATTGAGGGCCTTAAATTCATCAATCTATGATGACTTAAAATACCATTGGTTAAACAAAACAAATGGTATTAGGATAACACATTTTTTGTTTTAATATCCCTTCAAAAATGTATAAGAATTAATTTCTTCTTAGAATAGGAGGAGAAGAAAAATATATACTTGACAAGTAGAGTCTCACTATTTAACTAATTTCTACCACAAACTCATCTTTTACTCTAAAAGATAATAGAACATAAAAATAATATTCTATTTGTCGTATTCGTATAGGGTTTAATAAAAATGAATTTATAATTCACCTTCCAGATTTTTGAAAAAAATACTACAGTATTCAATCCATGAAATCACATGGGCCAGTTTTAGGTTATACACCCTTTTCGCCCTACGTTTGTTGGTTTATGTCTTGTGACCTTGCCAGATGTGACGGGTTGCCGCCAGACATCTGGGTTGTCCTTTTATGGCAATCCAAAAATAATCTCAAATTAGAATTATCCAAAATACTTCTATCCAAACTCACAGTCCATAATTTGTATGTAAGGTTAACACAATGAAGATCATTTTTTCCACATAATAATATGTGAACACCTTCATCATGTATTGTTTTAAAACACTGGAACATCCTAAATTACCATAAAACCTTATTTATTACATTCATGATCCTTTATTCCTTATTGAATACTGGATATACTCCTACTATAAAAAAATATTGTAAACTCCAACAATTATGGAATATAAAAATAATTAATTAGTTTCAAGGTAGTAAAAAATATCCAATATAAATGATCCAAATCAATCATGTATTATTCAAAAATCACTAACTCTGTATCAGAACCATGTTACGATTTATCATTCTCTCAACCATATATTTTCCAAAAATTTAACCTGTTATTGAGTCACTTTTCTTGGTTCCACACAATCTCAAGTCCTCAATGAAATATTACTATAGTAAAATCCTTATATACTCCATAATTATTATAACCAGTACATTGTTGATACAACACTCAAATGACATAATTCTCTAATAACAACATAAGAACATGAATCATTCCTCCTCATCTTTGGTAGTATCAAAACATGATTATTATCCAATATCATTACTTAGGGAATACTCTGATGATTTGGACATTGGTTCTCTTAGTGTCCCAACTCCTTACAGATTAATCATTGTACATTTGAAAATACATATAGGAAAATTCATCTTTTCCATCTTCCCTTTATCCGTCTTTCTATCTTCCATCCTTTTCTTCTCTTGCATCCCTTCAAAGACATCAGACTCAAGGATTTATTTACTTATCTTATTAACACATGATAATATATCATCATATGTTGAGAATAAATGGGAGACTATTTCCCTTCTAAATGTGGGCTTAATACCGTGAAAGATATGATCTTTCTTAATATTTGGATCATAAGTATTGGTGGAGTTCAGATTCCTTTTTTTGGGTGCCATTTCTATACAATAGCATAAACTATGTCAGTTTATGAATTGCAATGAATAACTCCAAACTTGTAAAATACATAACATAAATTTAATGGTTTATGGATATAATCCATAATCATAATGATGTTCTCATTGAGGAAGTATATACTCATAAGCACTTCATAATGATTTTTAATGAAAATGATAATTATCCTAAGCATATCTCCCCGAGAGTGTCATAACCAATAGTGTAGCAAGGCCCATTGTTGTGCACCAGTTCCCATTCGAGTCTAGATCAAATTAGTTTTTTTAATTTTACACCAAGGTACATCTCTTCCAGAGCCGCCTCTACCTGCTCATATCCAGACATGGATTTACTGCTCGGAAAAATCACAAAATCTCTAAAATACCAAAATTCTATGAAGTTATTCTATACTAATACTCAATGTTTATCTTAAGGATATGTGCTCTAATCAGAGGTTCTCTAAATCAATATTCAACTGTTTGTACTAAACTTTATCTGATACCAACTATAACACCCCGACCCCAGTTACCCAGATTCAGTGCATTATTACGTATCATTGGCATGATCACAAAATATCAAGTCTTGAATGACTGATTAGTTTATTAGCCTTGGAAACACTAGATATATTCGTAAATGTTACATTACATAATAATGTAAAAAACTACAATAACATAGTCTCTATAGTCCATAGTCATATCCCCTTCAGACTATCCCAACAGGTCAGTCATAAAATATTTCTTCAAATCCTGGGAAAAATAAAACATAGAAAGGGGTGAGCTCAGATGCTTAGTAAGGATAACAATATAGTAAAAACATTTATAAATAAACATAAACATTTAAGGAAATGTATAAATAAAACAAAAGACTTTTAAACATTAACATCAGCATAACATGGAAAAAATAAAATGAAATAATTCTATTTACTTATTCATATGGATGTTCTACTTGTCATATAATCACATGAAATATCAATAACAACATTCATAATGATGGAATGCATAATGCCAAACTATCATAACCAAGTAGCTAAGGACTCGTTCCAAGACTACAAATAAGATTTTGCAAAGGTCTCATTCCAAGACACTAGTTTTTCTCATTATACCTACAGATTCATCGATGAGCTATAGCGGGCTCCACCCGTCACTTACTAATTACAATGCATTCTTCATATGAACAGGTTTAAACATAACATAAACATTTTTATTAAAACTAGAATACAAAATGTAAATACATTCTTTATAAACCATGAATTGTATAAAAATAACACATCCATAGTCAAACATTTCACAAAACCTTCAATACATTATGGATGTTTTGAATCTTTATAAATCAACTTCAAATAAGCTTAAAATCCATCAATGGATGTTGACATAGATGAAATGAAGACCATTTGAGAGAAATATCTATTTTTTTGAAATCATTTAAAAGTCACATAATTATAAAATAAAACATTTACTTTGAAAATATTCTAATAAGCTTTTAAGGGAATCTTCGAACATTTTACAATTGTGGAAAATAGCAGCAACTGCCGTATAATTTTAAAAAAAGACATCATTACCTTAATTTTTCGAAATGGTTAAAAAGGTCCTTGTTAGGAAAATGACGTAAAGATTATTATATAAACATCTTATAACAAGTCAAACAATGGTATAAAATAGATTAACCAATATTCTTTAAAATAATAAGAATGTTTTGAAATATATTTTTAGGAAATATGGATGTGGATGATAAAGAGGTCTCAGTTTATAATTATATATAAACAACCTCAGATAATGAAGAGATTGTGAAATAAGCCCTTACCTTGTACATTTCATTGATAGAGTGTAGGTTAACCTCTGGTATAATTTTTATATCATTGTTATTAAATTATAAAAGAATCATATACATAATTCTGATATCATATATGATCTTTTTATATTGCTTTATTAATAATATTTTTGTATTATCATCGTTTCGGGTGTTAACTGATTCGTTTTCCTTTATAGGATTTGATATGTAAGTCATGTTTGTTATGGATAGGTTGTATCTTATTCACATCCATAATGATATAAAGTCCTAGAAAATTAATTTTAATCATTATACTAGAATTAGTCTTGAATGCTTATGATGGGAAAATGAATCTCATCGTGTTCATGGAGATGGTAATCCGTATGTACGCACGAACGCGACTTCCTTTTCATTTTTCATTTAAAATAGAATAAAAACCAAATTAAACATAGGTATATTATTATTAAAATATAATATAATATCTTATATGTGTTACTTATGTTCATTAACACCATATTTTATACGTTCCATGTATGGTATCAACGAGTCATATCACTTTGAGGGGGTAGTAGTCCGCACTTTCTGAAATGAAATTACCGTCTATATACAACATGAAACGAATAATGTTTTGCTATAAAATAGAATTACAGAAGAATATATATAAAATAAATATAATAAATATAATATTTAATTATAGTTCCATCATTATGGCCACCATGATAGGTGGTAGGACAAAATTGAACAATCATCGTTTCGTGAGGCGTTTGGTTGCCATCCACAGAAACATTATGTTCTTCACCCATTATATGGAGGTGTGTTTAAGTGTAGTTCCAATATTTCTCAAAATAATATCCTAGTATATATAGGATACTGGTTTTGTTACAAAAAATAATAATAAGAAGAGTTTCGGTGTTGGAAAAGTAAAATAAAAGAAAAGAATTTAAGAGAAATCGATACCTTTAATTTGGGTAACTCCCATTGGTTTGAACAAAAAAGGGCTCTTGAAGTGCCTTATGCCTATGTTAAGGCTTATAAGAGGAGGAGAGGGATTTAGGGATCTTAATTGGGAAGAGTTTTTATGATCCAAAAGGCTTGAGAGGTGTGAGGAATTGGTTAGAGGTGGTGTCCTTTTATAAGGGGGAGGAGGGTCTCTTTAAGAAAAACATAAAGTATTATTTTATAATAAAATCATATTCGGTTTCTAATTTCTCCAAAGTGGATTAATCAAAGTATATGTTGGTTATAGGTCAAAAAAAACTCCAAAAATAAGTTTTAGACAAGTTTGGGTAACTATTTTACCCTTATCTTTTAGATTTAACTATTAGTTAAATAGTTTGAGATTTACCATGTCTCTTTGTATTTTTATATTATACGGTTATTAAACATACTATAAATTTCCATGAAAACCCCAAGTGGTTCATTATTGGCATACCTATAATTATATAAGTCATTTTTCCGAACCATATATTTTTAGGAATAATATATAAATTAATAATATAATATTAGTTTTAAAAACTCCTTTACGAATATTTTGACACTATTTAATAATTTATTTTTTGATAAAGTCTTAATAACTTTATTAATTCGATAAAAATTCATTTAATCAATCCTAACATGTCATATTAACCAATACATTTCAATGAATTCATTAAAAGTCTCAAATTATATTTATTTGGGTATTTATAATATCAATTATTTTAATATTTCACTAATAATGTAACTACTACATCGTCATTGTGTCAAAAATAAATTAAATTATTTAACGTCTAAAAATTATAAATAAAATACCATTATTTAGGAAATATTTTTATCTTTCTAATGAATATTTATAACTGAATTATTCTTCTATATAATCTTATATTAAAAATGTTTTAATTATTAAAATTGATTTTAACTCTTTTAATTCTTATTTGAATTAAATAATAATAAATTTCCTAATCTAATCCATGTGGACAAAAAAGGTTCATATTTTATTCCGAAGGAAGTTTTTGGTCGAATTATACTTAGCCAATAGAATTAGGACATGTGTTAGGGTAATAATAATATCATTTTAACCCTTAATTACCCTGTTTACTTTTTACCGTGGTAAATAAAAGTAAAAATTTACTATTCACCCAAAATTATTTTTATCTTATTGAACCAAATTTCACTCCTTGATATTAACAGTGTGTCGTGGATTCTCAAAATTCCACTCACATAAGTGATAAAATTATGTTTTATGTGAATTTGCAAATTCTATTAGGAGGTGGGTAAAAGACGGTGAAAAGTTCAATAAAATTTTTATATATCTAAAATTATTATAAACTGACTCTAATGAATTACATTGAACTGATATAGGTATTATGTATTTATTTTGATAGAAAATAAATTTAAATAAAATAAATAATTATTTAAATAAAAATCTAGTTTTGAACTATAACTCAGTGTTTCTCACTATTCATCAGAAAATAAATATTTTCAGAAAAATACCAAAAATATAGCCTAAGATAAATTTGATATTCCGAATTCAATAATGAGGTCTATTTTACCAAATTAAAAACAAATATTTTTCATTTATTAATTTAATATTAATTCCCGCAGTCAAAACCAGAAGGCGTATTTTTAAGAAATAATTACTACCAAAATTTTGACACTTGTTTATGTCCATTTTCAAAATGAAATTACTTACAATGACCATAATTGGATTAAATGGTAAAAATATAATATATTTATACTTCAAAACCATTAAAATTTATAATTTTACAATATAAATTATTTTTGACTTAAAAAGTTGTTTTCAGTTAAAATATAGTATTTTTCATTATTCACCCAAATATAAAAGTTATCAGAAAAACACCAAAACTTTATTGAAACTAAATTATTATGTCCCAATTCTAAATAATAATTATATTTTGTCAAATTGAATATATAAATTTTTAAAAATAAAGGATTTAAAAAGGCTTCGCCATAAAAGGCGGTAAAATTGCATTTTTTTAAAAATACTATGTATTTGTTCTTACATTATGTCTAAAATCTCATAATATGGATTCGAAAATTATAAGGATTATTTAAAGTTCAAAATTCAGTTAATAATATTTATAAATTCTTTTTAACGGCTTGTTTGGTAAGTCATGGTGCGCTAGAACTCGGTGGTGCGTGTAGTGCATGTTATTGAATTACTTTGAAGAAATAATGTACTATGAAATCTTGGGGTGTTACAAATAACCATGGAAGTGAGGACTATATTCCTACATAATCTTATAATAGACTACACCAATATCCTTCTAAGGCTACACAGGAGGATGCTCGTACCCCTTATCCATTTTTCGAGGTCTATCGACATATTTAAGGGAGGCATGCATATAATGTTTTGGCTCATATTTCTACCCCAACCAGGGCTCACCAAGTGAGATAAGTGCATGGATCTGCACATTCTCATATTTATATTATTATAGTCCAATCACTATGCCAAAATTTGTATTTAATAGCGGTTTAAACGGTCGTTAAATACTTCTATGGTGTTTTGGTAAATAGTTGTTAAATCGTGTAATGGTAAATAATTATCGACTATTTTAAAAAATCATTGTACAATGATTTAATGGTGGGTTTTTAGTGGAATTTTAAAGAGTCACTAAATAAATTTTAATTTTTTTAATAATTTTTTTATTTCCGTAATTTATTTATTTATTTAATTAATTAAATCATTATGTATTTATTTTCATTAATTAATTTATTTATTTATTTATTTTTTAATCGTTTTATTTGATTATTTTTTTATATTTTATTTATTTATTTATTTATTTATTAAATATTTTATTAATTTATTTATTTTTATATATATTATTATTATTCTTCTACCAATATCCATGCACAAGTCCTTGTTCATTCCATATAATAAGAATCTATGTTGGGTTAGATTTGAACCCCTTACCTCTTTTTTGTTATCCAAAGAGTTTACCAACACCATCAAGCTTGTCATGTGGTCAATAAAACGAATTTCATATACTTATATATATATATATATTAATTGGAAAAACTAATAATTCATAACAAATAAATACACACTAAATAATTATTAATTAGTAATTAATAATCAATAATGAATAATGAAAAATCTATCATTAATAATTAATAAACAAAAATTAATAAGTAATTATTCATATTTAATAATTACTAATTACAAAATACTACTTAATAAATAGAATAAAATTCAATAATAAATAATGAAATATATAATATGGAAATAAATAGTAAATAAAATATAGTAAATAATATATATTAAATAATAAATATCAAATAATAAATATCAAATAGTTAATAATAAATCGTAAATATTAAATAGTAATTTGTAAATAATAAATAATAAATAATAAATAATAAATAATAAATAATAAATAATATATAAAATATAACATATAATATAAAATACATAATACATAATACAGAATACATAATACAAAATACATATTACATATTACATAATATTAATATATAATAGATAATATATATTATATACAATATAATATATAATATATAGTACATAAAATATAATAAATAACATATAATACATAATATATAATACATAATAGATAATACATAATACATAATATATAATACATAATATATAATATATAATATCTAATATCTAATATATAAAATGTAATATATAATTTATAATATATAATATGTAATATATAATTTGTAATATATAATATGTAATATAAAATATGTAATATATTACAAGTAATATATAATACTTAATATATAATATATAAATAAATAGTAAATAAATAAATAAATAATTAATAATTAATAATTAACAATGAATGATAAATAATAGAAAATACATATAAAATAGTAAATAATAAATAATAATTAATTAGTAATTAGTAATTAATAATTAATATTACCTAATAATTAATAATTGATCATTAAGAATAAAGAATAAAGAATTAATTATTAATATCAAATAAATTTTCAAAAAATAATAAATTATTATGAAATATTTCTTAAATAATTATTTAAAAATTAATAGTTAATGATTTTTGAATAAATAAATTTATAATAAATAAATAATAAACTAATAATAAACTAATAATAAATTAATATTTAGTAATTTAATAATAAACTAATAAAACGAGTAAAGAATAAAGAATAAAGAATAAGGAATAAATAATAAATCAATAAATACACAAATTAAAATTCAAATAAATAACTAAATAAATAAATAATTATTAATTATTAATTATTAATTATTAATTAATAATAACTTATTATTATGAATTGATAATTAATAATTAATTATTCATAATTAATAATTAATAATTAATAACTAATATTTTACATTTAATTATTAATTAATAAAAATTGAATAAATTATTAATTAATAATTAATTAATAATTAATTGATAAGTAATGAATAAATAAATAAATAAATAAAAATTAAATAATAAAATATTAATAAAATAACAATAAACAAATAAATTATTAATTAATGTGGACATAATAAATAAGTAATAAATCAATAAAAAATTAATTAAATTTATCAAAAAAATAAATTGGTAAATAAATAAATAATAAATAAATAAATAATAGGAAAAGAAATAATTATTAATTAATTATTTAAAAATTATTAAACAAGTAAATAAATATTAAATAAATAAATAATAAATGAAAAAAATAAATACTTAATTAATTAATTGAATAAATCATAATACATTAAGAAACTCTAAAAGACCTAAAAACACTAAAATGTCCATAAAATCTAATCTGAGACTCCTTTTTCAGCGCCATGATATGTCAAACAGAAGATCATGAAATAGGCTTTGATATTATATGTGGTACATGCCGAATGAACACATGTATCAAAAGTTATAACTGTTTGAAATTTGAATAATCGGTGTCTGCAACTAAAACCTCGGTTTCAGATGCCTTTTGGACCATTCTGGCAGAAACAATGGTTAAAATACTAGATGAGTGCGTACTAGAACTAAATGACTTAGAGCTTATCGAGGCATTGATTTGATAAGTGGTGGTCTTGAAAACTACTACGATATACCCGACGCTTGAACACAATTTTCTTGTAGGGAGTGGAATATGTCAAAGTATCTATATCTGGCTTATATTCCCATTGTTCACAAAGATCACTAAGTGGGAGAGGCACATGGCTCAGGGTATTCTTATTTTACTCCCAAAAATTAAGATGGTCATTAGAATACTCTAAAAAATTCCCAATAGGAGGCTCATAACTCCACAACACTATATGGATACCAAAATGTTTCCGGAACTGTCCTACAACATGTTCATATCCATACAAAATTCTAAATGTAAGATTGGCATATTCATTTCAAGACACATAATGAGGCTCATATAACTAGTAATTTCAATTCCAATTTTATTGAGGTTGTTGTCGACACATTCTCAACCACCAGGGTCCCTAAACTCTATAACTGAAGAAAAAGGTGATCGTTACTGAGATAGTCCACCTCTTGGTAGTGTTGAGATGGATCACATAGACTCTACTCCTGACATCCAGCGTGGTCAACCTCACCACATTGATATCTCTAATGGATAAGGAAATCCTCCCCTTTTCTAGACACATCCACATAGACATGGGTTGAAAATTCAATAATCTATGTATATAGAGGTGATCAAAATATTGGGGTCAACCGTATATAGTTCCCCATTAACTCCCAATAGAACTCTACATCAGTCTGTAGGTGACCAGGGAAATCACCTTATGTGGTATGATTGGATTGAGGCATATATGTCTGATTAATTGGATGAATAAATTGATATATTAGGATAGTTAGTGGGAAACAACCTCCCCACCATTTTATGGCCTCCTTCAACATCTAATTATGATATCCCAGATGTGGTTGAAATTTAGTGGCTGTCATTTCTACGTCAAACACATGGGGGAATCATCAGCATTTTAAGTCTATACACCTCCCCTATACAGGATATGGGGTTAAATTTTAAAACATCAAAATACTCTATTTTCAGATAGACCTATCTACGATATCCATGGAATGGAATCCAAAATTAGAAAAAAGTAGTATAAATTATAGAATGATTCCCTCTATTTCATAAAAAACCTTTGAAATCTAATATTGAAAGCCACAACATGCATCCATATTTGAGGGCAGTGAAAGTATGGTCTATTAAACAACAGTAAACCCCTATAACAACATATCTCGTCAGATACAACATCCTATAATGTAAAATCCTCTAACAAAATCAGGGGACCTAGTAACGCTTGATCCATTTGGTCACTACAACAAAATGTCCATACTTCAATGATGACAAGACATCATGAACAGAGGGAGAGAATATACAACTAATTATTCAACAATTCCCCATGATGAAATGTGAATTAGTTTTATATATGGAAGTTAATGTTGCAACCTACTAGAAAAATTCACATATAGAATTAATCCCATCATGTGTATCCATTCCACCCAGCTCCCACACTAGCTCAACTATGTTACATAAAACATCTCGTAGTAGTAGCTGCCATTGAACACATCTAGGAGTGAACCACACCAATTAGGTTGGGGATATATCTACCACTGCCTCCACCTCTCATATTGTCAATTACTAAACGGATTTTGGTTATATCGATAGAAGATACTAATAAATCCCAAATCACTATGATGGGATAATTTATATATCAATCACAATCCCAATGTTCACCATACCTTGAGAGGGTCTTGGAGAAATAACTTAAATGTCCAAATCAACCCCATGCCAATATACTGGGGTAATTTATATCATAATACATGTTATTGGAATCCTAAATCCTTGATAAAAAAAGCATATCCTCATGAATATTGTAAATAAATGCCTATTGTGGCCCTAAATAAGTCCTAGCTCGTAGGTACATGGGAATTTTCATCATCATAAACATCCCCAAAGATGAAATCAATCTTGTCCTGGATGGGAGGAAAATATTGACAGTTGGTATCCCACCCTATCCTCATACTTTAAGACACGAATTTGCTACTCCAGGACCATTTGGATATCCTGAATAGAAACTCTGCGAAGGTCACTACTCAATGGCGAAGATGTGTAGAGTGTGTGGAGATGTATTCAAACATGGATGAGGTCGCAAGAATACTTGACCTAATAAGGAAAATGGATTGAAAAAAGAACATAATATTGGAATTTTAG
The DNA here is from genome assembly GCA_963277665.1 of Viscum album. Lineage (NCBI taxonomy): Eukaryota > Viridiplantae > Streptophyta > Magnoliopsida > Santalales > Viscaceae > Viscum > Viscum album. The sequence continues at coordinate 144,427,100 of OY728123.1, read as the reverse complement.
AATCTCTATATTGCATTGAGTGTAAGGGAACAACTAATATTGCACAATACACCTATGTAAATATCATCACAATCAACACAAAAGATAATGTGGATCTAGAAAAAAGTATATATGCTAAGAACATGGAATATTTATCCCAATATGATTTTGATTTGGATTCACCAACTGAGACTATATAAACATGGAACCAGGAAGGTTCCAATATCTATAACCTATGAATATTGAGTTCCCACCTCTCTGGTGGAACGTTGCCATGGATAAAGTGAACAGTGTGGATATATCCCAATCACCTCCTAAAAGAGTTGAGGTTCCTTACCTGGAGGAATCGTTGTAAAACTAATTTAATCATATATAATATCATTGAAATTTCAATGAGGAGATACTCAGTGGAAATTTCTCCATGAGGTATCATCATTTGGATGAGGTGAAAAAACATCCACATTTAAAATGGAAATACATGACCTTCTAGCTAGAATAGAATTTTAGCATTAGATAGGGTATAGATCTCAGAAGTCAGACTATATAAATGAGGAAGTAAAAAATGATCATGACTTCCCTCCATTTTGGTGACAACCTCTCCCTCACAAGGGTGATAATTCCATCTTAGGATGAATCTAGAATAAAATGGAGACAAAATAGGGTAACCATATCATTCCCAACATTCTCACTGTAGATGGAAGGTGGTTTAGACTTTCATACCTATATAACTACTCAATTTCACTAAATCACTGGATATTGAATTGGGAACCACTTAAGGGAAACATGAACCTTTGTATCCAGTGAGAAATCATTTTCTTGAGTGGGTGGGTGGAACATTTCCCCCAACAATTTTTAGAAATCCTTCCATCTAAACCTTTGATAGAGTAGGTTGCCTCAAAAAACATCTCACACTATTTGTTTCCTGATGTGGTCGGATGATGGTCCCTATAGATCGGTAGGAGTCTCACATGATGTAGTGTTTTTTATAGACTCATATAGAGACAAATTTTTGTACAATAGACTTATTGAAAAATATATTATAGAATGGGAATACCTTTATCATCAATTCACTTATCAGTTCATCTAAAAAATGAAGAAAAATAAAATTTTCATCTTCACAAACTGTAAGTAGTGTGGAAATGATAAGGTGTATAAATTCATATACATATGTAAATGATTGAGTTATTTACTCTACATCCCTATCTCCTAGGAGAAATTTATAGTACTCAATACTAATAATATGAGGGATGAGTTTTAGTTGCGTCTAATCCTAATTATGTTTCCTAGAGAATGTTGTGAGTTTGAAAAATAGAATAAATATTGGAAGACACTATTTAGGGAACCTGATTCATAACATTAATAATTAACTAATTAAATGGGGAAAACCACATCAAGGCACAATCTACATCTATTACCCACAAATATACAGTAGTTCTCATTCATGCACCTTGGATGTTCTCAATCTTACAATGCTTCATATTGTATGATATTGACTATAAATTCATCCTCGATAGGAAGCACAAATAATCAAGGTCACCTGAGATTTGAGGGATAAAGGAATAAATCATACACCTAAAAAAATTAACATATTTCTAGGTAATAAATTATAGCCTGGGATAAAAACCCTATCAAGAAAATTTAGCCTTTGAATCCTCGTAAGTTCCACCTCACTGATCACCTAGACTACTACCTTTCCCTAGGAAGCTGGGTCATAAAATCAAGTACTATTTCTTCTTCAATGACATATTCCAAAGCAAAGTTGATTAAAGATGGGTGTTTTGGGATAAATCCAAACAGATGGTGGAATGAATAACAATCACCCAGTTAGAAGATGAATGTGATTGGAAGAATGTTTTTTCTAGGTTTTGATGGATATTATAAAACTAGATGACTCAAAAAAAGGTTCACTGAGATAATGGATCCAGGAGAGAACAACTACATTGACCTGAGAAATCACTATCACAGATATAGGTGGAATTAGATATGACTCCGTAAGGAGTATTTGACTATCAGATATTGGTCGAAAATGAATAGGATGAGTCATATTCAACTCCAATGCAAGCTACTACTCTTGAATATTGTTTCCATGAAATTATCGATGAACGGGAACCACCCAGCCTAATAGAATCCTTATTGGATGAATATATTATATTGGGATCTATTAGTAAAAAACATTTTTCAGAATCCATATCTAATTTTGAATATGAATTAGAATATGATTTCCCTACACATAACCAATGAACGAGAAGTCACATTCATAGGAACCGAAAATACTGAGGGAAACACAAGTGTGGTAAGACCTAATATTTTTGTCATGTCCCAATAGAGTACATATATTCATTTAAGACCCATGGTAATGAACATTAGGAGGACCAGAAATAGATAAATATGTGTCCTAGAACCCTCCAACGACCATCATATACAATCATCCTACAAGATTAATTGGAAGGTGTGCAATTATCTGATCATACCAAACAATAGGGAAGGAAAACATGACTTATTCCACAAGAATAATATGATCTCTCACATTCCAAACATGAACCAGACCCATCTACATGAAATTAATCCATTAATGAGCCACATAGTATGGAGAAAACCCACATCTAGAAGCATCAACCTCATGGAACAATGTATGAAATGATAAAATATCTGGAAATTTTCCTAGACAAGAGGTCTACCCTAGATGCACTGCATCATTCAAAAAGACTCATAGAGGAACTCATTAAATCCATCCAGATTCCGCAACAGTCTTAGATAGATGTCACTACAGGTTAGGTCCATCAATTGGAGACTCTTCCATCCAAATGAAATGTCACCATCTCATTCAATGAACAATATCATGAAGAGGCCAACTAGAGACACATCATGGGACTGTATGTTTGGGGAAGACCCAAAAATGTTGACATCTTAAGTGCTTTGATTAAAAATGGTTTTAAGATCAACCTCTTCCTAGTTTTAAACCTCCATCATTTTTGATATAATAAAGGGGACCTATCTCCCAAAAAGATGACCATTTAAGGGTTTGATAGCATTTGTAAAGACTAATAGGGAATATAACACTCAATTCTTAGTTTTGGGATCTCATAGATATATTTGATATTATCCTAATCCAATAATAAACTTCATGAAATTCCCTACTTGAAAATAATTGTCTTCATACCCACATGTATGAAAATAAAAAATTCCATCATTTTTTGAAATACACAACCAAGACTTGTAAATATAAATATTTTAAATCATGTTTCCACAAAATGATACAAAAACTATAAATTTTTTATGATGTTATATATTTTTTATCCCTAAATAATTTGGGGACCCTTCATGTAAATAATGTGAGTATTCTGGATAGTGACATTGTTCTCCCCATAATTCTCATTTATGAAACAGACCTAATCGCAGATGTCCAAGATCCTCCTGTACTGAGTGACAATGAAAAAGAAATATGGATTTGGAATCTCTCATTTATGAATCAGGATATATGTGATAATAATGTCCTTTATCATGATCTCTATCACAAAAAATGTGATTGAGAGGCCCTCAGATTTCCAAATTTCATTTGAAAATTCTTCTACGTACTCAAATGTGGAATAATATGAGGATGACCATAGGAACACCTCTCCCTCATTTGTGGAAATAATCCCCATAATCATTGAATATATTAGGAATGTAAATCTGGGAAATAAAGAAGATCCATAAACGAAAATTATTTGTACCACCATGCCTCTCGAAGATCAGGATATAAAAATTTCATTTCTAAAGAAACACGGATATGTGTTCTCTTGGAATTATAGAGAATTTCATAGGAAGAATATAGATGTGGATACTAACTATCTGGTCTTACCCAATGAGTATATACGGCTCAAGAAGAAATATAGGAGGATGAACTACTATGATGGTACTATTGTGGAGGCGGAAGATTAAAAGTTGATAAAAAACTTTTCTAAGAAGTGAAACACATTTAATGGATTTCCCACATCGTCCTCACTATGAATAAGAATTCGATGATTAGATTTGTAATTGATTTGAGAGACCCTAATTGGTATTCCCAATGGTTTATTTCCCATTACTCATCATATAACTCTTCATCAATGAATCTAATTGTTTCTGATCCCTTTCCATCATGGATGCGTATTCATGATATAATCATATAAAGATAGATATTGATGATTAACAACCATTACCTTTGATCACCTCATGGGATCATTTTCTATTTTTAATCCCCTTTGGGTTAAATAATGATATATCTACATATAGTCGATCCATGCATCACATATTTAATCCCTTATTGAGATGAATAGATTAATGTTATGTTGATGAGATAGTAGTCAAATCATGATATCTGGGTGATCACATAATAGATATTCATAATGTCTTCAATATTCTATTTAATGAAATTATAATGATTAATCAATAGAATTTTTCCTTCGAGGTTTCATTATAAGTATTTTTTGGATATTTGGGATTACACCATGGAATCTCCTTAGACCTAGAAAATAATACCTCTATTATAGAAATGTCACTACTAGAAGTATAAATGAACTGAGGGGTCTCAAAGGAAACCTTTCCAAAATTTGGTGTTTCCTAGACATTCTGGATAGTAGTGATCGTCCATTTACCTTGATAATGAGGAAGGGAATCAGCTATCATTTTCATGATTAATTCAAAAAATCCTTTGGTAGTCTTGAGAGGTACCGATTACACCCACCTGTCTGGATGCAGCTGGTGGAAGGGAGCCCTCATATTATATGTTTCCATCCCGGAATGCTAATTGGGAACCCTTCACACATAATAAAATGATTCGATGAGTGATAATAGTCTACACTTCCTATGATTAATGATTTTAGGTACTACTACATGATACATTGATGTTATGATAAACTGACTTGCACTCATCGTTTCATGGTATAGTTGAGGCATTACGTACTACCCCATTAAGTCAACCTAGTCCCTCATAATGATCTGATCTTGTTAATCCCATATCTTCCTATGTTGATAGGGTCATTACTCTAATTGGAGGTCCTTATGCAACAATATGACATGTAGTTCAAGTTATAAAAGTCTGTGAAAGTAAAAGACCAGGATGATTTCATCACACAACATCACACCCCCTATAAATACACTGATGTACCCTATGTTCTCGGATGAGGTGATTTTCCAATCCCATGAAAATCCCCATACATTTGATAATTATTTCGATGGTGACTCCAAAAATCATATCAGAAAAAAGGATGAAAAAATAAAATCTTAATCGAGTTGGTTTATAGGTGTTATTTGTATCTTTAGAAAAATAAAATTTTATATACTCTTCCTAACTATCTGTAGGCTGTGTGAATAATGATGTTGAATACCAAGACCCCAAACCTAGCATGGGTTTAGTCCTACAACTATAGATATCCTACATGAATGTCAATGGGGATTGAAATCTGTTGATAAATTATATCACCGGATAATATTCCACAAAAATTTAAAATCATCCCCTATCACAGCCTATGTGTGGAAAATATTTTATGTGGTTTCATTGAGCTCACATTAAATCATGTTTTACAATCACAGATTTATCACATTGATACATTGGATAATGTAGCCATAATATTGGCCTACCCTAATAAGGATGATGTAATATTCCATATCAGACATAAATTAGTTGTCTAATCAATCGTCATTTGAAACATGGATTAAGTAAACTTGAACAACACCACCTAAGAGCATGATGAAACATAATACAATCCTAGATAGATGGACCCCATAATTGGTTATCTCCAAAATGGGACTCCCCTGAGAGACCAAACCATAAAGAAACAAATGAAATGGTGATTGCCCAACATTGCCTTTTGGGGTGGTCTAACTGAGAGGAATTACCTCTAAAAGATTAACATCAAAAAAATTCTCCTCATTTTCATAGTAGAAGAAGAGATAATCACGGCCATAAAATATGTCCATATGGACTCATGTGGTACTCATCAACCTGAGCCTTGGATCTCACACCATATTTAGACACTAGGTTGATATTAGAAAACCATGATACCAGACTCTGTGGAATCCACTATGAAATGTCTTGCATCCCAAATTTCTGAATACATATTCCATCAATCTCTAACATTTATACGTACACCAAAATATTCAACAACATTTTCTGTACGAGGAATGGAGGTTGTGATACAATATCCCCCATCCAAAACTATGTAGTTCATGTATATCCTTAATACTGCTGACTTAATTTCCAGATGGGCTACAAAAATAACCCTAAAGAATGATGGGATATATAATGTCATAAAATTCATAAATTCTTATATCATCACAATATTCGGAGTCCCTTACCCAATATTTTAATGCCATGAAACTGTTTTCTATTCTATATAGATAAATAAATATTACCAGGAGTAAAACAACACATCTAATAACTATTTCCACTATCATGTAGAGGAAAATGGATAGATATAGGCAATTAATAGGACTATATAAAATATACTTTAGATGATATGAAACATGGGTAAGGATCCCTATCTATAAAAAATACATTAGGATTTATGATCCAACTGTACCACCACATGTAAAACTATAGAGAAACACAATATTCATTGGTATACGGGAATGAGGCACTATTAACCATATAATTTTAGTTACTCTCCCTGCTAATAGTCATTCGTAGACATTTCCTAGATGACGAAAAATCGTAATAGTGCATGGATGAGCTTGAGAGGCTCAATGAAAACATGATACATTCAATTCACAAAACCAATGTTTATTAGAATTGAATTGTACATGTCCAGATAAAAAAAATTTCCCTGTATTTATACCTCCAAGAAGATCTAGTATTGGCTCTTAGAACATCAATGATATCAGGAAAGAAGCCTCAAATGATGGATCCAAAAAGGGAAGGTACATACATCATACACGTGGTCTATCAAAACGGAGAACAACCACTAGATATAATGGATTAAGAACGCTTCAGACACCACACAAATTTGAGGTTTCTAAGGATATATTTTTCATTGATTTCAAAACTTTTCTATCATCCCTGGAGAATTATGTTAAACATCATGATGTCTCTCATCATGGTTTGATGACATTTAACTACACAAGTCCATCATAATTGCATGAATTTAAACCATACAGAACCAGTTTTTATAGAATGATTATAAACTGCACAACAAAATAAGTCCATACCACATGACAATAATCAATATGAATTACATCCTGGAAATAGTATGTTAATATTAAAAACATTTTATGTCCTAGTCACATGATGTTAAACTAGGGGGTCCCATCCTGAAAACAAGATATTATATAGTATAATGTTATTTCTTATAGCTTGATTTTAATCATCATAAATGATGTACACACCATATGACATTAAACTATGTGAGAATCACTATGTCACTAAAAATTCATCACAAAAGAACTATATATATGCGATAGAAAGAATAAATTACTCATTTCCTTTTGTGGGAGTCAGATCTACACATTGAATATATTTGGTCTATAATTTTTTAATGATTAACTCCTACCATCACTAGATATGTAGTAACATACATACACATACTATTGGGCCTAGTAAAAATATTCCTTCTCTTCCACATCATGAAAAAATTATCTTTACTGCCTGATGTTAAACGTCATTAAGCATATCCTTACCACATGAATCAAAATTTTATGGATCCAGAATTTCCTTCTCCATTTTAAAGGGTGACCATCATCCCTACATCCTGATGTAAAAATACACGATAAATTTATAATTACTTCATTTTGAAAAACTAAAAAGACCCACAACATTACTCCGATTTCTCATTGATTCAACCACATACATACCATATAACGATAAACATGACAGCTGATTTCATCCATGCATTACACTGAATATCATGTGTATCATGAACTAAACACATGTTTAATATTTTTTTTCTTGGGATATATAGGGTTTCCTCATTTTTTTAACATCACCTAGCCAGAAATGATACAAAATTAAGTTATCCATTCCATAAATGACACTTCATTGTGGGATGAACCCTTCTCATTCCTTGTTTCTCACACAGAGAATAGCTCATGTGAGAATAAATTTTTTGAAATCAACCCCTCCCACACACACTCACAAAAAATAAATACATTTAGTTACATGGTTATAATGGTACTAGATGAATGACATTAAATAGAAAAACATAATAACCCACTGCATGTTGTTTAACTAAATAGTTAATGTCTACTTAATGATATAAAATTTCACATTACAATGAGCCTTGCTCAAGTGGGCAACCATCCTTTCCTTGGTACCCCAAAACCTCAATTAAATAACTATGTGTGTATGGATTCCTATCATCATAAGATATTTATTGAGGCATGGATCATTAATATTGGGCCTAACTACAATAAATAACAGGAACAATTTCCCCATATACATATGGTCCAAAAAAACATAGAGTTTTTTCAGTTCATGAAATACATGTGAATTAATTCCAATACTAATATGATATGTAGTGACACCAGGATCACCATCCACTGTCCTAATCAATACATATAAACATAAAAATTCACCCTCCCTGCATATGGATTAGATTTATAGAGGGAGCCTTTCTATGAGTAACTATGCGTGGAATGATTCTGATCATCAAAGAATGTGTAGTGATGCCCAAGCCTCCATTCACGGACCATGTCATAGTTATCCATTTCACATTAGGGAGGTATAATCCTTAAAACATGATTTTAAATCCCATGGATTATCTAGAACAACATAATATTTGATTCCTTCCATCATAGAATACATAGTGATGCCTGAATCTCTAATCTTTGGTCTAGCTACAACAATGGACAAAAAAATGCACCCCAAACTGTAAAAGGTCTGATTCATATAGGAATATTTATGCCACATATGAGTTTGATATATATATAAATATATATATGTTTTAATTTTCCATGTAATATATCGTTCTAAATTTTTCATGTCAGTTCCCATGTCCCTAACGCATGACATTAAACTATAAGTCAGAAAATATGTAATTACCATAAGGCATTAAACTAAAAGGAAAACATCCTTATTGCATGATATTAAATATAAATGACGAATATTTCTCTACTACATGATGCTAAAAGGTGTCTACCATCATTCATCAGTATTCATTATCAATTGGCCATAAGTGTTTTTACCCAACACATCGATATTATGTGGTGTCTCTATCTTCATTTAAGAAACTCAATTCATAAAAAAAATATCATGTTTTGAGAACCATGGGTTTTCAAAAACCATTCATATAACATGGAATGTAAAATATACTTCTATCCTAGGCCATGATATTGATGCATTAAATCTTAGTCCTACCAACTAGGGATCCCTTGTCTCTATAAGATGTAATTTATAATCCTCATTATCCTAGATTAATTGTGGTGAAACTCACCACCTATTGGTGTTCTGGTTCATCCCCAATATTATTTTCCCATATGATTACTCATGTCCTAAGAACCTTGAACCCTAATTTACAACTTTTTCATCCATGATTTAGATAGACGTTGAGTTACACTTGACCCTTAATATCCTTATTAGGCTCTTGTGTAACATTCCCCTTATATCAAGTCAATGTGTGTCACGACCATGAAATCCCTGCTCTATAGTCAATGTTGTATGAAATTAAACTCTATACATTTATGTTCCACATCATAGTAATTTGAACTATTAGCAAAAGAGACACATAAACTAGCATGTTGAAAACCCAACAAGGTTGACATGAGGTAAATTCATGTTTTCACCCAATAAACATTTCATCTCTAATTTTTATGAAAACACTAATGTGTAAATGAACGAGTAAAAAATATTATAGGTCTCAATTTAAAGCCCTATTATAATCCAATAAATGCATAGTAGACCATATTGTGCATAAAAAATTTAACGTAATAATTTTTCACATCTCCTATCTAGGAGGACATGTTATCTTGATGGAAATGCATCATTTAGGGTATGTGAAACCTTATTGGATATTAGGTTTTCTAGAAACCAGGATTCATTATTTGAGTGTCTCAGATCAGCTAAAACCTCTCTTGGAACTTGGAAATAGATACACAGCTTTTAGGGACCCTTTTTTTTAATATTCATACAACCATATGTATATTATGTATGCCTATATGGACATAAAAATGGATTCATTTCGAAAAAAATGGATTTTGGATTTGTCGCATCCCTGAAATCACTATGGTAGAACTCAGAAAATCAGTCTATTTTGGTCTATTCCTGATATGATTTTCCAACACAATTTTCACGACCATTGCACTTTGGACCATTACATAAAATCTTAGTTACCACACTATCCTAGATTACTTTATATCCTCAATGTTACATCACTGCATTCTGTAAAATTTCTCATATTAGGGAAGAAACACTCTATTCTAGATCCCTTTGATAGTCCACACCTCATGATTCACAACCACATGGATTAAGTCTTGTGATTTACAATGTTAGAGCTAAAATTCTCAATGTTTCCAGAACCCTTCCTAGATGGATTAGCCTCCATACCCAATATCATAATTCATATTTTTAAGGCTTAAAAAAACATTCATATCCCTTGGAAAAGTGTGGGGAAACCTATTATTGACCAGTTTTTCTAGGCACATGGTATATGACCTACCAATTAGAGGTATCCCCTCATTGTAGGAAAGGAACCCTATTCCTCGTTATCGCGGGTAACACCATGGCTAAACACGACACATCAAGATGACATGGTTCGTTATCAAAACGTCTAAAACATCCCATATTCACCAACTCAAATGCTCGAGTTATGACTTGCAACATCAACATTCCAACTATCCATGTGGGCCAAGAATTCATAGTATTTAACCATTAATAGATATTACTTCCATAAATCATCAATATCCCTTAAAAAAGAGTTGATAATCCTTTGTTTTACAATAATACTGATACATAAGGTAATTATACTACCAATAATAGGAATATATCCTTATTAGAATAGAAATATAATAATTTCAAGCTTTGGAAACACCATGGGAGAACATAGAACATTATGGTTTCTTGATTCTTCCCATTTGTTTTTTCCATATATTCTAAAATCATCAGCCATGTCCTAGCATCAGGATTTTAACAGCAACATAAAAAATGTTCTAAAATAAGATATCCTAAACTTTAGATATATAAGGTTTGAGCTTAAATAAATTAAACAATAGTAATTGAAGGTCTGAGATAAAATACAATAAACAACAATAATAGAAGGTCTGAGTTGAGTGGTCTAAAACTACATAAATGGATGGCCCAAGCTAACATACTCTAAAATAAAATGGTATATTGACTAATATAAAATACACTAAAACTAAATTGATTGATGGTTTATGCTAGAAGACCCTAAACTACAACACATCAAAAAAAATTCTCCAAAGAATGAAAAAGACAAAAATCTTGGGAGGCCCACCATATTACCTTCGTAAAAATCTAGCTACAATTACCACATTCCTTGATTTCAGCCAAAGGATAAATAAATCTCCCTTCAATACATATATTTTAATAAAATTATCATTTTTTGAATTATCTAATAGAAATATAGTTGGTGAAAATTTAATAATAACGAATCTCATGTTTGTGGGCATTCATGAAAATTCCTAGGAGAATGAGTCTGAGTTAAAATATTTTAATCATTTAATATTTATTTATGTGATATAACGAAAAGGATGTATATTTTTGATGATTCATATAACAAAAAATCTGGTAATTGTCGTGAACATCATGAATAATGTAGAACTTGATTAAGACATATTTTGTTCAACATACCTATTAGTAGATACCATGAAAAGAGGAGGGATCTCCAAAATTGTAGGACTCTCTAAAGAATAAAGCATGAAAATATACCCATTTGTAATAAATCAAAAATAAATTTCAATTGGTTGATTTTCCTTGGTCAGCAAGAGTCTACAGATAGTTGTCGAACCAGCGGTGAAATACCTGCCTCCATGATTCTTCTACTTCTGATATATGACGAAGCGTCTCAAAAATAGTGGATAACACCTCAACTCTCTTCTGAGTGGATTCCACATGGGAGGATAAAATTCCTTGATAGATCTTTAATCTCATCATATCTCTATATTTTTATGTTTGATATAACCTTTTAGGACTATAGATTAGTAATGAACTAATTAATATATTCCAAAGCCTCTGAGCCTCCATCATCTGTTCATTAGTGGATTCCCATCATTAATATTGTGAAAGACCCTCTTAATGGGGGAAAACTCATTCAATTTCAGAAAACTTTGTATCATTATTTCATATAATAGTTGGTAGTTGTAACATCCATGTTCTCGAATCCAACCAATGGGGCCCCATACCCGATTGGTCACATGGCCTCAAGTGCATTTCCCCAAATGCCAGAGGCTCCAGACTAGCCGCGAGGGAATTGGGTGTGTTAGTGTCTAATATATTCTCTCATTGGCATAAAACATAGAGGAAGTAAAAAAATACATATAAGAGAATAAGAAATAATAATATCACTACAAAAATAAATCGCAAAAAAGTAATAAAATAAACTAGAGCACATATATATAATGATGCATGATACATATGTCAAGAAAAGCAATGAAATAAAGATCAATGCTCGAATAAAGTGCTAATATAAGTATAAAAAAATAGTAATCAAATCCAAAGCATCGCAAGACTCAGCATGGTCATGTGCTCTCCAGATCCACAGTATCTCAAGTACCTAAAGTATAAGGGCACTTACCCTTGTCTACACCTGCAACAATATAATCTATTTGGGCCCAACAGCATGGCCCAAATAGGGTGTGAGACTAATCTTAGTAGGCAACCATAATGAGATATGTGCCTATTATTCAGTGAATATATGGCAGGTAAACATATAGAAGACAGTATAAAATGGAAGTACTCAGTAGTGATCAATCCACAGTTCAAAGAATTCAAATTACCACTCAACTTGAAACAACTAAACAAATATGATAAACACAAGGTAACCCTCTGGGAAGTAATCATACCCTATCCCCTATGGTCCTATTTTACGAGTACTAGCAACCTTATGGGAAGTATACTCAGTATAACCCCTCTGGTTTAGCTTATGTGAAGACTCTCTGAGGAAGCATTCACCGTCAATTCCCCCTATAGTCTTGTAACATTAGTAAAGGCGCTCGGGGGAAGAACTCAACAAATCATTCCCACTATAGGCCATGACGAGGAACTACAGACACTATGAGGAAGTACTCAATGTCAATTCCCCTTGTGGTATCACATTGTAATTAAAAACAGACACTCTAGAGAAGTCCTCAACGTCTATTCTCCCTATGGTCTATACACCAGGTTCTCACGGCCCTGTGTAAGTCAAGCAATTGTATCAGCGCATAATGGACGAGCTAAACCTCAAGAACTACTTGGAGAGAATTCTACAGAACAACAAAATAACAGAACAACAATCACACTATCCTATTATACTAGGAATGGGAATGGAAATAGCAGCCTAACATATAATCAAAACCCAATGTTCAAAACAGGAAAAACATGCATTGGAAATGAATCTGAAGAACAAAAATTCACCCTATTCACAATTAATAATCATCTACTCAGGCATACCAACATAGCCGAGAAACAATAGGGCTGAAATGGTAAACGAACAATACCCCATCCATGGGTATTGGAAAAATTTTCACATAAAACTCAAATACTTTAAACAGAAAGACACAAACCACCTACCACGGTGTTGGAAGATCAAGATACAGGAACCACGTGGCTTCAACAACCATAAAACTCTAAAGATCTATGAAAACATATAAAATGTTAAACTCACGATAACTCAAGTAAGAGGAGAAATCAAGGGATGATGCTCTATAAGAAGCGAGAACTCACCAATGTAAGTTGATTACACCTTCTATGATGTTATTTAAAAATATAATATTGATCCTCCTTCTCCACCAAAAAAAAATTCGTCTTCCCTATGAATTTATATTTCTTATGATTGTTGAATCATCCAAAATTATTAAATTCCAAATATATTAATACTTCATAAATAAACATAATTATTAAAACATATTATTTTAATTAATCTAAATCCCCATTATATTATGAATTTGTAAAAAAATTTATTATTCTTCTATAAACATCATATTGAGTAGATTGAGTCACCTATAATAAATTATACTTTTGACCACATGTTTTACATTATAATTTTAAAAAATAATATTCACAATAGATTCCTATATTCATAAAAAGTTTTCAATATATTTATTAACATTACATTTATATAATAGTTTTCATTTGATTTGTATTTTTAAAAATTTTTACTCTGTTGGGTTTTATTTTATTTTTCCCCATTATTTAGTTCTTTTTTTATTACATTTATATTGATATTTTCTTAAAACATTCCTATGTCTTTATTTACTTTTGGTGAAGTATTTTTTATTAACATAACCATAAATATTCTTCAAATCTTCATCAACCATGAAACATCCCTTCAAGTATTACAAAACTTGTAAAATGGACTTCTCAACGTTCACAATTCACTTTTACTCATGGATTTTATCTTGATTTTTTTTTCAGAATAGTTTTATATAAATTCATTTATTATTGAAAATTTTATTCTAGATTATATTTTTGCATCCTCTATTCAACCAGAAATTATTTTTAATTTCATCCTCTTTTATCAGCTTCGATTCCTTTTCAACATGGGTAGAATCAATTTCATTAATAGATTAATATAATTTATTCTAATGTTTATTTTATTTATAAAACATTGTGATATTTGAAATACACTCCTTCATAATTTCAGGCAACATATACTCCATATCAATTTTCATAATTTTCATTAACAATTATTACTTATTAGTGAAATCATAATCAAATTAACATTGTGGGTAAATAATAAATTTCCTCTTCACATGAATTTTTAATTTTAGTTCCATTATGATAACATTATTTATTATTCTAAATATATTAGAAATATATATTTTTAATTTTTAATAAACTCTTAACTTTTACCTTATAGAAATGTATTTACATCATTAATTATTATATTTTATACTTATATGAACTTTTCGATGGATTAAAACCATTATCGTTTCCATCATCCTTCAGTTATTTATAATTGGAAACAAAAAGTAAAATATATTTACATTTTAATAATTTCAATGTAATATTTCCCTGATAGTATAACTTACCTTTGTGAACAAAAATTGAGATAAATTAAATTAGTTTTTCATAAAATATATCTAAAACTTCATTTTTTTCTAAATTTCACTCTTCCACATCAAAATATATTTGATTCTTATATAAAAAAATATCAGAAATTTCCTTTTTAGTATTATTCGTATTCATATTATTTCTTCCTTTCCAATTTGAATTATAAAAATATATATACTATGATAATTATCAAATGTAATTTTGTTAGAATAGAAACCTTCAAGTGCAGATACATTTGGAAAAAATTCATTCATAAAGTTGTGTAAAATATTTATTTCTACCATAGATTAATTAGGTGTCTCACAAAAACAACTAATGGTTTTCATCATTTCATTTACTATTGTGAGAAATTAATTATCAATTTTATCGTCATGCATTAATATATATTTATACGTAAAATAAAAAATTATATTTTAAATTATTTTAACATTACATTTCATTAATATATATTCTTTATCAGAGTGAATGTTGAAATCATTTTCATAATTACCATGAGTTTAAATAATATATTATTTGAAAGTGAGGTTGGAATTTAATTTTGTGATTTATCATCCATATAAATACTGATTTTATAAAATCATTTTACTACAACATGTTCACCATATGAATCACATGATTCTTTTACAAATTTAAGAACATCCAATCCTATGGATAATTGGTATGAAAATATTATATGTTTCAAAATATCATAGTTGTAATAAAAAACATGTAAATGAAATTTATATTTTGTAAATTAATATGATCCATTATGGTCGTATTTTTTACACCAATTTTTTTTGAGCTTGAGCGTAAAAATATGCAGTAAACATCAACAATCATTTCACCTTGTCATGAAGACTAGAGAAGCACTCATGATCTAATTATCAGCATACCTATATACCAATAAGTATTAATACCATCACCAATTCTTTGAGGGTGGTGAATTAATAAATATTTGAATTTTTTACCCCACCCTTAAATAACTATAATCATTTATTAATGTGATTGAATTATACACTTTTCAAAATTTAATACAATATAAATATATACATACAAAATTAAAATATTGATTTGAAAATGTTCATCATTAAGATCAAATATCTGCATACTTTGTATAATCCATGAAATCTATGATCACCCAATCGAAAAATCAACATGGAAGTATATAGGTAGGGTTTATCCTTAAACTCATGCTATACACATAATGTGTCCTAATTAATCGAACAGTCAACCAAAAAATCAAAAAAAATAATAACTTTCCATGCTATAATAAGAATAATTAT
This sequence comes from Viscum album, assembly GCA_963277665.1. Lineage (NCBI taxonomy): Eukaryota > Viridiplantae > Streptophyta > Magnoliopsida > Santalales > Viscaceae > Viscum > Viscum album. The sequence continues at coordinate 144,410,699 of OY728123.1, read as the reverse complement.
TAACCTAAAATAAGAGACTCTAGTTCACTATTGATGATTATTTACTCCTTTTATATTTTTTAATAATGATATTTTATTCAAATATCAATTTATCTGAACACTCAAAATCACATCTTATTATATACATCTGCACTGACAAAAATTTATTCAATTAGAAAACATAGATATATAATTAAATATTTTAACCATAGAATATCACAATATGCACCAAAATAGACATCATATTCTTAATGTGAATCATAAATCCTTACATGAAAGTATTTATAACAGAAAATAATATATTTATGAACAACCTCTTCACGTATGATTTTTATTGAATTAAATTTGGTTTCTTTTTCTCTATTATAATTCACAGAATTCATGAAACACTTCTCTAGAAACATTTTTTTTATAAATCCATACTAAGTTTCACTTCATCAACTATCCCCATTCACTTGTATTTGAATTTAAAATTGAAAATATAAAATATATATCTTTTATTAACATAAAAAAATTTAATTAAATATGTTCTAGAAATCCATGCCCTATATTAGAAAATAATATGTTTTAGTGACGAGAAATAATATATTGGAATATACATTAAGTCTTAAAATAATATTTATCATCAATATAAATAAAAATACAAATTTATATCATATTAATTGAAACATGGTAATGATATTCACATCGAACCAATATCAACTATGTATGACTACACACTGTCTCTTGAACAACATCATTAGTGAAAAACTTATTGTATTGCAATCATTTTCATTATAGTATTACTATTGAATTCCAATATATATATTATCACTAATAATTCACAACTATAAATATTTTTTATAAAATTACACTTCACAGTGTTACATAATCAATTTTAACATGATATACTCTATTTATTTTCAAATGATTTATTATCATATAAAATTTATTTTAATGAATAAATACATTAAGGAATAATATGTTTTATTTCAAAACAGTTTCATTCCAACAAAACACAAAGTCATCCCTCAGTAAAATGAACTAAAAAAGAATATCCTAAATTATGGAGTGATTTCCATATCCTGAAGGAAAATATTTATCATATTATCATATAGTGAAAAAATCATAACATGGACATAGTTATTGTGGGATAATTTATTTGTTATTTCACAAAAAAATATTAAAAACACCAAATTTCCCATTTTGAACCAAATTTATGATATTTTAAACAATAAAATATAGTGTAAATTAAATGAATCATATGAATTTTTTTAATATTTAATTTGATTCATGTATTAATAATATACTAATTTTTTTTATTTGTTAATAATAATAAAAAACACCAATAACTATGTTCAGAACCACTATTGCATTAATAAATAATATATTCCTTTCCAAATTATGTACCAGGGGACAGAAACACCAAAAAGAGAACCATTAACCTATAATAAGTTCCTAAAAACAAATAATAAACCATTTTTGTTCCAAATCATCATTCTTTATCCATCAAATTTCTTCCTAAGTAGAGAATGATTTATCATTCATGTTTGAAAAATGGAATAAATATTTGATTGGTTCAACTTAACCTAAGATAAATAGGGTTGGAGGAAAAAATGAAAATATGACTTGGAGAATATGTATAAATAATAATAATATATATAAATTCAAACAATGGGATTATTAATAGAAAATTATAGAGAAATATTTAAAAGAGAGATATTTTTATTCTCCCATTAATATGTAGGATAATCAATCTAGACATTAGTGATTAGGTCCCATATTTTATAAGTGTTACCAATATTATTTAAATACCCCTTACATATCAACACAGAACAAATGGTTATATTCACCATTGATAATTTATTCCCTCCCACTAACATTGAATGTTTATTTATAGCGTCATGATTTCCTATCATGTTAATTATTATTCAGAACACCACTTCTAAGGGAGGAAGTATAATTTTAACACCACCCCCATCATAGTTTATTACTTCCCAACAAATGTAATGACCATTAAAACATATTTAATAACTACCCACTATTATTCACGACACTCAACACAATGCAGCTCTATATCATAAATGAGATCTACAATTTTATTTGTTCTTGGAGAAAATAGTGAGTGAGAGGTCCCTATTTCTTAGTTAAGATGCCAATGTTTATGATAATGATTAATTTAATTATTTTTAGGTTGACCCTAATTATACATAAAATTTTAATGAAGTTAATTTTTATTCTTTTGTAGACTTATAATTTATTTTTCTTATTGAAATAATCATGAAATTTAATTAGTGATTCAATAAAGGAGTAAAAGGGTATTTTTCCCCTTAAACATTAACATAAATCTTGATATTTCACGTGTATAATACTTATTAGTATAATTAAAATTTTATAGTTTTTCTCATATATTATATTTGGTACATAGAATTTATTTATCATTTATATAAAACCTAAATATGAACAACTTTTCAACATTATATGATGATAGAGTTTCAGGTAATTGTTCTTAAATTTTCCTTTAAATATTCATGTTTTTGTAAAATATATATTGAAATATCTCACATTAATCATAAACAATGGATTTTATTTTTTATTTTAATAAATTATAGAATTTATTGAAACATAATTGATTATTTTAACATGAATTAATAGTGTTAGGTAAAATATTTCATAAAAATGATCTCTTAGCATATGGATAGTTTATATTAATTATGGAAATATAATTATTATAATTGAAAAAATATTAAAAAATTAATATTATTTATTCATTGTGTAAAATTATAAATTATTTTTGATTTATATCTACTATTTAATGTAATATATCATTATTAATTAGATTAATATGTGATGTTCATATCTTTATAGATTGACTAAAATAATAAATCCCAATACCAAGAGGTATTCAAAACCATTTGAAATATTTTTTAATTACCCTATATCATGAAATATTTTTAGGATATGAATAATTAATCAAAAAGGATTCTAATAATTTCATGATCATTAATATGTTAATCCAATGAAAAAATTATTAATTTCATATTAGGTATCTTGTTTGGATTATACATTTTTAATCACCTTATATTTGACCTTTCTTTAAAAACATTGGAGACTATAAAGAAATTGATTGGAAAACCATGTTATATGATAAATATTTCTTCCCACATTAATCTAATGAACATTATAAGAATTCAATGAATTAACTACAAGAAAGATCTAGATCTAGGATTCTAGTTGGGTTGAAATAGTCTTAAATAGGGAAAATGTAATAGAGTTATCATTTTTTGGGAAGTAATTTTATAAGATACATCTCATTGTGATGCCATGGATAATATTTAAAAATAAATAAAATTTAAAAAATGAAAATATTATAATGAATTTATTTTATAATGTGTAATTATATGCCTAATTTGTTTTACAAATGTAGTTGAGATATAAATTAAATTTTAATGGCCCATACAATATAAATTTTCATTATATTTAATTTCATATCTACATATAAAAAATTAAAAAACCTCTCTTTGAGATTTTTTTATATATTTTACCACATTATACCTTTCCAACATGATCTCAATGAAAACCCTTTTCAATTTTTCTATTGATTGGTTATTTTATTTCTAATTTAGTAACTATAAAAATTTGAATGATTATGAGTATTGTTCATACACTTTAGAATATGCATAAGTTTAGTTTTAATTAACTTGAGTTATGGAATTTTCCTTATAATTTAGATCCTAAAATCATAATGAATTTATAATGAAATGTTGATAAATAATAATATATGAAAAAAATAATTGGAAAATTAATTTAGTAGTGTAGCATGATTGAATAGGTAAAGAGAATATAAAAAAAATCAGTTTTTACCATTATAATAATGAACTATTTGGATGATGGATTATGAATTTATTATAATTAAGTGATATTATTCTTCGTAATTTGTGTTGATATATTTTTCTTGAGGATAATTAAATGATTATGTGTGGAGGTGTTTGATATATTATTTATATATTCATTTTATCATTATATTTTAATGGGATATTAAGATTACTGTGACTAATTTATTATATTTTTTATATTCATTTTAATATTTTATCATTATATCTATATGAAATATCTTTTTATATAATGGAAGAATGGTAGTGGACTCCAAAATTTTTTGTTCAAAAATGCTTGTTGTGGTAATATTGTTTGATGAAAATTGAAGGATATAAAGTTGTTATATAATGATAAAACTTTAAAATATACATGAGGAGTTTGTATTTATAATATTATTATTATGAAATGTATTTTTGGTCATGTGGGATTTTATTATAATGATTTTAAATAATAATGACCATTTATTTGGATATAGTGTACCTTGTTTACCATTTAAGAACAATATTATGTTATTTTTCTAGGGTGAATTTCTAGAAGATATTTTTAGTGGGTGGTATGATCAAAATTAAATATATATATATACATATACATATCTTTATATATCTATTTATATATAATTATTATATTTGAATTTTTAATAAAATATTGATTTTTAATTTGTCTACACCATTAGAGCCAATAATTGTCCCATATATAAGGAAATATATTTTCTCTATTGATGAACCTATGAAAAAACATCTCTAATTTATATTCTTATAGGGTTACAATGATGTGACAGTAGGAAACTAAAAAATAAATTTTATTGTTTCATAAATATGTATGTTTCAGACATGGAGATGGTAAAAATGCTTTAATTACCTAAATTTTGATTTTTTTAGTTATGTTGAGTGATATACTGCATATATTTATTTTAGAATTAATTTTTTATAAAATTATTTATTGATGTTAGTGTGTTTAATTTCCATTAAAATGGAGTTAATTAATTATTCTAGAATATGAAATTTGAAACTATTCATTCACTATAATACTTGTTTATTTAAATGGTTAGTACATTAATGATTGATGTTTAAATGATCCGTAGTTCACAATCACATTAGAGTTATGGAATTAGGAGTGGATACATGGGTGATTAAATTTTCTATTAGATTTCTTCACAATGTTGTTCCTCATTTAACAATTTTCACATCACTTTTTTCAATTTCAATTCACTAACATGTATTTTATAGGTGTTTTTAAAGGTGGAATTATATTATTATTGTTAGGATGAAACTATGAGAAATAGAATGGGCACATCAGTTTAATTTTAAATATTTTAATGTACTTATTTTTTTTATTTTATGATCATATTATTTAATTGAATATAAAAAATTAAAATATTAGACCATATTGAAGTTTAATATTTTTCAATAGTAATGTCAAATAATAGTTCAATATATTATTGAATGAATTTGAAATGTTCATTTGAGAAATAAAATCCTATGAAATTTATTTATTAATACATCATTTAAATATTTGTTTTTCAACTTATTAGATTTAATTTTTTTTGATTTTGATCCTTCTAAAAATGAAATTTAGGTTTATCAATAACTAAAACAACTATATTGATATTTTTTCATTCCTATATGAGTGAACGTAAACATAAATAAACCATACACTGGGGTATCTTGTTTATGAACCAGGTAACACAATAACATTCTAAAATTATACCTCTATTAAATATAATGATTGTATATGAAATTAAATATATCAGTATCAAATCACTATATCACAAACACTAATTTATAATGTTATAATACAATCTCTACAAGCATAGTGAAACTCTCTATAAAAATATCCCTATATACTCACCTTTATATAAATCATTAAATAATAAAAGTTTTATCTAAGAACAAATGATATTGATATTGGTATTTCATTCATTATATTCAAAAACACCTTGAATCCCAACATAAAATCATATCCAAAACATTCATAAAATTATAACCTATGTTTACAGAATACTCTATTCAATCCTTAATACATTCAATTTCAATTTCTAATGATTCTTAAGGATAATAAATTCATAATATTATTTCCTGAAAATAAACTAACACCCCTAAACTATTTCACATGATCTATTAAGAAAAAATTAATTTGAATTACATAGTAAAATTTATTCTAAAATATCATGACTAAAACCAGCATTTTTGTAATTTTAAACTCTATAAAAAATATGTAATAAAAATATATTATTACACAACATACAAATAAGTGAAATTCTTAAACCCACCTTGAATATTCATGGGAATAGATTAAGAAGGTCTATAAAGTAGTAATATATAATAAGAGGAATTATCTCTAACCATATATTGTCAGCTATTACATTAATAATATACCACAATAACATAATAAATATATAAAATTAAATAAAAATAATGTAAATAAAGTAATTATATCCATAATAAAATATTTTGATGTATATTTAATCACAGTATAATTTAACATATCTTGAATTCATTTAATGAAACATCTTACCAAAAGTGGAAATAAACCATTGAGATTACATTAGTAACGACCTGACCCTAGATAGCATAGATCCAATGTATACAATCGATTACATTTCCATGATTACAGTTAATTAATTCCCAAAGGTCTGATTAGTATAGTTATCTTGGTAAACAAGATACATACATGTGAAAATAATTCTATAATTATACAATAATATTTTTCCTTCATTATAAATAAGTAACATCAAGCATTAATCAAATCTATATTTTAATACCTACAAAAAATTCATAATATAATTTTTATTTCCGGGGGAAATAAACATAATAAAGGTGAGGTCAAATGATAAGTAAGAGAAAAATATATTGGATGTACTAATAAATCAATGAGAATAATAATTATTACCTAGTAAATATCTTAACTCACATTCCATATGAACAATAACTTGAGAATGATGTTCGTAAACAGTATGGAAGTGTAATAACTAAAGACACATTCCATTCAAATAAGTAGATAAGAAAAATATTATGGCAACGTAAGAATTTAAGAAAACATTAATTTTAATCCATTAAATAATAAATTAATTAATCCATTGGTTTTATCATGTGGAAATTCAATGAATTATAAATAATTAATTGAAATGAAGGAAATACTTATTTATCCGATGTCTTGTTTCATGAACATGAAATCCAATACTATCATGACCCATCTTGTGGAAAATTTTAACTAATGATGGAATCCTATTTATTTTCAACAACTTATTTGTCTCATGAGAACATATTGATATATTAAGGAGCTATAAAAAGCCCTTGCACCACATGTTATTGCATGTCAATAAAATTATTTATATCGAGTAATAGATTTAATTAAAAAATAATATTCCTTATCAAGTATACTTATTCAATTAATAATATATATTTATAAATATTTCCATGAATAATCAAACAACTATAGAATCTACATATTTTGTAAATAGATGTATGGATTAGTCAATAGAAGTATCCTTGATAAATTAAATTAATAATTTAGGGGTACTTCAATGTTTAAAGATTATATTATACTAAACATTTGAAGGGGAAAACTGAATCATGGAGGCGAATGATAATATTATACTTTGCCATATAAATCAAGAACTATCCATAGGATAAGATAGGATGGTATCAATACTAAATATCCCTTGTGGAGTAAAAATAATGGTTGTTTTTTTGATGAATAAAAAAAATATTAAAGTGATCTTTTAAAACCTTCTTGATGAAGGTATCCTTTTATTAATAATAACCTTTTGAAAATCCTTTTCATTGAAAAAAATATTGAAAATATTTCCTTTATATATAATGATTTTAAACATGCAATTTAAGCATAAAATCAATTACGGTAGGTAAATCCACACTAGTCATATGATGTTAAATGAGCATTCGTTTTCCCTTATTAATTGTTATAAAAATGACTTGTTCATAAAGTGGAGAGAATTATCCTTTTAAAATATTTATTAAAGAAAAAAAGGTTTAACATTCCATATATAAATAATGATAAATATGTTTTTGAAAAATATTTAATAAACATTTGTTTTTAGAAGAAAATTGTTTCACTGACTAAAGGGAGAAATAAAACGAGGTTTACTATAAAACATTTTATAAAAAATAATGACAATTTAAGTGTTAAAAAATGAACTATTACTTAATAAAATTTATGAATATCAAGAGGAATGTAAAATTTAATGGTTTATTAGACATTAATAAAAGAAATTCCCATAATTTAAATTTCTATGTATAAAATCCCAATCGAAATTATATTGTAATGTAGACCCTTGAAAATACTATAAGGTTTTAGTGTGAGGCAGTGAATGAGTATATTATGTGTATCAAATTTTAATCGACATATAAATAAAAACTCAGAGTCGATTTTCAAATAACTGTATAATATTAATGTCAATCAGGATGTAAAATAACCCAATGAAGGTAAATTGGGTTATGAAATATCTATTCCACATGGTAACAATTAACTAAAATCCCTAAAGATGAAATAATTCAAATTGAATCTCAAAGCATCCTAAATAATTAATTAATCCTGATATTATATGAAAACTATGCAGTATGTCTGCCTATATATATCCTCATCTAATTGTTGTATGTCCTGATTTCTTTAAGGATATGAACATGAAGACAACCCAACAAGTTACCAAATACTGATCATGATGATGATATGATGAGTGATGAGGGCTCAACATAGAGACCTTATAGTGAGATATTTCCATGATGTTGGAAGGATGTAGCACCACCAATGATTGAGATGGTTATTATACCAACATAGCCTTTTCAGGATGCATACATTCTCGGTGCACCCCATTAGTTCTTTCACCAAAGGTTTTTTAGCAAGCATGGTGATCTAGATCCCTATGAAATATAGGATTTAATTGATCCATTGATCCATGTTCTTAGACTTCTGTGTAACTAAAATAGTAATATGGTTGTATTTTAATAAATTTTATCATTGAGAATCAATGCATTGGTGTATTCTAGTTAAGTAGAGACATCATGAGTCGTCACTCTCATGTTGTAACTTCCAATAGGCGATTCATGGGGATTTATACCCTTCATTCTAAGTCATAGTTCATATTCTATATATTTTTTCACATTAGTATGGAGGGATGACAATTTTCTGAAAATGTTTCAATGTTTAATAACCTATGAGGTAACCCCTCAACATTATTTGGTAAGGATACATCTGGGCATAAATGATTTGAGTAGGGTCTCTACATAAATATACATCCTATTGTGGTACACGTATTTATTACAACAAATATAGAATATCTGGAGTGGGAGATGGTGATAGAGAGTTTTGAATATAAGGGACTCCATGTAGTTGGGATAGGTAGGTGGAATAATATGGATCATTATTCTATAACAACGAACAAACACCAATCTATATGGTATTATCATAGGAGAAATTATGATCGACGAACTCATGCATGTGGTTAGGTGGAATAGGGAAAAAATTGGAACATGGAATACTGTAGAACGGTGATGATATGCATGTGATTTGAGGTGTCACATGGAATGTTATTTATCCAATTTTATTGCTAAATTGTCTAGGAAAATAGTTTATTGACCACCATAGAAGAGGATTCACCATGAACATAGTCCTCATAGGCTTAACCATTTATTCTCATTGGGTGGTAGAGATGGTAGAGTATTAGGTGGGATCAAGGAGGAGACGTTGTTGGTGGTGAATGATTTCATGATCTCCTTCAACCACCATATCAAGGATGACCATAATTTGATTAGGTAGTTAGTTGTCATGGATGTGGATAGATTTTGCATATATAGGCTTTTCACCTATTAGATAGTGAGATAATTGGAGGCATGATCTCAATTCTTTATACTCTTTCTATAGTACTTGTAATCAAATTTTTATGTCATTCCTTCATCTTATAAATCATAGTGAAAATTATTGAGCTACTAGTTAAGAAATTATCCCAGTATCATTGGTTTGAGGTTTTTCTAGGTAACGATTCATTAATATCACTTATTTACCAACATTGAGTGAAATAATCTGGTGGATATATTTTCACATGGTACCTATAGGTTTTCTAAATGACAAATTATATCATAATATTTTATATGGAAATGTTTTCCATGTCCTGGGCCAGTATTTTCAATCATAAGATACGAGTCAGTTACCCTTAGATGTATGTGATGAGGTTATCATTTATAGAAAAGAGAGATATCAAGGTGGAGTGACTAGAGTTTGAAAAAATGATACTACATACCTTCACAAGTCAGTTATTGAGTTTACAAATTTCATTAATGGGATATTAATGTATCTCAATTCATTAATTCATGTATGATTATATGGATGTTGGACATAAGAAATTTATTACACCTCCTCAGTGGTTTGAGATGGTTTTTTTCAATGACATTAACTAAAGAACCACTGTAATATATTTTAGAGAATTTTGATTGGATATAACCATGATCTGAGAGCTGATAGTAATTTCTATGGATCCTGAGAGAATGGTTTTATCAGACCCATTGTGTCCCCTCTGAATGCTTCAGGGTTTTTTTGGAAAGGGTAGGATGATAGATTTTGGTTTTGTATTTATTATAATCTCTTAGACTAGTCCATGATAATGTAAATATACCACTTCCAGGGTGATGATGAAACTATTTCATCTTTTTTAAGGAGAGATATGGTTCTAAATTAGTCATCTTAGGTCTTGATTCAACAAGTTGAGAGTTCTTGATGGTGGTATTTCGATTATGGAATTTTTATATCGCTATAGAAAATATGAGTCCCGGTGGTTCCTTACAATGTGAATAATGTTACCACATTGTTTATGGATACTATTTAATAGATATTCCTTCCATACATGGACAAATATTTTATTTTATTCATATATTTTATACTTATCGATTATTTTTCAGATGAAGAGCATGTGGATAATTTGAGGATATCCATATACATAAATATAGACAACCAATTTTATAGTGATTTATAAAAGTTCCAGTCTTAGATCCATGAGGTTCAAATTACATGGCATGTCATTTCTAAGCCTATATTTTCTATGGAAACAATGAATATCGATGTAGTTATTTCATTATAGACACCCAAATATGTGTACGTGGTGTGGAATTGAAATTTATTAGAAGGATACTAAAATAGGTTTGTAAATGAATTCTCTAGGATTGCATCCACATTGACCGCCCTAATGGGGAGAGGGGTTTTTTTTTAACCTAGATTGAGTATTGATAGAGAGACTTTGAGGAATTTGAGATGATGATGACAAGTGATCCTATTTTTGGACTTCCATAGGGAGAAGAGATAACATATTTTTTACTAATTCATCTAGAAAAGGGATTTGATTCATTTTAAGGTGGAGGTATGAAGTGACCATATGTGGGTTGAGGTACTTTAGACCCTTTGATAAGAACTATGTGACTGATCAAATGGAGTTAGAAACTGTAGTCCTTGAACATATGATGTGAAGGAAAAATCTTTTTGTAAATAAATTTATTGTTAAATTTTACCATTGGTGTTTCATGTATTGTTTCACATAGAGAGAACATAATAATATATAGAGGCAATGGTTGGAGTTCATTACGGACTACAACATTGAGAAAGTCTATAATCATGGAAAAGGAAATATGGTGGTATATTCCTTCAGTAATAATTCTCATTCTCATTTGGTGGATGAGGCTTATGAGTAGTTGGATTCCTTATTGTTGACCATAGTGAAACAATGATATGTATCTTATCATTTTTCAACATTGTTGAATTTTCCAATTTTAATACTTTGGGGAGGCTCAATTGGGATACATGGATTTTGAGCTCCAAAATGACCAGATATTCTTATGAAATTTAATAAATGTCATAACATATGGACGGAATCATGTTATATTTTGATAGGTATAGATGACTGTTTTTGTCACCATACAAAATGAGGGGATGGTGGAGTTTAAATATTCCCTTTTTTATATAGATTCTAGTGTATAAAATATTTATATGTGAACATGTGAAGAATTTTTGTGGTATGACATGAGGTGGAGTATAATGGAGATCTTATCTCTATCTCTCACATGCTTGTAGGTTAATGACATGAACCAGGTTTTAGAAGTCTTATTACATCCTATTGATATCTAGGAGTGTGAACAAGAAGAAAAATCCAAGGAATTTGTGATAGATATTCCATTAAAGTTAGAGTTTGTGATGTAAAATGTGTTATAATTTATCGGTTTTCTAAGTCATTGAAATTAATTTCTACTAGGGAGAAGAGTTCAGTGGAGATTATAAGGTTATGTTACATTTAGGATATTATACCCCTTCATGGGATCCCCAAATTGTTGTCTACGAATATGATGTGAGGTTCACATCATGTTTGGGAAGAATACTACATGATGAATTTGTTTCCCAGTAGAGGATAGTTATATCTCTAACTTATAGAAAGAAAGGAAACAAGGCACACTGTCCCATTTTTAAAGGATATTCTAAGGTTTTCAATGTAATAATTAGGATAGAACTTATATGTTCACATACCTTTTGTATATCTTTTTATAATAACAACTATCACTATATTATCCACATGGAACCATTTAAGGACCTATACGAGAGACCATGTATGTTACCCTAATACTAGAATATGTTCACTGAGGCATATATTGATGTGTCATAGATGATAATGGTAATGATGGAGAAGTTATATGTGATTTTTGTGTGGATGGGGACAGACAATAATAAGAAAAAATATTATAAAAAATTACACCATAATCCCATGGTGTCTTAGTAAAGAGTGTATGTTTTTCTGATAGTCTACCCAGGTTGAGGAATTCAGAGAATCAGAAGTTGTGAACTGCTATTATCAAGGATTATAGGGTCATTTGATAACTTATATAGTATTTATGATGTTTCATACTACCTAGACATAACCGCAAGGATTGAGTGGGGGTATTACGTTTTCTATGGGTGGAAAACGAGGAGTTGCATGCATGATCATACATATATTATTAACTAGGGTGAGCAGGACATCTAGGATATAGAAACCATCAAATAGAATGCAATGGGGATCAAGGATCGACAAGAGAAGAAGCAGAATGGATGCCCAATCCCTTGGATCATGTATAGTGTTAGAAAAAGTGTTTTAATGAGATCTCTTGAGGGAGAATTAGCTAGATTCAGGCATTGTATCCCTATATTTTTAAATAGTTTTTTATTTTTTGGTGATGAAATGTCATTAAGGTTGGAATAATGTAGAGAATATATTTATTCCATTAATGATATTGAAATATGTTAGGATATAATTTTTTATTCATGTGCTGAGATGGTGTGAGATTCTATGGATAGGTGATCCTAAATTTAATTTAACTAAAATATTAAATTTATTAATATCATGTGCAAGCAGGTTTTTAAAAAATATTGAATATCTATGGAACCATGTTAAATATTTGAAATTTGATTCCATAGTTGAATATAGAAAATTTGGTTTAGCCTAGGTGGGACCTAACGTTGGTCAACACTTGACATTCAGATAAGGAAGACATTAGTCAATATGTTATGTGAATTAATTAATGAATTAATGAAATTAATTTATTTAATAACCAAAACATCTTCCCCTCTATAAATATAATATTATGAAAAATCACCAATGTTATCCAAATATACCTCATATTTTTTTAGTAGAGGTTTCATCATTCTTTGTTGGAAGATCGACATCATATGATGGTTGGTGACCAGAATGAGGTGGATTGGCATATAACTAATGCAGGGAATCATACCCATTTCTTCTAAATAAATTCATCATTATTGTTCAATACATAAAAACGGTAAGACTCATAAATTTATTCTTCAAACCATTAATTGAATTTTTAAATAATGAATTTGAGATTATTATACCGTGTTAGTGATTGCACGCCCTTCTCATGACCCCATTGTCAAAAAAAATTGATTTTATCAATTTTTTAATTCTTATACCATGATATCTACTAGGATTACAATCATTAAAATATTTGGAAGATAATTATTTGAAAAAACTTCAATCACAAATATTAGGGTTCCTTCTCCCCATCGTTCATTGTGTCAATCTCAATATTCCAACAAGGGAACAATTTAACATTTTAGGACTGGGTTTGAGTGTGTTCAAATACAACTATTCAATTAGGTATTATGAATGATGATTGAGACATATATTTTTATATGTAATTGGATCCATTATGGGATTCATGTAATGATTCTCATAAATCAGGTATCCAAGACTGAGAAGATGGAACCAGAAGAGCGGTGTAGATTTGATTGATTTTTGTAAAAAAAAATAGAATTTATTTTATATCCACCATAGGCTAGGAAGAAAGGGCCAAAGGCGAACCCCACTCAAGTTCAGGTATTCAAATTTGAAACATAGAGGCATAAATATAGGATCTATGTTCCATGATGAATATCTGACATTAATGAAAAATAAATAATACACATAATGTATTTGGTTGAACAAATTCCATCTAGTACTCTAGGTATGGTGTCTACGGTTTTGGGTGGGGATAAGTATCACATGGTAGGTGGGTTTCCCAAATGCTAATTGACCTAGTATTGTATGCTTGATTTGTACTCTAGGAGTATATAGAAACAAACATGGGTAGAAAAAATGGAAACAGATAGGTACATGTCGAGGTTCCCAAGGACATGTTGATTAAAAAATTCATGAGAATGAGCACACGCATAGTCCCTTGGTGGTCAATACACACTGTGTAGGTTACATAAAAGACATAAATTAGAAATGGATTTCAATACATGTACATATGAGACATGTAAAGGTTGGTAGGTGGGTTACAGATAATGTGGACCCCCACACATGATGTATACATCCCACAACAACTTCTTACACTTGCATCTACATTGTTTTTACTCGTATCATTCCATATAATCCACCTATCATGAGGTTTTTTCCATCATGAATGGGATGATGTATTTTGTAAAGGAATTATATATAAGATAAATGATTTGTGAATCATGATAATTTTTTATTATAAACTCAAAAATGGTAATGATCATTCTTTATAATTAGAGAGATTATGGGGTCGTATACCCTCTATTGTACTGGGATCTAGGACAAAATATATATGACCCCAAAATTTTGTAAACTATTTTTGTATCAAATTAATTTAATCATTTTTATATTTTTCATTTAATGTATCATTGAAAATAGTTTATTTTATATTAATTATCTATGTTCCACATACAGGAACTGAAAAAAAACATAAATTTTATCCTTCTCTATAAGGATCGCAAAGGTTATCTTATGTTACATGAAAAAAGTCTTTCCTCGATGGCTTGCACACAATGCTTGATCAATGCTTATCAAATAATAATTTATTATTAAATATTACATATCCTAGTCATTAAATCATATTTTATGAAAATAATTAACTAAAATATATAATTATATGGATTTACAAAAATATCAATTGCGTTAATAAGTTAAAAAACATGAATATAATAACTAAATAAATATAAATGGGGTATTTTTATAGAAAATTGTTATTATGTTCAAATGTTTATTCAATAATAATATATTAAATTAATTAATATTAAAAATTAATATTAATGTAATATATATGTTACATATCAAAGTAATTATTATTTATATTCGTACAATTAAGATAATAATAAAACTAATTTAACACATAAAACAAAATATTTTTATTAAGGTAGATTTACTGCCTTTACTAATGAAGTATTTTCACGTCAAAATTTTGAAACCTTTATATATTTAATATTAAAAAATAAACAATATATTTTAAATATAATCATAAAAATTATGTTAGGAAAACAAAATTGTATTTTTTGTAAAGAATCATTTTTTGAATCAATTGTTATATATACTATATTTTCATTCAACACTAATTTTTCAAATAATTTATTTATAATGTTAAATTATTTTTTAATGGGATTAAAAGATTAATTAGATAATTAGTTTTTAATAAATCCAATTTAGTTCATTGTAATAAATTTTACATTGAATATATATATATATATATATACATATAAACATTACAAATATTTGAATGTTTCACATTAAAAAACCACTTTTTAGTATTGTGTCTAAAATTAATTTTAAATAGAAATTTCCTAGTTATATAAATTGAATTAGGAAAAAATGATTCTATATTTTCGAGAAGATGGTAAAAATTAGGTTTTAAGGTAAATTTCCTTTTCTAGCTATACAAAAGTAACCTTGGTAAAAAATCTTTACAGATGTATTGGAAAAATTATGACAATGGATAAAGTAAAAAAGGAAAAATCATAATATACCTAATAATTGAAACATTAAATTTTTAGTTAAGGTGTGGAATAACCCTAACCAACCTAAAAAACATTAAATGTAATTTTAATTAATTAAAATTGATTTTACCTCAAATTTTTTGGATTTTAATATAATATAATCAATTAATTAATAATATGTACTCACCTCTCCTCAAGTATAAATACCACACCTCACCCCACCATTTTGACCCACACATCCTTGAGGCACCAAAAATATATTCCCAAAACTCTCATAATCACAAATACAATGAAAATGTGCTTCTGGTTTCACCATATGACCAAATCAAATGTCATTAAGGGTCTTTTAAGGAGGTGTTCTTCAAGAGGTAATTTCCTCAAAGCACCTCTCTTAATTTCTACTCTTTTACTAATTTATACTCTCTTAATTAATTTATAATTTAATGATAAATAAAAAATCAATTATATACTATAGTTTTAAGTTTATGATGTATTATCTCATATCTATTCCATTTCTCACATGATCTTATTCATTGAAATGAAATTATTTTCCAATTTATGCCTGTTAATTCACTCCGTAAATAATGTTTTTATTCCTTTTCCATTATAGACTTCATATCTATTATTCAGACTAATTTTATGGTTATATATTATTTAAATTTTTATATTATATCCTATTTCAAATTCTAGAAATTTTATTTTAAATATAGTTTCAAGATTTCCATGTTTTGTTAATACGATAATTTTGTTTGAGGAAGTGTGGACTGCCACCCCCACAAAGATAGGTGACTCATTTATTTAATACATGAAATGTATTAAGTATGAATGTAATGAATATATATGAGAGATATATATATATATGATATTATAAATCTAATTTTATACCTATATATATATATATTAATTTCATTCCTTCAACCCTACAATTGAACAAAAATATCATTCAGGTGTACATATAGCTTACTGTCACTATCACCAATGTATTCTATATCATAATTATATATTATAATTATTATTGTAATAAAAATATACAAGATAAAAATTATAATTATATCATTTAATAAATTATTGAACCATGACCTATGTATAAAGACCATTGATATAAGAAATTATGACACATGCGAAGAACAAAGGAAATATTATCTGATGTGAATCCTTAGAATAAGATGATTAACAAGTAGTTAATATATGGTAATAATCTGAAAATTTATGGTATAATATATATAAATATGGTTCTATAAAATATTTATAATAAACATATATTAATTATACAGGTATTTTGAACGAGTATGATGAGACTCAACACTCAACGTAAGGGAATTCCATATAACTTTTAGTTTTTGTGAGATATAATCCATGTTCACCACCTATTTCTTGTGTGTAGTATATGTAACACCCTTATAATATTTCATATAATGAATACATTTATCTCGATATAATTCAATGATTCATTCGATGATATCAAGCGTATGATTGAAATGTTCATAGTAGTAATGGACACTTTAAATGTTTAATTAATTAACCCTTTCACAATTTATATATTCAGGATATTATTTTATCTAAATATTTATATAGATATAAAGGGATTATAGTTAATATTTTATGATCAATAAATTTTTTCAAAAAGAAATATATTTATGGTTATAAGTGAGTGGTAATTTCACAATCACATTGTTATCCTAGATGATTTATACATAAGTATTTTCTGGAGTTTATTTTTTATCCATGTCCATGTTTTCAAAAATGATTTAACAAAATGATTTAATAATTGAATATTGATTTTGAATGTAATTTATAACCATTTTATTACTTTTTACTGCATGCTTTTAATGGAATCATTCGTTCTTTTTCCAAAGAAGTACATTTTTACTTTTCTAACAAAACTACAAGAAGAATGCATTATTTTTACGTATACAGAATGAAATGATTTGTATGATTTCATGAATCATTATTTCAATGATTATTCACTTAAATTTTTTCCATGATTAAATCAAATAAATTATTTTCTTTTTTATGTTTCATGACATTTTAAGAAATTAAAAAATTTTCAAATAGGCAATGATATATTATTCAAGAATCAATTTCATGTATTTTATCAGAATTATTTTCCATATTGGATGACATTCATTATTAATATCCATTTTCATCTTATGGTTTGATTAATTTTATTCTATTTATGAAATCCATTTGTCTACCCTAGATTATTTTATGATGGAATGATGATTAAAAAACCCATCATATCCCATAGGTTAGTCTATGATGATTGATTTATGTTTTTGTGGAACACATAAGATAATTTCCATTATGAGATATGTGTGACCTATATCTCTTTCTTGTTCAAGGGATAATGGTTGATAACTCATGATGTATATATGTTTTTTGGGAACCTGATTACATGTCAACAATTCTATGTGTGGAATTAATTTTTAACTCTATAATTTTTTATGTGGACCTAGTTTTCATGTCCATGTGTTTTTGCAGCAGCCTAATTTCATGTCCTTAATTTAATGATAGCACCTATTATTATTTGTACATTTTAGAAAGTTATATTTTAATGTGATTACAACAATTTAATGATTTATATTATTGTTATTATCATAGGGATTGTTATATTTGATTTTAATTATGATTTATGTATACTTTTGATAAGAAGGGAATAATCATCTATGGTTATGATCACATTGTCATACAGTTTATGCTCATTTTTATGATTAAATATCACCCTTAATTACCATTACTAAGAATCAGAGCCCTCCCCTTTTATATTTCCTTTCCCTTTGATTTGAATAAGGGTATTATGTAATATGTGTCCAAAATGGGTTCTAGTTACGAAGGAAAAAGAAAGTGATGATGTTCATATTTTATTAAGTAGATATTTAAGTTTTTTTGTTTATAAATTCACTATACTAATATAGTCATTGGTTGTCATTTTGTAGAATGCATTATGTATTATGAAAAATTAATGTAATTACCATGTTCTTCAAATTATAGTCTTTATATTTGGTATTAGTGAAAAGGATTAGTCAAATTTAGGAACTAGGATACACAAAATTTAGTTAGATACCTATAGATATTTATAAAGACATGTTTAGGGATTTACCTAAGGATAAGTAAAAACAAAGGTTAAAATCAAATAATTTTATTAACCATAATAAATAAACTATGATTTAAACTACGTTATTGTAGATTGAAATATTATAAGTTATTTCCTTGGTTATTTGATTTTAATATATGATAATTGTTTCCTAGACAATGATTTATGGTCTTATTCAATAGTTAGAATTAGGAAGAACATGGTTAACATTGAATGTTTCCCGTATTGAATGTAGGAAAATTATGAAAATCTATTTCCTTTGGAAATATCATTAATAGAATCATGAATATTTTAGAGTAATTTTTTATAATACTGATGATAAAGAAATTAAAAATGACATTTGAAAAGAATATAATGTTCTATAATTTTTGTTTACCTTAAAACCAATAATCATAGTTAGATTAAGGTTGACGAACCATAACATATGAATTTTTTTTTGAAATTATAAGATGATGGTTCATGAGTAATGGTATAAGAATAATGTTATTTATTAAGGTGTATATTTATTGGAAATTAAATTTTATTTTAAATTAAAAAATGAAATATATAAGGTTTTACATTTTTAGTTTTTCGGTATGGATTCGAAAGGTTATATTGAATATTTTAAAAGACCGAAAAAATTTATTTAGGGGTAAGTGGACATATTAGGTGAAGGAACAATTAAGAGAAAGAAAACCCTTAATATTTCCCTTATGTTAGGATAATAAATTTTCAATAATGATATGTTGGTTATGAAAATATAAATTGGACAATACATGTTACCTCAGAATTTGTTAATGATTTATTGAAATTTCCGTTATAAAATCTTGGAAGATTAATATAGCCTTTAGGACCTATCTATAAGTAAACATGAATGTTTCCAATGAGGATATATGGTAATTCTAGTTATTACCAATATTAAAGAGAATACATGATGAATGTATTCACATGATTTTACTGTGACAAACAAGATATACCTTATGAGATATGGGAGATAAATGTTAAGTGTATTTATTGCACCACTTTATTCTTTTTTGGTTTTTTAGATTTCATAACGGTTATAAGATTATCCATTTATGGATAATATAATTTAAACTACAGATGATCTATTTTAGACTATAATATTATCTCGCTATTGGTGGACATATTCATATTCGTTAAATTTTTCTAAAATTTTTGGTTTCATAAAGAAAAATGGAATTACCTATCATTCTATTTATGGATCACATTCTCTTCTAACACATTAAAAATGAGCAATTGAACATCATTTCATTGAATAAGAGTTGAAGGGGAAATTTTTCATGGCATGACCAATGGTGAGACTGTACAAAAAAACAATTATAACTTCTCAAGAAAAATATTCAACATCAGGGAAAATGATAATTATGTAAAAGGTGTCTTATTATCATCATTTTTATAATACCAATGAACTCTTTCACGGATCCTTAGTCTACAAATTTTTAATTATTTAAAATATAAGGATCACCAAATATCATGTGATTAGTGTTCCTTATCAATATATGTGATTCTTTATTCTTTTCCTCTATACCCAAATCTTCACTTATGTTCTCTTACATTGAGTCCTAGATATGATTTATGATTGGAAATTGTTATATTCCAATAATTCCATTGTAAAATGAAGTTTTATTTTTCATTTGTATGATTTGGTTTGCTATAAATGAAAATTTTATGTAGTGAACCTTTGATAACCCAGCTAAATTTTAATGGTTGGATTCATTTTAATGGGTGTATAATGTAATACCATGGTATTTTGAGGAGTATTTATTTCTAATTATTTTATTATTTTTCATATTTATCATTTCATGTAATATTGAAAATAGTATATTTTGTATGAAAGCACAATTTTTGTCTTACAAAAACTAAAAAACAACAATTTTAGCATTCACTATAGGTAACATAGAGTTTGTCTTGCATTATATTCAATAAACACTTTCTTCAATGGATTATGTACCACGCATGATCAAGGATTAGTGAACTATAATATATTATTAAAATATTATGTGACCTAGATACTAAATTAGGATTTATGAATATAATTAACTAATAAATATAAATATATTAATTTAATAAGTTATAATTAATAAATTAGTAACCAATTATTTAAGAACGAACATAAGAACCAAATAAATATAAAGGGAGTATTTTTGTATAAAACTATTATTATTATCACAAGGTTATTTAATCCTAATAAGTCTAATTAATTACAATTAGAAAGTAATTTCAATGTAATAAATATGTTGCATATCCATGCAAATATTTTTTATATTAATCCAACAGTTTTTGTAGGCATTAGATAAGAATAATACCAATTAACACATAAAAACCAATATTTTTATTAAGATAGTTTTACCACCATTTAAAGGAGATAAACTTTTAAATCCCAATTATTAACAGTTATAGATTTAATATTACAAAATAACCATCATTTTTTAATTCAAAAAAAAATTTGGAAAGGATAAATTTCCAGTATTTTTCTGCAAGGTTTCAATTTTGTAATCAATAAATAAAAATACTAAATTTTATTTTGATATTATTTTTTAATATTATTTATTTAGGGGGTAAAATTATATTTTAAATTGGGTAAAATGTTTAATTAGATATTATTTTTTCAATCAATTAATTTCTGTTCATTAGAATCAATTTTACATTGAAAGTATATATATATAAATATCAATCATTTGAATGTTTTACATTAAAAACCTATTTTACAATTTTGTTTGTGAAATTTATTTGAAATATAATTTTCCATATTCTATAAATTTAATTATGTAAAATGGATTACATATATGTAATCATAAGTTTCAAATTATTTTGTATGGGAAATTTAATTTTTTAGGTATAAAAAATATTCCCTAGAAAAAAAATTATTTACGGCTGTATTTGTAGAATTGTGAAAGCGATTAAAGATAAAAGGTAAAATCATAACATACCTCAAAAAAAAATTCATGTTTCTTGTGGTATGGTGCAAGCCTGTCCTTACTAATCATCTTTAATTGTATGTATAATTTATTGAAATTAAATCAACCTCCTTGTTGTAAGATTTTAATATTTAATAATCAATAAATTAATCACATGAACTTGCCTCTAATAAAGTATTAATTCCACCATCACCTACACATTGTGACCCAAAAATCCATGTAACTCCTAAATTATTGCAGAAAATATCCTCTCCTCACTATCCCCACGTTTTACTGCTTCTTGTCTCATAAAAAGACAATATTCAAAGTCATTAGGTGTCTTTCAAGGAGGTTCTATTCAGGAGGTAATTTTCTATAAATACCACCCTCAATTTCAATTCATTTTCTACATTATCCAATCCTCCTTCATACATAAATAAATTATAACTATATAAACATTTATATAATATATTTTTATGTGTCTAATGGAATATATAATATCTATTTCATTTCTCACAAATTTTTCAATGAATCATAATTGTTGTCCATGATATGATAGTCAATTGACATCATAAATAATGTTTTAGTTATTTTTTCAATAACACCTTCAGGGATGGCCTTAAAACTAATTTTGTGGTTAATTTTTTTAAATACGTATATTATAACATATTTCATATTCTATTAATGTTATATTAAATATACCTTCATGCCTTCCATGTTGTGTTAATACAATAATATCATTTGAGAAAGTGCAGACCACCGCCCCCTCAATGTGATGTGATTAATTTTTACACTACCAGGAATGTAATAAGCCTCGAAGTCCATAATATTTACGATATAAATGATATAATAATTATATTATATCAATTATATGTATACTTATATATATATATATATATATATATATGTATTTCACTTTTATTCCATCAACCCGATAATTACACAAAAATAACATTCCTATATACGTAAGACTTATCAGTTCCTTGAATAGTGTATTATATTTCATAATTATATATTATAGGAATTATTATAATAAAATTATACAATTTATAAATTCTTTTTATATCAAATTTTACATTCCAAAATCATGATATATGAATAAGGACCACTAATATAACAAATTAAGATGCATCCTAAAAACAATGAGAATATTATCTGTAGAGAAGCCTAAACATAAGATTGTTAAAAAGTGGGTAAAATAAGGTTTTAATAAAAATATAAATTGTATTATAAATAAGGATACAGTTCTGTAAATGATGTATAATAAATTCATATTTATCATATAGGTGGTTTGGATGAGTACGACAAGACTATACACTCAAGGTAAGGGAATTCCATTTTACATTTAATTTTAGCGAGATATTAGCAATGTTCACCACCTATTTATTGTTTTTGGTTTATGTAATTAAATTATTATATTTAATATCATGAATAAATGTATCTTAATTAAATTTAATGATACATTATAAGATATATGTCTTATGGTTTAAATGTTCAATGTGGTATGGGATGCTTTGAATGTTTACAAAATTAATCCTTTATACATTTCAATATTCTTTATATTATTTTACATAAAAGTTTCTACCTAGATAATGGTATTATAATGGAAATTATGTGTTCATTAAATTTTTTAAAAAAGGAATATTTTTAATGGTTTGAGTAAGGTATAATTTAACAATCTCATTATTATATGAGATTGTTCATATGCTTGTATTTACTATGGTTTATTTCATTGATGTCCATGTTTTAAAAAAATAATTTAATAAAATCATTTTATATTCTCCCATTGATGTTTAATATTATTTTTCATTTTTTTACATTTTTCGACATGGTTTGAAATGAATTATTTTTTTTTCCAAATAAGATAATTATTTAATTTTCTAAAAATATTATGATCAGAATAATTTATATTAACATATATGGAATGAAAACATTTATATTCTTTCTTGAAGCCTTATTTCTATGAGTATTCCAATAAATTGTATCATGGTTATCTTCAATTAAAATATTCCATTTTTAAAATTTTCAGGCATTTTGTGAAACGCAAACATTTTCGATGAATAAATATTATTTTCCTCAAGAATCAATTTCAACTATTTTATCAAAATTATTTTCCATCTAAGATGAAATTAATTATTAATATCCATGTAATTCATATGTTATGAATATTTTTATGCTATTTATGAAATACATTAGTTTATCCAAGATTATATTATGCTGGAAGGATTTTTAAGAGAACTATTTTATACCTTGGGTTATTCTATGATGAATTATTCATGTTTTTGTGGCACACGTATGAATGTTTTCATTATGATATTAGTGGGACCTAAATCTCCATCATGTGCATTGGATAAAGGTGTATAAATCCTGAGGTATGTATGTTATGCATGAACCTGATTTTATGTTCATAATTTTATGCATGGACCTGGTTTTCATGTCCATAATTTTAAGAGCGGACATTGGTTGCATGTCCATAGGTTTATACGGGGGCCTGATTTTATGTCCATAATTTAATAAGGGAACCTGTTATTTTTTATACATGTTAACAATATTATAAGATTTTCTATATTCAAAAATTTCAATTTTTATTTCAATGTTATTATCTTAGGTGTTATGTTATTTTAATTTCCTTATATTTCATGTCTTCCTTTGTTATGCATGGACTGATATTCTAATGAACTGATCACATTCTCATACCATTTATGATCATGTTTAAGATTAAATATCACCATTTCATATCATTTCTGAGAATGTGAGCTCACCCATTTTATTTGTTTCCCATGGATTTGAAGCATGTTATTATGTATTATCTCTCAAAAACGGGGTTCTTGTCATGAAGGATAAATAAGAATAAAATTTAGATATTTTATGAATTTGTTGTTTATGTTCCATGTTTCAAAATACGCTAAACTAATACAATTGTTTGGAGTATGTTTGTTTAATGTGTTTTTTATTACTCAAAATTAATTTAATTTATATGTACAATATGTTAGGGTCCTTACACCATATTATATACACTTGTTTGAGTGGAACACTTTGATAGAATCTGTAATGGTTCACCAACATATTCAGTAGAACCCCCAAATAATCTTGGGCATGATTCCTCTATATATTAATTGGAATTTGTCAAGCAGTGTACAGAATGGTTCCTCATGATATTTAGTGGAACCTCATGTCATAAAACGGTGTGGGTCCTCTTCTTATTGAGTGGAATCCCCTAATAGAATAGTTTTGGGTCCCACAAAAATTTAATAGAACACCCCTAAAGAACTTGGGAGTGTTCCTTATTCTATCTGAGTGTTGTCCGCTGATAGAAAAGGCAGTCGTATCCTCTATTTATTGAGTGGAACCCAACCGATGCATTATGGGGTGTTCAAATACATGTGTAACATATCCCATTTACTGTGTAGCACTACGGAATTGTGTGGGTATTCCCCATGGTTACTTATTCAGACACATGATATGTTGGGTATTAAAGACATACTTATTTGGAACTAGAGGAAGACTCATCAGCCATCGTCTCTCTTTGAACTCGATAATCCCCTTTCTCTATTGTTTGGGTTTCTTATATGAGAATATATATATATATATATATATATATATCAATAATGGATATTTGAGAAATATCCATAGTTTAAAACCATCGATAAAGGTAATAGCCACGGTTTGAGTAACTGTGGCTATCTTTTGCATTGTTATAGGCCTTGAACAATAGCCACAGTTTAGAACTGTGGATCCAGTCCTATATCCATAGTTTGAATAGTGTAAATAGGTATACATCAATGGTTCAAACCATAAATATTTGTATAAAACCTCAGTTTAGAACTGTGGAAACACCACATGACAAAAAAACATATATTACCATGATTTATAACCATTGCAATATACATATAAGCAAGGTTTTTAACTGTGGAAATATCCATATTGAAACGGTTACAAACCGTGGAAATAGGGTATGAGAATTCATAAATAATAGCCCCCAACCTCTCCCCTCCTTCCAGACCCCCCCCCCACCTGCACCCCCCTACCACTAGATAACCCCCACCCTACACAGGCCCACTGGACAACCCCCTCCATTTCCCTGGACACCCCCACCACGCCCCATGAATCCGCCTAGCATTTCCCTGGACTACCCCCCTCATCCTACAACCCCCTCCCACCCCATGGACAACAACACCCCCAGGTTATCCCCTACCAACATCCCCTCCCTCACCCTGGACAACCCCCTCCCTACATAGCCCCCCTGAACAACCCCCATCACACCCATAGACAGCCCCCTCCCTCCCCTCCATGAGACAACCCCCTGGAATACCCCCTCCCAACCCTTGGGTACCCCTACCACTCCACCTATAGCCTCCTCCCCTGGACAACCCCCTCCCATTTCTTGGATAACCCCCATCCCCAAAACCACTCCTCCTACACCCGCACTCGGAAAACGCCCCGCGTGCAGCCCCCTCCCCATGTACAACCCCCTTACGACCCTATAGACTTCCCCCTCCCTCCTATACTTGAGACAGTCCCCCTAGACACCCCCACCAATCCACCTATTTCCCCTCCCTCCTATGGTCAACCCCCTCTCTTTATAGCCCCCCCCCCCATTTCTCTGGAAAACCCCCCAATCCCCATACGTCCTCCAGCCCCTCGCTCCCCCATGTTAACCCCCTATCTTTTCCAAGACAACCCCCACTCCCCAAACACCCCTCCCTCCCTTGGATATACCCCCACCAACAACCCCCCCGAACCACCCCCACCCTACACATCCCCGCTGGACAACCCCATTCCCACCCCTGGACATCCCCCTCCCTCCCCTCCTTGAGACAGCCACTCCCTACCCCTAGACAACCACCTCATCCCTTCCCCCACCACTCCACATATAGTCCCATCCTTCCCCTTATAACCCCCTCCCTCACCCTATATCCCCTCCCTTTCCATGGACAGCCCCCAACCAATCCCCTTGTAGCCCCCCTACACAGCACCAGTGGAAATCCCCTTCCCCCCTGGACAGTCCCCTGCTTCACCTCTCTGAGATACCCCCCTAGGTAACCCCCTCCGTACTCCAAGACACCCCCACCACTCCACCAGTAGTCCCCTATCTCCCCCCGGACAACCACCTTCTCCTCCTGTAGTCCCCTACCTTTCCCTAGACATCACCCACCCCACTCATCATGCATCCCCCTCCCTCCCCCTTAACACCCCCACCTACAAACCCCTCCATTCCATGGACAACCCCCTGGACATCCCCCTTCCCACCCTTGGACTAACCCCTCCCCTCTCTGTGGAGACCCCCTAGACACCCCCCTACCCCTGGACATCCCCCTCCCTCCCCCTTGACACCCCGACCTCTCTCCCGCAAGAGACCCCTCCCATTCTCTGGATAGCCCCCTCCCCCACCACTCCAACTACAACCACATCCATTTCCTTGGATAGCCCCTCCCCCTACAGTCCCCTCTACCCCCTGGATCGCAACACCCCTCCCTACCCCTAGATAACCCCCACCCATCCACCTATAGCACCTACCTCCCCCTGGTCTACCCCTCCCCCCAAACAGGCCCTCCCTTTCCCTTGGGAGCCCTCCCACTACTCCCCCTTATGCCCCACAATTTCCCTAGACAAACCCTCCCCTAGACATCTCTCAACTGTACTCCACTCCCTCCCATAGGAAAACACCCCGCCCCACACTACACATCCCCATGGACATCCCCATTCCCACCCACCCCCTGGATACCCCCCTCCCACACCTCTTATACCACCCCCACTCTGGGGCACCCCTCCCATCCTGGACACACCCCACTTTTGGACACCCACCTCCCACATGAACACCCCTTTCACCCCCTTCCCCCCCATTCACCCTTGCCCCATGCCCCTCCCTCCTAGACACCCTCCTATAACATCTTACGAACCCCCGCTTGGACACCATCATGCAATAGCCTATGAACACCCCTTCTTGTACCCCCCCCCCCAAACACCCTCCTTCAACTACCTATGAACACCCCCTCTTGGAGACCCCTCCACCGTTCCACAACCCCTGCACACCCCCTCCCCCTACACACCCCCTCCACACTCCTTCCTGGACAACCACAACTTCTTGGATCCCCCTCCTCGACAACCCCTTCCTAGACACCCCTACACACCCCCACCCATTCCCCCTCCACCTTGCACACACCCTTGTACCCCCATGCCCCTCCCCTTGAACCCCTACCATCTTCACACCCCCTACCCCTCCCTCCTGTACACCCCCACGTGGACGCCCCCCTACTTGAAAATCTCATGAAATAGCCTATTCATTATAGAAACAAATAAGTTCCCTGCATATTAAAATACTCTCTTGGCATAAAAAAACAATGTTCCTATAGAAATCAGAGGAAGTCTCAGGGTGGAACACCCAACTCATCACCTACTTGTGTTGGGTCCCAATGGATTGGGTCATGTTTCAATGGTATGAATGTCTAATACAGAGGTATGTATTGTAGTGTTTATTTTTATATTATGATTGGTTTGGGAAACTGAAGGAAATGGTGTTGAGGGGTTAATTGTTTGTTTATTAAACCAAATGATCCAATAATGGTTTGATCGATAATATATGCATTCACTCCCCCTATGAAATCCCCCATCACACCCCAGTCCCCCCAAACTCGGCGCGCAAGTATCAGCGCGCAAGTCACAACGGGCGCACACGTCCTCCTCAGACACTTGCGCGACTCAAACTTCCTCAACTCCAAACTTGCGCGACTCTCTTCCTTTTATACCCAAACCAATATTGGCGCGCAACTGCCAACCGTCACGCAACTTCTAACACCGGCGCACAACTTCAACCTCTGGCGCGCAAGTCCCACCTGCGCGACCATAGACACCACTTGCACGACCACCACACCTGTGCGACGGGAGCTCTGATTTCTCAAAGAGTTGAACTCCAGTAGAAAATGAGGAGGGGTGGTCCAGTATTTATAGAAAAATTGACCACCATGCGCGATGGAGTGCAAGTCACCTGCGCGACCCAGTCTCAGTGCGCAAGTCTTCTCTCTTTTTAGACACTTGCACGACCAACTCCCAAACTTGCACGAACCTATTTCCTTAGCCATATTTTGATTTTCTGATCTTGAAAAAACATATGGCGCTCAAGTTTCCTATTCTCCAAGTCCTTGGTGCTCAAGTCCGTTTTCCAAAAACACTATTCTTCATTTGCCGATTTTTAGGCCCTAAAATTTGGAAAACACTGGAAAATGGCGCCACCTTGTATCTGTTCTTTTCAACCGCCTCCAGATCATCCATTCCTTGTATCGACGTTCTTGAATCAAACATGGATCGTTGACCTCAACTCTTGAACTCGACATTCCACCATGAAATCCTCTTTGTCAACAAATTTGTATGTCATTTTTTTGCTTTGTCAACAATCACAACTTAGATGTCCCCTT
Organism: Viscum album; assembly: GCA_963277665.1. Lineage (NCBI taxonomy): Eukaryota > Viridiplantae > Streptophyta > Magnoliopsida > Santalales > Viscaceae > Viscum > Viscum album. The sequence continues at coordinate 144,381,213 of OY728123.1, read as the reverse complement.
TGTCAACAAACACAATCACCTCAAAAATGCTTCAATGATACCTAGAGGGATTTTTTTCCCAACAATCTCCCCCTTTGGGTTTTTTGACAACTCTTCCAAAACAAAGATACGTCGTTGATTCTTCAGCCTCCATTCGCCTCATTGTGATTCTGATAGCGATCAAGGACTTACTCAACACATACTCTAATCCCACATGAGCAATTCTCGGCATGAGAAACAAGAGTAAATGAAATTTTTATCAATGAATCACTTTATCTCTGACATCCACTGTTGACACCAAACTGATACAAATTTTTACTAAACTGATAGCAATTGTTGATGGATTTGTTGGAAGACCAATGTTTGGTTTGGAAATAGTCTTACCACTTTCCAACACCACTCTTCTGCTTTTATCACGATCCTCAGATGTCGTGATATCTATTCTTTGATCGATCACTTCTAGCATCGTCAGATTTAATACGCTCCCCCTTTCTGCTCACAGCTTCAAATCCTCTTTAGCCATATTTCCTATGTTGTCCAAGCTATGCTCGGGCTAAGCACGTTCAAATATCTTCAACTCCCCCTATCTGGTTGCTCCACCTGTCAGATTCTCCCCATATCATTCATGATTTATCAAATCTCCACATTGTCTCCCTCTTGAACAATCACTATTTTCTCCCCCTTTAACAAACACTCTTATCTCTCCCTTTGTCAACGAACCCAAAGGTCACTGTTTTGTAGTCTGTAACAGAGTAGAGAACACAAATCAGCACATTAGGGAAAAAAGACATCATACCTTGGGGAGAGGGGGGGGGGAGGGTCCCACATCCACACTATTTCATGTGCGGGGAATCGAGTGAACTCCCAGAGCCAGTCGATGCCTTTCAAATGCTTCCTTAGGTAAGGCCTTTGTCATAATGTCTGCAACTTGTAGCTCTGTAGGCACGTACTCCAACTTCATGATTCCCTCCTCAACCTTCTCCCTGATAAAATGATACTTAATCACAATGTGCTTTGTCCTTGAGTGATGGATGGGATTTTTGCTGAGATTTATAGCACTTGAGTTATCACACTGGATTCCGATCGAAGACTTCACTTCAACTCCCATATCTCCAAGCTGCTGCTTCATCCACAATAACTGTGTGCATGTTTGAGTGGCCGCAATATACTCAGCTTCTGCGGTGCTCAATGAAATGCAATCTTGTTTCTTGCTTAGCCATGAAATACACAATCCACAAAGATAGAATGCACCACCTGACGTTGTTTTTCTATCATCTGCTGAACCGGCCCAGTCTGCATCAGTATATCCCAATAACTCTGTCTGAGATTTGTCGTTGTATGTCAAGCCGAAGTCCATCATGCCCTTGATATACCGAAGTATTCTTTTCACTGCAAGCATTTGACTTTCCTTGGGATTACTCTGATATCTCGCTACTTGGCATGTGGCGAAAACAGTATCAGGCCTTGTTGCGGTTAAGTACAACAGACTTCCAATGATTTGCCTGTATTCTGTGATATTAACTGCCTTGCCATCCTCATCTTTTGATAATTTCATCCGGGAAGCAACTGAAGTCTTCATATCCTTGGAATTATCCATTCCAAACCTTCTTAGAACCTCCTTGGCATATTTGGATTGAGAAATGAACGTTCCATTCCTTTCTTGTGTCACCTGTAAACCAAGGAAAAACATTAGATCTCCAATCATTGACATTTCAAACTCATTTTTCATGAATTTGGAAAACTGTCTGCACTGAGCTTCATCTGATCCGCCAAAAATTATGTCATCGACATACACAAGGACCATCATCCTTTGATTACTGTCATTGCTGAAATAGTGGTTATAGTCAACTCCTCCACGCTGGAAACCAAGTTTCTTCAAGTACTGATCAAGCCTTGAGTACCATGTGCTTGGTGCTTGTTTCAGCCCATACAACGCCTTCTTCAGCCTGCAAACATTGTTCTTATCCTCAGGAATGAGAAAACCATCTAGATGCTCAATATACACCTCTTTTTCTAGAACCCCATTCAAGAATGTGGATTTGACATCCATCTGGAACACTTTGAACATTCTTTGCATTTCTATTTCCAAAAATAATCTGATTGTCTCCAGCCTTGCAACCGGTGAATATGTCTCATCAACATCTGTTCCCTCTATCTGGGAGTATCCCTTGCACACTATTTGTGATTTGTTCCAAATCAATGTGCCATCTTCATTCATCTTGTTGCGATAGAACCAGTTAGTCCCGATGACATTCTTGTCTGCTGGCCTCGAAACAATCTCCCATGTCTGGTTCTTCTCAATCTGATCATTCTCTTCGTTCATGGACTGAACCCAGTTTTCATGTTTAGCTACATCAGAAAAACATTTCAGCTCCACTTGAGAGAAAAATGATGCTTGCTACGATGATTTCATTCTTCGAGTCTGAACGGGAGTTGTTTGATCACCAATGATATTCTGCCTATCAATTTCATCTCGACTCTTTGGCTTCCTCGCAGACACCGACTTGACATTTTCCTCTTAATCATGAGTATCTTCTTCTGAGTCAGCTTCTGCCACTTCTGCTCCCCATGGGTTTCTTACCTCATCATCACTTTCATCCAGGAAATGTTCACTGGATCGTTGAGTATTCTGCTCATTTTCAACTATAGTGACATCATTTCTTTCAATGATTTTTTCCAGCCTTTTGTTGAAACATTTATACGCTTTTCTTTTCCTGGAATAGCCAAGGAATATCCCTTCATCTCCTCGTGCCTCAAACTTTCTATGATGTTCTATGTTGATAATGAAACACTTACTTACAAAGATTCGAAAGTACTTCAACGTTGGCTTTTTTCCGTACCACAGTTCATACAGAGTCTTCCCTTGCTTTGGACATAATAGGGACCTGTTTGAAACATAGACCGATGTCAAAACTGCTTCCTTCCAAAATTTCTCTGGCAGGTCCTTATCAATAAGAATTGTTCTGGCCAAGTTGTTGATGATCCGATTTCTCCTTTCAACTACACCATTATGTTGGGGAGTTTTTACTGATGAAACTTGATGCCTTATCCCTTGTTTCTCGAGATAGTTTTCAACCTGACTGTTTGTAAATTCCGTACCGTTATTAGTATGAAACTTCAGAATTTTCTGCCCAAGCATCTTTTCTGATTCCCTCATGTACTGATTTATGAAACTGAACACCTCTGTCTTATGGGTTATGATGAATACCCAGGCCATTCTGCTATAGTCATCAACGAAAAGAACATAGTACCTTTTCCCATCTATAGCTCTTGGTGAGATAGGTCCACATACATCAGCATGCACCAATTCGAGCACTCTAGTTGATTTCTGTTCCTTTGGCCTGTATGTCTTTCTGATGATTTTCCCTTGTTGACAAGCATCACACGTATGAGTGTGATCACGTGATAGTTTGGGAAGGTCTCTAGCAGCATCACATTTAACGAGATCCTCCATAGATGGTTGGCATAGATGACCAAGTCGCTTATGCCACAGCTGGTTTTCTTCCTCCCTGGATAAAAGACAAGTATCTTCTTCCCCACCTACAAGGTAGATATTTCCCTTTGAACTTTTTCCCTGCAGAACAGATGTTCCATCTTTTCCTTTCACAACACACATATTCTTGGGAAATTGGATAGAGTGCCCAGAGTCACATAGTTGACTGACACTGAGTAGGTTATGACTGAGACCCTCTACTACCAAGACATATGCACGTCTCATCTTTTTGCCCCCAAACTTGGCTTTCCCTGAGCCAACAATCTTCAGGCCTTCATCATTTCCAAATTTGACAACTTCTTCTTTGTCACATTTGATGCCTGTAACAAGATCCTTATTACTCGTCATGTGGGATGTGCAACCACTATCAAGGATCCAAACACCAGATCGATCTGATGCTTTAAGGGCAATCTCCGCCCCCAAAGCCATCTCATTTTTCTTCATCTTGGTCCATACTTTTTCTTTCACACTCGGCATGGATTGAGACTTCTATTCTTTCTCAGAGTATGATGGACCACCCTCATCTTGAAGAGCTTCAAATCTGTTCTGAACATTTAACTCATTTGTTGGTTTATTGATTTGCTGCTTGCGAACATTTTGATTCTGATTTGACACATTTCTATGAATGTTTGAAGTGAAATACCTAGACATGTGTCCAAATCCTCCGCACCAAAAACAGTGTCCTTCAAAATGTGTTCTGGAAAACCGTTCTCTGTTTGGCTGACATCTCCGTTCATGTTCCCTTCTGTATCTCTTGGCTATGAAACACACATACTGTGAATGTCCCATTTTCCCACAGCAATAACACCTGATATAGGATGCATTCCCTCATGATATTTTAGCACAATGATTTTCCCTTTGAGATCTCTGAATATTCTGATTCTGTTTTGTGCCCAAATCAACATTCACTTTCGGGATGAGTGCTTGTGGTCTGACTGCAATTGTCGTAAATTTTTGTTCTGGACTAAGCCCAAAAACTACCTTAACATCTTATCTCAATTTCTTCTTCTTCCCTACTGAACTGCTAGGCTCCTCTTTCATCTTCTCTGTCTTTTGATTGGCCTGCTTTTCGGATATCACATTGGGGGTCAAGAGTTTATCTTGATCCTTAAGTTTTTGTCGCAGACTGACCACTTCTTCTTCAAGCTCTTTGATACTTCTAACCTGCTCCTCTCCTGTGTTAGTCAAACAATCAATTTCCTTTTTTTCCCTCAATTTTAAGCTTATACTCAACAATATTTTCGGATCTCTCTGGTGTTGAGGATTTTATTCTTTCAATTTCTTCTAAAAGATCAGACTTTTCTTCATCTTGTTGTTGCATATAGAGTTTGGAATCACGAACCACTTTATTGGATTTCTTCGTTTTGGCTCTCCAAACATCTATCTCCTCAAGAGCTCCTTCCAATTAGTCTTCCATATCAATTCTCCCTTCAATTTCTTCTTCTTCTTTAGCATCAGCTTCTTCTCCCTTTTGAGAACTGCCAACAATTTCCACCAAGTCATTTACCCCACGATCTTTGCAATTTTCTATTTCCTCAACTTCTTCATCCTCAGACTCATATGAACATTCAAATTCTTATGAAAGAAGATTCTTTTTCTTGATGAAATTTCTCTTGAATTGCATCTTCCCTTTCACAAAAGCTGATGTCTTCATTTTGGGAATTTCAACGTCATCATCATCATCATCATCTTGAAACTTCTTAGGGCATCATGCCTCAAGATGACCAACCATTCCACATCTAAATCATGATAAAGGAAGGTTACCTTTAAACTTTCCTCTTCCTCTTTGTAGATTTGATGAAAGGAATGACATTACCTCATCTGTCTCTTCTTCTTCATTAGAATCTTCAATGGTGAGCTTCATCATGGCCTTAAATGCCACCTCTTTAGACTACCCCTTTTCCACAGCCTCATTATAATCATTCCTCATTTCATATGCAACCAAGGTACTATGCAAATTGTACAATGTCAGCTCTTTTGGATCTTTATCTTCTAGTACTGAAACATTCGGATTGAACCGAGGTGGAAGTTTCCTCAAGATGCGCTTTAAAATCTTTATGTCTTCAATGACTTCTCCAAGACCTCGCATATCTTCCACAACAATGTTTACCCTGTCAAAGAATGTGTCAATAGACTCATTCGGGTTCATTTTCATATCTTCATATTTGTTCCACAACACCTGCAGCTTTGCCTCTCTGACTTTTGTGTCCCCTTCATATATATTCAAAAGCTTTTCCCACATGGCATGTGACGTTTTGCATGACATCACCTTCGTGTAGATGGGATTGGAAAGGGCTCCCCCTAAGGCATTTATTGCTTTTAATCAGCATCCAACTCTCTATGCTCATCTTCTGATAAAGCTCCACTATTAATATCAGCTGTGATACCATGCATAGTAGCTGAAAACACATCCATACCCAAGGATCAGAAATAGTGTTGCATCCGATTCTTCCATATCTGAAAATTATATCCGTCGAATATCGGAATCCGTTTATTATTGGTTACCTCCGTTGACAGAAGAACAACTTTCAACCTTTCCCTCTGATACCACTTGTTAGGTCCACTAGGATGAATACCCTGAGAGGGGGGGGGGTGAATCAGGGTATGACTAATTAAAAATTAATTCCTGTTCTGATCTTGTTTTGCTGTTATGAAAACCACTCTTCTCTCTCTTTCCTGCTACACAATATAAATAGAATGTACAGCAATTGCAGGACACAACAATTTTACTTGGTTCACCGCTAAGGGCTACGTCCAAGGAGCATACGCCGACAGGTTGTCAGTCGTATCAAATTCCACTAATCTTCACTAGCTGTGGATTACAAGGTTCGGGCTAGATCACTTCTATGCCCAGGCTCACTGCCTTTACAAATTTAGGGTCAGCTCACTGCTTTCCCAAGGGTCACTCCCTGGATCTCTCTCTCTGGCTCACTTCCGGTGGAGAAGATCACCTTCTTCCTCTTCCTAAGCTCACTTCTCTTGGAAGTAATCCACTAACAGTTTATAGACCTGTAGGCCTCTTCATTTGCATGAATGAATGCATCCTCTCCTGTTTGTAGATGCTCTGTTTAAGTTCAACTTTCATCCGTAGATGAATCTCTCTTTGCACCGAATGTATTGGGAAAACTTCCAGCTTCCACATATCCTGAAAAACACTACAGGAACAAAACCTTACTTGGTGCGCAAGTCAAACTCGGCGCGCAAGTATCAGCACACAAGTCACAATAGGCGCGCAAGTCCTCCTCAGACACTTGCGCGACTCAAACTTCATCAACTCCAAACATGCGCGACTCACTTCCTTTTATAACCAAACCAATATTGGGGTGAAACTGCCAACTGTCGCGTAACTTCTAACACCGGCGCACAACTTCAACCTCTGGCGCGCAAGTCCCACCTACGCGACCACACACACCACTTGCGCGAACACCACACCTGCGCGACGGGAGATCTGATTTCTCAAAGAGTTGAACTCTGGTAGAAAATGAGGAGGGGTGGTCTAGTATTTATAGGCAAATTGACCACCCTGCGTGATGGCGTGCAAGTCACCTGCGCGACCCAGTCTCGGCGCGCAAGTCTTCTCTCCTTTTAGACACTTGCGCGACCAACTCCCAAACTTGCACGAACCTATTTCCTTAGCCATATTTTGATCTTCTGATCTTGAAAAACATATGGTGCGCAAGTTTCCTATTCTCCAAGTCCTTGGTGCGTAAGTCCTTTTTCCAAAAACACGTTTCTTCATTTGCCGATTTTCAGGCCCTAAAATTTGGAAAACACTGGAAAACGGCGCCACCTTGTATCTATTCTTTTGAACCGCCTCCAGATCATCCATTCCTTGTATCGACGTTCTTAAATCAAACATGGATCGTTGACCTCAGCTCTTGAACTCGACGTTCCACCATGAAATCCTCTTTGTCAACAAATTTTTATGTCATTTTTTTCATTGTCAACAATCACAACTCAGATGCACCCTTTGTCAACAAACACAATCACCTCAAAAATGCTTCAATGATACCTAGAGGTATTTTTTCCCAACATAGATACATCATGTTCTACTTTGGTTATAAATCCTTGATTTGAACAATGTTAATTTAACCCAAAAAAGCATGTTACATTTGCCCAATAATTGAAATCACCCCATCATTGGATGGTCAATCACATTGAAGTATGTATTGATTTTGACTGAAGTAGTGGAAGTCAATACCGACATAATATATACTATTGAGGGATTTAATCATTTTGTAATAAATTTTAAATTACTATATTTATTACATGATTTTTAATATTATGTTTATTTTCATATATGACTAAACACATCATAGATAGTATTTATGCATATAATGATGTATTTTATTTTTATCCTAGACAGATTTAAATTCAATAATACTAGTAATCATAACAAAAAACTAATAATGAATGAACCATTATACTTGAAAGAAAAAAAATAAAAATTTGGTGTGATCATGGGGTTTTAATAATGGATATTTTATCTATAAGATGGAAAACAAAACATAAACCTATGGTAAAATAACATTGAAACACTTTGGGTTTTGGTTTTAGCTTTCTACATTCCTACATATGTGTCTCCCTTGGATTGGTTTCACCTCGACTCCAAACTAGAACCACATCTAGTAACATATCTACATCATCTATTACATAGGATTTTAATCAAATATAGGTGAGAGGAATGATTTTTCATGAATGAAACCATGGACACAAAGTCTTTTACATAATAAAAAGAGAGATGACACACATTCCAACAATTTAATTTACTAGAAAATTAAACATATATCCAATCTCATAAAAATCGATGGTCTAAACTCATGTTCATCCATATACATGCAAAGAATTACACATTAAATAAAACTACCATTCAGTTATTAATTGTTCTTATTTAAGATAAATATCACTATAATAAAATAATTATATTCTTTACATAATCAGTACCTTTATATTTATTATTATCCAACTTTTCTTGAGATTATCATACATCATAATTTCAATAAAATTAATCAAATTTAAATAAAACTACTATGTACATCAATATAACCTGGAGGGAACATAGTGAATTATCATTTGAATCTATCTAACATGTGTTATACTCATATATTTTTTACTCTTGTGACATAAATCATATATGAATTTACACATAAATTAATGAAATGTACTTTCGAATTAATTATTACACAAATTAAAAAAGTATCATGTCACGTGTAATACATTAATGAATGTATATTAATAACTACAATTTGAATCACATAATATATTCATATCTGAATATATTAAAGAAATTAATTTAATAATTTATTCAATTATATTAAAACCATCAAATGTAATATCCTGTCAAAGTTAATTACCACATTCAACTACATGTCAATAACATTTATACTATATAATAATTTAATTTTAATTATAAAATATTTTTTATTAGTACCCGATGCGATCATGTGGGGTAAAAATATTGCATGTTTCTCACCATCTATCCAAGTAACTCACCTTGGGAATTGGTGTGTAATTCATACATAAAAAAATCGGGTACACAACAAGTACAAGAGATCCATAATTTTTCATCTCTGAGTTACATGGCCACCAGTCAGGTAGGATGTGTATTCTGAAACATAGCCCATCCATGATTGGAGGACTATATGTTTTGTACTTGGGCTCTATGACATGTAGGATGGATGAACACGTTCCAGACTGGCCTTCTAAAGAAGTGGTATAAATTAACGTCACTTCATATATTCAATAAACATGGTTTAAATTGATTCTAAATTAATTCATTTTATGTTGAACAATATTATATAGTGTGTAAATCTAGTTTCATGGTGTATACTCTTTTGTAATCTGGCTGGAATCATCAACACCAATAGATTATTTATTTTATTTTATTTTGTTAATAGAAATATTGGATTTGGTTTTATATTCAATGAAAAAAAGTGTAGGAAGTAGGTCTCTCAATTCAGTTTAGTTAAAAGTTAAACATTAATTTAAAACGAAATAAAATATAAATAATTCAATAGATAATCTTTATGTATCTAATAATAGTATGTAACCATTCGATACCACTTGATGTTTATGGGAATAATGGAAGTGTGTGATGGGACAATCCAAAATTTTATTTTTCCCTTGATCGGTGAATAATATGAGATTTTTCTTGATGATGAATGGAATAATCAACCAAATTTGATTAATGAAAACATATATGAAATATAACACTTGGACCAAGCACATGGTCATGACATATTATTTATAAATAATTTAATAAATTCAACAAGTAACATGTGTGAATTATTATTTGTTAATGTGTTTGACAATAGATATGTGTTTTTATATCATTTGGTTATGCAAATATAGATCATATTCCTTCTAGGGTTTATCCACATGTGTTCCAAAAATATATTAACATCACTATAATAATATTTGGGTTCTATCTAGACATATCCTATTGATTTCATCATTCAACTTTGATCTCCAGGAGAATTTCTTCCAAATCATTTTCCAGGATCTCTCTACACTCAGGAGTGGTAGGTGGAAGATGATTACTATCCGTTATTGAGATTTTTCTTGGAGAATGGAGGTCCCTAGGGCTTGATAGGATTCTTTATATTCACTATTCACAACCATAAAAATAGAAATATAGGAAAATAATATAATTGGGTTTTAATATATCTAGGGTTTATAAATAAATATTTTCAAATCCTACCATTAATATTTATTTAATCCCTTATGGAACCCCAACTGAAAATAATAATAGTATTATTGTTTCTTTCTTGTAAATCCCTTGACTTGAGAATTATGTTAAATATTATTTAATCAATTAATATTCAATATATATTATATTTCATCATACCAAAAAATATGTTCCACCATTCCACCATAATATTTATTTTCCTTTTAATAATGAATATTTTTTAGTAGAAATATATGGAATCATTATTCCCAAATAAATAAATCATTATTATTTTCAGTATATCGCAAATAAATTTTTTTAAAATTTTCTGATCATATAACATTATCACAAATAACTAGTGATAAAATATATATGATCAATAATAGAATAATAATTATGAAACTACATGTTGAAATAATTTTAATTAAACTTTTTAATTAATAAAATATAATATACTATTTACCCGAGATTCAGGATACACTTAGTGTGTGACCCTCTAGGCCCCTTTCACTATGGAATTAGGTGAAGAATATTAATGTTAAAGGATTGTGTTTATTAACATTCTAAGGAACCCATATTGAAAAAATTTAATGCTGAAACTTAATAATACCTCATAAAGACACATAATGTGTCATATAATCCCTTTAACATGATATCTCAAAGAAATCCGATTTCATTCTGGTGTCGTCAACCTATGGGTTTGATGTCTCTATCCTTGACTTATAAGAAATCATAATTTTCTTATTGAACACCAAGAAATAGATTATTTTAAGATAAATAATTTCTATAAAAGGGACTAAGATATCAAATTCCACTAAATGAAAGAAGGGAATAATGCGTTTTTACTTTATTCACTAATGAAACATTACTCGTGACACGCCTAATGTATCCTACCTTGCCAAGAACATTTTTCATCATTGTTTTTAAAATGCATAAATGCATAAGATTTAATAATATCTTTAATCTAAAATGTTCAATACCCAAGTCTGCAGATAGAAAAATCTAATGAAACTTATAAATTTGGATTTACTACTAGGGGATCTCATTATAATATTATCATACATTGCATATTACCAAGGACGTACACCAAGAGAAGGGCCTCAATGTCTTAAGTGTCCAAACCCATGAAATCTTATCTCAATTTTTTCCCTAAATTGTTATCATTTGGATATATAAGATATATTTAAGAATGTTTTCATTACACTTTTGGGATCTCATCATAGCGGGGAACTTCTATGACTATTTCATGTGACATATACTCTTAATAAATTATCATATAACATATTTTTTAGACGAAAAGTCATAATGTGATGAGGATTCTATTAATATTTAAAACTATGAATAAGGGTTTTCATAATGTATATAGATGTTGGTTTTACGGAACCAACTCAAAAAACAAGACATTATTATGATAATATTTTATTAAATGATTCCTACAATTTTACTAAAACATGGATCACTTTATATTAATTTATTAATAGGAAACATGATCATCATAAATCTTCAATTCTAACTACTTATAATATTGACCTTTATTTATAACAATAAAAAGTATAAGAAGACAATATTCTTCTATATCATGGATTTAATCATTATTAAAATAAATTAATTTTACTCTCAGGATCCTAGATACAATTTTATGCAAATCTTCATAATTATTTTAATTTTTATTCATACACAGACACTGAATATTTTTATTTTATCCTCAATTCCATGGATTACTTTTTTCACACTATGTTTTACAAATATAGGAATAAAATTATTGAATAATGGTATATTAAATTCATATCATTCCATAGTATCAATCTATTGTTTTACTTTAGTATTCATAACTATTGACCACAATTTATTGAATTATGCATCAAATTTTTTAAAAAATCCATTAATAACACTTAATGTTTAATAATTTTTACAAGGATGTAGTATATCCCTCACATACCACTGGGTTTGGAGAAATACAAAACTCTAGAGCGTGACTTTTTGTTTAATGTTTCTCAAATATTATATTACTCATTTTCATATTTGAATTATCTCTATTATGGATGAAACAATCATTTCTACTTCGAATCAACTAATTCATCATAAATTAAAATTACTCATTTCAAAGTAGAATAATTTCTAATAACTAATTTGGATAGATATTTTCCACTTCATGGCTTCATACTTTATAATTCATGCTTCCTCTATAGAAAATCATACTAAACTATAATAGGCAAGATGATATAACAATGTAATATTAAAATGACATATCCTAACACCAATAAATTATATTCTCAAATGGGTACTTACATATAATATCATAACCCCTAAAATTACATAAACCATTTCTCAAATACCAACTATAAGGACATGTGTATAAATAATCCAGTAATTATTTCATTACTAATTAATTTATTTTATTTATTTTGAAATTAAAAATATGGTTTATAGGGATGTATAATTATGTATCCCACTTACAAAAAAAATATTTCATGAAAAAGCGTAAAATTCCACTTAATGTACATTTTCCCCCCAATCAAATCTTTTATTATATAAATTTTTTTCTTTTAATAAAATTTATTATAAAATTTCCACAAAACTACATCTATTTAATTATGCACCATAATACCAATGTTAATTTTTTTTGAAAAAATAAATATTTATAAAATGGCTAGGGAGGGACATATAAAAATAAATAAATAAACTCATTAGTTAATGAATAATAATAAAAAATTAACATTTTTAAAATAAACACTGAGAAAAATATAATCATTTTATTACCCATGAAATCAATTTCACAAAAAAATAAATTTTTCGAAAAATTTCATAAATATATACATAGAAAAATATATAATATAAAGGTAACTTTGAAGTCATAATGACTAATGAAAATATTTTCAAATATTTTAAGATTAAAACCTTAATAAAGTAGAATAAATATTCAATTAAAATTGAAAACTTTATTTTACCCTATGAAATCATACAATTGTCCTTAAACCTCAAAGAATGAAAATATATACAATATTGGTAATTGTTTACACCATTTTCTCATCACTATAAAAAATATAATAATATATATGGTTAATAAAAATAATATCATATGAGAAATATAAAATATAAGCCAATCATCATGACATATAGCTGGTTATCCCATCATCTTGACATATATTGGTTTTAGCATCCATTATAAAAAAATTCCAAGTAGTATAAAATAATAAAAACACATGAAATATTGAGTTTAGCCATCATAATTATAAATATATTACATAAAACCATAATAAAAACAATTATATATATAAAAATATCCATTAAATTTAAAAGCTTGTATTTAAAATATGTAGAACCATGGTAAAGGGGATTTTATTTGAAGACTACATGTAATGTTTAAAGGGAATCAAAACCTAAAATACACATTATGGCGATGAGAAAAACCATCGATACTGTATATGTTAATATATGACAACTTTTTTTTCTTTTTTATGAAACAATTAAATACAAAATATAAAAAAAATTAGTTTTAGAAACCATCTAATGAAATTAAAAAGACAAATAAATTATATAGTAATTTAAATTTTCTTTATATATATACTTATATTAAATAATTTAGAGAACAAATAATTTAATTATGATAATAATAAAACAATACTTTTAAGCATTAGAGAAGATTATTTTATAGTAATGAGTATCTTAGAATAAGTGAGACTCATCATGTATGATTTTTATCTCTTACATAATAAAAATTTATAAATTATATACATTATCAAAAAACATTTACCTGTTTAATACCCTATCATTAATTCATTTATTTCATTTAATTTAGTGACATATTTAATTACTTAATATGATATGTCCACTTCATTTTTTATGATATTTGTCCCATATGTCAAAAACTTCATTTTTGTGTTGAGTATGCTCAAATAGGTCACTAATAAATCATATAATAAACGATAATGATGATAAAAATATCATTTTTATACATTAAACTTTTTAAAATAAATCATCACCAATGGTTAGGGAAAACTAATCACATTAAAATCATGGTTATAATAGGTCAAATATATGGATGAGTAACATTTTAATTTATCACAGATGATGAAAGAAACTAGTTATGTCCCATTTTATATTTAAATAAAGAATATTATTTCATAATTATAATATTTTATCATTAAATATACTTATATATATATCATCCATATGATACAATGATGAAAATTGAATCACATCACTTTGTGGAGGTGGTAATGTACACGTATGCAAGAGAAACATTATAATTTTTCTACAGAGTGAATGGTATGAAAATATATGATATAATAAAATAACATAATGATAAATATGTCATAAATACCGTATTTTTTGTATTTAATCCATAATTATAACAAAATAATGAGATTCAAGGATGAAAAATTAATTACATCGGTTCGTGTGGCAGTTCCCCCCCCCCCCCCACACACACGAACAATAGTTTCTCTTGAATTTTATGTAATATGAGATGTGTATAGGTGATTCAATTATCATAATAATATATCAGTGTACATAATATATTTATTTTATAATTTAATGTTGGTAGGAGAATATTTTATTGTTGTAGATGATGATATAAAATGAATTCCCTCAGTTAAGAACAAAACCAATTCATGGGACAACCTATTTGGGTTTATAAAAAATCCAATCCTGCTATTGTTTTTATTAAACTAGGTTCTATAATATTTTTTAGGGATTATTGGAAGTTATATTGATAGTTATTGGCCAAGAGAAAATTCTCAAGATGTTTCGAGAGTAGTGGAGATGAGCTGCCCTTATTTAAGTGGAAAAAATGACACACAAGGAAATTATAAAAAAATTAACAAATATTAATTTCATAATGAAGTAAAATTGATCAAAAATTGAACAATTACCAATAATAAATACTTTTGGGTTGAAAACTATCTTTAACATTGGATGTTTGAGAATTTATTAGACATTTTCCCCAATATCTATTTTGTTTGACCTGTTTGTAAACATATTTTAAAACTAACCATGATAATAGATTTTTGATATTTTTTAATTAATTAGGAAAAAAAATTATTTAGAAATTAACAAATAATATGAAATATTTTATTTATAAAATATGTAAACCATTTAATGAATATTTTATATGAAAATTATTTATCATAATATTTATTTTAATAGTACATATTATGATTCTGTTAATCACTAATTGAGATTTGGGTGGTCTATAATCAAGTTTAGGATGACATACAAATTAATGAATTTTTATAAGAGAGATTCTCATTTTTGATGGAACTAGTTCTTTCGCTTTCATTGGGTGTTTTGTTTTATGGATAGAACCTTTTGAGTTTCTATCTTCTGATATATATTTTTTATTATTCTATATTATAATATTTCTTAATTTATATCAAATAGGTTTAATTATGAGAGTCTCGTTGGGGTTTAGGTTTAGTATTGTAGCATTATTTTTTTACTTTTCCTTTTGAGTTATTAATTTATCCTTATTTATGAGCAACCACTGACCTTGATACATTCTGATGGGAGTAAATACTAATGGGAGGGTGGGTGGTTATTTTCACATATTGACCATCAAGAACTGTATTGTTTTATGTAATTTTCTGTATATCAGGTTTTCCTCACCTTCCACTTTAGTATTCCAAGAATTGTGGATTGTTTTTTGAGTGCATGCTTTGTTCATAGTTATTGGAAGCCATACAAAATCATTATGAAACTGTGAAGTATAATTTGGTGTCCTTGGAGAGGGTATTCATATTTAGTTCATGGTTAGTCTCGGCAATGTAATATTCTCTAATTTTTTGATGCTGGATATAGGAGCTCCACATCGTTAGTACAATATTTCTCATATTATGATTGAAAATATCATGTCTCCTCTATTGTGATAAAAAGGGTTATAGTTAGTAAAAAATGGTACAAATTATGTTATTTTTCACCCATTACATGGTTTTAAACATTATATTACATAAATATTAATATTTAAATTCCTAATAGATTTAGTGTTTTTTGACCATGTATACAAAATAATATCATTTTATAATCCTTGGGGCCACTTATTCTAAATTCCACAATACAAAACCACCCTCTCGAGAACTCATTAGTAAGACTCAGCCTTATACCCTAAGGAATAAAAACATATGATAAGGGTTAACTAAAATAATCAGTAAGTTGTTAATAATTAATTCATCAATTATTAGTTCATAAATATCAGTAAAATCATGATCATAAGATAAATATCATAACATCATGGTTTATAACCATAAATCATATGTGAACATAAAAGTACATGGCATAACAAATTAGTGCCAGAAAATTTCATTAGTGAAGAAAAATTTACATAACATGGTATAAAATAATTTGATATAAAAATTGAATCATGAGAGGATATGATGACAATGAATAACCTCATTTAAATGTGTGATAAACATTAACATAGGGAAACATTACTTTCAGGAACCACATCACGATAGCCTAATCCAAAAATAAGAATCATCTTTCAATGATGGAACATACGTTAGTGTAGGGAATAATTTAATTCTTAAGAAAAAAATCATTTCCCATTCTTATATGAAACTCGAAAACACTCATGAATACATTATACCATGAGATAAAAACATTAAAACAATGCATTTGGTGCTATAAAAAGCTCACCCATATTAGGTTTATAATGTATCCACCCACCAATTGTTTAAAATGGAATCCCAAATCATTGTATATATAAAAAACTACCCATAACTCATGCAAAACGATTTCATTCAATAAAAAATAATTTCCTCCATGCCTAAAAAATAGAAATAAAATGGGATTCATAAAATAGGGAATGGTTAATTAAATAATATTCAAAAGGATCTGTTTTAAATAAAATGGGTTTCAAAAAACATCCAAAATGTATAAAATAACATTACAAAAATAATCATTTCATACCAATACCAACATCACAAATTATAGTCATATAATTATATAATAATATTGATTTAAATATAAAAAATAACATCATTGGATATGTATAATTCTGAGTATAATTAAATCCAAATAATTAAATGAGGATTTTAAAAAAATTGTATTCATCATTGTGAAAGTAATCGTTTTGAGTCTCTTTTAAAATTGTCTCATTTTTTTAAAGAATAATGTCATGAAAATATTTCTTGAAATTGGAGTTATTTAAACAAATTACCCATAAATAAATGTATAAATTCATTTAATATTTAATGTCATAAAAAATAATGTTATAATAAGAAATTCTATAGCACAGTGAGAGGTGTATGAGATACCACATCCCTTACCATTACACTTGATTTCAATAGATGTTTTTCTTACATAATGTATGATAAAGATAATTATTTTAATTGATAATTTTAGAACCCTATTAAAATATATTTCCAGTTCTACTAGTCATTAAATACAATTCACTTCATTTATTAGATTAGAGTAAACATTTTTCAACATCAGTTGTTAATGAATTTAACCATTATCAAATGATTTATAATTTTAATAAATATTATTATTTTTTTATTACTTGATCATCAGTAAAATATAATTTATATTACAATATTATATAAATTAGGTTGATTTATAAATTACTTATAACAATCCATAAGTGTCTTTGTTACGATACGTGAATATGGATTCTCTGTCGCCTTATTTTAGAGACTTTAGGGGAAAATGATGATACATTATCAACAAGATAAATGATTAATATAACATTTCAATATCCATATTAAAATTAATATTTTATATGTACATTATAATTAAATAATAATTTATGTTCCAATAGGCATCAATGATAGTGTTTTATAAAATCATTCATGAGGGAGGTTAAACCGACCCAATTATGAACATGACTAAACACATTGGCTGAGAATGGATAAAGAGGATGATCTAATAAAATAAAATAATTACAACTGAAAATAATGGTATAATTAATGGGGCATTTAATTTTAATTTGATTTTATAAATAATCATATACTAGATGAAAAATAAAAAACATTTCATTGTGAAAGTTGTAGTTTCCACCCATGCACAATTGAAATTGTTTTATACGATTTTGAAATTGAATAAATAATGTCTATACCATTAATATAATAATATGAAATTATAATATTAAACCTTAATTCATTATATAATTTTGGTGATAATATTTTTGGATGAGTATGATTAAGTTGAAAAAAAATGCAACAATACTTTTGTTGGATCCATGAACATTCCATGGAATAATCATCCTAATTAAAGGGATTATGGTTACATATTGTGACTATAAGATTTAAGAATTGTGTGGATAAATGGTTTGATAAAAAATTAGACATTCATGGAGTATTTTGAATGTTAAGTGTAATTTTGGAGGGTATAAGTGACATCCTTTTATAAGAGAAGATACAAGATCACTGGAAAATAGTCATCATTAATTCAATATTTCAATGAAACTATATATGGTTCAATTGCTAAAAAATTTAAAATTGGCTTTTTATGTGGGTCTGGGTCTATGTTCACCACCACCTGTCATTTTATAACATCTGTTAACTTGATTTGTTTTATTTTTCGATAGTAAAATACTTTTCACATTTTTTTACATAAGAAACTATTTTTTAAAATTAATAATTATATTTGAAGGCCAAAATTATATTTGAACATATAATATAATTTGACCATTATTATTTGAAATTATAAAATCATTATCATATCACGTTATTAAATTTAGGGGAATTTATTTTTAAAATAAACAAACTTAATTTTGTAAAAAAAATTCTTAAGAAATTGATCTTTGAAAATTTAAATTTTTATATTATAAAAATATTATTATTAATACTTTTATTGACTTTTGTTGATTCATTAGAAATAAAATAAATGGTATAAGGATTTAAATTCAAGTCATAAATGAATCAAATCATTAAAATACTTCATTTAATGAAATAACCAAAAAAAACTTTGATCATCTTAATATAATAAAAAAATATATGAAATAAGATTCATAATCTCATCTAATTTATTATAATATATAAATTCATTGATTAAATATAAATTTTATTAAATAAAATGTAATTTTTATTAATACTATATTCATACACCAGTATTGAATAATAAAAATTATATGTTTCCCCTAAATAATATTTTTAGGACTAAAACAATATTTTAAGAAAATGAAAAAAAATATACTAAAATATTTACCAGGGTGTAATTTAAAAATGCAATTATTTTTCCAAATATAAATACTATAATATTTCAATTCATTTTTTAGTGAATGTATATTATTAAGAAAATTAATTTTAATGAATATAATAATTTTCAATATTTACCAATATTTTTTATTAATTTAATAAAAGAAATAGAATTTAATGGTTTAGTATTCACAATTTTATTATATATGTATTAATAAATTTTATCAAATATTTTTTTTTAATTTAAAATAGTTTTTGTTTGTGAAATAGATGTTATCAAACACTATATATATTTAAATATTAAAAAAAGACAGTTTCATTGCATTATTCCCCCATTAAAATTATTTCTTTCCAAAATTTATTAGATGGAAAAGAATTTGTGAGGGAAATTATTTGATATTTAATTCCTCAAGTTCCCATATAAATTACTTAAATATACTATTTCTTCATATGGATTTGAAAAGACAAGTAGTCTTGTTCCCGAACATCATTTATCTTCTGCCCAACACATCGAACAGTACATACTCATATGAGTGGTCGTATTCTATTTAAATGTGTTACACGTTTAGTTCTACTACATATTATAGATCATGAATCATTAAAATTAATTCATTGAACATATTATGTAATTAACAGTTTCTATGAGAGAGGTGTAAGTAGTATTCTAGAGCCTTACAACTATCATGGATATCAATAGGATTGATATTTCTACGGTTAAACTTTCATTTCTCCCCAAATCTCATAAAGTTATTCCTTGGAGATATTTTTATGAACAATTTGTCCCCAACGTCAAACAATGGATCTTATTATAATTATATTCAAAAAAATGATATTTACATTAACCCATTTTCATATGAATTAAAATGGTTTGTACCATCACTACCATTTCTTGGACAAGGTCATGATCTATCTGCTTCCCCTATCTATCTTCAACCAAACATATTGAAGTCATAAATCTCTACCTATACAAATATATAAATTTTTTTAATCTAAATGCAATATTGGAAACTCTTTCTATAATATAACTCTATATTTGGCAGGCTTTTACCCCAACATCATTCTAAATCCATCCAACAATATCATATTATTTCCTCTAATGTTTGAATTGTCCTCTCAGACATATGATCAAATTGAGAATTGAAAGTAGTGTTCCAAATTAAATCGTTCTCTAATGTCATTCCAAGTACCTCACTATAATCATAATGTAAAAAATTGATCATGATCAGATATAGTGTATAATGTTACTCTATAAAGCCTCGCTAAGTACCTTATATAAATTGTGGTGTGTTTGGAAAAGAATAAATCATCATTGATGGAAAAATATGCAATAATATTTTATGGAAATATATAATAACCAACATATAATTATGAACATTAGATTATTCAGGGAACTTTATGATGAAATCCATGAAAATACTCTCCCATTCCTATACTGGTATGATTAATGTAGTTAATATACCATTAGAATATTTTATTTATCCTTATCTTGGTTGAATACCAAGCATCCAGATACATTTTATACAATCTCTCAATTTATTTTATCCATAAAGAGTTTTTTATTTAGATCTATATACTTATTTTTTCCACTTGGATGATTAAAAAAGTATATTCGATGAGAATCATATGAAAGTTCCATCTTTAGTTCTAGTTTGGATGTGACTCGTATCCTTATTCCAAACCTTATAACTCTATCTATATAAAAGTTAGAAAATGAAATATTGAAATATTTTTTTTATTGTTTTACATTATTTTTATTGTATTATTTGATATTTAAATGAAAGGATACTTGATCAGTTAGTTAGGAAAGAAATTATTTAACTCCTCCTATTTTGAATTTTATATTTATCCTCTCTAAATTTTTGAGTATTTGGTATCATTTAACACCATAATAAATATGGTAGAATTATAATTATAGTTTAAATACGCGACCACATTATTTTATTTCTTCTGGTGATAAATTATTGATCCATAATGGTCTATGATAAGTTCCAACTACCTTTTTTACTGCATATTAAACTAATTATTTGTGAATATATATTTCATACAATAATGGTCTATAAATATATCACAACATTCTCAATAAATATTATACCCCCAGAGGTTTAATTCTATGATAACAAGGTCCAAATCATTCATCAAAAAAAATTTCTCATGTGTTTTTGGTTTTTATAATGCATAATAATTCACATTTTATTTTATCATGTGGACCCATCACTATACATTCCTTGAGGAATCAGTTAATATTAAAAACCACCTCCAATATATATATATATATATATATCTTTTTGTATATAAGTAGTGACAAAACTCTTTATATGTTCTATAAAACATTATTTATAGTATTATTTCCAATGGATTGAGATTCTTTAGTGTTTACATGTTCATTAGATTCAATGAAAATGAGACTTTCATGAAAATAATTTTGTTGCATACAGTTAACACATGAAAACTATTATGCTTAGTTACTATGGGTTCCCTAGTACATTGATAAATAACATTTTTTTGAATTATTTATAGATATTCCATTGTTGTTGATTGTATAAACCAAATATTAAACCATTGTTAGTAATAATTCACATTTTCCTAATGTTTTACAAAATACCCCATTTTCTAAGTTCATTAGTAAATTCTGTCAATGAAATTCATGATCTAACATTCTACATTAGTATTTGAGAATATTGTTTTTAAATACAACCAATTAATGATCAAATAGATTCCAAAGATTCTATTTTTAAAATTTTAAATATAGTTGTGGAATTTTTAAAAAAGAGTGATATAAATATATAGTCATAGTGTTCACACGTCATTCATAACGTTTTCTTCAAAATATCCTCCTTTTTACACTCATCTAATGATCTCCATATAAAAGGTAAGTTGTTAAGATTTACTGAGAACCTCTGAGTTAATTAAAATTTTTATTGATATTGGGTAATAGATATTTATTGATAATTATGATATTTTTAAGAACACTATAGTGAATGAAATGAAGAGTTGATCTATCATTATTTGTAATGAAAAATATTGGCACTCCTTATGTTGAATCAAGGGGGAATAATAAACCCTTTTCCAAATACAAATATATATAACCAATTTATTCTAAAAATTGAGTATCCAAACAATATAGGATCCTTCATAATGTAATATATATAGGTATACATTTATTATTGAACTATAACTCACACATTTGGGGAAGACAAGATGGTTTATCTAAGAATACATTACTATATTCCAATATAAATAGAATTTAATCAATGTTGAAATCATCCTCAATAATTTATGTCCAGAGTGCCATATTGTTGGGTACTAGAAAAAAACCTTATTATATTTTATTCTAATGGTTGAAGATAATTATTCTAAAACATGAAAATAGGATGATCTAGAATATGAAAATAGATTACGCTCTTCATTATTAATTTGGCATATAAGAAAAGATAATTCATTGATACAAACAATCTCTTCAAATTCATCCAAATGAAGAAGAATTGTATTAGTAGGATTTATCATCCCAAAAACATAAACTTGGGAATATCTATAAATCTCTATCAATATAACTATGCCAGAAAGTCTATTTTTTGGTTGTTTTATATCAATGACTTGTGGTGGTGACTCATCATTCTTAAATAATTTTTTTGATGAAAATTTAATGTCATGATCTAGTGTCAAATAATGTGATTACATATCTATAATAAAGAGTTAGTGTACCTATTTTACATTTTTATCATGATAAATAGAATTAGAGTGATATATAATTCACTTTCTTATTACCATTTTTTGAAAGGCTATGGGATCTATTTATTTTATTAGATTAATGAATACGAATATTATCAAATGGTTTCCAAACCCCACACACTTGAATCATTATAGAGTAGGGATATCATTATTTTGGACCATCAACTCCTCTATTTCATTATGATCGGACTATTCGTTACATTAAAATTTTCGAGATTGGTGGCCTACTTAACAACATTAAAACGATTCCTTTGACTATTAAGAAAATTACTCAAGTGCTACCTACAATAATTATGGAGTACATGGTTTTGAAATTTATTTCCTATATAAGAATAAAATTATGTTCTCTTATGGTATTCCTCATTTCCTTTTCCCACTCTAATGTACTGAGAAACCCTAGATTTATTCTATTCCATTAATGCACATAGAAAAATATATATATAAATTATAATATATCATATATAAAAATCCTTTCAATGTATATTTTTCAATCCAATGATGAAATATATTATTTTACTTTCTAGATCAGTGATAAAACCATATACATGTCATACACGACTCATAATGTTTTCTTTCTATGTCCCAATTGATACATTCTCATTTTGTTTCAACTCAATGTATTACCAATCAATATTTTCTTGAAGAGGTACGAGAAAATACCTATTAAAGAACACTTTATAGTATTATTCCATTTATATTAAAATGATTTATTATTTCCTCTTTTAATTGTTAATAATATTCCACCCTTAGTCATCATAGTCTTCCAACATATAAATAAGAATAATTTTTCTAATTATAAGCACTAGATAATGGGATATATTTTTTCTATCACATTATCCATTTCATATATATTGGTGGGATTTGAGAGACATTGAAATAGGGTGGATGATGTATCATGAGAGACTCGATGACAAATTTTCCCCCTTATTACATCAAATAGATTAATAGTGTATGTTTTATTATTCATAGCTTGAGATTTTTTTCGTGAGAATTTATGTGAGATCATGTACTTTATATAGCATTATTTTGAGTTAGTCATTAGGGAAACAATTTCATTGTCCCACACACCCATTTTATCTTATTTACTTCTATTTCCAACTATTAATAAAAATAAAATTTAGTTACGATGAGTGAAAAATTATCATTATAAGTGACAAATAACATAACGAATTTCAACTTTAAAAATGTATTATTTTTTGACATAGTAATGTTATTCTATAATTCATTTAGTTAATCCAATATCATTCTTTGTCAAAATATATGTTTGTTTTTCTCATGCATATTTAACTAATACCATAATTATACCATGAACATTATACTTATGAATTTTTTTTAATGAGAATTGGATTTTCTAAATCAAACCCCCAATAGTTTTATACCAATTGTAATGTTAAGCCTCTACGTCTTTCACTAAGTGATGATAAAGTTAATACCCAATAAACTATTTTCAAGGATACAACCCATAGGTACATTTGTGAATATCCATCAACCATATATATTATCAATGAATGGACACAATTTCTTTGTGGACCACTTATATAATATTTAGCAAATTTTTGGGATATCATACAACATAGACTTTTTTCTAAAATTTTCATTAAGGTTCACTTAAAATAATTATAATAAAAAACTTCTCTAATATCCAAAAATAACTAAACAATTTCTCTAACACCAAATATAGAGGCTCATGGAAAAAATATTTTATTTTACATCATTAACTTAATTTAAAACATTATTTTACAAAAATAATTTATCCCAATATAAGATATGTTTAATGTTTATAGGGGCTAGTAACAAAATTAACATAATTCACAGTACTTGATATCAATTAATTTTAATTCCAACCATACCAAACCATCTTATTAAAACCTAATTTGTAAGAATCATCAACATAACCGAGGGAATGAAAACAATGAAATGGGGGAGATAAAATGCTTTATAAGTGATAAAAAAAATTCATCAGGGTTGTTATCATATTCAGAGGTAAAAACATGTACATAATATAAATATAATATCATAATCAGTCATTACCTATAAATACAAGTGAAGCTAAATGTAAATAGAATAATAACACCATTCAATAACATTTTAAGATGGAAACATAGCTGATATAGAATTATTTAAACGTATTTAACATAATCCTTGAATCATGTGAGTATAAGATCATAATTAATAACAACACTTAACTATGGAAAAAAATAATCATAGAGACACATTACATCCATAATCAATATAATGGGATAACAAGGAAAAAATTAAAAACCTATTTCTAATATGGAATAAAAAAATTTATATGCAAACTTTAATATCATGATGCACAATATCCTTCCTCATTAGTAATGGTAAATAAAATTAACTCATGAATACAATATCAAATTAGATATAAAATTTTTAGGAATTCATTAGTGGGATTTGATAGACCAACCCATCGCTAGTTTATAACATAAAAACACTTCCTCAGTTTATAGTGGAAATACCCATATGTTTTATAATAGAAAACACAATCACTAATCTATAATTATATTTTACAATTTTAAATAAATCACTTTTAACTTCATAAATAATTTATGGAAATAAAATGGATTTCATAGAACCCAAAAATGGTATAAGATAACATTATAAACTAAATAATTTTAAAGAAAAAAACATAATCAACCAAAATAATGACATAATAAAAGAAAAATTTAGGTTAAAACATGAAACATAACACCAATGGAGTAGATGATTTTATTATAATAAAATAAAATTAAAAAAAATACTTTTTTGAAAAAAAAAATCCATTCATTTTTTAAAGTCATATTTATGAGTTTATTTTAGAAAGTGTAATTTATTTTTATTTAAATAAATAATGTAATATAGAAAAGAGGAACGGGATAAAATAATAATATTTCCCAAAAAATAAAAAGATAATATCATTAATTTTGATTTTTTTTAAAAACGATCTTCAAAAATGAATTCTTTTTACTAAAAGAATGTCGTTTTACTTTTCAAGTCCCATTCCATTAAGCATGATTTCATGAGAACTTATTTATCCTTATGTATAATAAATATAACCATTGTAATTAATAATTTTAGAACCCTATTATTATATATTTCCACTTATACTATTAATTAAAACTTTTTATCTTCAAGTATTATATTATATTAATCTATTTCTAAACATTTGGTGTTGATATCATTAAAATTATGCACATGTTTTACTTTTTTGATATCACTAACCATTATGTGATCCAAATATAATAATTAATATATAATTTAAGACTCTATAATATATAACATACATTGATTTATAAATCTCATATATAATTCCATATGTTCTTTAGTTATGTTATGTGAAAATATAAATGGTGTTGTCTTGTTTGAGTGATTTTAGAAAATAATGCTGATAAATTAATAATAAGAGAAATAATTAATATAATATTTCCTAAACAATATAAAAATAATTGTTTTGTTATTATATTATAATAAAATAATTTTTATTTTTCCCATAGTAATTAATGATTTATTTCCATAGATTCATTCATGTATGTGGTTATACCGACTGATAATTAAACATTATATAACGCGAATGGTGAGTTTGTTTAAAGATTTTTCTTCAGTAGACATAATATCATTATAAAAAATAATAATGATATTACCATATTTGAAATTTTTTAGGATTACTCGTGATGAAATTTAAGAAAAATGAAAAAAATGTTTCTTCATTGAGGCATCAGTCTGTGCACATAAACAATTAATGTCCAATTAATTTTCTATATCAGTGGAAATGAAAAAAACTGATTTTTCAATTAATAAAACAAAATAAATATATACTATTAATACTGAAGTCAAAATATTATTATGTTGATAAGATTATTTTATGTTTATGATTATGATGAAAATCATAAGTTGGTAATAATATATATGATGGATACATTATCATTCCATAGAGTGATCATTAGAATTTATGGTATAAATTTAACAGTGTTACAAGGGGATCAAAAAAAATTTATGTGGTTATGGTGGGGGTAGATAGAGATTTTTTTATGAAAAATTAAATGCTGAAGTGTAACATTGATTTATGGACTCTATATCCTTTTAAAAGAGTATGTAATCGATCTTTTTGAAACACTGGTAATTTTTTAAATAATTCCATGAATATATTCAATTGTGAAATGATCATAAATTTAATAAAGTGGATGGCATGGTGGGTGTGATTTCAAAATAAACTCAAATAATCATTTTTAAAATTGTTTTTCCGTGTTTTGGTCATTTCACATTAATAGAATCCTTTTATCATTCTATGGGGGTGAAAAATTTAACCTTAGTAATTAATTTAGATGAAGAAATTATATTTTAAATTATTTAATATTTTGATTCATATAAATTAAAATTTTAAAATAATTTCATCAAATAAAATTCTAAGATGTGTGAAAAAATAATTATAAAATAGGCACACTTAAGAAAGTAAAATAGTTTTTTTTAAATAATGTCTTTGAGCGCTATAAAAATAATATAAAATTTGAATTATTAATAAATTTTCCTACAAAAATGATTAATTATATATAAGAAACAATTGAATCACAAATTTATTTCTAAAAATGAATATCCCTTTTAAAATAAATTATCTTAATAATAGCCAAAATGTAGTGTTTATTAATCTGACATTATAATTTAGATATAAAAATATGAGACAATGGATTTATATACACAAATAATATAATAAAATATATATTTCTAATAATTTAATATCAAATTTTTTATGTCAATATTTTTAAATTTCCAATAGACATTAACAAAATGATAAAATCATATATATATATATATCGTAAGTTGTATTTTTCAATTAAAAATAAATATTTACAGAAAAATTCAGAAAATCATAGTCATAAAATTTTTTAGAGAGAAATTCAAAAATGAATTTTAGTTTAAAAAATTTACGTTATAAATTTGGTAAATTCTGTATTTAAAAAGAAATTAAATATAAATAAAATTGTATTTATTTGAAATAACCTAATAAAATATTAAATCATATTATTATTTTTTTTCTAAAGGTATTATATTTAATTAATTTAATATCATAGTGCTTACTACAGATGTATTAATAATTTTCTTGTATTATTTTTTGGTTTATTTTTTTGGGCGGAGTATATAATGCATGTTACCAAAAATATAATTTATTTAAGGACGAAAAAACTTAGGCTATTACCACACTACTAGTCCATATTTAAAACAAACATTTAGCCAAACCATGAGATATTAATTTATTAATAATTATTATAAATTTTTTACTTAAGAAGCCTATATATATACAAATTATTCATTAAATAGATTAATCAATCAACCTAAGAGTCTTATCATAGATATTTCTTCCCACCTGGTGACTGATTATGACAGATCCTTAGTTACTGCATCTATATTTTGAAATGCATATTTTTTTGACATCATTTACCTTTCTAATAAATTCATCATATATATCATGACATAAATATAAGATAACATCATTATTGACGATATATATGTTTAATTTAATGATTTAATGATCTCTCATGTAACGCCCCATGCTTACACGATACATTTCTCTTTGAATATTACAATATCATGCGTTGTACGTAACATTGAGTTCTAGCACACCACAACAAATCAAACTAGCCGTTATGAATATCAATACCAACATTTTTAAATTTTATTAATTTTATATTTCATAATGTATTGGATTTTTGGATTCTTACTATCAAAATTATCTTAGGTTGCTTTTTTTTGTATTTTTATGAAAACAATCAGTTTTTTTGAATTGTGAAAAACTCTGCATCATTATTTAAACCATAAATTTTATTTAAATAATTATTTACTTTAGTTTAGGTTAAAATAGATATATAACACCTATATATGTTTAATGTAATTAAATTGAGATATTTTAAATTACGTTTTGATATATAAAATTTTATTGAACATTTAACGTCTTTCACCCACCTTCTAGGCACCTTAGAAAATTTGCATAAAATGTAATTTTACCACATCTATGAAATAAATTTCAAAATCTGAGAGACACGGTTGACATTAGTCTGTAAAATGTAGTTCAATAGGAAGAAAATAATTTTTTGTAAATAATAACTTTTGAATTTTATTTACTAAGGTTGAAAGTAAATCGGGTAATTAAAAATAAAAAAGGTATTATAATTAGTATAACACATGTCATAAATTAATTGGATAATTTTTTTCGACTAAAATCAGCCATTAGAATAAAATATGATCTTTTTAGTCCACTTGGATTAGATTAGGACATTTATTATTATTTTATTTAAAGATGAGTTAATAGTGTTAAATTCAATGTTAAATAACTAGAACATATTTAATATTGTGTTATAAATAATATAAATTTGACTATAAATATTCATTATAAATATATAAATATTTCCTAAATATTGGTATTTAATTTATAATTTTTAGACATTAAATAATTAAACATATTTAGGATACAATGATGATGTTGTAATTACCTTATTATTGAAAGATTAAAATAATTGATTTAAAAAATATAAAAATAACTTTAAAATGAGAGTTTTGATGTATTCCAAGAATTTTATAGGTTAATATGACATGTTACGGTAGGTTAAAAAAATTATATGCGATAACTTTTTTATGACTTTCACAAAAACCAAATACTAAGTACTGTCAAAATTGATATAAATTAGTTTTTAAAACAAATACTAAATTATTAATTGATATAAAATTTCTAAACATCTATGGTTCATCCAAAGGACTTATATAATAATATACATGTCATTAATGAACCACTTGGGGGTCTATTGAAATTTTATCACATGTTTATTAACCATGTAATATAAAATTACAAGATGACATTGTAAATGTTAAACTATTTAACTAAGAGTTAAATATAGAAGATAAAGTTATTATGGTGACCTAAAACTGTCTAAAATCTATTGGTAGATTTGTTTAAGACTCATCCCCACTTTATCCTCTAAATAAATTTGTTTGGATCTATTATAAACTGAATATGATTTTATAATAAAATATGTCAAACATTTCTTAAAGTGACCATCACATCTCTTAATAAAGAGTATTTCCACTTCTCTAAAAATAACACCACCAAAGACATTTGGCTTGGAAAACCACTGATAAAAAATCCTCCAAACTACCCTCACATAAAACTATAGAACTTACATTGATTAGAAGCCTACATAAGAAGCCGTTTTGATCATATCAAAAGAAACATTCGATGAAGAGGGAATAATTTCACTACCTCATTCAATGTTATTTTATTCTCCACATCCTCTTTATTTGATTACATAACAATATAAAAACAACACTACCTTATACATACTATTATGTTATTATAAATATTTTAAAACTATATTAATTTTTCTATCTATTATATGAATGATAAGTAACAATACTTGCGTACACGTGGCTTATCGTCTCCACATCATGGTGTAGTTTGTTATTCAACAATTCATTATTTGGATTAGTATAATAATGATTATAGATTCCATAAATAATTAATATAACATGTTAATTATTCTGTATATATAATATACAATCCAATTACATAAGATTTTACATCACTAGAATGATATCATTGCTCGTGCGTACGTATGGATTACTGTCTCCACGAATGTTATAAGATTTATTCTCCAAAGTAACCATTTAAGAATAAATTTTATTTTATGATAAGAAATAATTTTTAAAAACCTAATATCATTCAGGATATGAAATAAATAAATCATATCAATAAAAAACATGACTTACGTAAGAAAACATATAAATAAAAACAAATCATTTAACACCCACAACAATTATACTACAGAAATATTATAAACAAAAAATATTAGAAGATCATATATATAATATCATATTTATGTATATGGTTGTGTAATAATTTAATTACAATGATTTAACTATTATACATGAGGTTAACGTACCCTCGACCATGTAAAAGTACAAGGTAAGTGTTAATTTTAGAATCTCATTATTTATCTGAGGTTGTTTATACCTATGTATATAATAGGAAAACATTATCATCCACATTGTTGTTTCACAAAAATGTATTTCAAAACATTTTTACTATTTCATAGAATATGGTTTAAAGTCATTTATAATCTTTTTTGACATTTTAGAGAATTTTTAAAAATGAATATTTCCGTCATTTTTCAAACAAGGCCTTTTATGACCATTTTGAAAAAATTAAGGAATGAATATTTTTTTAACTTATACAGAGAGTGTGGCTATTTTCTATAGTTATAACACCATTGAAGCATCCTTTACAATATTATAAGAATATTTTCAAAATAAATGTTTTCTTTTATAATTATGGTATTTTTGAATGATTACAAAATAGAAAGTGATATTTCTCTATAATAGTTTTGATTTCATCTATGTCAACATCATTCAAGATATTTTACACTTATTTGATGTTTCTTTATTATGATCCAATCATCTATATTGTTTTGACGGTTTTGTGATTTTTTGACTATGGATGTGTTATTTTTCTACCATTAATGGTTTATGGTTAAAATATCATCATTTATTATGCTAGTTTTAATAAGATTGACTATGTTATATTTAAACAATTTCATTCAAGGAATGAATTAGAATTAGTATGTGAGGGGTGGATCCCACTATAGCTCCTTGATGCATCAATACGTCTCATCAGACAAACTAGTATCTTAGAACAAGGCATTGACAAAATCTTCTTTGTATTCTTCGCACGAGTCCTTGACTATGTGGTTATGATGTCCGAAATTATGAATTACATCATTATGAAATTGGATATTTATATTATAAGTGATTAACATATTAGATGAATATCCATGTGAATAAGTAAATGGCATTATTTTATTTATCTATGACATATTATACTGATGTTTATTTTTGAAAGTCTTTTTTAGTCATTTACATTGCTTTAAATGTTTATTCTTATTTATGAATGTTTTTTCTATATTGTTTTCCTTAATGATAACCATAGCTTACCCCTTTCTATTTTTTATTATTCCCAAGATGCAAAGAATTATATAAGGATTAACCTACAGGACTAGGCTAAAGGATATGTGTGTGTTCATAGGGGATGTAATATCATAGTTTTTCCATTTCATGATGTAATGTAAGACTTATGTATGTATATAGTACTTCCAAGTCAATTAAACTTATCAGTCTTTCTGGATTTGATCCCTTGTGATCATGCCAATGTTATGTAATAATTAACTAACTCTGGGTAACTAGTGTCGGGGCGTTACAGTTGGTTTTAGAGAAAGTTTGGCTAAAACATTGGAAGGTATATTTTGAAAAACTATGATTAGAGAACACTACACTAAGATACACTTTTGGGATTAGTACAGTTGAACTTCCAAGAAATTTGGTAATGTAGGAATTTTGTATTTTATCCAATAAATACATCTTTTTTTTGGATACAAGCAAGTAGAGGTGGCTTTGGAATAGATGTACCTAGGAGTGAATACTCCGATAAGGAGTTTTGAGCTTTACCCGGGGTATCTTGGTACACAAAACGGGCCATTCTTCACTCTTGGATACAACACTCCTAGTGGATATGCTATAGATTATTCGAATTTTCATTATAAACCATTATGAATAAATTATGAGTAAATACATCCTCAAAGTAATCATTTTTTATGATTACGGATTATATTCATAAACTGTACAATTTATGTTAGGTATTTTACTATGTTGGAATTATTTATTGAGATTCAGAAACTAATCTAGTTTATGACATTGTTTAGAAATGGAACCTAGTGGAATGAATGGAATCCATATCAACACATGTAATCCATGTATGGATTTCCCTCCTATAAAATATAATTACATCGGAGATGGTGATGCAACCAGTAATGATCATCTTATAACCATACTGGGAAAACTCACACATGTGATGAAAAATAACCACACCCGTACGAAGCACCCTGATCCATAATGTGGAGGATCAATGTTAAACCTCTTCATGAGGCAACCCCCACAAACATTCAATGGGACTACAAATCATCTTGTTTATGAGAAATGGATAAGTTCCTTTGAGAAAATATTTCATGCTTTGGGGAGTAGTGAATGGGAAACAATTTCATGGCAGTTTATCCCCTCATAAGAGATACAGAACAATGGTGGTCATTAATTCAAGACACAAATAAGGATGAAAATTTTTCAAATATCGAATATAGGGAGTTTAAAGGGAATTTCGTAGAAAAATACATTCCTCAGGACCATCGAGCAGATATAGAAAGACAATATCTGAGTTCGAGGAAAAAGAAGGATGAGAATGTCACAATATATAAGCCTAACAATACAAGGATAGCATGGCATGCATCATATTATATAAATAATCCCTGGTGAATATTGATTGATTTATAAAGGGTGAAAACCAATTATCCATCAAGCATGAGTCTCATAATCCTTCTCAACGTACAATGATATTCTCTAACATGCTATCAAGTTAGAAAATGAATTTTCTAAGTCATATGAATTTAATGAAAATAAAGAGATGAAGAGATCTGTTGAACACTATGGAACACCCCATTACTTACTGGAAGGGAATGTGAGTCCGTTACAAGTGTGGTGAAAAAGGAAAACATGCTTGTGATCACAATGGAATGAAAGAGGTAGTTAATGTTGAATTATAAAATTCTAGAGAAATGTGACATTGTGAATGTGAATGCCCTAAGTTCCAAGGAAAATTATCATAGAAAATTAATAGTGATAAAGTCCATGATTATACAATCACTAATGCTATGGTTGAATCTCAAAATAACGTGGTGGTAGGTAATTTAATGGTTTTCTCAAATTTTTCCAATGATTTATTTGATTCTCGATAATTGGATTGTTTTAAATCTTCTTAGTTTTATCAGAAAATTAAATATTTCAAATTTGACTTAACAAGGGAGGGGTCAGTCAAAACTCTTATGGGATGTATCATTCCAATAATATTTTGTAAATAATTGCCCATTAGGGCATATAAATGTACTTTATCTTATGATCTCATTTGCATACCCTTGATCTAATTTTATATAATCCTTGGTCTGGATTTGATTTTAGAATATAATGTGAAAAATTATTGTAAGAAGGAGGAGATTAAAATTTTCGATGATGATAAAGAGTAACTAATATTTTGAGAAGAAACTTCACCATCTGATTCTCTCCAAGATCCACCTCGAGTAGCTATACTAAATTCAGTTATTGGGGAGGAAGAAAATGAAATAACTATGGGTGAGGAATGTAATATTCAAATAAAGGATGTACCTATTGTTCAAGAATATATTGATATTTTTTATAGAAGATTTACCTAGACATCCTCCTAAATTAGAAATTTAGTTTTCAATTAACTTAATTCATGGTTTAAGGCCCATATCAAAGACCCCTTATAGAATAAAAACTATGGAATTAGTGGAAATAAATAAAAAACTAGAGGAATTGAGAAATATGGTATTTATTATCCCTAGTTTTTCTCCATGGGGGTCCCATGTTATTTTTTTAAGTAGAAAGATGGATCATTATGGTTTTTCATTGACTATAGGGTGATCAATACTACAAAAATAATGAACAAGTATCTCATACCTCTCATTGATGATTTATTTGAGCTACTTCATGGAGCTCATTATTTTTCAAAGATTGAACTTCAATTTGGATATCATTAGTTGTTTGTGAAGAATGAAAACATTCCGAAGAAAACATTTTGTAACAGTTATGGGAATTCTGATTTTACAGTAATGTTTTTGGACAGACTAATGCACCCTATATCTCCATGGATATAATGAATAGAGTTATGAATGAACATATTGATTAATTTTTAGTGGTATTTATTGATGATATTTTGGTTTAATTAAAAATCCATGATGATCCTAAATATCACCTGTGCACTATTCTGAAAACCCTCAAAAGAAATGAATTATATGGGATGATTAAAAAATGTGAATTATATCGTCATGAAATTTATTTTCTTGGACACACTGTCGCTAAGGATGAAATCTATTTCGATCCTTTCAAGACCAAGGTAATCCACGAATGCCCAGCACCATCATGTATAACTGAGGTACACAGTTTAATTGATTTTGTAGGGTATTATTGTAATTTCACCCCGAATTTTTCCAAATTTTCTAACCCATTAACCATGCTCACAAGTAAAGTGGTTAAATTTGTTTGGAAAAAATAGTGTGAATATTGATTGGAAGAATTTATGGAAATATTAGTCAATGATCATATCTTGAATCTATCATTGGGGAATAATGGGTTTATTATTTATAATGATGTTTCAAAGAAAGGACTTGGTTGTGTCCTTATGAATAATGTTACAGTTATTGAACATGAATCACCAAAGCAAAAAATTCACGAAAAATACTATCTGAATCATGATCATGAGTTAGAAGCTATAATATTTTCATTAAAGATTTGGCGAAACTATCTCTATTGTGAAAAATAAGAGATATATACCTATCACAAGAGTTTGAAAAATATTTTCACAATAGAAATAACTCCACATGAGGAAAAGGAAATGGCTTGAACTACTCAAGGATTATGATAGCACTATACACTACCACCAGAGAATAATATGCAAGATGCTTTGAGTAGAAAGGATCATGGAGTTTTGAACAAGATGAGAGTTGAAAGGGATCCTTTGTTCATGGATCTAGTAAAAATGGATATGGGAATAATCAGGGAAGGTGGAACATCAATATTTTTTCAAATATTTTCCAAAAAATATTTTCTAGAAATGATAAAAAGTTCTAAAACTAGTGATGATGAATTTAAAAAGAAAATTAAAGTTATGAATGAGTGAATTCTGATTTACTTCATATATGAAAATTTAATTTTGAAATTCTAGAAGTGACATTGTGTTTCAAACATACATAATCATAAAAGGGAATTATTGTATGATGCTCATCACTCCAATTTCTCTATACACTCTGGTTGCACTATGATGTATAGCGATTTGAAGGAACATTTTTGGTGAGAAAACATGAAGAGGGAGACTGCTGATTATTTGTCCAGATGTATGGTTTGTCAACAGGTGAAGGCTGGAAGACAAAATCATTGAGGATTCATGCAACATCTTCCTATAACTGAGGGGAAATGGGATGATATGACGATGAACATTATCATAGGGCGACCAAAGACTCCTAGAAAGAATGATGAAATATGATTCTTAGTGGATTATGTTACCAAGTCAGCACATTTTATTTCTATAAAAGAAGATTTACTACTTGAAAATTTAACAAGACTATATATTAATGAAGTTGTAAGATTTCATGGAGTACCCCTATAGATTGTTTCTAATCATGATCCCCATTTTACAACATGATTCTGGAAATGTTTTCAGAAGGACCTAGATATTGTACTTCATTTGGGCACGGCCTACCACCCTCAAACTGATGGACAACTAAGACGGACTATTCAAACCATAGAAGAAATGCTACGATCTTACTCACATGATTTTCAAGATATGTGGGATTAATATTTACCTCTGGTATAATTTTCATATAACAAGAGCTTACATTCAAGTATTATGAATGCACCATATGATGTATTATATCGAAAGAGATGTCACACACAAACTATTATGGATGACGTGGGTGAAAGAAAACTCGTAGGCCCAGAATATTTTGAGGAAACTATAGAAAAGATGAAGATTATCCACATCCACATCAATGCGGCTCATGGTAGAAAAAAGAGCTATACTGATAACTGAAGGAATGATTTGGAATATCATGTAGGATATCATGTTTTCTAGAAGGTATCTCCATGTAAGGGTGTTGTACGTTTCTGTATGAAGGGTATATTATGACCGAGGTTAATCGGACCTTTCAAAATTCTAGAATGAATTAGAGTTGTAGCCTACCATTTGGAAATGCTTCCAAGTCTTTCAAAAGTTCATAATATGTTCCATGTGTCACTGTTGAGAAAATACATGTCTGGCCCAAAAAATGTAGTCACCTATTATGAAATATAAATAGAACCCAATTTGTCTTATCGTGAAGAGCATGTCATGATTATGGATACTAGAGAACAATTGTTGAGAAACCGAATGACTTGTCTGGTAAATGTTCTATGAAAAAACAATAAGATGGAAGATGCAACGTGGGTACCCGAGGAACATATGATTAAGAACCATCCAAATCTTTTTATGAAGAATTATTCTAGAAATTTCAAGGATGAAATAATTTGAATGAGGTAAGAATGTAACACACAACCTTCCATGTTACGTTGGTCTTTGAATAATACAATAACATGCGTCGTATACAACATCAAGTTCTATCACACCATGACTAATAAAACTAGAAGATATGAATAGTAATACCCCCTTTTTGAAATTTTATAAATTTTATTTTTTAAAATGGACTTCATTTTTGGATTCCTAATATCAATATTATCTTAGGGTAAAATTTTCATTTTTTCTGAAAACATTCAAATGTTGATGAACAGTGAAAAACACATCGATATTATTTACAACCTAATTTTTATTAAAAAAATATATTATTTTAATTAAATTTATTTTAGGTCATAATAGATAC
Organism: Viscum album; assembly: GCA_963277665.1. Classification (NCBI taxonomy): domain Eukaryota; kingdom Viridiplantae; phylum Streptophyta; class Magnoliopsida; order Santalales; family Viscaceae; genus Viscum; species Viscum album. Next base: position 144,343,704 of record OY728123.1, on the reverse strand, counting down.
ATAATAACCACATGGGTTTAATGAAATTAATTAGAGTAATTTTATAATAATATTATATATACTAATTTTTTTTTAACATTTAACTTCATTTACACACCTTTTAGGCACGTTAGCATATTGACGTAAAATGTAATATTACCACCTTTATGAATTGAATTTAAAAAATACGAGAGACATGGTTGAAAATAGTATGTAAAATGGGGTTCAATAATATGAAACGAATTTTTGGTGAATAATAACTTTTGAATTTTATTTACCATGGTTAAAAGTAAATAGGGTAATTAAAGGTTAAAATGATATTAAAATTAACCAATCAAATGCCATTTTCTATTGGATAAGATTTTTTCTTCCAAAATCAATCTTTGGAATAAAATACGATCTTTTTGGTCCTCTTGAATTAGATTTGGAAATTTATTATTATTTTATTTAAATGGGAGTTAAAAGTGTTAAAGTCAACATTTAATGAATAAAACATTTTAAATATAGGGTTATACCTAAGATAAATTGGACTATAAATATTCACTAGAAATATAATACAATTTATTACATAATTTTATTTTATTTATAATTTTTAGATATTAAATAATTAAATTTACTTTTGACACAATGATGATGCATTAATTACATTATTGTTGAATAATTAAAATAATCGATATTATAAATAAAAATATAACTTTAAATTGAGACTTTTTTGTATTCCACAAATTTTATAAGTTAATATGAAATGTAACGGTTGAATAAATTAATTTTTTTGAAGTGATAATGTTGTTATGACTTTTAAAAAAACCAAATACTAAAAAGTGTCAAAATTGACATAAATGAGTTTTTAAAAACATACTATATTATTAATTCATATAATATTCCAAAAAATACACGGTTCTTCCAAAGGAAATATATAATAATACATATGTCATTAATGAACCAATTGGTGTTCTCTTTTCATTTAATAGTAATTTTATTAACCATTTAATATTAAAATAAAAGAAGACATTGTTAAAATTAAACTATTTAACTAAGAGTTATATCTAAAAGATACGATTAATATGGTGACATAAACCTGTATAAAACCTTTTGGTTGAGTGATTTTGGAATCCGAACCACCTTATATATGAAATAAGTCATTTTGGGGCCATTATAAACAGAATATGTGTTTATAATAAAATAATATTTCAATCTTTTCCTAAGGTGACCCTCACCTCTCTTATAAAATGGTATTTACCCTTCTCTCAAAATCATACCTCCAATGGATTTTGGATCAGCCAAACCCTACTAAAATACATTCCCAAATACCCACAACTCAACCTTGAGGCCCTACCTTGATCATAATCGAACATAATTATCAATTTTGATCACATAAAAAGGAAACACCTGAATAAGAGGTAACAATTTCACAACCTCTTTCACAGTTCTTTTCTTCTTCCACTTACCCTTTCTTTTTTTCCATAACAAAATAATAAATCAAGTACCTTATACATAATGTAATGTTATAATAAATTTTCTGAAACTATATTCATTATTCAATCAATCTTATTAATTAAATGTCATCATACATGCGTACGTACAGCTTACCATCTCCACGTCGTGGTGTAGTATGTTATTCAACACTTCATTATTTGGATGAGTATAATAATGTGTATAAATGATGAAAATAATAAAAATAAAAAGTTAAGGATTCTGTATATATGATATAACATCAAATTACAAATGATTTCACCATCAATAATATTATATTGTTTCTCGTGTGTTCGTATATATTAACCTATCCACAAACGCGATGAGATTCATTCCCCCTCATAACCACAGAAGAATAAATTTCATTTTATGATTTAAAAATAATGTTTAAAAACATAATAAATTTTTTTATAAGTATCAAATACATCATATCCATATTAATCAAGACTTAATTAACAAAACATATAAAGGAAAAAAAATCAATTAACACCTGAAACAATGATACTATAGAAATATTATTAACAAATCATATTTGAAGGTCATATATATAATCCCATAATTATGTATATGGTTCTTGTAAAATTTAATAAAAATAATTTAAATTTTATCCTAGAGTATAACGTACCCTTGAACAATAAAAATTACAAGGTAAGGGTTAGTTTTAAAATAACATTATTTATCCTAGGTTGTTTATACGTTAGTATGTAATGGGATTTATTTATCACACACTTATTTGTTTCTGTAAAATTTATTTAAAAACATTATTGATTTTTTCTAGACTATGGGTTAAATTAATTTATTCACTTTCTTAACTTTTTATATAGTTTTTATAAATGAATATTTCTGTCATTTTCCAAACAAGGTTATTTATGACCTTTTCATCAAAATTATGGAAGGAATGTTTTTAACTTATACGGTGAGTGCAGATATTTTTCAATGTTATAACACATTAGAATAATCCCTTACAATATTATAATAATATTTTCAAAATAAATGTTTTATTTTATAATTATGTGACTGTTGAATGATTTCAAAATATAAAAAGAAATTTCTTGCAAATAGTTTTTATTTCATCTATGTCAAGATCCATTGATGGATTTTTGACTTCTTTGAAGTTGATTTATTATGATACAATCTTTCATATTGAATTTAATGTTTTTTATATGTTTTACTATGAATGTGTTATTTTTATACCATTCATGGTTTATGGTTAACGTATTAACATTTCATATTCTATTTTAATAAAAAAAATTTATGTTTCAACCTTTTCATATGAGGAATGCACTGCACTTAATATTTGACAGGTGGAGCCCACTATTGATCCTTCATGCATTGATTGGTTTAATGAATAAACTAGTGTCTTGGATCATGGACTTGAAAAAATCTAATTAGTAGTCTTGGCATGAGTATTTGACTATGTGTTTCTGATGTCCAACATTATGCATTCCATCATTCCAAAATTGTCTATTGATATTACATGTTATTATTCTACTAGTAGAATATCCATGAAAATATGTAAATGGAATTATTTTATTTATCTATGCCATATTATGCTTAGTTTAATGTTTAAAATAATTGTTCTTTAGTATTATTCATTTTCTTATATGATTATGATTATCTATGAATGATAACACCATATTTGTATCCTTACTAAGTCCCTGAGATCACCCCTTTTTATGTCTTATTTTTCCTAGTATGTAAAGAAGTATATTACTATTAACCTATAGGAATAATATAAGTGATAAGAGTGAGTTAAAATGGGATGTGATGTAGTATTTTATCAATTTAATGATGTAATGTAAATCATGTGTATCAATCTTGTACTTCCAAGGCTACTAAACTGATCGGTCTTTTGGGATTTTATCCCTTGTGGTCATTCCAATTTAAGGTAATAATGCACTGACTCTGGGTAACTAGGGTCAGGGTGTTACATTTCAAACATACAAGTATTTGAAAGTGGTGGAATTATTTGGATTCGAGTATATTTTTGTGTGAATCATTGAGATATTTGTGCTAAGATGTCTCTATCACTTTTTCAATGACATAAGGATAATTTAATATAAATTTAATTTATTAGATTCAATAATTTATATTTTATCATATGTTCTAGAACATAACTCTCATTTGGTGTCTATATTTAATGTAATTGTTAAAATTCCACCTGTTTTGAGGTTCAGGTACTATTCATACGACTCTAAATTTGTATATATGATTACATATGATTTGTTCATTGGATTCGAATTTCATATAACATAATAAAAATATCCATTGAATACATAATAATGAATTATGTTTTCGTGATCATTTCATAAATGTCAGTAAGGTCTTGTTTTCATATGTTTTGATATGAATACTATTTTATGGAAACAAGCCTTTTTTATGAATTTGAAATGATCAGTTGGATATTCATCAATTTAATTGATAACTATTATGATGTTTATTACCAAAATTATAGGATTTTTTTAATGACTGTTTAGGTTGTAACTTTTTTAAAATTATTTAAATGTTTGTCTTTTGAAGGAATAAAATGTTGGTTTCTCTTTTTTGTTTTAAAAGAAAATATTAATAGATTTTATCCATTATGAAATTTTATTGGTCCTATTTTAATTTTTATATGGTTTTAATATAAAATTAAAACCCATTAGGGATGACTTTTTATATATTATGGAATCAATTTATGCTAAAAGTTTACTAATAAATGTTTAAATTAAATAAATTTGAAATTTATTTTGATTCATGATAAACGAGATATTCCATTGATAGTGTTATGAGTTGTTAGTTAGTAAAATTAATGAATGGATGTATTTTGGTATTATTAAATAATTATAATTATAAATTTAATTTCTACACTTCCTTATAATAAATTAGGTTAAGACCTGAGTTTTTAGGTGAGGGTTCTTGGTATACTCTTGAAATTGTTTATAATTACACTTGGGCTTGTGTCTCTATGTTGAACATGGGCTTAAATATAAAATGTTCACCCATGGTCACATGAGTAATTTTAAGACTAGGTGTTTGGGCATGTGTTGATTGATTTGTATTTATTTTCTAATTCTTAGATGTTATGTTATTGATTACCATGTTATATTGGTTCAAGAGTTTTTTCCCTTAACACTGTCGGTTTCATGAGGAAAATATAATCCAATGAAATTATTGATATGATATTATTATTTCCATCATTATTTTCCTTATAAATAGTTGTAAATGGATATTTATGACTGATTTTTTCTAGATAATTTAAAATTTTCTTTTTTAGAAGGGCCTTCCTTTTGGGGATATGAGGAGATTTTATTGAAAACTATTTGATACCAGTTTTATAGAGAATTAATATAGAAAACATATTTTCATATATTTATTTTCATATATCCATGAAATAACATTTTTCTAAAATTTGTATAATGTGGTTCACCTAGTTGTGACCAACTAGGATATTTTCCGAATTATTTATATTTTAATGTTTTACCTTTTTTTCTAGCATAGTGGATATATATATATATATATATTGGTTCAGGTTATGGTGGAGTTGTTTGTGTTGTTTCCCCACATAAACATAGATATGTTTATTATTGGTTGTAATAGTTTACTTATTTTACTTTGTATCATTCATTGGCATTATTTCCCTAGTTTATTATTCTCACACTATTTTTTTATTATATTCTTTAAATTACTCATTTTTTTATTTTTTTTATTTTTTTTCTATTATTATTTTTTTTTATTGAGAGAAATCCTTCCTATTTCAAACATGTTGATATCTAGGCCCTTGTATCTAGCCTATGGGGATAGGGAACCCCCTTCAGTCCATATCCTGGCCTTAATGTTTATATGTTCAGTGATGACCATGGTTGTTTTGGGAACCATCTCTACTATATGGTTTGAAGGTTCAATGGAACATCATAGATAAAATTCCTACCAATCATAGATTATTAACTCTCAAGAACTCTATACATTATAAGTATTCTAATTCGTCATTCATTTTTAGTAACCTAACAAAATTACTAAGGAATAAGAACAATTTAAAATTAGCTTTTGATACTCACATATCTCTAACAACCAAACATTCCAACTAGATAATCATTTTGATAAAGAATATAAATGATAATAGAAAAACATTAATTTTTCTGGTCCTAGAATTCCCGACAGGAATCCTTGGATGTTCATTAAATTATTTTTCAAATTAGGGCTACACTATCAAAATAATAATGTTTTACACTAAAAAAAATGATTTCCATCAATTATACTTCCAGATCATTACTTTAGACAATATCATATTAATGACATAACTTAAAGGTATTTTTTATTTAATTTCCATTATGGCTTTGTTATAGCCTGTTTCACATGAATTATTATGGAAATGGTGGGTTTTCAAAATTTGGGCCAAACCATGAGTCCAATTCCATATTTGAAAATAATTTTATTCATTTATAATACCTTCATTTTTCAACATTTTTCATACATTCAAATTCATAATTTGCATATTCTAACCAATTAACACCACCATATCAATTTGGTGCCTTTAGAAATCCATAATCATATTGTATTTTGATTTTTATTTAAGGAGTAGGGCCAGCCCAAAAACTATTTCATGTTTTTTAATGAAATATTATTTAATGTCTTATTCAATTTTAATTATTTTTTATCAATTCCACCCATCACTCAAGACCATATAACATTGGTGTATCCCGATTCACTTCTCTTCAACATTGGAGGTCTTTTTCCAGTTGTTTAAGTCAAAACATCGGAATCATTCACATTTCGTCCAAATTTAAAATGGTAATTTTTTTCATTCATAACTCATTAATTTTTCTCTCTTTTCCTCCAATTTTATTTCTAAATTTACATTATCTTCCATGTTCCACTCTCAATATCATTTTTTTCTTTTTTCAAATTCATCTACATGGGTATTTGGAATGATTTCCTCAAAATCCCCCAAGAAAGTGGGTCTCAGTTATTCTTCATGAATTTTTCTTAGGGTCTCATTCAATGTGTTTTGGATTTCATCCCTTACCATTGATGTCCCAAATGTCCAGAGGGTATGTTTGGGAACATATTGTTTATCCTTTGGTTTTTATGGTCCAATATTCCATTTTTAGGCTTGATCTACCCTCCTTGAGGTGCGGCGGTGGTGAATTTGAGTTTTTTCACAAAGGATTCATGTTTTCATAAATTTGGTAGGTGATTTGATTGTATGTGAAATTTTTTGAATTATCATTCTATTTTTATGTTATTGGATTGTTTATTTCATTTTAACAATGCTACTAAGTTTTTTTATTGGTATTTATAATACAAATGTATTTATGTTATCAATTTTAGTGATATTGGGGGTTTTATAAATAATTCATTCATTTATTTATATGGGGATACCCTATAATTTATTAATTTACTTTATTAAAATGTATTATGGAGGAAAATACTATTTTTAATTTCTTTCTCCTTTGGTGGTTTTTGCGAAAAACTATTTTAATGGTGTTCGTGAAACACATAAATTTTTAAGTTCCATGTTTGTGAAAAATAGAGGTTTTACAATGTTATCAAATCATAAATTATATGGGGTTTCCCAAAGATTGATTTTTTTTCATTTGACGGTTTTTGACTGCCATTTTTGTTTTGGAATCTTTAAGTGTTCACATGGGGTGAAAAATGGGGGTTTGAAGGAGTTGTGGGAATAATGAAAGAAAAGGTTTTCAGAATATGTTCATTAAATATCAAAGTGCTTCATTTTGTGTTTTATGTGGTATAATGTATGTGTAGCTATGGTACAATTTGTATGTAGCTTTTAGTGGTTTATTTACATGAAAAAGTATTTTTTTTCTTTCTGAAATTGTGTAAGCACTAAAGGGGAAGCATGAGTTCCTAGGTGGGTGGATATGTACTAGTAAAACAAGTGAACCAGATGGGTATTGTCTTTTTTTCACTGAGAAAATGGATAAAAAATTCTTTAAAAACAATATGGATGATGATGGGGTACCATTAGGTTATGGGTATGTTCCCTAATAGTGGCTCGGGTAAGAGAATTTATATCTCTATTATTACTTTTATCCGATGTATGAGGTGCATAGGGTCAGAGACTAACGAGTTGCCTAAGGGTGTTCCTAGTATTGGTGCTCATTGGATTTGTGGAATTTACCCTTTTATTATGGTATTTTTGGATTCACATAACCATATCTAACATATCTTATTTAAATGTTTTAACATTCTTAATGTTTTTGTTTGAATCCTATTTTCAATTGAACGTTTCATTCCTTGGAATTTATCATCATTTTTCATTGCATAATATAACTACTTTCTTTTTCACCTTTTATTGCATACTCATTGGAATTTTTGGGTGGAATCCTACTGGGATTAGGCTCTCATCCTACATACACCTTGTGGTGGTATTTAGACATGGTTATGTTAGATTCAGGTAAAGGAAAAGGCTTAGGTGAAGGAGGTTCGGGTTGTTAGACCCCTCCTATGGTGGGATGTTGTGGATACAGTTCGAGGGTGTCAAACCCTTGCCATGTGGAGTCTTTTTGGATGAAATTATATTGCCTTTATTTATATTTTAATCACTTCTAAATTATATAAAATTATTTTTTCAGATCATGTCATGTTAAGACTTTTTTGGGCTAAAAACATAATATTTATATTATTGACTAATTTTATAGTTTTATTCTTTCATACTCCAGTAAATCATTCCCAGTCCTAATTTATAGATACTCAAGAACCTATTACAGCCCATGGGGGTAAGGAAATACCTTTGTCACCTATCATTGGAAGGATTTATATCTGTTATTAGTGGTAAACAAATTTGGTTCATGAAAAAATGGAATCAAAAGAGGTTTCTATTTTTTGGTAACATTATTATTTAGCGATGAGTCAGACTAGAAACAAGCTAACATTGTCAGGATTATGGGTTTCAATCAGGAGTAGGGTTCTTGGCCTGCACCTACCATGTAAGACCTCAAGTCACCATGGGACATTGGATTTGACTATTTGACATCACTTCTAGTTGAGACATGAGGGTTGCAGACATCATGTGGACATAGGGTGGGGGTTAAGTAGAGGTTTATTTTATGGTGGAAATGTTTTTTATTCATTATATTTCATTCTATTGAAGGAATGATTTATTATAATTGTACATATTTTTTCTCTTGTGGTTTTTGCCTTTTTTTCAGAACATGATTCTCTGTAATTCTCTCATTCACCCATGAGAGGAAGCTGGGGAGATTTCTCCATCATCTCTTGATGAGTGGCTAGTAGAGGATACGGTTCGGAAAGTCTATGATTTAGGAAATGGACAGGATCTTATTCTTGATCATGTTAAGAGAAGATGAGACTGGTCCTAGGAAGGAAGATGCCCAAGAGTTCATGAATAATTAGCCTCATACTTTTTGAGGTAGCATAGAACCCCTTGAAGTAGAGGAATGGATCTACCAGATCAATCCCATGATCGTGTTCCTGGACGCACCAGAGGAGCTCAGGGTGATGTGTGCCTCTATTTTTTTGAGGCTCACAACCACATGTTGTGGGAATTGGTACATCAAACTAGGAAGAATGGGCAGGTTCACTAGGGAGATTTCAAGGCCATATTCAATGGCCAATTCATATTTGATGTGTTAGTTATTTCTGGATCCTTAGAGTATATGGACATTATTCATGGGGATCTATCTGTGATAGAGTACGATAACCATTTCACTATGTTAGTTCGGTAGGCTCCTGAAATCGTCTCTAATGAGTTAGGGAAGGCCCAGAGGTTTGAAGAAGGCTTACGAACCGAGATATACTCCCATTATTTCTTGTTTAAGATCAGTACCTATATATAGGTGGTTGAATGTGCATGCATGGTGGAGATTTACCAAAAATGGAGTGATGGTATCTCTGGGTAAGTATGAATAGTGGTCAGTGGATGCTCATCATAGAATATAGGGAAGCAATAGGATTATGTGAAGAAGGGAGGTGGTAGTTCAAGCCACTCTTCGAGGCAGTTTTCATCCCAGGCTTCTATTGTGAGATCGATCATGTGCCACCAGCATGTGAGACTGGGGAACATCCGACAAGCCTTCCCACATCCTACGAAGAGCAATTATTAATGTTTAGGAATGGGTCTCTTGCATTTTTTTGTGGGGTGGCTCATCCACATCAGAGTAGGTCAGGTTCAATGGATCTAAGAGGAGTGCCAGCTCACACTGAGCCGTCAAGGACTGGGGGATCTCAGTTTTGGTGACTACTTCTTGTTGTTGACATGTTCTAGAAGGTATTTTCTGATTTTTTTTCAGGTTTTCCTCAAGAGAGGGATGTTGAGCTACCAATTTATTTGGTGTTAGGAATACATCTAATACATCGTCCCTCATATTTCATGGCCCCCATCGATCTAAGGGAATTAATGATACAGATGTGGGACTAATAATAAAAATGATTCATTTGATTTAGAATCTCCCCTTGTACACTCATGTGCTATTCGTGAAAAAGGATGACGGTTCCCTCCTCTTGTGCATTGAATAACATATGTTGAATATGGTATCAATCCAGAAAAAATTCGTTTTTCCTCGAATTGATGACTTGTTTGATCAGTTGAAAGTGTAAATGTGGTTCTCAAATACAAGCTTGAGTTCAGGATACCATCAACTCCAGGTGAAAGAGGTAGATATCTTAGAGATAACCTTTTGAAGTATGTATAAAAAATTTAATTATTTGGTCATTCCAATAATATTGATCAATTCTCCAGTGGTTGTTATGGCACTCATGAACTTGGGGTTCCATCAGTATCATTATTCATTCGTTGTGGTGTTCGTGAATGACATTCTAGTATATTCTGGATCATAGGATAAACATGAACATCACCTGATGGTTGTCTTGGGAACTTTTTTGGATCACCTTCTCTATAAAAAGATGTCAATGTGCAATTTATGGATCTGGGATGTCATGTTTTTTGGGCATGTGATATTAGCGCAAGGTGATTCAGTGGAACCCATGAAGATCATTGTGGTCATGTCTTGGGAGAAGTTGAAGAATGTGTTGGATATTAGTAGTTTCCTTATCTTGGGTTGATATTATAGGGGTTTGTCCGGTATTTATCATGACATGCATCATCGATGACCGTGATCACCCAGAAACATTTCTTGTTTGTGTGGGGCCCAAAAGGTTAGGCATTGTTCGAGGAGCTGAATTAGTGGTTGCCTAATACCCCGATACTGATTTTTTCTGAGTCTGGGAAGGATTATGTGGTCTAATAAGATGCTTTAGGTATGGGTCTTGGGTGTGTGCTTATGCAGGATGATTAGGTGGTGTCATATGGCTCTTGCCAATTCAGACCACCTGAAAATAATTACCTGACTTGTGAATTGGATTTGGATGCAGTGATGCATTCCTTGAAGACCTAGTGTCACTACCTCTTTGGGGAGAATAATTTGGTCTACTCTAATCACAATATCATGGCTTATATCTTCTCGCAGAGGGACCTCATCATGTGGCAGCATCGCTGGATTGAGAAATCACAGGGGTTCAACTTTAGCGTTGTTTATACCCCAAGAAAGGGTAACTTTTTGTTGACTCCTTTAGTAGAAGAGATTTTTTGCAGGATTTGAGGATGTCTAGAGATGAGTGGAATTTGATGTGGCTCTTTTCCCAGATTCATGTGTAGACTATGGAGCAAAGTGAGGGGGGGTGCATTCATAGATATCATTTAGTTGACTCTTCTTTATTAGAGTTAATCTAACTGGAACAGCGTAGCTATGTTCTTTTTTAGCAGTCGTGGAAATTTTATCATGGTGGGTAGAAATCCTCTGAATGGTATTCCTATCACAAGGGTAACATTCTCTTCTAAGGCCGCTCAGTAGTGTCTTTATTTCTACGGAAGGTGGTGATGCATGATATCCACTAGTCTCAGTCGGTTTTCCATCCGGGTGCCGCCAAGATGTATTATGATATGCGATGACAATTTTGGTAGACAAGATTTTTATGGGACATAACGGACTTCGTTTCGAGAGGCTACACATGCCAGTAGGTTAAAACAGAGAATCAGAGGCCCCCCAGTTTTCTCCTTCCATTACCTATTCAGACCGGAATGTTGGATGAGGATGCAATGGACATCATTGTTGGCATGCCATGAAAACATTTGGGTAATAATTCCATTTGTGTGGTGATTGATCATCTGAGTAAATCATCCCACTTCATTCCGATCATATATACCGTTAAAGTGGATGAGTTGTTCAAATTGTAATTTCATGAGGTGGTGAGACTCCGCTGTGTGCAATCAGAATTTGTCTCAGATAGAGTCCCCCATTTCACTTCTCGGTTTGGGGGAGGACTCTAGAAGGCTTTGGGTCTTAGATTAAGATGAGCACGATATACCATCATCAAACAGATGGTCATCTAGAGCGGGTGAATCATATTTCAAAGGATAAGATCCATGCATGTGTCTTGGATATTGGAGGATCCTATGATACCCATTTCTGATTGGTTATATATTTTTTTATAATAACACTTAATAATCATTGACTCGAATGGATCCTTTTGAGGTGCTCTATGGTCAGCCTTGTATATCCCCCCTATGTTGGGATGAGGTAGCTGACACCTCAATGTTGGGGCCGAGTATAGTGAAGAAGACATCTAAGATGGTCAACTTGATCAGGCAACATTTATTGACAGCACATAGTCAACATAAATATTATTCTCACATGTTGCATCAAGATTTAGAAATTTCTATGGGTGAAAAGGTATTCACTAGTAGAAATAGGACCTATACAAACAGTTTTGGCCAAACCATTGGTAAAAGTCACTAATTGGGACCCATACCAGCTGTTTGGACAATACCATTGGTATAGGTCATTTACATGGACTTATATCAATGGATTTGGCCAAACCGTTGGTATAGGTAACTAATTTGGACCTATACCAATGGTTTGTGCAAATCCATTGGTATGTGTCCAATATAGTGACCCTAGACCAATGGTTTTGGCCAATCCAATGCTATAGGGTGGACCTATACCAATGGTTCGGACCCAACAGTTGGTATATCTCAAAAAATCAATGTAGATATATGAATGGTTCTCAAAATCATTGTTATAGGTCTATATTAATGGTTTTGAGAACTGTTGGTATAGGTACAAAAATTATTTTATGGAATGTTTCTTTAAATAACATTAAATAAATCAATATTTAAAATACATATGAATATATATAGATATATATATATGAAATTATATTCACAATATTTATGTAAGGTTAGTGGTCAGGTTGTTGGATTATAAACCGAAGGTGTTGAGATCAAAATTAATCATGGTTTATATTTTTGAATTACCTATACAAATGGTTTTATGAAACCATTGGTATAGACCTATCCCCATGATATACTAGCCAACAGTTTTCCAAAACCTTGGTATAGGCTATAAAAATGTTTTGGAGACCTATACCAATGTTTCCTAATCATTGGTATGGGGTATTTTCTATTATTTATTCTTCAAAGTGGTCTCTCATTTATGACATCATCTAATGGGAAAGAAAGGGAAGCTAATTCCGTAGTATGTTGGATGTTTTGAGATCACTTATCATATTTTCAAGGTGGAATAGAGGTTTACTTTGCCTTCCATTTTGATCTCAATACATGACATCTTCTATGTCTCTTAGTTGAATAAATACAACCCAGATCTATCCCATGTGCTATGTGTGGAAGAACTGATGATTGACCCTCACTTGTTAGTTTTTGAGCGGCAAGTGAAAATAGTGGACTCCCCAGAGATGTTACTCTGGGGAAATTCTACTCCACTGGTCACGGTTCTTTAGTAGCATGGAAATTTACACATGTGACATGGGAGAAAATTTCATGGGTTTAGGACGAGTATCCCTTCATGTTTTCGGATCAAGATTCAGGATGACTTTCAGGGATGATAACTTTTTCATGGTGGGGGGAATTTTCAATTTCATGACATATTTTGAAGATATTTTTCATTTAATTTCTATTATTTCTTTATTTTGGTTATTTATAATTAATTTTGGTGGAAATGGAATGTATTCAAAATTTGGACCAAACCGTGAGCCCAATTCAAGATTTAAAAATAAATATTGTTTCCTTTATAACGACTTTATTGTTCGACAATTATCAGAAATTACAAATACTAATTGTCGACCCCTTACCTATTAACACCACCATGTTAATTTTTAGCCTTCATAAATCAATAGTCATTTTGTATTGGGGTTTTAATTTAAGGAGTTGATCCATCCCGAAATCCCATTTAATGTTTTAAAAAAAAATTTCTTATGTAATATCATATTCACATTTAATTATTTTTTAGTGATTCCCCCTATAACCTGAGTCCCCAGAACCTAATAGATCTACCATTTAATTATCCCTCTCTTTTCCTCTCTTTTTCATCGTGGTTTAGGTCGAATAATATGAAGCTTTCACATTTCATCCAGATTTAAATAGGTAATTTGATTCCATCATAATTCCTTCATTTTTCATTATTTTCCCCCATTTTAATTCTAAACTAACCTTATCTTCTTTGTACCAACATCAATTTGATTTTTGGATATTTTCAAAATCTTCTACAGGTGGAACATCATATAGGTACCATGGAACATCACAGATACACTTCCTTTCACCGAGGTACGAGGTGAATAGAGCCAGAGAATATCTAGTTTCCTAGGTGGTTCCCAGTTTTGGATCTCATTGGATTTTTGGTATTTACCCTTTTATTAAGGTGTGTTTTCTGAAAAATATAGTAGCAATATTTTATTATTTAAATGTTTTAAAATTATTAATGTTTTATTTTGAAAACTGTTTTCAATTTAATGATTCATTCCATGTTATTTACTATCATTTTTCATTACATATTAAAACTACTCACTTTTCACCTTGTATTGCATATTCATTGGAATATTTGGGTTCTATCCTACTGGGATTATGCTCACACCCTACATACAGTTTGTGGGTGTAAGTAGACATTGTTATGAATGATTCATGTAAACACAAAGCCTTAAGTGATCGTGGTTTTGTTTGTCAGACCCCTCATATAGTGCGGAGTGGTGGAGATGGCTTGGTTGTGATGACCCCTTGTCTTGTGGAGTCATTGTGGCAGAATTTGTTATGTATTTAATTATATTTTTACCTCTTGTAAGTTATTTAAAACCATGTTTTCTGACCTGGTTTTTTTAAGACTTGTTTGGCATGAAAACATTAGTTTCATATTATTGATTGTTTTTAATGTTTTATGCTTTCTTACTTGGTTAAATAATTCCCAATCATAATTTATTGATACTCAAGAACTTGTTCCAGCCTGTGGGGATAGGAAATGCCCTTTGGGCCTCGTCATGGGCTTTATTTGGTCTTGGTATTAGGGATAACCAGATTTGGTTCATGACACACAAACTCCATCATAAACAGTGCTCCACTACTCGCATACCTCTCCCATTATATTCTAAAATATATAACCCCAACATCCCAATATAATGATTCAATAAATAAACCAATAACATAGTGAATTTTAAACCCTTATTATGAACCATAATTCTCATATATAGTATACACCACAATATTTACTATGAATAAATACGACTCTCACTAATGTGTAAATAGGCGCACCAATAAACTACTAAATTTAGTTAAGACATTATGAATTTAATTTTATGCTATAGATAATATTCCACATCATTCCCTATGAAAACAAATATCATTAATATAGAACCTCAATATAGATGGGGAAATATTACCAATTCAACATAAGATACTCTAAAATACATCAACATTCAATATCCACCTTAGAATCTCGATAATTTAATTCTAATTCATATTACTCAAGAGAATTGTACAAATTTTTCCTCATAATAAAACAAACATAGATCGAATATTCCCTATATAACCCATAAGAAATTTTGTTAAAATCAAATATTTTTTTCATTGTTATTCTAGTTATATTTCTAAATGTTACTCCATACTATACCACGTTAGAGTCGTATAACATTTCCCAATATTGTAATTGAATCAAAGTGTACAAGATTAACATCCTACCCTATTGGTAAATATCCTGTCTAATTTACCATTTTATTCTATAGAGACCTAATATTAACCTAATATCCACAGAACCTATATATAAATATAAACTCTTGATTATCTAAAAACAATACAATATATTTTTTGAAATTACCTTAGATGTCACATAAGAAATTACACAATTTCACTAGGGGGAGAGAGAATCTAATCAACAACATCGACGATGGTTATTAACCTTCAATAATCTATATCTATTCTTTCTACATGAGGAAATTTAACCCCATAATAAAATATATTCAAGCTCTAATCACTACTTTATGAGTGAGATTTCATTTAGACTATGTTTAGACACCCAATGAACATACATTAAATCCATAAATTCCAACCATATCCTTCATTAAGTACCAAAAATACTTTAATTAAATAGTCATTATAGGAGTTAATTATTATAAAACCAACCAAAACATAAATTGAGATTCATGTTTCATTCATGTTCATGATGGATCTACACATAATCAACTCATCTTAGGTCATATAGTAGGCACAATAGTGGACATAGTGGTGTGTTTTATGGTTTCCATTTAGTTGGTAGTGTCAACCACTACAATATGTTTTGGGACTATTAATAGAAAAAAATATTGGTTTTTGTATTAAGAATCATTACATGGAGGTGTATTAAAAACATTTTTTTTTCACAAATATATTTTTAACGTGACTTAAACGATCACAAATATAATTCTGTGGTTATTTATTAATATAATTAATTTTTTATCTTTTAAAATATTTTTATTCACATTCATGTTTTTTCATTATGTACATGCCTATAATGGCATGTTCTATAAATCATTGTTCTGAATGATTCAACCCACCTAGATCAGGGTTTCCTGTCCTGTTTGGGCACACCTAGGACGACTATGTCCTAAAAATACCAACCATGCTCACTGTAAACATTTATGCTGAATAAATCATATATATCTTTTCTAGGATTTTAATATATTACTTTTAGGTAATTTCTATAATCCTTTGAAGCTCTACAGAGCCATTCACCTATTAATTATCCAAACATTAATATTTATATACATAAACAAATAAATATATGTAATGTCTTATATATATGTGTATATATATTTATCATTTTGCATATATTCATATATTAATTCTTTTTTAATTGTAAAATATATTTATTAGTTAATAATTAATAATGTAATATATATATATATATGTATATATTTTTATATATAATATGAATTTAAATGGTTAATAAATAAAGATCAAAATTTTGATATTTATATAAATATATGAAATCATATGACTGTAAATATACACAATTGTTTCAAAATATGTACATATGTAGATACAAGTATATATATAAATATATGTAATTATATAAAAGTTATACTAATATATATATATAAATTTATATTTATATATGTAATTTGTGGGTATTAATTAATAATTATTAATTAATATTAATGAATAATGAACTAATTAACAGAAACATCTAATTATACAATAGTTATATATTTATATATATATATATACATATACATTTTTATATTTATAAATTTATAAACATTAATATATATATATATATATATTAAAAAATGGATATATGACTAACAATTTGAATCATTTTATTACAAAAAAGAAATATGGGAAAATGTTAAAATAAAAATATGAAACATTATGTGAGATGAATGTGATGTAGGCTGAGAGTATTCCCAAAAATAAAATCATAATAATACCTTGATAGAGAGGTGAAACTTGAATAAATAATCAATCTCACCCAAAATTCATTAAATTACATGCAATATATGGTGAAATTCCCCCGAAGCATGGTATGATCAATATCCACACTATGATTAATCAGGTCTCCACAATACTTGATAGTATACTCAATATTCTAAAGGTGATGAATTAATCCTTACCGCTAATAAAAAAATATCAATGAGGCAATATAGATTTATAGTAATGAAATATACATGAGATAAAAATTGTAATGCACAAATTATAAGGAATGATCTTCTATAGTGAGAGAATTATAGTTACTATAGTAAGATAGGAATGAAAAAATAACATATCCCCCCAAATCTATATTGAATCCACCTTTGTGAATGATTGAATGAACATATGAATCCATTGAGATGAGATTGAGGCCTTGAATAGGAACATTACATTGAACTAAGAGGAAATGTATTTAAATTGATGATATGTTATTTGAGATGGAATAATGATGTATGGGGATCAATGTCGTGATATTATTTGGGATTTTATAGTCACTGTTAATTGATAAGTGGGTTAAAATGGTAGAAAAATATGGATTTTCTACTACTTTCTTTTAACCTTGTTCCATTATATCATGAATCATTATTGATCTCCAAGATCACCTAGTACCTGGGGTTAAAAATAATTATCCAAGAGAATATTTTCATAAGTTCATATACATTGGATGAACAAAAGGTAGTAATATTGTTATTGATAGATAAAAAAGTATGTATTCTATATGACCCTTCTATGAATAAACTATATATAATGAGCCCTACTATGCTTCATAGAATATGTGTAATATTGATTCTATAAAATCACTTATACTAAAAATTCATTTTATAATACTTATGATAACATACTTTATAAATCACCAAACATTCCAAATAGGAAAAATTACATTTTTTCAGTCAGACATTTACAGATTGTTATTTTTTGGTTCTGAGCCTAGTGATTGGGCCTTTAGGCTAGTCATTTTTTTCTGGGAAGGAAGAAAAAGGGGAGATAGGGGATCTCTATAGTAAATATTCATTACATTTGTTTAAAATACATGAATTGTACGTATAGTACATTACATGAACTGGTTTGTCCATTCACTATGCTTATCAAGAGATGGGATTTCCCAGGATGAAAAAACTAGAGAAATAAATGGAATGTAAACCTTACACACTCTATTAATTCATTGTTTTATATTTTGAAAGAAGATATGTCCACTTGTATGGTTGAAAATACTCCTCCCTTCTATAAAAAAGTTTCATCCACACAAGAAAGATCCTCTTGGCCATCTCTTTAGATTATCTCGTTCTTCTCCACCAAGACACTGATGAGACCATGATATCATGTGTTGGATATCTAGGTGTATGATCTAAACTCCCCTTCCTCTATTATTCTTTTTTCTTCCTCACAACTGTGTTATTTTGATGAGAGATCATATTATCTATTTTCTATGTTTTTTCCATTTCAAAACATTCTTCCATTCTTCGACTCAATGTCACATAGTAGTCACGTATTCATTTGTATATATAAGGTATTTTTTCTTGTAATTTTTTATAAATTTTTAGGTGTTTATAATGATTTTTCCAATGTTCTTAACATTTTACATTCATCTCATTTCCTTAAAATATTAATTCCTATATAGATTAATTAATCCACATTATGATATTTAATTTGAGCCTTGTTATATTAATATCGGATGTTTACCTCAGTTTTCACCACCACTTTTTGTCTGTTGAAATAATTAAACTCTATAATATAATAGTTCAATTGGACAACCAAATCCTCAGTGGAATGGATTGATTTCAAAATAGACAGACCTAAATTTCTAAATTGAATTTATTAATTTAAATTAAATTGTTGTATGTGGAAATACTATATAACATATTATGAATACATGATGAATTATATAATTAGTGAGCCCCATGGTAGAATTGTTTTAAATGATTATAAAATTTTAAGAAGTAATAACATACGTTTATTATGATTAAACAATAGTTATTGGTAATTAGTCATTGAATAAATGACTTAGTGATCATGGAAATTCAAGCTCCCTTATATTGGGTGTTGGGCATGGAATCTCAAACCATTTACAAAGAAGATGGGATTGTTCTTCCTCATTTAGATACATTCGATGCATGTCATGATGAATAAATCTAATATATAGAGTAACTCACATGAAAACTCAAATGCCAATGATTCTTCGGGATAATATTCAGGTCGGAACCTTTAGGTAGTTTACCAATGGATGGAAACCTAAGTTATGACTGAGGTCCAAATAACACATTGTCAAGATGTACATTTATATATATGTCCTCACATATATAGTTTATATATATATATATATTATTAATTATTATTGTTTTGAAATAGTAAACTGGGATTAGAGATATTCCATTCTATGTTGAAGGAGTTGGAGTTTGCTAGGTGTCTATTGGGAAACTTAGTTATCATGATTTTTACATTGATTATTATTCATTATTTTTTATACCCACACTCTGATATTCTATTTACAATCAATAAACTATTCTAGAAACCGTTGATGGTGACCTACACAATTTATATAATAGCTTTTCTACTTGTTGTTGGTAACTATAAAGACATTTTGGTTGCACGTATGGACAAGGTATGCACCCAGTCATAGATGGATGATCTTTTTTTAAATAGCCTAGGAGCATGGGATAAGAGGACCAATAATATTGTCACAACCCTAGTGAATAAAACTTTTTGGCCTTTTTTACTACAGTTCACCATCTTGTATATGGATGTTTTACGTATCTTCTTTATCTAATTGTTTTCTATGTAATCCTGAGATGGAATCATTTTTATATGACCCATCTTATTGATTTTTATTATTATACTACCTATATCATTCATATTAAATTGGGTTTTATTAGGTTATCTACTCTATTATGTTGGTAGTTATATTTTAGGTTTTAGGTATTTATAATTTCTCTTATCTCTATTGTGATACTATGATATGTGTGTACAGACTACTGAACACAAAACCATGGATTCTATCATCCAGTCAAAAACCTCAAGAAAATTAGGATGACCACTTGAGGCTATGTGAACAACCATCTTGGGACACAATTTTGGTGTCTTTTGGTAATGGGTGTTACAAGTTTGTACTAGGGGGTGTTGTCCTTTTGTATTTTTTTCTGTTAATTAGACAGGTGACTAAGAAGTTATCAGAGATTAGTAATGATCCTATGACTAGGAGTAGATAACCTGTTATACCCAAAAACTACATATTATGGTCACAATTATTTATGTTTATATTTGAGACATTTTTTTTATTAACGTTTAAAAATGTATTAATTTATAATAAAAATATAATATAATAAAATAAATGGAAAAACATTTAATAACAATAAAAATGACAATATTATTATTTAGTTTCATTATAATTATTATTATGTTATTATTAATATTTTTAAGATTATTAATATTGATATTGTTATTATTGATAATCATTATATTATTATTATTTTTGTTGTTGTGGTTGTTTTAGGTTGGTAATATTATAGGGTTTCTTATTTGTATCCATCTATTTCTCTTTTCAATTCATTTTTTCCCTTCTTTCCCTCTTCTCCTTCCTCTCCCATCGCGCCTACCAACTGCACGCAATGCCCCTTTGGCTGCCTCCTCCCATGGATTTCTAGCACCCCCTTCTTACTTTAGTTCCCGGCTTCAATGACCACCCTCGTACTGCCTATACTGCCTTGCAACACCCATCGCACCGACCACCCTCTCTCATGAAACCCCCACTCACTAATAGTGCATCTTTCAGGAACTATGACCCTGACCATAGACTCTTCTTCTTGTGCATCATCCCCCAGTGACACTATCCTCAGTGACTAGCATCACCCTCCCTCGGCCACAAGTGTATCTCAAAAATATGTTCATATTAATCCTCCTTAGGTTTTTTCTACTCATAGGGTTCCAATTTTAGTGATCTATAATTATATTTTTGGGGTTTGATTTCTATAGTTATGGTTTGTTTTATGTCCCTTGCGGTGTGATTGACTGTGGCGATGTTTGTGCACTGCATTTGTGATGTTTTGACAATGAATGTATGGTATTCTACATATAAGTATAGTATTTATGAATTAATTTTCTTACTTAATTAATTTATCATAATCATTTATTATTTTTCATCATACAAATATAGTATAACTTGAGGTTTAATTTGATTTCCATTTTTTAGAAGCCTGTGTATTTGATAAGAATGTTTGGATTTTGATAAAACAACTGATGAGCATTTTTTAGTGATTTATAAATATTGTTTTCTATATATTTGGTCACACACAGGCTACGAATTCCATTTTGACATGTAAGGGTGTCTGTTTGGCCCTAAAAGAGGTTTCTGTGTGGGTGTTTGTGTTCAAAATCAGTGATACCAATTGGAGTTGTTTTATAAAATTATTAAGTGGTTTATTACATATTATAAAGTGTGTGAAACATGTTTGGTTACAGTTTTGTGGTGAAGTTTCATTTGGTTCCCTATTTAATTCAGTTTTTCATGGAGCTTTAAATTTGAAACTCACATTTTATCATTATACCATGTTACGATCATCACGGTGTAGGCACTAGTCATCCACAAGAAAGGAAAACTTGTATATACATGGGTAAGAATGTATATATGCATATCGTCCTTGTGAATATTACCTCAGGGCATGAAGAATATTTACATGGGTCAAATGATATATATATATATATATGTGTGTGTGTGTGGGTGTGTTTGTGTGTGTGTAAGGTGATGCAGTGTCGGACTGCCTTCTTCAAAAGCTGTGTATTTTGAGGTATGGACATTTATACTTCTAGTTGGTTTGAAAATTTATTTATGGCATTCTATGGGTAATTTAGAGTGCTAGTATTTACCTGCGTAGTATGTTGATCCCTACTCTTTGGTTTCGAGTTTCCATGTCAAGGGTGACCTTCCTTCGTATGAACAAGAATTCATTTATATATATATATATAGGTTCCCCATTACATGTATATTCATACATGGCAGTGTTTATACATTTATGGGGCTAGGCGAGCCTATGTATATATATAACAGTGCATGTGTAGTTGATTGGTGAATAGTATATTCATATAATCATATCTATAATGAACCCATTTCACATGTCAATCACCTTTCGGGTGCATGCATAAGGTCTAGGTGTCCTTACATGTATTCTATGGGGAATATACATAGTGGGGGAGTAGATTATTTTAGTTAGAATGTGCCAAGAGTTGAAGTGAAAAGCTTAGTTGCACCACAATGTAGGTCCCCAATGCTTATGCCTTTAGTTAGGTTTTCATAACTGATTTCTTTTTTTTTTAAATATGTCTTACATTTATGCTATATACACATGGTATAAAATTTGGATTTAGTTGTTAAAATGATTATTCCATTTTTTTAGAAATTGAAATGAATTTTTAACGACATTGGTCTTAATTGAATTTTTGTGACAATTGATTTCCTACGTGTTTTTTAACTGGCAATGAGTATTTCTAATGGTGTTTGGAATTTCAACTGGTTTGTTATAAAAATGTTTCCCTTTATGTAATTAATCCTGTTTGTCATCTTATGGATATTCTATGAATAAGAAAAACATCTCTTGAGGCATACCCCCCTTAGTTTTTGAAAATTATTTGTATATTGAAAGTGTAATTATGTGCCTATTGTTGAGTATTATGAATTATGTGATGTGAATAAGGTGTAATGTAATTAAGATGGGAGAATGGTGGTGTGAGGTTGACTGAGTTTTTAATAAATAATTTTTTATGTACATATATGATTGCTTGATAATGAAAACTCAACACAACATGAAGTAGAGCACAATGGGAAACCTGGGTATCTAGGTGGGTGGACCAGGACGAGTATACTAGATGAAATGGAAGGGGTTCATCCCGGTTTTTTCTATTAAGATTGAGGAAATAACACTAAGTAAACATTTTAATGACTGAGGTTCACGGTTTCTAGGCCACTTTTTCTGGGAGTTGTGGCTTATAAGACATGTTTTTAGAGTATTGTGTTCAAAATCCATGTTTCATCGAGTTACGAGGACTCTAGGGTCCCACATATGCTAGTTACCTAGATGGATTTCACATGGTGATTCTTTACGACATGATTCATGTGATGTGATTTTCATTTAATTTATTTTATAATTTAAGTATCATTTGTGAAAAACCATCATTTAATATAAACATTGTTTTTATTGTAGATATTTTGAAAATAGTGTGGAATAGAAGTGTTTTCCTTAAAAATGATAACACCTAACGTGAACTTGAAATTAAGAAAAAAAATATATTTTCTTTTATCTTATATTCAAACTGGCATGATTGGATTTATTATTATAGGCAGCTGTATAGGATGTTTTTATATTTTTGGAATTTCTATTAAGAATATCGATGCTCACACCTTCTTTACTTTTATGTTTCTGGTTCCACTTATTTTGGATCGCTCTTGGAGTGAGTGTAGTTTGTGTTATGTGGTGACCCAAGAGGTCACTAAAGGTATGTCTTGTTGCTTCATTTTTTCAGTTTTCCACTGCTAGTTTGTTAGGGTTATATTATTTTATTATTCTATTTGTTCAATTTATGATGAGTTATCTGTCATTTTTATTGGAATAATTTTTCCCAAACAGTATATCTGAATACCCATCACTAGTTTCCAGACGGTGGGGATCGGGAACGCCCTTTGGTCTAGGTCACGTACCTACTCGAGTGACCAGTTTAGGGTCAACCTGGGTTGGTTCAGGAATAAATGGTATCAGAGGCCATTGTTATTTGGGATGTCAGGTATCTTGGTGATTAGGTGTGTTGGTACTGAGGGATCAGGTGCAATAAGGACATCATGAACCCTTTCCCATCCATATCATCGAATTTCGAAGGGTAGTTCGGGGTTTGAATTTTTTTTGGTTGGACTGTGTGGATGATAGATGATAAAGGAAGAGATATGGTGTTACATGAAGAGTTTTTATGGAGTAGAAACCCATGTAAAGCCTGAGTGCATGGTTCAAGATACTTCCAAATGTGGATTCTCTCTCAGAGCATGGTCTACTAAGCCATGTTACTGGGTTGGCATAGACACTAGTCCCTTATTTTTGGAAGTTTTAATGTGCGTTATGTTTGGGATTATATTTGAATAACTTGAGTGGATTTCAAAAGAAGAAAATGGTTCAATGAAAAAGGAGTTTTCAAATGGTAATGTGGTTCTATAGTGGAATAGTGGTTTTGAAAAGAAACTTTTTTTCATTAATTTTATTGCATGATTTCATTTGGAAAAAATATGAGGTGTTTTAGATGTTGTTTAATGATATTGGTTACACTTTTTGGAATATGAATTGGAAAATGTTTTGTAATTTGGAAAATGTGTATCATTAATGATAAGTGTTATTTTAAAATTGGTTGGGAATTTGGGATTTATACTGAAAGAACTGTTTTGAAAATTATAATTTTCTTGAATTGACCATTGGTATTCCGATGAGTGATCACATACATTGAGGTGCACATGTGGAAATTAGATAAATTGGTAATGTATGAGGATGTGTTCATGATCTAGAACAAGGATATGTATGTGTGTGACTTCATGGAATACCAATAGTGATTATTTAAGATATTCTGGTTCCTAAAAAATGGTTCTCAGAAATGTAATTTATACTTTTTGAAAAGTGATTAAGGAATTGTTTACTGTTCTCTTTTCATGTTTGGTATCTTTTTTCATTGGTTCATAGTTTTTAAATACTACATTGTGGATGGAATATTGAATTGAATTTGATGTTTAGTTTGTGTTTTATGTTTGAAATATTTATTTACAATGTGTTTTTTTTGTTATTTTCCTCTTGTATTTGAGTATGCCTCCCCGAAACGTGAAAGAGGGTTCTATTAAGTCTCTTCTAGTTTTTGGTTTTACCCAGACTTTTTTCCAAGTGGTGGAATTGAATTCTTTTCAATTATTATACATATTATGTGCTAATCATTATATATTGAAGGCATCAAACTGTGATGGTGGAATCTTCGGTGGTTTTAGGTTTTTGGGAACTCCCAAAACAATAAGATCTCGTGCCGGTTTGAGTTCATTTAAAGGATCAACATTGGATTGGTGTTGGTGGGAATCCTAGCGCCGATACAAGATTGTATATCTTGGAAGGTGTTTAAGACCACTCTCATAAGATGGGTTATATCTGAGGAAGTGAAGGTGAGGGTAGTGGAAGAGATCATAAGTGTCCAACAAGGCCAACATATATTGAAGGCTGACCTCGATAATTTCAAGGGGTTCATTTCCCTTTATTTGGAGGTAGCATCATGAAATCAGGTAATGTTTCTATTGTGTGGGGTTTTCATCTAGGGTTGGTGGACCAATTATTTTTAGTGATCGAGATGGTTCCTCATTAGATGAGAAGATAAATATTGAGGAAGCTGTTGCATACATGTTTCCTTGTCAATTCCATCTTCTATTAGCAAGGTAACTCTCTTGTATTCTTCTAGTGTGTCTAGTTAGTGTAATTGAAGTTTCCTTAACATCATCCTCTAAAGTATTTCCATTGGTGTTCCAATTTGGGGAATGTAGATTGGTTCAAATAGTGGAATAATTTATAGGATTCTCTACCAGAGGATCTCATCTCCAGAATGGGGGGAAATAGATACTTCAAGATATTAGAGCTACAACCACATGACATGGAGTAAATCATTTCACACAGTCAGGAATCGTTGGTTGTGGAGAAACATGGCCTAAATTTTAACTCTGGTGCTAGAATAGGGAATGTCTTAATGGAATTGGTTCAAACTCCCTCAACTTTGAATGTTCTTTTTGGATGTAAGAGGCATATAGGTCTCATTTACCCATTATGATCATTGTTCATTTAAAACCCCACTGTGGTTGTAAGAAGGTGGGGTGATCTTGTCTTCTTGTAATTCCATAACTTGTGACTCCTCAAATATGAGCTTTTAAGGTTTTGTCTTTATGGTTGTGAGTCCTAATATGATTGTCTCTCTAGTGAGGCTTGCTCATTTGGTGAACACTCTTGATTTAGGACTTTCTTGTTTAGGAGGAACATGTGTTTTGGGAAATAATGAAAAGTGGTTTGTTACACCTTTCAGTTTGGTGTTTTTTGTCGAGGACCCCATTTGGTTGGGGTCTAGTTTTTTCGAAGACTTCATGGGTTAGTTTGTGTTTGTCATATATCAGTTCATGCTAATTGGATTATGTTATTCAATTATAATATGGTGGGGAGACCCACCATAAATATTTTCATTTCTTGTATGCGAGTTGGTTTGTGTAGGATGTTTGGTCCCATTTTTGGTTTCCTCTTTGGCCCAAGTTATAATTTCTAGAGATATCCCCTCTAGATAGTCTCAATGTATGTTGTTCTATTCGGGTTATTATGGTGTGGAGAACCATTCTTGTTTCCCGATGACTCTTCTAATTACATTTACCCATAGATCTAGTCGGGTGTGACCCATGGAGTGAAAAGTAACACCGAGTTTTTGATTTTCTTGGCCTTGTTCAGTTTCAAAGTCGTGATTGATACCTCATTTGGCTGGGTGACTCTCTAGGGGTAGAACATTTTTGGGGTGGGGAGAATATTCAATCCCCGACCCTACATATTAGGGTCACAATTATTTCAATTTATATTTGATACTTTTGGTTTCTTAATGTTTAAAAATTTATAAAATTAAAATCAAAATGAAATAAAATAAATTAAATAGAAAATTATTTAATAATAATAATGATAATATTACTCATTAGTTTTTATTATAATTAAAATTATGTTATTATTAATATTATTAGTATTATTATTTTTATTAATATTATTAATATTGTTATTATTATTATTGTTTTAGTTGGGTATTTTTTTAGTGTTTCTAATTTTTTTCATTTTTTCTATTTTCCTTTTCACATATTTTCCCTTCTTTCCCTCTTATCCTTCCTCTCCCAGCATGCCTACCTCCTGCGTGAGATGCCCCTTTGGGCACCACCTCCCAGGGGTATCCTGGGCTCCCTTCATTATATGGTTATCGACTCTAACAACCACAATTGCACCGCCCATACTCCCTTGCACCACAACTCCCACTATCTGTCCTCCCTCAAACTGACCCCTACATTGTTAGTTCCTCTTATAACAACCATGACCTCGATCATCCACTCATCTTCTGGCACCTCAACCTTCCACTCACCTCTGCCACTAGCATCCCTCTACCTCCGCTACAAGTGTATCCCCCTATGGTGATCTTGTTCTTCCTATTTAGTATTGTGATTCTCATAGGGTTCCAATTTTAGGGATCTATTTTGTTGTGTTTAGGGTTTTATTTCATGAGTAATGGTTTTTAGGTCTATTTTGGTACCATTAACATGTAATAGAGATTGCACACTGCATTTGATTGAGAACACTCATTGATTATTTTTCATCATTTGAATATTGTTTTACTTGTGCTTTAATATGATTTTAATGTGTTTATAGCTTGTTCAGTTGATATGATTGTTTTGATTATGTGAAAATCGGTTCCAAGTCTTTCATAGTGGTTTTTAATTTTTTTGGGTTATTATGTCGTGCAAGGGGTTAAAATTCTATTTTGACATTTATGTGGTGTGTATTTGTCCTTAGAAGAGGTTTTTGAGTGGGCATTGGTGTTCAAAATCTGTAATACCACTAAGAGTTGTTTTATTAAATTATTAAGTTGTTTATCAAATATTATAATGTGTGTGAAATATGTTTGTGTAATATTTTGGGGTGATGATTCTTTTGGTTCCCTATTTAATTCAGTTTTTTTGGATCCCTTAATTTTAGGCTCCCTTTTTATCATTAAGGCGTGTTTTGTTCATCGCGGTGTGGGCACGAGTCATCCGTAACAGAGGCCAATATGTATATACATGGGTATGGTTGTATATATGTATATACTCCTTGCACATATTAAATCATGTTAGGGGGAATATCTAATTTGATCAATGGATATATATATATATATATATGAAAATGTATATGGGTGTAAGGTGATGCGGTGTGGGGCTGCCATCATCAAAATCTGCGTATTTTAAGTTATGGACATTTTTGCTGCTGGTAGTTTTCACACATAATTTATGGTGTTTTTTGGGTGCTTTATAGTGCTAGTATTTACATGTGTAGTATGCTGATCCCTGGTCAACATTTTTGAGTTTCAAGTCAAGGGAGACTCACCTGCTTATGCATAGGTATGTATTTATATATATATAGGGTCCCCCATTACACATATATTCATACATGGCTATGTTTATTCGTGAATGGGGTAGGTGTGCCTATGAATATATATAAAAGTAAATTCGTTGGTGAGTGGAGACTAGTAAATGCATATAATCACATGTTTAAGGATCCCCTTGAACATGTTCAAGTCCATGTG
Organism: Viscum album; assembly: GCA_963277665.1. Classification (NCBI taxonomy): domain Eukaryota; kingdom Viridiplantae; phylum Streptophyta; class Magnoliopsida; order Santalales; family Viscaceae; genus Viscum; species Viscum album. The sequence continues at coordinate 144,315,161 of OY728123.1, read as the reverse complement.
GGTGTGTGCATAGGGGATAAGTTTTCTTACATGTATGTTAAGCTCTATATACGTTTTGGGGGAGTTGCAGCTTTTAGTTAGAAATCCCCAATAGTTTAAGTGGATGAGTTAGTTCCCCCATGAGGTAGGTACCCTATGCCAATACCTTTAATTTTAATTTTATAGTTTCATTCTTGTTTTAAAATTATGTTTTACATTTATCCTATATACAGAAGGTGTGAAATCTGGTTTCAATTGCTTGAAATGACTATGAATTTGGTTTGGAAATTGAAATTTATTTTTAACTCCATTGATATTCAGTGACTTTTCATTAAAATTGATAACCAAAGTCGTTTTTAAAAGGTGATGTGTATTTCTAATGGTTTTTAGCCTTATAGACTGTTAGTTATAAAAAGTGTTCCCTTTATGTAATTAAGCATGTTTGTCAACTTAATGATTTTTTATGGAAAAGAAAAAACTCTATTGTGGTACACCCTTTTGGTTTTAAAATTTTATGAGTATGTTGAATGTTTTAGTTAGTTCATAATGTTTAGGTTTAGACATTGTGTGACGTGAAAGTGGGGGGGGGGAATTATTTAGGCAAAACAGTGGTGAGAGGTTGAATGAGTTTATAATAAGTAAAGAGTTACATACATAATTGTTTTTTGATAAAGATAACTCCCCACCACATGAAATAGAGTACAATGGGATACTGGGGTATATTGGTGGGTGGACTAGGACTAGTAAGCTAGATGACATGGTAGGGATTTTCCCAGTTTTGTCTCCCATGATTTACCCCAAAACACTAACAAAACATAAGAATGACTGAGGGAATGGTTTCTAAGACACATTCTTTGAGGTTCGTTGTTTCTATTCCATTTTTTCTAAGCTTCGTGGTGTCTAAACAATGTTTCATCATGGTATGAGGTATCTAGGGACCCACTTATGCTCGTTAACTATATAGATTTCCAATGGTTCTTGTTTGCATTATGATTCCTATGATGTGATTTCCGTTTTAGTTGTTTTATAATTTATGTCTCATTTGTTGAAAACCCTCATTTAATCTAAATTGTTTTTCTTGGAATCTATTATGAAAATATGGTGAAATGGAAGTATTTTTCATAAAAATGGTCACTTGTTAATTGATATTGAAAATAAGGAAAAACATTATTTTATTGTATCTTATCTTCAAAATGACATGATTGGATTTCTTATTAAATAAAAGGGAATAAGATATTGTTATATATTGGCATTCCTACTTTGCATCTCGGAGCTCACTCCTATTTTACTTTTCAGTTTTAGGTTCCTCTAGTTTTGGATCTCTCTTGGAGTGAGTGTAGTTTCTCTTTTGGGTGGACCCACAAGGTTACATGAGGTATGTCTCGTTTCTTTGTTTATTCCTTTTTCTAATGCCATTTTATTTGTTTTAGTTTCTCTTATTTATCTGTTTGTCTAGTTTATGATTATTTATCTGTCTTTCTTATGAGCCAAATCATTCCCAACCATTATATATGAATTCTTGACACTAGATTCCATCCCACGGGGATCAGGAACGCCATTTAGGTAGGTTGTGGACTGACTCGAGTGATTGGTTTAGGGTTGACCTGGGTTGGTTCATGAAATAACTCGCATATACAGGAAACCCAAATTTATTTAGATGCATTGTTACTATTATTGTTTTTTCTAGGTTAAAATTTTACTGATTTCAACACTGGGGAACACAGATGTTTTGAAAAATTATTATTATGTATATAATTGATATCAGATTCCAATAAACATTGTAGGTGTATGAAGGTTTTAGTTATTCATTAATTAACATAGGAACTTTATGGTTTATATTCCATGAATTCTTCTTGAACCATTTATTTTATATATGTATCTCCTACACCATATAGTATGGTTCCATGATTATTATATATGGAAATGTGTTAATTCAACCTAAAGGGGTAAAATATATGGATAAATTAAAGTACCTGGATAAATCTATAAATTTTATCCAATATAGATTGATGATGATGCATTAATTTCTCTATTTATCCATGTTTTAGCTATGAACCCCTTGTTACATTTGAGGAAACAATTGATGATTTGATTTCATGAATTCATATTATAATTTATGAATAGTTTGCGTAAATAAATTTGTAACGGTAATTCAATTTAAAATAATTATATGACCAGTTATGTTTAGATAAATGATTTAAAGTCATGTTCATAGACACATTATGTGCCTATTGCAATTTATAAAGATTTTGACTTTTATAAATTAGAAATGGTGACAACTATAACTTGGCCTTTATATATGTATAAATTAGTATAAACATAAATGAAACTAAACCATAATTTGAAATAGTTACAATTTTATTGGAATGCCAATTGGAAATTAAATTGTGTTTTCCATTAATATCTTTTAAATGAAACTCCATATCTCAGGACCATTGACCTGTTATGTGAGACCTAGAAACAAACACAACATTACTAGATAGTTATTAAAAGTGTCAATTATTATTATTATAGATTTTTGTTCTCTTACTTTTTTAACATCCCCAATATTTTGGATCTAGTATAGATATTTTACTTTTATATATGATGTCCCTGTACAAATCCTATTTTGCAATCTTGATCCAATTACTACAAAATTCGTTTCTAAGGCATGAATGAGGCATTATAGAATTATGCTACCATGATGGCCTTAATTCATATGCCTGAAAGGTAGTGATGACCATTCTCTTGATGTGGTGGGGCCTAAGTCACCAATATTACCCCATGTAGTTCCATCTATGAAACCACCTAATATTCCTGACGTGGGAACTAAATGCAATTTTCTAGAGGGGTTTATATGTGTTATTAAATCCATAAAAGGAGTCTATTGTCTTTCCTCAACTATGAAAGAGTTTATGTTGGAGTTTTACCTGGATCACCAACCAAAATTCTCATGTGATGGTGGAGCATAGGCTATTGGGACATAGATGGAGGGAATGAATTCTATAATTGTAAATCTGAACATGCCTATGGAGAGGAAGGTGGAGCCTCATTCTTAATTTTTATATCATTCTGCCTAGCGATGGTGGGTTTTCATTTCCCAAGCAGACCGATATCATGATATGATTTGAAGGGACCTCCAAATTGTCTTCCATGAACACCTCATTCAACATACATTGAATTCTGACCTAGTAAGTGATTTTATGATAATTTAGTATTGAAAAATGTATATTTTGTAAAATTCATCCCATTCTATTTAGATTAATTTAGTTTTTACAACTATATCCGGAGATGAGATCGTGAAAGCAATGTGATTTTTTGGATTTGATGTTATACACTATCTGATCACTTGTTATTTTTTTTCTGGATGAGTATTATTTCTAATATAGTAAATCATGCCCTCAATAATTAGTGTAATTTGAGTGAATATGAATGTGTGAGATCGGGAAATTCATCAAACAGATTGAGCATTATTTATTCTAGCTGAAGGAATAGTCACATGGAGGTTTACTATAGAGATAGTGGTAGTTAGATAACTAATACCGACATGTTTGTTATATTGAATAAGTAAAGTAAACTAGGATAAAAAAATCCCCAATTAATGTGAGACTGAGTTCGGTGATTTAGATATTGTATGGTGGTCCATATTCAGTTTCTCTGTATAAAATTGACACTCATTCAATGTGATATAGGGTCTACACTAACTCCACATTCTTTCCTGGGGCTAGTAGAACCTCACCCGGATGGCATTTGGAAAACCACTATCCAGCTAGGATGAGAAGATAGTAGAGGAAGTGGGATTTAGAATTATGATTTACATCATCAGTGGAGTGATCATCCCTAATGAAATCATGTTGTATCTCAGGGTCATAATATGGGCCAATTACAATGAATTGTAACCTTTTGTAGAGGACTAAAGCATCGCACAATTTATAGTTTGAGCTAGTATTCTAGTATGATATACTCTAATGTATTCATTATATAACATAGGTTCATCAAAGACATTTATATATTTTGAAATAATATTATTTATTGTCATTATTGTATAGTTTTTATGTGTCATGATGAAAATAATTACTTCATTGGGTATCTGATCCAATTTTTTTCACTAGTATAATGAATGTCCTTAAGAGTTTGGAAGATATCTATTTAGGTGGAATCTATTCATCCTAGATATGATACGTTTTTATGTAATTATTTTGATTTATTTTTTTATTCCATATTGATCCCATATTGTTTTCTTATCACTAGAGGGGGACTTTAATGTCACCAAATTCTAGTAGATATATTCATCAAGGATAATGAGATGTTCTAGAAACTAGAGCTATACCTGATTATCATAGACTGGGTAGAGTAACATCCCATTTTTATAGTCTTTATATGGATGACAAGTGCATGAAACCTATCATTTTCCCAATTATTGTGGATTATGTTAATAACATATTCCCCAAGGAATTTTTTGGGATACATCAAATGAGGGTGGTTGAATTTACTATTGATATAGTGCCTGGTGCTATACTAGTTTCCATTCCTCGATATCAGATATATCCAACAAAGATTCTGGATATTAAAAAGCATATGGAAGACAAAAAACTAAGGGGTTAATCTAACATAGTACATCACCAGGGGTTTCACCAGTCCTTTTTTCATTATGGAATATACTACCCTCAGACATTGCAAGGATTACTGAGGGTTGAACCGGCCTATAGTTAGTAATATATATCAACTACCAAGAATAGAATACCTATTTCATTATCTCTATGGAGAGGAGGTATTTATATAGATTTATATGAGTTCATCCTATAACACGTTTCATGTTATTCCTTTAAACGTACCTCATATGATGTTTTGAAGTAGTTGTGGTCATTATAAATATTTAGTAATGCTGTTTGATACTGTTGGTTCCCACCTACCCTAAAAGTGTCTCATTAATAAAATAAAAAAAATGGATTGCAGAGTAATTTTGTTTGACCTAAAAAATGTACCAACTATTTTCATGAATGTGATTAATTAGTTTTTCATCATGTCTCTGGATTTATTTTAGGTAATATTTTTTCATTACATCTTAGTGTATTCTCTCACTTTATATGACCATTCCACAATAATTTTGATTATAATGAATACATTGAGTGAGTATAAGATATATACTAATCTTAATATTCTCAATTACATATTCACATATAAGGACCATAACATGATCCATCATATATAGTTAGAACTCATTACAGATTATGTCTTCTTAATACACAACCATCTGGGAGAATAAATTTAAGTGGAGGATTCCCTATGTAAATTGGATCCTAAAATTGTATAAGTGATGAGAATTGAGGAGGTTCTCATAATAATAGACTCATATAGGATATAAATAAGGACCAATAAGGAAGAAAATCAGCAATACTACGTAAAATTATTATCGAACCATCCCATATGTTGAAAATAATGGATTATCAATTGAATTATTTTGAAAATCAGAAATAGTTTGAAGCTTTCAGAAATAGTAAATCCTTAGAGTTAAAAATTAGTGAGGAAGGAGTTATAAGATTAGGCTCACAACTATGTGTACCGTCAAAATATTGAGGTAAAGGAGGAGCTTCTGAATGAAACAAAAAGTGAAACATTCTCTATTCACCCAGGGATAACAAATATTTATCGAGATGTCTATGAATACTATAGGAATGAAAATATTAAAAAGGATATCACAAAACATTTTTCAATGTTCTTGGAATGTTAGAAAGTGAAATTGGAAAGGGAATATTCAAAGGGGATGATGTAACCAATACTTATACCAACTTATAAATGGGAAAATTTCCAGGGAAACTGTCACAATAATTCTTAATTTATCTATAAAAAACAATTATATATTGGATGTTGTGGATTTTCTCACAATGGAAACTCAAATTATAGAAATTATAGAGTAATTATCACTGAATTCACTTGCACTGATATACATTATGGTAGTATTAGTGATTCATGGAGTACAACTAATATTTTTATATTATAGTGATCGAAGATTCATCTCCATCTAGAAAAATACTATAACATGATCTAAACACTGAACTAGACTTATATATGGCTTATCATAGTCAAAATGATGTCCAATCTTAGTAGACTATTCAATAACTAGAAATGTAGTTGATAAAATGTTGTATGGACTTCAAATGATGATGGTGCCAACACCTAAGTTTGGCCAAATTTAAATACAATAAATGTTTCCATTTGAGATTAAAAATGGTACTATATAAATACATTTAGGGGGGAAGATCCATAACATCGGCATGTTGGCATGGTGTTGGTAATCATTAGCTTCTGAGACCTAAACTGGTATATGATATGGTAGAAATGGAGAAAACCATTCAGCTGCACCTCAGGTTGGGAGAAAGTTGACCGAAGAGCTACGAAGACAATTGATGTTGACACCTATAAATTGAGGTTGGATACATGGTATCTCCCCACATATCTCCCGGGAATAGGATCATGAGATTTTGGAAGAAGGGAAAACTATTTACCATGCACATAATCACAATTGAGATTTTTGATCATTTTGGTGATGTTACCTTACAAAACACACATCATCCATCAATGTATCTTGTACATGATGTATTCTACATATCCCTATTGATAAGTACATACTAGATGCCTCACATGTACCTAATCCAAAGGCAGTATTATTGGTAAATGATATTTCTTGTGAGGAGTATTCAGAGAATAACTTGTACTTTAGACTTAATGTTCTATGAAAAAGTACTGACAGAGTAAAATTACTATGAAGAAAACATATGTTCAAAGAGGAAGAATGGGAACTAGATAAATGGAAAGAGGATAAGTACAATCAAAAGTTTTCATCATTGAATTTAAAACAAAATTTAGAGGGAGAAATTTTATATGTGGGGAAGAATTTAATGACACAAATTTTTTTCATTGGAAATTGCCTTTTTATAATTATTAAATATATTATAAATGAAAAAATATTTCATATAAAACACAATATAAAATTTCAAATTAAATAATGATTAGAATAAGATGTATTTATAGAAGTAAAAAAACCTATACAAAGTAAATCGAAACTTGCTCTTTGGAATAATGTCATGACATTTGGAAAAGTAATGTTACCATTAAGAATAACAATGCATTCAATAGAATAGAATCATCACCTCTGAAAGTATTACTAAAATTTATGTATATTATTAATGAAAACATGATATATTTATTTCATGGAATAAGTAAAAACATTTTATAAATGATAAAATAAGTGTTTTTGATTTTATAAGTTATAAATATCTAATTATAATTGAAATATTAATATAATAATTTAGATGAAAATTTATATTCATAAAATTTCTTCATAAATAAGATCTTTATTTTTTATTATTATAAAATAATTTAATGAGACCTTCTTCACTTTTACAAAGTGTTAAAAAATAGGTTAAAATTTTAAATTCAGTGTTTTCCAAATAAATGATGATATTAATTAGAAATTAAATTTATCATATTCATAAAATTATATTCATAAAATAACGTGAATATTTTTAGTATACCCATAGAAAAAATATTATGTAATTTATTAATGTTTTAATCACTATAATATTGAAATTCCCTTCATTAGTTATCATATTTGGTGATATTTTTTAAATTACTCATATTCTTCATCCAAACTAATTAACTAATGAATAAAATAATCAAAATCCACCACACTCATCTCCTCTAAATACCCCCTCACATCCTCTTCTCCTCACCCCTCTGAATATTTGCAACTATTCAAATTTGTTCTCAATCCTCTTCAAAATACCCTACACAATATCAACGATCATTTTTATCAAAAAAAGACCAAAACCAGTTTCGTTAATGAGGTAATCAAAGAGAATAATTAAATAGGTAAAATTTCCTTTTTTTTCTTTTAATTTTCTTTTCAAGATCATTTATTTTCTTATTATCTTATCAACATCCCTCATCAAACGGGAATTATAACTCCATTATAATATATAAATTTTTATTTTATTATGTTTCTATAATATTCAATCATCAAATATCATATCTTCTCCATTATATTTAATAGATAGAATTGTCATATGTTTAGTATTGATTTATCAAATTAAGGGATGAAAAAATTTCATTTTACTTTTCCAACATAATAGATTGTCATAAATAAATTATAACAGTCTAAAAATATTGTAAATTTATTTATAAAATTTTATATTTTCTTAATAGACTTATATACATAATATTAAATAGTAAACCAAAATGAGTTTGTTTTGATTGAAAAACATTCAAATTAATCTAAATGATTATAAATATCATTTTCTCAAATTACTAATCCTCATATATAGAAAAAATAATAATATATATTACCAATTAATTTTATATTTATCAATAACAAATAATATCAGGTCATACTAATTATTCTGTTTTGTCATGATCTTATTTAAATATATATAAGTGAACTAATCCTAAAAAACAATAAAATGAACACACTTGAATGATGTCATTGAATATGATAAATAATAAAAGGAACATAAATCGACACTATAAAACATTAATGAATAAAATAAATGTATAAGAAGTTATTTATATATTAATTAAATAATAATTTTTATTATCTAGTATAGTAAAATAAAAAAACATTTAGGCATAATGTAATGGGATATAAATGTATCATGAAAAATTTAATTTCGGATGCCCGGTAATATTTCTAAAAAATTATATCTTTGTCCTTCCATTTACTATTGTCAGATATAAATGTTTGCAATAAAATTTTATGACAGATTTAATGATTTTTTCATATAAACACTTATTCTGAAAAAAAAAATTACATCTATTTATGCTATTTATTCTTCACTCAGAACTGACGATTCTTATACCATGTATGTGATTTACTTTTTTATTTTTGGAACCATTAATTTTACACATGAATTTACACTTTATGAAAGTATCATGAAACACCATTCATTCCCATGGGTTATTTTATGGCAATGATTGGTTTATGTTCTATGTGGTGTTCATGATTATGTAAATGTTATTATATAACAGGTGTGACAAGAATTATACTGCACTATAATGAATTGGGTAATTTGATTTATCTCATTAGATAAGGTGATATATTAATGAACATGATTCTATATTGATCCCAATGATGATGTTATGATTATGGACATATTCTATTCTTGAACATGATTCTAGAATTGTTCACAACTATGCATGGTAATTGACCACAAAGACATGATAATTAATTTTTATGCCTTCCCACATTTATTTCCAATATATAATAATTACAATCATGATTTTTATTTCGACTTAATCTTATTTTATGATGATTATTATTATTGTCACACATTTTATATTGATTAATTTTCTCATCGATCATTTACTTTGTGTTTTAGCTCACCCATTTCTTTTCTGTTTTTCCCCGGGTGACTACTTGTACAAAGAAGAACACAAGGACCACTAAGAAGAAAGGGAACGTGGAATTAAAAAATGATTATGTTATATTATGAAAAGTTAATTTTCCCTAATTTTTCCAAGGAACTAATGCTTTGGATTTTAGTTTTGTAACAGTATTATAGAGCTATGTGATTTGATTTCAAGTTTTTTATCATATATTGGATTCTAGGATTCATAATAACATTATAGTTTAAAAGTGATTAATTTAAAAGGTGATATTTTATTAGATATTTATATTCATGTTATAGATTTCCTTTCAGTTTAGTATCTATATTTTATTCATGATATTTTGATGAAGTTCAGTACATTAAATATTATATAGTGATTTATAATTATAATTAATTATATTTGGGAAATGTTTCATTAGGTTTATGTATATATAAACCTTTTTTTAATATGTAATTCCACAGAAAAAATTTTTTGGGAAGAAGGAAATTACAATTTTGATGATCACAGGTATGATATAGACTTTTAGTTGAAAACATTTTATAATGTGGAGGTTAATGGAGTAATTATTTTTTTTGTGATAAGATCTGTTTTAATTGATATCGTGTTTAATTCATTTTAGGAATTATCATGTGATAAAAATTTATGGATTTGGATAATGCCTCATTAAATCAGGAATATCATGATATACATTTTTATGATAGAATACGATTTCACTAATTCCGGAAAGAAAATAATTCATCTTGAATATTCATCTTTTGGCGGATTAGATTAGAATATGGTGAAAATTGATTAAATGATGAAATTATAATTATAATATAAATATATTTCATTATATTCATAATCAATATTTTAAATAAACCCATAAACACTAGGGTGAGGGTCAAATGAGAAATATTTGTTTTATAACCATCAATTTCAATGAATTTATGGCCTTTTACCACATACAAATTCATATTTTTTTATTTTGGTAACTATATTACGACCATGTTATATATCACTATATATAAATATTTGGGAATTATTTTTACCTTAAATTCACATATTATAAACTTCCACCAATGTTTTTATTTTTTATCTTTATTTTATGGCTACCATCATATTTCCATTTCCAACTTTTTAAGAGGTTGTTTTGTTAACTCTTTTTAGGGTGTCAGTTTTTAAAAAGTAATTTTCATATGTAAATCCTAATATTTTTTGAATCATGTTCAATTTTAATAAAAAAAATTATTAATGGATGGGGGATAATGTAACAATATGAGATTTCCTAAAATATGGTTCACAAATAATTTTTTTTATTCAATTTCATTTGTTAAATTCATCACTGAGTTTGGACGAACCATAAGATATTATTGAAATATAATTACCTGAACATTATAAAAAATCCTCTAATTTGGATGGTAGTAATATTATTACCTACTATATAAAAGATATGAAAATAGAATAGTCAATATTATTTTTTTCATTAATTATTAATAAAAAAGAATTCAATTTTTAGAAATTTTATATTTTTCATAGACAATATATTTCTATTTGAATGTTTCTTATTTGTGTTTTCGAGGAATATTATACTTTTTTTCCTAGTTTTATAAAAATTAGTTCATGAAAATGAAAATCTCCTTGATAACATCGCAAAAAATTATATTGGGGTGAAATTTTCGGATTATTATGAAAATATATATTTTCCTTTGAATATAAAAAATATTTATTTTTATTGAATTTTTTTTAAATCAATAATAAAAAATACTTATTTTAGTTATAATGTGTATTTGATTAAAAAATAGATATGTTATATTTTATATAATCAAATTTTATACATTGAAATTAATTTTATTTTTGAATTTGGTGGAAAACATTTTTATGTGTAAAAATTTATTTTTATGAAATTTTTTTTATGCACCCATTATATATTTATAATCATATAGTAAAATAAATTTTTATAGAAAAATATATCAATGAAATTAAAATATAATAAATTCAATCAAATGTTGTACTAATTTTTTAATATTTTTCTAAGCATGTAATAAAAATAAACCATGTTTTATGCATAAAAACCTATTTTAAAAATTCAGTTTTCATCAAGTGTTGTGTTTTTATTTTAGAATAAATTAATATTTCTTTTAGAAATTGAATATAATAAAATTTATTCCACATCTTGAATCAAGGTGATTAGCTTTGGTAAATATTTTCCTTATATTATGGGTTAATGTGAATAGTAATTGAGGTAACATTTATCACCATGGTAATGGGTAAATCCGATTATTTTAGGAAAATTATAGGTTATAAGGCCATATTTTTTTATGATAATTATTATTCACTAAATTTACAATATAAATTTTGACCATAGGTTCATAATTTTATTTATTTAATGGAAATATTTCTCTTAAAATGAAAAATAAAATATTTAATGCAATGAATGATTTCAAACAAAACTTTATAAGTTTTATGTAAGAATTTTGTGTCCACAAGGGGATCATATATAGTTACGATTGAATATAGTTTCCATTTTTATCTTAGTAAAAGTATTATCATGACATAATTTTATTTTTATTTTATATAAATTACATAATGACATTAAAAACTTTTGAAGACCTGATAATCTATTAGACTTCTTAATAAAAAATATACAATGAATTGTAAACTAGTTAAATTAATATAAATATTGTGAATTATTATATGCTGGATATTTTGTAGATGAATATGAAATATTATAGTTATATTAATTAACTAGATCTGTCCTCCCCTCTTTTTATGATAAATTAATATTTGAATCAAATGATTTGTTGTAAAAATTAAATAAATAATATTTTATTATAAATAATATTTTTTATAATGATATAATATTTATAAAATGATGAATTTGCTTAATTTAATGAAAAATGATTTGAAAAATCTACCATCATCTTTTTTAGAGTAATTTTTAATTTTATATTAACATTATTAACACTTAAAGGTTAGAAAACGTTAATATTATAGTAGTTGTTAAAAGGGATAATGAATGGTAAAATAAAAAGATAAGTGTAAAATCAGATTTAAACACATAAAAATTTTATTTATTGAGATTATATCAACTAGTAATTATATAATCATTAAAAACATGATTATGGTTCCATTTCTGAATCACAAATTATTTACATAAATTTAATATTTTGTGAGATTTAAATAATACCCCTCCCCTCAATTATAAAATAGAACCCTTCCATTATCTATATAAAACAACATATAGCATTTTATGTTGATTGAAACCTAAAACCTCTCTTCGTAACTCCCCTAGACACATTGTAGTGTATATGGTATGCATAAAAGTCTAACCCTGGTAGCATTAATAGGATATATTGAGGTGTATTTCGAAGAAGAGGTAATCACCTTACCCGATAACTTTATTTTTCATTCTTCTTTTAGCTTATATAAATGTTATAAATTATTCCTAAAATAATGAATTCATTATATAAAATATAAAATCACTTATTATGAAAATTAAACCCCCTTTATTAATCTAATTATTTCAAATTTAATGTGAACGTATTGCTCGTCGGCATGTACAACTTACTGTGTCGACATTGTGATAAAAGTTATTTACCATAAGAATATTTTGTGGATTAGTATTTTCATGGGTTTACCTTTTAATATAATAATTATGGAATAAATATAAATCAGTAATTATTAACTAATTTTTAGCTTATTTCCTTAAAAACATTTGAAAATGGATTACACCCATCATGCATACGCATAGTCTACCACCTCTGTGGAAAAATGTTTTTCGTTACTGATATCTAATTTATATAGATGTTAATAAGGATTGATTTAATTAGATAATATTTTTTATATTATATAATAATTATTTTGGAATGTTTAATTAATATGTATCTTTCTTCCTTTAAATCCACTAAAAAATGAAAACAATGTTCATGCGTACATATGGTCTACCATAAACATGAATGATATAGTTAATTTTTCTATCTCAAATATTATTAATAAATATAAAAATTCATATAATGATAATATTTGATATATATAATATCATTAAACATATGGAATTTTTGGAACCACGATCAATGTTCTAATAAAAAAACTACCAAAACAAAACATTTATGAAAAAAATAAGATATCACCTAGAACAATGATTTTAGTAAAAACTATTATAAAATTAGAAATAAAAGGTCATATGTAACTCATATATTGAATGATATATTTTATTATGGTAATAAATTATATTTATATAATTATAAATTTGTTATAAAATATCACCCGACATGTATGAAAAAATTCATACCGAAGGTAAGGGATTCATAGTCTCTCTTTTATTTTAGAGAGACATTTTCAATATTAACCACTCATTTATTTTATGTGTTATATATATTTCTAGATTAAAATTACATATCAGGAATCAAATTATTTATTGGGATATTTAATTTTTATATATTTTTTATTATTAAATTGTGGTTATGAATAAACATATTACCAATCCGGCAAGGAATTATCATATTATTTTTATTTCAATTGCACACAAGCCATATTCAGCACTAATTTCTTTTGTGTTGTGTATATAAATCCCCCTGATTTAATTTAATATAATTATATCGAAATATTTGAATCAATATATCCAAATAATTATTTTTTTATTTCATGGGGCTTATAATTTAAATGATAGAAAAGTGGTAAAAGATTTATGTTATGGTCCCATTGTTTATCAGGATTGTTTATGATAATATTTATAATGATAGAATTTTGTTATCTATATATCAATAAATTAATGAATTTTCATCTCATATGTTTATTCCAGAAAAAAATATATTCAATTTTCATTTTCCTTATATTAGGTATTCTTGATTCCCGAATAAATGTTTTATGGAAATTTAACATTCCCCCTTTGCTAAAAACCCATTATCATTCATATCTAGTATTCAAAAAAAAATTAATGGAATGTTTATAAAATTAATATATTATTATTGAAAATCATATTTTAACACGTTATTATTTTTTACAAAAATTTTCAAAATGAATATTTTTTTAATATTTCTAATGATTTAATTTTTTTTACAAATGATTAAAATTAAAATTATCTCTTAACATATACGGAATGATAATAATTTAACAACATCATGCATAGTAAAGTTTTTGAAGATTCCCTCACAATATTCCATTGTAATTTGAAAATAATTTTTTTCTATAATATTTTTGAAACATTAATATTTAAATGATGCAATTTCATAATAAAAATATTATTTTCCTCAAGAATGTTTTAATGATATTTTAATGATGTTTCTATTCATAAAAGAGAAAAATATGACACATAAATTAAAAGGGATATAATAAAATGATATCATCCATTTTTTTCCTCTAGATGGTTTATCTAATATTATATCATAAAATCACATCTCTATATATATAACACCACTTAAACATACTAAATATAGGACATCCCCTAACCTATATATGTGATAATAAATACTTCACAAAAACTGAGGTTCCCATTCCGGGTCTGACTAAAAAACCCAACATGACACTACCATGTTTCCCTTCCATTAGTGCATAAATAGTATAAGAAAAGATAAACTGATAAAAAATAACCAAGAATAAAATCATACACTCATGTTCAATCATTGCGCACTAACCAAGCATCCTGGAACACTATACATATTAACATTAGCTAAATATCAAAAATTATACTCCCTTAAAACCATGAATATATAATATAAATCATAATAAGTGGAAACAAGTAGGGATTAATTCTCCAAATAAATAATAAAAATAAATAAATACCGAACCACTCATAGTAAATTCCACAAATGTGTATCATACCAACACCCTATCTCATATGTGGAGGTCTATTAAAAATTATCATAAAAACACACAATCGCATAGTGTATAGTCTCATTACAATTCCCATTCCAATACAATATTACTATGGGTGGACTCTCATAGAGATTTAAAAACAATATGTTAATTAAATACATGATCCCATTAAAATCAAGATACACCAATGAAATCCATATATCAACACCATACATTCAAACAATCAAACGAGGCTACATACTGATCACAATTCATTATTTATTGATGGTGTATGTTGTTTTATACCATAACTAATCTATGTTCCATTTAATTTCCCACAATAATCACAAAAACCCCACATCAAGCCTAATCCACCAAGGTGCACAACCAAAATACCATGAGTGAAACAATGGTAGATAACCGTACCCAAGCTAAAAAATATATATCTATCATCCTAATTTTCGATTCCATCATATAGAATCCAAGTAGTCAATTTGATTCCAAGAAAAAAATATCATGTAATACATGATCACTCATGCACAACAAAACGCGTAATCTAGTACAAAAAACTAAAAGATGGTATGGATATTATACATCATGTATTGATGATCTTACAAACTAATAGGGGTAACCATATTTAATAAAAATACACAGAATTCAAAAATAAAATGTTACAACCATTGAAATTATATATTTCACTCAAGGGAAAAATGAATAAATGATGAGAAACCTAGTATATGGTTTATATAGAACTATAATTACCAAGAATGCGTGATCATAAAGAATGAAACAACAATCAATGATGAAATGAGGAATAATGATATCGAGGAATACTAGAGGGCACAAATTCATAATGTAAGTCCATCCCTAGGTTCGGGGAGAAGAAATTATAATATATAATAAGTTATAGTTGTTAATCTAATTTATGAAATATAACTAAAATACTACAATGGACCCCGCTTGTATTATGACCAAGATGGAAAATATTTATTTCTCTCATAAAGAGTGACATTTTGAAAGGAACCACTACACCACAATGTAATAGTCATTTTTTCTTAAAGGGTAAAAAAAATTAGATATTAATTATAGTATGACAAAATTATTTACACTATAATTATCTAAAACATAGAGAACTAAACCTCACATTAGTATGGCATTCCCCTCATCTAGTAAACCATCTTATTCAGACACTACACCATTTCACTACCCCGCATAACAGAAAATAATAATCTTCATATGTATTTGTACAAATCCAAAACCAATGAAAAATTCCCAAATACGTACCCTAAGAATAATACCACAAATTTATTGACTCTGAAATAAAAGAAAATTAAAATACAAGTAGATTGAGAAATTTAATAAATAATTATCCCAAAAAATAAATTCTCATTAAAAACTCTCCTTATATTTTATTTTCATATTTTAAAATAATATATGACACTCCTCATTAAATATATATATACTTTGTGATAGTAAATCATACTCACACCACCATGATTTATCCTTAATATTATTAAACTATAGCAACATACAAATAAGAGGAACTGTATTCCCCTACTAAACATTCTCTTTAAAATCCACAATGTGTACTAGTCTCTCCTTAAAAGATGCATTATGATTTAAATTAATATCTCTATTTGAAATCATATGTTCAAGGAAAAGCATTCAATTTTTCAGTTGTGAGAGCTAAATAATATCTCACATGGATGGTTTTCTGAAAGGAAGGGCCAACTGGTAAAATAATAAAACAAAAATCATAATTATCATGAATGGAATAACATACAACTATGTGATATTTACCCACATTCCATAAATGAAAACACAATAATCATGGAGATATGTGTATGAATATCCAATCACACGTGAAAAACACCATGGTTTTCTACCTTCACTACGTATAAAATCATTATTTTCATTGAGTGGAAGTCAAATTCATTCTGGTTAAATTCACTTTCTATGTTGTCTCCTACACCAATCTCAACCTAATGATTATCGACTAACCATTATCTGACCACCACAATGTTTAGTTTTAAAGATGATCATATAAGGCCTCTTGGAAGGAAATTGAGGACAAAACCAATAATCTATTGGTTTAAAAAAACTATTACAATAAAATTTTATAATCCATTTTCACCAAAAATTGATCATAAATTCCTAGAGAATATCCTTTAGGATTTACAAAACCCATCTATTTATGGGTGATAAAATGAACATAGCATCAGATGAAACCTGATAAATTTTTATAATGTCTACATTGAGTTGGATTAAAAATAAGCATCTATATTTGATACTGTTAACATTAGTATCCCAACTAACCAGACTACTCCTTCACATAGATAATTCCTAATCCATTCCCTCTGATGACATTTCTTATAAAACTGAACTAAATGAAATTTAATCACAAATAAAACACAACAGATATTGTATAAAATCTCCATTAAAGACATTTTGAGACGTACAACAAAACCAATGGTTATATTTTCCCATTTCCAAATAATAAATAAATGTAATTTATTAAAATTCCATATAAAATTTACATTAAATTTATCTGCTATTTTGTAATAAAAAATCCACACACCATGTAATATTCTTAATTATAGAAGTACCCTTTATTGGAACATAATATCCTTGAAGATCATGTTCATTCATGGGAACACCACACAATTAGAGGTCTAAGAGACACTCATTAAGTCTTCTCACATATATATAGAAACAACATTATTCAGTTTATATAAATAACCATTTCCTTATCTTGATACAATCCTTGAAATAGATCAACTAACATAAGGATTTATAGTGTCACCAGACAATCTAAATCAAACTACTGGATATCATACACTTTATCAAGATGTGAGGAATAAATAAAAATTTAAAAAATTCATCATTATTATCCCCAACATCATATATTTTATCCACAAAAAAATTAATTTTATACATTTCCACAATTTAATAGATTCATTAAAGAGCTAATATTAATGATTTATTATGATATAACACTCTAAATTTTCCTTTTATATGTAGTAAAAGACATATAAAAATTTAATGTTTGGAGAAAATCAACACTACACCTCATATCCAGGTTCAAGTAATGTTCAGATATGATGTATCATAATATTTTTTAGTTAATTTAAATAATAAATTTATCACTAAATAGATAATATATTTATCACTTCATAGAATCAACCATATTATTTAATTCAATATTATATGTTATGTAGTTCCTCTTATAAGGTCATAGTAGTAAAATAAAAAAAAAGTGATTAAATAATCCCCCAAATCATTAAAGCTCTGATTATAACCATGGATGAATAAAAATACAACATATTACCATTTTGTAAATTAAGTATAATATGAATATTATAAAATATCATTCCATATTTCTCATCCTAAAACATGGATGATTTGTCATTTAAAACCCACACCCTATATGGTCATCCTCTTATAGGAACTACTATTAGAGAGATATCATGAATGAATAATTTATAATCACTATCCAATCAACTAAAATATCATATCTCACACAAATTTGTTGGTCCTAGAACAACACATCACATCCTCCACTTTCTACGAACCAATAGAAATTCTCTCCTTAGATATGAAATTCCCAGCCCAAATCAAGAAGTGTCACATAAATAGTGTGGATAAAAGATACATAATTTGATGTTTTCACTAAAATATCATATGTCACTACACATATCATTTATATTTTGCAATAAACAACAATTTCCACTATAATAATCACAATAAAGGGGTCTAGGGAGGGGTTGAATATTTAGATCACGAGAGTCATAAACACGTGTAACTCATTCATAAGGCCAAATTTAATCATAATATACTGATGTTGTCCAGAAATTTCCCAAAATATAAACTTGGTGTATATTTTTTCCTATTCCATATTTGATTATATTATAACTATATGTAAATATGGGGGGACTAGTTGGCTCCCATAAGCTGATAAAAATATATATTTAATTCAATGCAATTGATATGTTTTCACTGTTGTTTCATGTTTCATGGTTCAATAATATTTGAACCTTCATAGGCCACCAATATCATCTAGGGTTAAAATATAGGATAACCTGAAGGTTATGTATGATTATTGATAAAATTCATTTACATAATATTATTTATTTATACATTTACCTCCATCTACTCAACAAAATCAACATTGAAAAAATATGTCGATATTGTGTTAAAACTGTTCATGAGATCAATAATAAATTCAACACCATCCTATAATTAAATAATATCATTTTATTAGTACAAAAATTATATACATAATCTACTTATAGAGATAATATTGGTGAAATCATCATTTGGTTAGTTACACATCTT
This sequence comes from Viscum album, assembly GCA_963277665.1. Taxonomy (NCBI): domain Eukaryota; kingdom Viridiplantae; phylum Streptophyta; class Magnoliopsida; order Santalales; family Viscaceae; genus Viscum; species Viscum album. The sequence continues at coordinate 144,295,712 of OY728123.1, read as the reverse complement.
TATTGGTCATCCATACTATGATAAATCTTAGTCTCCTGATTTTAGGTGCCTCTCTATAAATATTAATATCCCATTCACCCATAAATTAATAATACTCCCTATATTTTGTTAATAAATTCTCACAAATTCCATAGAAAAAAATAAAATCTCAAAATTGTTTTATCTAATTGATAGAAAGTAAATAATAAAAAACTCCACATATATTGAATGAATAATTATAATAATTGTCTACATCCTCCAACCATAATAGACTAACTAGGATATATCCGAATTCCTTCAAACCACTTATAAATATGTCTATAATATATAATAATACCAAAAATTAACTCCACTCTCAACCCAAAAAATAAGTTATATAATTATACAAGAGATGACATGATATATTTATGAAAAAAGGGATATATAAGGTGAAAAATTTACAAGATTCAAACTTGTCATAGTTGAAGGAACCTCTACACCATAATCTAAAACATGGTCTAAAAACTTTAAAAGCTTAGATAATTAACCCTAATCCCATGATATTTAACTTGCCTAAGGATCAATCCTTAGAATCTTCTATTAAAGGAAATACTCAGATGCTTAAAATGTTGATCTCTTAGGAATATAAAAGGATTCATGGATATTTATATCCAAAGGACCTCTTTACTAGGATTATACGGAATGGTTATTCCATAAACTATTGTCTATACACTGTAGAGGAATCATTGAAAAGAAAAATTATTGGTGACACTTCATTCAATGAGTATGAAACTGTTTTTCTGGGTTAAGAAAGACACTGTGTAAATACCCGAAATTTATATGCTAATAACATATAGGGGGAGATTCTTATTAAATAGGCACATATGATCTACTTCTCAACCATGGTTTTATATTATCACGCTATCCTTGATCATAAACCCTAATTCTCCTACCTCTGTAAGGAGAAACACATACTACACTAGAAAAGACACCACCCAGACTATTGATTATTTAATAGTAGTTAGTTACACTACACCCTACTATGATATTCTAAATTTTAAAATATATAAATCCATAATCAAAATATTATTCCATTTTTAATATACTTGAATGGATATTAAATATTTTTGATATACAATATTAATCTTTTAAACCTATTTAGCCTCATTCCCATCATAAAATGGAAAAACTAAAAACTGGTCTATGAAATGGGATCATAATGTATAATTAGATCAATCCCTGATGAATTAAAAAGACCAATCAATACTAAAAAACAATAACTGAAATACACATTGAAAAAGTGGTCATGTAATACATTAAATGGTAATACCACATTGATAAATGATTAAAATATTATACCACACTCTCTCTATATGGTCCGTGGATGAAAAGCATACCATCATTTCATGATGATCAACCAGTGTCTCCATAAAAATAATGATACCCTCAATAGTCACAATACAACCATTAGTATACTGAGAAACTATAGCATCAAGTAGTATAGGAGGATAATACTTCATAATGTTCCAATAAATATTTGACATATTATCCTCACTCTAAAAACAACTAAACCTCCCACCCGCACTATATGGAAGACCCCTTCCTAAAGAGTCTCATTCCAAACAACTATAGTAACTTTAGAGGAATCCTCACCTCAACCTGTTGGGTCATCTAGAGGTATAATAGAATCAATTTGAACCTCAAGAATAACCTTGAACCTAAACATGAAATTCACCATTGGTTGTCCTTTAGTCAACGTTTTCCTAATTGTCAACATTGAATTGTAAACTCTTCTTACCATCATAAATTATAAAAATATTTAAGCACAAGAAGTCGAAAATTCATACAAACATGCTACCCAAACCATATTTGCTACATATATAAATTTCCCTATAAAAAATAAATAAACACTAAATTAAGATGAACCACTATTTACCTAAGGCATAAACCAATATTATATTCACATGTACATATATAATTCTTATATCAGTTTTTTAATTATAGAGAATCCCATGGATTAAATTTACTAGTTTTTATCACAAATGTATTTATGCATATAAAAAATAGATTATTACAAATAAATATTTAATTTAACTCTACTTTCCCAAAATAATTTTATGAAAAGGTTTAAATACCACATTTAATGTGAACCAATGTGCTTATTAATGATTAATGAACACTCAATTCCCACCACCCATGGTGGAAAATATCATAAATAATGATTCAATTTTATTATACAACTTGAAAAATTCTAATAAACAATAACAAAAAACCCAATAAAATAAATCTAACTTTCTTGATGGCTTTAGTGTTAAATATAGAGATATAGGCTAGATATGTAGATTCCAATACATCAACCAACCATCTTATCTTAAATCTAACATGCTGCAAAAATATTAATTCAAAAAACATGTATTTAAATCAGTTTTCTAACACCTCGTAACAATTAAATGGGAATGATATGTATATATATGTGGAATAATTTTTGTTTAAACATATATAAGAGGTTTCTGACCTGGATTGAAGGAATATATAATAAATTAGGGAGGCTATTACCTTATTATAGAGTCATATAAACATAATTAGTAGTGAAATAATTAATAACCTGTATGAAAAACATTATAAAATAGAATATTAAAAATACCATATAAAAACCATCTCATGTATTATACAAATGTTCCATGTAAGTCATACATCAATAGTTAAGATATCCATATATTTATTTGGTTATGTAATGTCATAAATAAAATTAAAATAATTATTTATAGTGAATTTTCCATATATGGCCATTGAGTAATTAATGGTATCTCTTCTATTAGTACCCAAATCTACATAATGAATCATCCACCATAGTGGAAATTGATTTACATAGATCACTGATAAAAATAATTTTCATTCACCCTTATATTTTCAATTAATGTGTGAGAACATAAACCATTAGAACACCACCAACACATTCTTGTAATAATTTTATAAAATATATACGAGTAGATCATTGAATAGAAAATATATAAAAATTTAATCATATAGGAATGTATAGTAATAATTTTTGAACTAAGAAATCATATACTCTGTCCATGAATACTTATTCTAAATGATAGAAGGATGATTAAACCATCCCAATGAATTCATCCCCAATAACATAGGAAGTGTGACTGAGGATGGGGATATGTAACCAAAAACCTATACAAATATACCAACATAAAATCATTATGTGTAGGGTCCATAAGTAAGTCTCATACAAATAACCAACCACACAGGGTGAGGTCTTGTAACTAAGTCCCATATAATCACTCAAACACTCAAGGTGAAGTCTCATAGATAACTAAAAATATATTTATAGTCGAATCACATTCCATCTCATGTCTATCAAAACACTAGAACTCCACATAATTAAATTTAACATTATAATTTCCATAAAATTCCAGACTAAAACCTATATCCATTATCAATACGTAATGAAAATGGAACAATCCCAAAGTGAGTCCGCATTCCTTATAATTTTCCAAAAGGATCATTGAAACCCATACAAAACCTAATCAACCTTGGATGATATCACAGATACAAAGAACCACCAACAAAATTGAAAGTTGTAAACAAGTTATAACACATACATGAAACCTCCATATAGAAACTTATATTATATAGGACCAATTAGGAAAATTTCATACCTTAGGATATTCAAATTTCAAGAATCTCTTGCACCTAGAAAAATGAAAATCCATGAAATCACATCTAAACACTAAAATGTGGTATGTAATACCACTCCACAATTATAGAGTAGCTAAAACACTAATTTATGATTCTTGATTCAAGAAAAATACACTAATCCCAAAAAATTTATATAACTCTACAAATATGTGATTTCACATTTTATAAGGAAAAATGATGTTAATAAACTAGGTTAAGTGATTCAATAGAATTAGACAGACCTAGTAAGGATGATCATAATGAATACAAACATTTATATTGGAAAACAAGAAATGGAGAGCCTGATTAATCATGAATGGCACAAATAATAGAGGTTTGTTCATTGTTTGGTTAGTCAGAAAAAGATAAGGAAATTTGATAGCTTTTTACATTAAAATCATTTTTTATAATTATAGAAAAACACACTGAGGATGTCAATAGTGGAATGACTAGAATAATAATCACACACTTCCATAATTTGCGGAAGTATATAGTGTGACCCTCTAAACCATGATGTAAAACCCCATTCTTCCAAGATGGCATGAAACCTCATAGTTCCCCACTATAGAATAAATAATTATAAATGATCAAAATCATGGTATACTTATATTAATTATAGTGTGACCTTCAATATCTCTAGAAACTAATTATTATAAAAATCCACACTATAATCCTAATGAACCATATTAAGTTTCCTTGACTAATCACCTAATATATTGCACTACTAGGCTCGATACTTGTTCCCTATCACTCCAGGATAGTGAAAAGTACTCGGGTACCAAAACACATATGATTGGAAATGATTATACGAAAAACCATAACATAACATTACTCATTTATAAAAAAATATAAAAATTTATAATATCTAATATATGAATATGAATATAAAAATTAAATATAAAAAACCAAACTATAAAGATAAAATTATATTTCTTTTGTAAAAAAGTCACCATCTGTAAACAAGATCTGTAACCAAAATGAGAGATAAATTGTCAATGTAAATTTGTTAAGCTACACCACACTACTTATTGGAATGTAGCAAGAAAAAACAAATTATTATACATCCAACAACATATTAATGGTGTTATGAAAATGACCAGTAAAATACCACCAGAAATGTACAAAATCTATATCACCATTAAACCATTAATTTGATATTTATGATGATACACTTTTCATAAAAAAATTAATTCTAAAAAACATTGATTAATGAATCATTATGTTTCCATTAAAACATTATAGATTCAAACAATCCTTGAAATTAACCATTTTTCACAAAATATAAATTGACGAAAATAAAAAAATGTTGAAAATAATAAGATAATCATTTGAGAATAAAAGCATAAGATTTCAGTATAATAATTAAATACAATAAAAAATGTGATTCATCCTATGTGAATACACAATTAGAATATACCAGGAAAACTACCTAGACATAAACTTGAATCCTGTGAAACTGTGTTATTTTACAATCAATCAATATCACAACCATAACCCCTTGTGGTTCTACACTCACAATGTTTTTCATAAGTCCATAACTCATTTCACCTAATTTTCACATATTATCATGTTCGATGTTTTCAAAAAACATCCAAATAAATTATGTTCAAAATTTAGTAATACATAATCCGCATGAAAATAATTATTAGTCACATTCATGAGTAATAATTATAGGGTCAAAACCATCTTGGGGGAATTTCATCAAACAAATGAAGTGTGCAAAACTATTTTTAATGAAAGGACGTATTAAAACTATTTCTCATGCCACTAAATATAAATTTGTACAAAATATCCCTCATGAAAATAGTATCAACCATTTTTACAAAACAATCCAAATGAAAAATTAATGATAATGTATTCAATTATAAATAACCATTTAATATATAGTCATACTTCTCTAATGGAGGAAATCTAGTCACTATAATATGGTGACTTGAGAAAAACGGATGATATCTCTATAAAAGTTGATTGTCAATACGAATCATATGAAAGTCATAAAAAACAAAACTAAATCATTTTTGTGTAATATTTAATATAACCCTTCCTTTAATTGGATTTCTTGGGAACCACCAAAAGGGGATTTTAGATAATGATGTAAAAGAAGAGAAATCAATTCTACCACATATTAAACATCCCATATTAATAAAAGAACAAATCTTAATTAAGTGGTTTAATTTATCATGTAATAAAATTAACTAATTAGTTTGTTTAAAATTATAAGATAACCACCTCCATGGAATGGTGATTCCAAACTTGAATTAGGGGCCTCAATCATAGATATACAAGAATTCCAAGCTTGATTACCCTTTTTGAAATTGTGTAAAACCCTGTGATGTTTTGGACCCACAACACCGTCTAATATTGAATGGTGGGTTCCATTCGTATTTTGGTATATAGGGTTACCAATTATCCCACAACATAGGTCTTTCCCCAGCATATTTATGTGGCCATACGAATTTCACATAGCTAGTTTCTATGAATAAAATGGCTTACAAAACAACATGTTCATTCTTTTGGTGTACCTAAAATTTACCAAAGACCTCTCCAAAAAACCATCAAAATCCAATATATCATAAACCAAAATTGAACATCTAAAGGATAAATGTATAAAATTCATGTCACTCGTACGTTTTTATATTTATTCCCACCATGAAACATTATATCTGCAGAATGTACTCAATATTTTGGACTAATTATGCAATAAGGACACTGTGGCCCAAATAGTGCTTCAAGATACCTTGTATAAGGGATATCCTATTAAAAATTCCATGTTACTTAATAATGGGGAATCATTTTATCATGTCTCACATTATTTTTATGATATAAAATTTGAACTGGTTTTTCAACATATGATATATCTTACTATAGATCAACATCGTTATATTAAATTAATTAGGATAGATTTAATAGGTACTTCTTCAATTGGGAGACATGGATCATATCTTGTTTCAATATAATGTTATATATTAATTATAATAGGTACACCACCATCATTTATTATTCTATAACATCTAAGGGACTAAAATAGACCAATGATATCTTACCATGAATTCCAATATGATGATATTCTAGTTAAGGAAAAAACTGAAGAAAACCTAATAACCAACCTAAAACACCAAATAGTGACATAAATGGTTCACATATGATTTGTGGAGTCTCTTAGAAGTATCTCACATATTTCAAATAAAATTAATCATTTTTAATTCTCTTAGACAATACCCTATCAAACCAAAAACTATCCTTCCAAATCTTCCGAACATAAGGGATATCAATATAGATTCCATTAAAAAAAGTTTAAAATAAACCAATTTAATAAACTATTGAAAACTAAAATAATTGATTAATTAAACAATATTTAAATGGTCTCCATATAATACAATGAAATTATAAATACGTTCCAATGAAATATCTTCATGGTTTTCAATATCCCAATAGATCTATATAACATTTTATGTGCGATATGTATTGATTAAATTAAATTGGGATCCCAATACCTCCAGTAAACCATTCAAAAACTATGATAAAATTTGTATTGTTATGTTAGAAAAAATAAAAGAATATAATTAAAATAGTATCATTATTTCATGGATATTCATTGTTATGAGCTCCTCCGCCTTCATCATATCCTTAATGGAAATGAAATGAATTTTTTACATGATTCAATCAATTAAAATTAAATATTAATTATTCCCTAAAAATAAATATTTTTAAAATAACAATTATGTCTAGTAATATTTCATATAATCTTCCAAAATAGAATTGAAATAATGTTCAAAAAATTAGTATGTTTCTAGTGTATTTTCATAATCATCCAATAGTTAAGGAATCATGATATGGAGTCCCAAAAATAGAGCCTCAATCTAAACCATCAAAATCGACGTCTTACATCATGATATATATCTATATTACCATCATGTATAGGACAACTATGATAATGATATCGTTCCATCAAATCCTTATTAAGAGTTACCCAAATAATATATCAGCATCAAAATCATTAGAGAGAATTAGTAAATCGAGGCTTGTCACACATGATAAACCACTCGTGAATTATTTCAATAAATAAGTAACAATTAGTATTACCTGTATTCAGAAGAGAAATATGCTCATTAAAAATTCATATTCTACACAATCATATAATTCTAACCTCTCATCAGAGTCCATATCCTTGAGTATTTTTAGTCAATGACTTATCAGATTCTATTATTCCACTAATTACCTCAATAATTGTGTTAGTGAATTCCTGCATATCTCATCAGCTACCACATTCTAGATTCCATGAGTGTGTAAAATAAAAAAGAAATTGTAAAAATATTATCAATGTAACATCATATTCAAAGGTTTAATTACCCTAATTCACTCCTTGATAGATGAATATTTATATAAAAAATCATATAATTGGATGGATTAAGAACCATAGAATCATGATTTTTGAGAATGGCCTGATTGAAGGAAAATAAATTTTATGAGGTGTCAAAATTCCCCCCATAATTAGAAAACACATCCTAATTAATTGGTTTAATTTCACATTGTGTATCTGTAACTGAAGAGTTAGTTTCAAATTATAAAATAACCATCATAATGGAATGGTGGTTCCTACCTTGAAATGTGGGCCTCAATCACAAAATGTGCATAATTCTGAACATTATTACCCTAGATTACTTGTGGAAAACCCATTGTTGATTTGGTACCACAATACCCACCAATATAAAAATCTAGTATCCATTATAGTTTTGTTCAATAAGGAGAACCGTCATCCCACACCTAAGGCCATGCCCCACCAAGGTCATATTCCCCTACCCATTTCACATAGGCATTTTCTGGCAATAAAATGACTTGCACCATGACATGTAAATGCTTTTGGTGTACCTAAAAATTAAAAATAACCTATTTAATACCCCATCCAAATCATATATATCATGAAACAAAATTCATCTTCTCATGGATCAATGTATAAAATTCATGTCACTCATTGGTTATTATAATTCTCTACACCATGACAATTTATATCAATAGAATGTCTTCAATATTCTAGATTTGTAATGTGATGAGGACACTAAGATATTATGAGTGCTTCAAGATCCCATGTTTCATGGATATTCTACCCACACTTCCATAGTAAAATATCCAAGGTACTAATTTAACCATAAATCACCTTATATTGATGATATACAATTTAAACATGTTTTTCAACTACTTTTGAATCTAACTATAGATGAACATATTTCCATAAAATTTAATTGGGTAAATTTATAAGATAAATCTTCATTGGGAGATAAGGAAAATACCATGTATCAACATATAGTGAGATGGTTTGTCTAATAGGTACAACACCATCATATTTCATTCAACAATAAGGAATGGAATGACATTCCCCAATGATAGAATACCTTGAATTCACAAATCATAACGTTATAGATATAAAAAACTATGATAAACAACCCAAGAAACAACAGAAAAACATAACGGGAGACCTCAATCGGACACATAAGACATATGGAATCCCATAGAATTATTTTACTAATTTTAGATCAAATGAATCTTTTTTTCACTCTTAATCAAGACACCATTCATCCAATAACAACTCTTTAAATAATTCCCTACATAAGGGATATTTATATGGATTCCCATAAAATGATTCAAAATGAACCAATTTAAACTATGCCTGAAAACTAATATTAATTATGAATTCATTAATATAAAAATAGAATACATATGATCTACTGATATCAAGAATATATACAAACAAAATATCATTAATGATTTTAAAATCCCACTCCAAATAACTATCATATTCCGTGTGATACCTCTTGATTAAATTCAATGGGGTTCTCATTACCACTTGTAAACCATTACAAAACTAGGAAATTATATGTATACATTTGTTAGAAAAAATAGATTAAGGAAATTTATAGATTATCAAGATTTCATTGAATTACATGTTCCTAGACCCTTCCCCATTAATCATCTCTTTAATTTAAAAGAAATTTTTTTCCAAGAGTCATTCATTGACCTTTCAATATTAATTCTTCACAAAATTAATATGTGGTTAACTAATAATGAATTATTTGGATATCTCATCTGAAATCCACACTAGAGTTGCTAAAGGGGAATAAACCTACAAGTATCTAGTGTACCTATTTAATATTCCAGTAGGCATGGAATCATGATATGAAGTCCCAAAAAGACTACCTCATACTTTACCGAGAATACCAATATCTTAATTTATGATACATATCTGTTGTGCCATGGTGTACATACCAAATATACTCATGTTCACTATCAATAAAATCCATCCTATGAGTTATCAAAATTGAAAATAATCATCAAAAACATTAGATGGGATATGTTTTTTAAGGTCTTCCACACAAGGTATACCCACCAGAAATGATTTCATTAAATATTTTACAATTAATATTACATGGATTCAGAAGAGAACTATTCTCATAAAAATTCATATTCTACACAATTTAATTATGCAAAATCATGATCTTCTTCCTTTTCCAACTGAATTTTAGTGGAAGACTCAACAGAGTTAATTATTCCACTAATTACTTCAATGATAGAGTTAGTGACATCCTACTTAGATCATCATCTACCACATTTCCTTTTCCACTTATGTATAAAATAGAAATAAATGGTATCAATATTCTCAATCTAGCATCATAATAATATGTTCAAATTCCTATATATTGAAATATACATTGAGCACTTATGATCTAAATAAATAAAAAATCATTAATCAATGATATAATTTCCCAATATCTTTATATCATGATTCAGAACAACTAAATGAAGATCATTGGTAGGGTAATTCATCATTTGATGGAATGGTTAGAAATTAGAATTTGCAACCATCTGTATCCATTTGAAGAAAAAAAATTCCATTCCAATACTTGATACATCACAAGATATTTCATATCCCAAACCTAAACTCCAATAGATAAGACCTAGAGCAAAGTCAAGCTCAACATCAATTAATATTTTTTTTAAATGTATTATTCCATTTTAAATTTCTTCCCTAATGCGTCATGTAATTTTCTTCCCCTCACAATTGGCTAGGGATGAGGCAATGACATTACATTTTATTTGGTGACATACCCATGAAACCAAAGGATGGAAATAAATTCCAACAAATTCATAAAATTTTGGGGTCATTTTATGTTTATAACCCAAACAACCAAATAATGTATACAAAAAAAATATCCACTAAATGTGTCCTGAGAAAAATTTTACAACATAAATGTAAAAAAACTAACAACATAAAATACCTTAGTATAATGTGGAATCCAATACCAATATTTTTGAAAAATTTGGAAGAAAAAAATAAAAAATCTCCATGACCCCAATGAATCCATATGAAAAACTTCCAGTAATCTCTATACTCCAACCCCATGATCCATATCGAATAATCAATATGTATCAGTAAATAAATGGGATTCCTTGCCTTTATCTATCTATTAATAAACAATATCATCAAATACAACAATATTTTAATATAGTGGGTATGAAATGAAACATTGTAGGTTTTACATAATGTTTTTACCTACTCACAGAACTAGGATAGAACATATTAGTATATATTTAAAAAATAATGTGTAATAAATGAAAATAATTTCAATAATTTACATAAAATAAAAATAAATTACAAGTCAAAATAGTATCAAATGAAAGAAAACAGACAATGTTTCAAACCATTTCACATTCTTTTTTGACATAACCATTCTATGATTCACCCACACACAAATTAAGGCATGATTCAGTAAAGGATTCACACTCGTATGATTTTCCTGATCCATCCACCAAGTCATCCCTATGTGGTTAATCTCTTTGTGCCCCAATCCCACATACCCGTTATCCAAGGTAAAATCCCTTGTATCCCAATGGTATATGCCCCTTATTTAGGGTCACATATAAAGCATGAACTATATAACAACACATAAATTACATATATTTATATTACATAAAAATTTATATATATTAATTAAAATATCTAATAAATCCATGATAGTACTTTAAAGGTATATTTTCTTTAGAAACACGGAAACAAAAACTATTCGTTCATAAAACATCGACATTGTCTCTTGCTTATTCCATCATTACAGGACTCCTTTTTTATATATAATATTCAATACACATCATCCTAACGTGGGGATAAGAAACCTATGAAAGGGTGAGATATAATGCTCAGCATGGGTAAAAAAGGTAAATATCAATCATATCCTAATCACAAGACATAACAACCAAACATTGAGAAGTCTTACCCTACATATGAAAGATTGTGATATCATGTTATTGCATAAAAGTTCATAAGAATTAATGGACATAATCCCAAAAGTCAAATTATATGAAATGAATTTTTATAGAATTCGCATAATCATATAAAATCATTTCATACTAGTCATGGATCATTTCTGAGACCATTTTTTCGGACAAAGTCCATTACTCAACAAGGTTTACTTATCATTCTATACCTATTTTATTGGTCTATATTTACTTAAAATTCCATTTCTATCGATATCATGAGATAAAAATATGTACTCGTTGCATTGGAAGGATATATATTTCTCATACATCTCATAATGAAGTCATTCTTACATGTTTCATAAAAACATAAACCATTAATCATAGCATACCCCCTGGAACAAAAAATGTGGTTCCTAAATATCATTTCATGATAATCCATATAAAATAAATTTATTTTATTATAATAAATCAATAATAAACAAAATAAAATCAAAATATTAATATTAATATATATATATATATATAACCCTATGTCATATTATATGGGAACTAATTTTGATAAAACACTTGAAATTAATTTATGAGCAAAATATCCTTTCTTATTCAAAAACATTTTCCTTTCTCAAAATATCACTCATTTTTAAATGAAAATAATATCAATAAAAATCTAAATGAAATCTTGTAAATTAAAATTCATGAAAATAATTCTTTTTAATGAATAATAATCCATTCGAGCTGCATATGTTAAATAAACATTATCCTCGTACTTTTTCCAGAAAAGTCAAAAAATTACCTTGTATTGTATAATGAAAAAATATTAATTTAATAATGCATAGTAATAATTTAAAATTGATAAAAAATAATGTAAAATATTATAGAATAATTGAAATAGTATTATATATTTAGGAAACATGGATGTTTATGATAAATATACCCCATTAAATAATTACATTCAAACAATCTCAGATAATAATGTGATTTCAAAATTATCCCTTACCTTAGGTTTGATAACCTTAATAATGTATCTTAACCTCATTTATAATGATTCAAATAATGTTATTAACAAATTACAGAATCATAATTATTTTTTGGATATCAAATATGATTATATTATCTTTCATTTGTTAGTAACATTTCATTGTTACTCATTATTCTGATATTAACTGCTTTATGTTCCTATGGAAGTTTTGTCAAATAAGATCATGTTACAATTATTAGGTTATACTCATATTATTTAAATAATAATAGTAATATAATATATATCACATTTATTCATTTTATTAATGTATATATTCATTTTTTATGAAATATAATGTAGATTGAATTCAATCGCAACGTGGAAATGGTTGGTCATACATACACAAGAACGATGATATCATTAGATTAAGGGTTAAATGGTAAGGTATTGGATTCTATATTAATTATGAATAATAATAGACATGTTATATTTATTATTTAGATCCATTAGACCGATCATTATTCCCATCCAAATAAAGTACTATTGAATAAAAAATTACACCATGAAGTGGATACTGTAAGTTGTATGTACGCACACATAGTGATATCGTTATTCGTCGGATGCGTAAAAGGAGGTATATGATTGTCCAATAATTATAATAAAATTTAATCATGTAGAAGATATTGGGTTTATTAATTTCTTTTTATATCAATATACTAAGAATAATTAGAAGAAGAATATAATTTTTAATGTGGTGATAAAACAATTATCTTCATTTCGACTATCTCTTGCTGGTTTTTTAGAAAGGTCTCCTTAGGATGGATCTATACACATCTTTTGGAATAATGGATTATGTGAGGGAATTTGGGAGAGGAAATGGGTAGAAGTTGGCCATGATAAAGGTAATTATAGGTTTTATTAATATAGAAGCCGAGGTGCCAATGTATATGTGAGGGGAGTGAACCTTTGGAAATATCGAAACAATTAAATTAATATAAAATAATTTTTCATTTAATATGGATCCATAGTGGATTTTTTGGAACTAAATATGATTTTGGGTCTAAATAATCTCATCCAATATAAGTTATTCATGCTTCTATTTTATTTTAAACATTAAAATTTTGACTCATACTTATTTAATCTATTTAATTTTAACCTTTTACCTAATTAATGGTTTTAAATGTTTACTTATATGGTGAAAATTGACTATAAATAAATATTTCAGGATATTTATTCCTTATAATTATCACTTTTTAATATTTATATTTTCAGTAGTTTAAATAGTTTAATAAAATGATATTTTTATAAAATATCAGGAGCGTCAATTTTGACAATATTCATTTCTTTGATTTTTAATAAAATCCACACATTATATAACATCAAAAAAAATCATTGAATATATTAAAAAATTTTATAATCACCTATATAATTCTAGGAGATCCTTAATTAATTAAAATTATATTTCTTTAAAAAATTTTGATATATATTTATTGGATATTTCTATTAATAAAATAATTTCTAAGTCACTATTCTGTCCTCATTAAAGATATTTATTTAATTTCTAAAAATTATTTATGAATTTATTTTATATAGATAATTATTTAATATTTAAAAATACTACCTATAATAAATGTTATTTCCTGCTTATCCATATCTTAGACATAATATAATTATATAAAAAGTGAATGTGACATTTTATCAAATTCATTGATTTGAATAAAATTAGTTTAATATTCATGGGAGAGTGGAAGTTTAGTGATTATTTTTCCAGACATGGATAATAATGGTTGAATGTAATTATCAATTATGATTTTTAGATATGTAAAATAATTTTATTATATTATTTTTACCTTTAATTACTCGATTTACCCTAAACCGCAGTAATAAAAAATTGCTAAAGTTACTATTTATAATGTCTAAAAAAGTAACCTATTAACATAATATGGACCCACTGATTTAAATTATGGAATACATTTTTTATATTTTTAAACAAATAGTTTCCATTAATTAATTTTAAATTAATTTCATTGTCAGAATGATAGAACATGTTTTAATAGTTAAAACATTCACTAAAGAATGAAATATTTTTTCATTTTGATTTAATTTAGAATTAGTTATAATGACATAAATTATATTTAGTGATAAAAAAATATTAGAATTAATATTAAAAAACTCAATTATATAATTCAACCATATAAATTATTTCCTGAAAAAAAAAATTCACATAGAATTTACAGTATTTTTACTATTCATCCTAACATTAATGTTTTAATAAAAATCAGAAATCCATCCAAAGTAATATTTTTAACATGATTAAAAATTACAGGTTTATATTTTCATATGAAAATTATTAATGTGTCACAATATTAATTTAAAATGGGTTCTCCATTTCAAGACTTAAATTTACACTTTTAAAGAAATATAGGTTTTTATACATCAAATAGGGTTTATGCATAACCTATGAATAAAATATCCATTGGATGAATATAAAAAATATTTTACTATGTAGGAAACATATATATATATAATTAATTTAATTAAAAATATTAATTCTCTAAAAAATTCAAATATCTAAATGATTTATTTTTTTCATAAATAATTGATAGCTAATGAATTCACAATGCATTTTCAAAATTTAGTAATATTTATTACTTATAACCTAAAGGAAAGGATATAACGTTAATTTTATACTAATGGAATCTCAGGGTTCATTTAAAATTCTAATTTTTTTTCAATCAAATGTACTGGAGAATTAAAATAATTTAAAGAAAATATTTTAGAAAAACATCTTGGTGTTACAAACTCGCACTAACAATTGTATGCCAAAACCATGTCAACGAAAACATTTAAATTAATTTCAAATAATTATAATTTCTACTAAAGAAATTTAAATCATTACCTTTCCATGAATCAAAAATAGGAAATATTTTACAACATTATTTTAAAATCATGAAACAATACACATTTCAAAACAAAAAATTTCTAAAAATCCAAAATCCATGAGTAAATAGGGTTTCTACCTTGATTTTCACATCAATTTCACAATAAATTTTAATAAATTCAAAAAATCAGAAACTAATCATTAATTTTATAAGAGGAGGAGTACATAGTGAATCCAGCTACCTCAATATCATTGTTGAAAATAATGAACATAAACAATTATTCAACTAAACCAGCTTGAGACACAAAAAGTGCACCTTAGATCTTATTCCCAAACCTCAACACAACTATATATCATCATGTGTTGAATATCCAAACACAGATATATTCTCAACATATTTTATTTGTCATTATTATATTGGAAAGAAGAATAATTCTTGAAAATAAAAGGAAAAATGGAGACTTTCTAAGGTATTTGAGCTTCAACACACCACGATCATACAATATATCCCTCTCAAATCAATGGGAGTGTTTTCTACAACCTTTTTATGATATTATATATATTTAGGGTCTCATTATATTAAATTTGTTACATTATAGAAAAAAACAAATTCAGATCCATAATTCTCAAATATAAATTTTAGATATGCACTGTTAGGGAGAATTGTTAGGAAAATAGTGCACTAACCATGAACATGCCAATTTCTCAAGAAGCACCTCACATATTTGGATATTATAGATTGAGAAAACATTCACCAACCATTCCATTTCCATATGTCCCCATTTTTTTATTTTCTAAGTGGTTGATGTACAGTTTGTCCAAAATGTGCACATATCGGTATGCCTATATAGAGACAAGTGCTTCACTTTGCACGATTTTATATTTGAGTTAAATTGTTTCTACTAATTATTCAAAAACTATAAACCACTAAAAAAAATTCCAAAAGTCCCCCAAAATCTCCCATGAATCTTATAATCACATTACATTAATAAAATACATATGTAAAATAAATATAATTGAATATATGGATTATATACCCACCACTATTACCCATTATGTCCTTATAATGTAGGAAACCAACATTGGACTGAAAGTGTTTTGGACATTGCACCACCATTTATTATTTACATTGTGATATTTATTGTTGAATCATACAATGTTGCCAAACAAATTGGACTAGAACAATGCTTTTCTGTGAATGAAATTATCTTGAATATACCAAATCTATACAATTATTTTTACTAAATATGAAACCAACTGTTGGTCATTGAGATCCCATCGAATCACATGGTATGGATCAGGCTGGTGCATCTCTAACTAAGATACATGAAACACATTCTGCTCAAAACTGAACCATAGTGGAAAATCAAGTTGCTTCTCCACCTCACCTACCTATTCATGAATCTTAAAAGTGGATATGTATATTGGATATAACATTACATGATTTCCAAAATTATGATTCCCAATCCTTTTTTAGATTATCAAGAACACATTATCACTCACCTTGAATGGAAACAGTCGCTAATGATGATCCAAATAATATTTCTGGCGACTGTATGTACTCTACATTCTCTTCTTAACCCACTAAATTATCTATGTTGTCTCTCCGACAAGGCATCATCCCACTAGTTAATTATAACCTATTTCTACCAATAAATGTGGAGAAATATATTTTTACCATTAAAATGATTAAAAATGAGCATATATGCCATGGCCTGATGCCTATTTTTATAAGAGTACTACACTAATGGTATTTTCTCCTCTAATGACCCACCAAATTCCATTACGAATGCCTGCAACATTCTTTCAATAGATTTTATCAACCATACAGATTTCCCATCTGTTCGAGGATGCTATGTCAAACTCATAGTCTGTAGAGTTCAATGGGATTTTTGAATATTTCCCGAAATGAAACATAAAACATGGGTCCCTATTTGTTAATATTGAAATGGGTACCCCATTCTTCTTTAACACTTCACAGATATATATAATTTTTTGAAAATTTCATTACTGAATGAAATTATCAAATAGGGATAATATGGTCCAACATTGTGAGTTGATCTATTATCACCTATATGGAATCATGTTTCCAAATTAACAATGGGAGACCCTTCACAAATTCTATAGATATCGATTCCCATTTCCATACATGAATGAGTGAAGACTGCAAGATAACTACTATCTTCAGAAGCTCCAATATAACCTAATGAAATGTGAGGTCAATGAACAAAAACATATACTCATTTAAATTAATTCCAATACACAATAAAATATACATTAAATTCCATATAAATATTCACTATTCTAGGATGAACTACCCAAATAAAATGTGGGTACTCATGAAGAAGTATCTCTTGAGAAGGAAAAGGTACAACTATATAATATGAAAACCAAAAAACTAAACTCTCATCCATATGAAATACTTAAGAAGTATCCCAACAATAATGTTTTGACCTCAGCACAACACAATTAAATTTTTATCTATGGACCTTTTGAACAGTTTTATCCAAAATTTCTAAAATAGTAATTTGAAAGAAAAAATGAAATATTACCTTGATCATCTTAATCCATGTACATTTTAGATATCACCAACATCAATTTCCACTGATCTAAAGCCTCTATTTCCCATTGGGAAGATAATTTTCTACTTAATTCTTTTTCCAGTGACTTTCTATTACTCATTTTATACATTAATTAAATGAAAATCTTGTTGAGATACTCTATCAATCACCTTTTTCTTAGATACAAATCCCTTTGTGAAATAATATGTTTCAACCTCTTATGATCCATAATCCCTGTAAATTTAGCATCAACATGGTAATGATTACTTGTTATCCCAGAATAGACTATGATATATAACACTAAGTCATGTGATGGTTTGTTATTCTCATGATATTTTAAATTTCATTGTCAATAAGAAACAACATGATATTACAACATGAGAATGCATACCTCCCTTGATCCAAGTGCATCACAATAAACCACATACCATTGACTTAATTCAATCAAAATAATGATTGCTTCCAATATAATGTGAAAATTATGCAAATAAAAAGTCTTCTATAATTCCTTATTCCAGTAGAATGTAAAATTTTCCTTTTCAATGATTTCTTTGGTGAATCTATTCGGGAAAATTTATAAATAATGTGTTTATCATTACAAGATATAATATATAAAATATAATTCTTAAATATATTTTTGGTGGTTTCTGAGAGATAACAGCTTAAATCATTTTCTAATTTTTAGAAACATCGATTTCATAGATAAATTGGACTAGGAAAAGTGCTTCTTCTTTCAAAAAATTTATCATTAATAATTTCACATAAAGAATATGATATCTCAATATTCCCCACTCAGACTCTAAGTGTTTCTCATGTTCATTCCTTATCCTTTAAAATACCAATATTTAACCCATAAAAACACTAAAAATGAAACCACATTTATTTGAAATATCTTATTTATATATTCCATAAATACCAAGGGTGAGTTCTTAATGCCAAATGGAATATTCAAAACTCGTAATGGAAAAATATTGTTTTGAAATCTATTTTTGGAATATCCACATCGTGAACATGGATTTGTTGATATCATGAATGCATGATTTTTTTGATAACCTCATGGATACCCTCAATTGATCAAATTGATCGTAAATGGATGGAAGTGCATATCGATTCTTTATCATAACATGGTTATACTTATGATAGTCCCCACAAAATAAAATAGTTCCGTATACCTTTTTCATAAACAAGACCAGTGTTTCATAAAGATACTTGCTCAGTCGAATAAACCCTTTGAATTATAGATATTCCATTTTCAAATTAAATTCATTGATGTCTATCTGTTCCATCAAATCAGACATAAGGGAAATATGACTGGTCATAAAAAATATATCAGTTGTAAACTCCACATCCCTTATGGGTGGAAACACTAAGATATTCTTTGGAAAATATTTTGAAACCGATCAAGAACAAATGGAGAAATTAAATCATAAACCTCCTCAACTAATTCCAAAGAAAAAACTTATATATGATAATAGATAGTTCTAATAGGTATATACATCAATCCTTCTACACCATCCTTTAATTTTTTTTCACCTATAAAGAGATTCTATATGCCATTATTAGAGTTAAAACTGACCCATTTTCTATAATTGTTGATTTTACCTCTAAACATTATCAACCAATCAATAACCAATATTATACTATAGACTTTTATATAAGGAATAAACAAATCCCAGCTCAAAAAATCACCATCAAACATGATTTACATATACATCCATGACATTCTATTTGACCAAGAAGAGTTTTATTTTAAAAAACATAATGAATCAACTCAACAAAAAAACCAATAATATCAACAAAATGAGAATAAAAAATAAATAAAAATGAATCAACACTGTCACCACCGATGGTCTAGAATTATAATCCACAATTACTTTCTCAACTCTTTATAACTGAATAAAAATCAAAATTTGTTATTTATTTTTCCAATTGATATTACACTTCCTAGGGAGTCATGGTAATCCTTGAATAACCATGGACATCTCAGTTTTGCTGATGATTGCGATTTTTATGACCTCTTTCCATCAAATCATACATCTTCTTCAAAACATGATATATGTCTAGAACACTTGACCTTAGTGAACTATATGAATATATATGAATATGAATCATCTAGTTTTAATTGTATAATTCTATAGGTTGTTCTATATAATCCTACATCATGTGATTAAATGAACCAAACTTACCACAACTTGGTTTTACATTTGGTTTTGGAGGAAGATTCACAAATCAAACTATCTAGTTTTGAGTCATCAAATAGCCTTTAAAATAGGATTCCCTCGACCTATTATTCCAATTATTAGATTTCCCACAATTTCCCATAGGTATAAACACTATTCTTCATCAGTAGCTCATGAGATGTATGTTTTTTCCACCATCACTCTATTTAACATCTCTATGTAATCCATTATACAAAGAATTGAAATATTTTTATGAATCAGTAACCTAAAACCCCACGAAAAAAAGATTTTTTATTCAAGGATGATGTAGCTTAAAAATCATGTGAAAATTTGGAAACATTCATAAATTTGTAGGTGTAATCTCTCACTAAAATATCTCTTACTTCATGTTTTAAATTTTTATTATTCCTACAATTATGAATGTACGAGGATATAATTTTTTTTTATAATTCCTCATGATCCTCACATGAAATTCTATAGTCTAATTTTTCCTGAACTACTAGATCGAAATGGAAGCATGCACGATTATCCATCATATATGTTACGAACATAATTTTTAGTTCTATTAGGGTTCCAACTAAATTAAATATTTGTTTCATTATATTCAATCACACCTCTTCCTTCTCTGGTTTTGAATCACCCCAAAATAATGGTGGATTCTACTTTTACAAATAAATGGTATGACCAAACTTTGTTGGTTTATCCCTTCATTTCCATTAATCCATTGATTTAAATATTTTGAAAATGGTTTTAACTTCTTTTTGGTTCACTAGTGACTAAGGGGAAACAAAAAATTTAGCATCCTCTTCTGGTTATTTTATTCTACTCCAACTGGTATAAATTTTCTGTTACCAAAAAATCCATAAATCTCAATATCTTGAAATTGAAGGCTTAAAAATTTTAAAATAACTATAATGAAACTATCAAAATAGGGGTATTAAAAAATTCCACCCTTTTCCATTTTCAAATAATATTTTTAATTTCCACCATGATTTTTTAAAATAGATACATTATAAAAATATCACTACCATGCCTTTTAAAAAAATCACATTTGAAAATAGGGTCAAATAATATTAAAATTAAACATATTTTTAAAAAATCATAAATCATTACTTAAACTAAAATATGAATTCATAGTGGAAAGTAATTTCTATCAACACATGTCATGATATTCTAATAGGTAAACCCATGAAAATGAGATTACAACTCCTATATGTTTCTCCAAGAAAATTATGTTTTAAACTGCCTAGAAACAAGAGGATCATCATAAATAAGTTAGTTATTACTTCTTATTCTATTCATTCATGTTCAGATGATCCTACTTCCCTATTTCAAAACCATGTCAATGACTACACTAGAATGTATTTTTCCACTTGATAATAGACAATACAATACTAGTTTTCTCAAAAAAATGATGGAATGGGTAAGACTGATACTATTTGTAATATCTCACCCCTCCCCATTTTCTCGGGACGAGGAAACTAAATTACAAGGATATAGGATACAACCTAAAGATTATAAAGATGCAACTAAATAATAAATGATTCATAAATAGATAGGGGATGATATTCCCATTATATCTCAAACAACCAAACTATATATTCAAAAACTAATCATCTCTATTTTATGTAAGGAAAAACATATACTAAAAAATATCCAAACCATCAATAAAGACTAACATAGTAAAAAAGTGGAAACCAAAACCAATTTCATAGTATAAATATGAAATTAAAACCATCAAATTTAAAAGTCTCCAGAGACACCAACATAGTAACTCCCAATAAGCTGCTTACTCCAACTCCAAATACATGCCCAATGAATAAAATGTCACTAAAAATTGATAGACCTTTTTTTACCTAAGTATCAAAAAAAATTCATACAAATGAACAAATTGACCAAGAAAGGAATGAGTAATTAAACTAAGTAGGTATTCCAAAAATAAATTCGCTACTCATGCCACAATGATAGAACATGATATCACATTCATATTTAAAACATACATAAAAAAATTTATAATCAATTTACGGTTTATATTAGATCCAATGAAATTAAAACACAAAATATATTTCTCACAAATAAATATTCTAAGGAATGAAAACAAAAAATAATTTAAACCATTCTATATTCTTTTTTCGTATACCCATTCTTTGATTTACCCACACACCCATACACGAATGATTTAGTGAGAATAAAATATGAATGAGTAGTTTCTTATCAATCCACAATGCCATCACCAAGTGGAAAATCTCTTTGTACTACAATAGTTAATTCCCCTTATTTAGGGACATGTACTTGAACCCCAATGGTACATTCCAATTATTCTAGATTATGTTGAATTAATGAACTAACACCAACCCATGTATGTCAAAACCATGTCAAACCAACAATTTCAGTATATTTCAATAATACATCCCATCCATTGAAAAAACATCAATCAAAAACAATTTATGATTCATAACCAATACCTATTTTAAATTATCATTTTAAATGCATAAAACTCATCCCTCTATACAACACCCAATTTCCTCAAATCCCCAAACCATCATTAATTAGGGTTTTTACCCTTATTTTCTAAAATATGTAACAATAAATTTCATGAAATTACAAAAAATGTGAAACATATAATTCATGTCATAATAATATGAGTCAATAGTGAAGCCACATAACTTAGAGACTTTGGAAAAAATGAATAACAATATATCTTATTCTACAAAACTAGGTCGAAAATGTAAAAATCCCATGGTAGATATTATTCCTGGTCATTTCCACAGACATATTTCATCATGGTTTGAATCTAAAAACATAGATCCGTCTCCAAAATAATGGATCTATAATTACAATTGAGGGAAGAAGGATAATTTTTTGAAAAATAAAAAAAATAGAGTCATACCACAAAATACAGAATTCAAGGAAGCTAAATTTTATAATGGATCACTCCCAAATTAATGGGAATGGTCTCCACAACAAAAGAGACGGAATCATGATTGTGAATCATTAGAGGAGAAATGAACATTTATGAGAAATAATGAGTTAGATCCATTTTTTTGAATCAAATATTTAGTTGATCATTGTTAGGGAGCACTATTACCAAATCAATGTGCTCGTAGTGAACATGTCATTGTCATATGAAGATCCTATCTTGGTTGGATCATAAGATTACACAACCCATTTTCTATATGTTCCAAATCCTTCCATCACCATCACCATGATTTCTCTTGGGATTCCACATGGTTTTTCCAAAACATGAACCTAATGACATGCCTACCCAAAGCCCACTACACCACATTATATGATTTTCTATTGGAGTTTCACATTTTCTATGAAATTTTGTCAAACCATGTTACTCAAAAAAATCCCCAGAAATATTTTATAAGTCCCATGAACACACCCAAACATCACCAAAACAATTTAAAAACATAAATTCCCTATATAAAGGGTTGCTTACTTGAAATGGAGTGTTTTATATGTAAACTCTATCATTAGAGATGTATTATTGGAGAAACATTTAACAAAACACATATAATAACCATCCATAACAAACAATATCATAATAAAAAAATTATTGTATAATATAGGAACAACATCACCTAAATATTAATATGATCTAATATTATTACATTTATATATAACATATTCTATAAAGGTCACATAATAGATCTAAATAATCATTTATAATTATATTAATAAACATGACATTTTTTCATTGTTGTGAAAAAAAACTCTTGATGATACTGGTGTTCTGTTTTGATTTGGAATACACCCAATATCATTCATAAAACAACCATAAATATTTCCAAGAACTGATGAAATATATGTTTAATCAAATACATAAATATCTTATATGCATTTGTAAGACATAATGGCATAAAAAATGCTTATAATGTCTATACATACTAATGAATGCTTTATCTGAAATATCCCCATCTCAGGCTCATATATAATGGATTCATGATCTAATAAAAATCAAGGAAAACCATCAGAATACCTAATCTAATCAAATAGATTATCAATCTAAGGAAAATTATACATTTTCATTTTTCACATGATTAATATTTCATTAATAAAAAATCAAGATCTTTTATTGGCCCACATTTTGAAGAGAATTGATAAGGCACAAGGTGACATGCTTGGATGAATACATATCTTATCACAAAGATCCTAATTTGTTTTACTTTATTTACCTAAAAATGTGGGTTCTATATGATGATATTTCAATCAGATGTGATTCATCACTATGAGAAATAAAATCGTAAACTTGGATTACTTCGGTGGTTGTAACTTATAAAATTAAATACTAAATAGCATGGGGTACTCATTCAGTATAGAAGGAAGAAAACATAAAAAATTTATAATGAAATAAAAAAACATCCCCAAAAAAAGAATTCATATGCTATTAAACATAAGAAAAAATTTCCCTACTCTTCCAGATCTAGGATCCCACTCACCGTAAAATCTATGAGTAACCCCAATTAAAAAGTGAAACTGAACTCGAAAATGAAAAGAAAAATCCTAGTGTTCACAAATTTCCTTCAAATTTTTTTAAAAACATGGTTTAATATATATTGATCATGAATCAGTAAATCCTTAACAACATCATAGATAGTAATAAAAACCCATATTTTCATACATTTAAAACATGGAGCATTCAATTATCCCAAGGGAGTGGAAATATTTATCTTCAATGTCAATACATAATAGAATAATTCCAAAACATATATCAAAATATTAAAAATAAAATATTTTTGTTGTATGAGAATCAAAATAATATAGGACCATTTACGATGACATATATATTATAATTTGAATTTTAGCTCATTGAAGTATGATTAATCGAGTTCATAATATACTGTATAAATATATATGGCATTTCCCCTCCCTGTTCCTTATGCACTACATGAGTATACATATTTTCATGAAAATGAGATCCAATAACCTTTTATATATTTTACTAAAATGGGGAGAGTCTTTTAGTGGTGGATATAACATTAGATACAAGAGATACTTTTCCATATATAACATAAATATTTTCTTCCCTCTGATTAATAAATATCCTTCATGGATTGTGAGCTAGAGATAAACCATCCCACAGTTACCACACCACTTCCTATGATAATATCCCCTATCTACGAACCACCCATAGAAATGATGACTGACTTTGATACCATTTTTAATGAGTCATCCTATTTTAACCCGACACATAACAAAATTTGGCTCTCTACAAGGCCCAATGTGTGTTTCTGATCACCGTGTGTTAGAAAATATCAATTGGGAATCAAGACACAAAACATTGAAAATAGTTTCACCCAGAAATAATTATTTAACAAATTAAATGTAAAAAAGATAATATAAATATTGAAAGTGAATTTCATAATAATAATTACATAACCACGATTCATAAAAGAACAATCTATAATACTAAACCCCAAAATTTCATATAACAAAAACAAACTCTCCATGTTATCTCAATTACATAGAAACCCAAACCACTGTGAGGTAAATATAAAATAATGGTGATATGAGGTAACATAACACCCATCCCATTACATGTTCCATATAAAACTAAATCTATATATTCCCAAAGTATTATAACGTTTTTGAGTAAATCATCCAATAGATAAAACCATAAATATATATAACTCCTATCACCATAAAATTTTTTCTTATAGATTTAAAAAAATATAAGTTTCATAAAATTGTCTCATTTTTTAATTTAAAAAAAATTAGTTTTCTTTAATAGTTGGAATATAAAAAACACCATGAATAAGAATAATATTTATGGAAGAAAAATATAATAGAATGATCAAAACTTTTTATTCAAAATTACTAGGCAATAATATGAGAATTGATGCATGAAAAGACATTATGATGAATAAAAATGAGAATATATTTGATATATGCTAAATGAATACATAACTAGGACATTCAAGGAAAATTTTATAGGAATAAATGTGTTTCCTTTGATTCCATATCCTTCCTTTGTATATCACCATCACATCCATAACCACTTATAGTTCCTCACTCCCAGTATCTTATTTATGTAAATTACCAAACATTTAGGAAGTTCCCATGTGAAATATTTAAATAAAATATTCTTGTAATGATTATTAGAATTTAATAAAACATTCCATAAAAAATAACTACTTCTTTCAGGACTGAAAATCCTTGTTATAGTCAAAACAATCATTGGAGAATTCCATAAACTACATGAAGTGCATAAATAAATTTGTATATAAGATCATATTTAATTCATTTTATATTCCCTAAAATGTTAATTTATACAAAATTTACCTCATATATATCAAATACATATTTATCAATAACCAAAAATGTAAAGTAGAGGAAAAATATGGTATTCCATGAGAAAGAAGCATTTTATAGAGACACCTACATTGCCAAAGGAGAAAAAATATTTTCCTTTTTAAAAATAAAAAAGACATTAAGAGGATGATATATAAATATTAATATATAAGTAATAATAATAATTTGGATTGTAAATATTAGTACCCCCTATGCATCTTCTTTATGAAGAACATACTCTATGAACCCTTTATGGAATCAGTTAGATTCGAAACCTAGTAAGGGGAGGACAGAGAATAAAATAATTGTGGTGAAATTGAGCTTGAGATGCATCAACATCCACATTAATGATCACAAAAATATTCATTAATCAGTTTATTTTTACCTATAAGTTAGTATTGTGATATTATAAAAGAATATTATGTTCAATTTCTTACATGTCAAAATACACCAAGCTAAAATGAACTCCAAAATATCATTATTTTAAAATGTCCATGAATAATTAGATATTAAATTTATAATTTTTGATAGGATTAACTCTATTATTAAATAAATATAAAACCTATATTTTATATATATATTTATTTATTCTTAGGAAACAAATAATTAATTTTTATTTTATTCTATAAATAATTGTTTTCCATAAAAATAAAATGTATTCCTTTATCTGAGAAAATAATAATAATTAATTATTACACATTATAAAAATTTATTTGAAAATGTATACTCTTTTTTACTCATAGTCTAAAATTTTTCATAGGGTAATTTTTGAGAATTTTCTAAAACGGTTGATTTTTGGGTTAAAATTTGAAAATAATGTTGTTATAAAAATACCACAATTCTTATAAAATATTTATTATTTAATCATGTGTTAATAATAATTTTACCATATAAAATATGAAAATGGATTTATGGGATAAAATAATACATAATTTTTAACATTGAGGAACACAATCTTATTTTTGAGCACTAGGATTTAATCATAAAAAATTTTATGAGTTACCAGCATAATGTATTTATAATTTATTTTAATCAAATTGTTGAATTGGTTATAGTAAAATGGATTCCATATTAGGAATAATTTATTGCAAATAATTTTAATTATAATTTTAATTATTAGGAATAAAAATTTCAATGTGGTGAAAAACGATTTACGATAATATATGAATAATAATGTACCAAGTTAATGATATAACATAAAATCCGAATATTTAAAATAAATAGTACATTAAATAGGTGGTTGATGTGTTTTTTAACATTAACTAGCCTTTAAATACATAATTATCAACCAAATTTATCATAATTAGTTCCACACTATTGTGTTGGATTTAAATATAATATATAAATTCTTTAATCACTTAAATGAACCCACCCACATGTATAAATACCAATCCAAAACACCCAATTTCTCTTCACAGTCCTTTATGACGTTAAACTCTCAATCAAAAACATTAATCCCCACTACCCACACTTACATGTACTTTTATTCTCCCCAAATAACAATTCCAATTTCATTATGGGTTCCATAATGGAGGTGATATTCTAGAGGTAAATTAATAAAACGACATCACTTAACTTATTTTATTATCCTAATTTCTACTATATTACTTCAACTATTATAGAAAAATAAAACCACTATCATATAGATACCTGAATTTAATATTTATAAATGAATATATTATTTCCAAAAAAAATGATTGTCCTATCTAATTCAATGAAATGAAACCATTGTCCAAATTACAGTGATTAACTGTCCCACTGAATAATGGTTTTGTTTGTATTATATAAAAAACATCATGAATGGTAAGAAAAATAATATTTTAGATACATTAGATTTTAATAGTTATATCTTAACATATTTCATGTCATGGAATAAATATATAGATAAAATATTAAATAAAATTAATTTAGTTCATGGTGGTCAGAAAAACTACCAAATAAACTAATCTTTTATCATTCTCATTTTATCAAATGAATGACCATCTTGTCAAAAATAAAAATAAATATTGGGAAAATTAAAAATTATTTAAGAACACGAGTACCAATTCAATTAAATTATATAGTTTTATTTCCATTTTAAAAGAAAATACATAATTATACACCTGATGACGAACCATTAAACTATGAAATGAATGAACTCAAAAAAATCAAAATAATGAAATATTATAAATAAATGGGTGTTAATGTGTCATAAAATTTTTATATAAGTTATTAAAAATATGAAATTAGTTATAGGATGAATTAATAATATTATTTTAACTATTATATATGATTTTTATGTATGAACTACCAATAGGATGTGTGAGGTAAACGATTTCATTACTCAACACCCATTCACTGTGTTGAATATATAATTTATTATATCATGATATTATTATTCATGTAATGAATTTATATTATCTTTTTATGAAATTAATATTATTTTATATATATTTATATCTTAGACACAAAATCTAATTATTTTATTATCACCCACTTTAATGTTATGATATTATTATGAATCATTCTTTTTTTAAATATCTTTTAAAATTTTAATTAAAAAACATTTTTTCTACCATGTCCATGTTTTCTAAATGTGTTTCAAATTTTGTAAATATTATTCTATTATTTCATAATGTCATTTTTCACATTTTATCAATTTAAATTTTTTTTACAGGTATAATTATTCATTTTCAGAATAATGTTATTTTATAGTTCTCCAACATGAAATATAGAAGTAATTTTTTTATCATATAAGAATGATATCATTTCCCAAACATTATGATTTTTTAATTATTTTAAGCCCCATTCATAGGTTTTCATTTTTATTTTAAATGAATATTATTTCTTATACAATTGTTATTGTATAGAAAAATATTCGATGTTAAAAGGTATTATCCTATAAAAAAATTTTGTTGATCAAATTTAATGTATTTTATCTATATGTACATTGTTTTGTTAATCATATTATTTATTTATTTTAGTAACCTATGATACCAGATTACAAATACCAATAATGTTTAGGAGACGAGATATCTCAGTCCAAAAAATTTATTTCTGAAAAAATAAGACATGGAAACACCAACGTTGCACAAAAATTACCACCACAATAGAAAAATGGAAAAAATTACACCAAAAAACCCAAAGAGCCCAATAATCCAAAAACTAAATTAGAACCCACATTCCCACTTCTTAGAATCCCAAAAAAAATCCCTACCTGAACCAGCCTGGTGCGAGGCTATAATCACAGATCCTGAAGTCAACATTGTTGATAATCAAGAGCACAGCCTCCCATGTTCGCCCACATTATATAGCCATCCCTATCAGGACGTGAAAGATGTCCCAATCCAGCACATGAACCAATTCATTAGTCACGGGTCCCACCGACTCTGTAGTTCCACATGTGTGATAGCCTCCCTATCAATCCCACCTACACCCGATTCACACCAGAGCTTGGCCATCCATAAGTCATGCTAGCTGAATGATAGAGACACCAACACCACAGGTACAATGACCCTGTAGAATGAATCCATATGTCCCCGGACCCCATAGACTCTGAACTTGTCTTGATAATAGTTGTTGCTGACCGACCCTATCCCCAGACGACCCCTACAGCTAGCCACTCTGCCACTATCAACTAGTTCTCTCTGTTGCACTGGCCGCCACATGCACCAAGCCGACCTCCATCCCTACCATCAAAAATCTTCTCCATCTCCTCTGGAAGACACGCATCCTAATCCCTCCCTCCGTCAAGTTTCCTTACAACGACAGAATACCAAACGAAGTTGCAACCCCACTGTACTACCCTAAGAATCCAAAAATTCCACGCCACACCAACAAGAAGTCTCTTCCTAACTCTATAATCACCAGAAACCACCAATAAAATAGCTGTCAACCCCAAACACACATCCTCCACCTGAACAATTCTCTACCACTTGATCCCGGAAGATAAACCCACACCTCTTTTCCACTGAGGCCAACTCCCACAACTCCTGCTAAAAACTGTCACTGGGGAGTGAGGAGTTAGGACACCAGAACCCCTCTATGCATCACCAAAAAGGTCCCCTCCGATGGCTAGGTCTGCCCAAAATTGATCAATTGAACCCATATGATATATTTTATCAGCATATTGAGACGGTCTACGTGGACCACCCCATGTAGAAACATATCGATATGACTAACAATACCATCATCAGTTCCTGCTCTTCGAATCAGATGGCCAAAGTAATTCATAAGAGAGATAACCAATATATTTAAGAGAGATAAACACTCCATTTTTATGTAGTTATCTTATTCCTATATTCCAAATATTATAAACTGGTTGGTTATTAGTTTTAATGGGGATATACTATTTTCATATGATCAGCCTATTACTTTGGATGGTGTATTATTATGTTTATTAGATAAGAAAATAATTATCATTTCACATGATAGATTCAATATTAGTGTTTATAATGATTTTTATTTCCCAAAATTCATATGATGAATATTTTGGCCACATGATGTCATAGGAGGGGGCTGGTATACTCATCAATGCATATGTTTGTTTCATGAGATAATCTTGATTAGGAATTTAAAAAAAATCTTGACAATTTATTATATCTGTGGCCCAAAACATTGATGGTATTAGATTCCTAGGTTGAATCCATTATGTTATTTTTTAGATGTTATAAATTATGAATACCATCATTATGAGATTAGTTATTGACATCCATGTGATTATTTTACTAGTTATAAGATCCATGATTACACTTCTTGCTAATGTGATTATTTATAATGAATTAGTTGGTTGGATTTTATTCCTACCCTATTACAATCAAGTTATTTGTTGAATTCCTTGTCTATTTTGTTATTTAATATAAATTGTTTCATTCATATGGATTCATGATAGATTCCACTGTATTTATCCCTAACTGGTCATTTTATACCACCATATTATTATATTTTAGTTTCTACTAGGATTCCAACCAGTTTATTATTATTGATATCTACTATTAATCTAGGATTGTATTGGTGTTTTCAAAGGATTATCTATTTTTTCTTTTATATTTTCAATTTAAATTTATGTTCTATGTATTAATATAGTTTTCTCAAACTAATTACCTGTTAGATCCATTGGGATGTGTTTCCTTTTATATTATGATAGTGTAATAATTTAACCACTGACTCTGTGCTAATAGGATTGGTTTCGTTAATGTTTGTATCAGATAAAGTTATGTATAAACTATTAGAAATATATTTATGGAAAAATATATCAGATAAAAAAACCCTTATATAAAATTTGAAATTATTCTAAAAAACCATACATATGATTATGAGATTAGTTATACTAAAATTTTCTAATTTAATTAAGTATTTTTTAGAATATGAATTATGTTTCATAATGTTATGATCAATTATTCTATGTTAAATTGTATGGAAATGGATCATAGAAGTTGCAATGTAAACAATATCAATGCATTTGAACCATATTTGGATTACCTTTCTAGGAAATATATTGATGTTGGATTTGAACAAATTATAACTCTATTGGGAAATTTAATTCAATTTGTGAAAATTAACCACACCCATATAAAATTTCATGATAAAAAACATGTTTGGAAAATTTTATAATGATTCATGTTATTAGAACATTTATCATTCAATTGAAACTAATAATCTATTTTTATATGATTAATGGATAGGTTCCTTAGAGAACATATTTCTTTATATGGGATGTATTGAAAGGGAGAAGGTTATGATAGATGTTTATAATATATTGGGAGATGTAGATCAATGGGGTCTCTAATTTAAAACACGACAGATGTATAATAATTATCAAGCACTTAATGTAAGTAATTTAATGAAATTTAATCAGAAACAATATTTTCATCGAGAACAATAAGACGATATAAAGAAAGAACACTTAGGTCTGAGAAAAAAGGTAGAGTGAAACGTTTCTTTGTATGAATCTATCATTACATTTTAATCAAGGATTGTTGTGGACTGTATACAAGATACAATGAGTAATACTGAACATTTACATAATGGGTTAAACTTATACAACAAATGTAATTGATCATCAAAACGTTTTCAATGTAAAAGGACATGGTGTGATATGTATTCAATAATAAGAAAGAATAATACATTTCATATAACTTTGAATGGATGAAATAGAAGAAAACAATAATGGAGAACAAAAAAAGGAAAAGGGAAAATGTGAAGGATTATTTTTATAACATGTGGTACTTTTGGATGAAATGTGCATGGTACGTGCCTAAAGGTAATAAGAGTTTGTTTTATGTGTGTGTAAAATGTCCACCATGCTAATGATTTCAAGGTAAAGAAAGAATTTAACAACATGAAAAACATTATTTTCAAGGGCATGTTGCACTAGGAATATTAATTCCACAAGAGTCAAGGGAAAATACCATAGAATAAGCTAAGGGATTAGCATCAAGCTCAGACTATTGATACAAGTGTAATGGAATAAATATTGTGCTTGTGTATTTGTATCTATGAAATATATTTTAAAATTATTTTACTCTCAAAAGGTATAATAATTTTACCATATTTCTATTTCTTAATGTTTTTGAATTCATATCTTGAATGTCACTAATGACCCAAAAAAAATTTGTGCAATTTTGATCCTCTTATAAAAAATTTGATTGTGGGAGAAAAAAATTAATAGGTTCTCAATATAGGGATCATATGAATAAATAGATGATTATAGGATTACATTATTTTCCTTAATTGTTTTTAATGATTTAGTAATTTATCTTTTCTGAAGATTAATACATAGTTCAGTTTAAGGAATATATTTGATAAATTGATATTTTAAACACAATTTAAATAATTATTTATGTTTTTACCTTGTTTAAGGAGAACATGTTATCATTGTATTCGCATTTTTTTAATGTGACATTATGAACTACTTTATATTGTCGAGAGATAGTGGTTTGAAAAATATTTTGGATATGGAATATAGTCCATAATATTTAAGATGACTATTATTATTAATTACTTAAGGAATAAGATGAATTTTGGATATTATTGTTTAGGGATAATGAAATATTTTTCATATTGAATAATCTATGACGATCATTTTTTAAGTAAATATTCATAGTTTAAAAGAATAACGTTTAGATAAAATGATTCATTATAATATCTTTAGGCATTTAAAATCTATCATGAATATCCATTTCCTAGCATAACATTTATTGTTAATATGGATAGAAGAACA
The DNA here is from genome assembly GCA_963277665.1 of Viscum album. NCBI lineage: Eukaryota > Viridiplantae > Streptophyta > Magnoliopsida > Santalales > Viscaceae > Viscum > Viscum album. The sequence goes on along the minus strand of OY728123.1, from coordinate 144,261,739 downwards.
AAAAAGGTTTATATTAGGCTTATGATATTGAATGAAATCATGAAATTTTATTTTCCAAAGAGATTTATCTGGATAGTAAAAGAATCCCTCAACCCTAGTAAAGGATTTTGGAACAAGAACATTATCCAATTACTTTTCCTACTGAGAATTAAATGGTTATTGAAAAAAAACACAAATTTATAGTTTTGTGATGCTTAAATTTAAAATCACCATGTTCTATATCATTATCCATCAGAACGTGAGAGTTTTATTAATTTTCATGGTCCATATCATCACTTTACACTAATTGTAACACCCCGACCCCTGTTACCCAGTGTCGGTGCATTATTGCGTAACATTGGCATGATCACAAAAGATCGAGTCTCGAAAGACCGATTAGTTTAGTAGCCTTGGAAACACTAGATACATTCATAAATGTTACATTACATCATAAAGTGAAAAACTACAATAAAAAAGTCTCCATAGTCCACACTCATATCCCCTTCTGACTATCCATGCAGGTCATTCATAAAATACTTCTTCACATCCTGGAAAATATTAAAACATTTAAATGGGTGAGGTCAGATGCTCATTAAGGATAACAATATTGTGGAAGCTTTTATAAATAAACATTAACATTTAATGAAATGTATAACTAAAACAAAAGCCTTTTTAAACTTGAACATCAGTATGATATGGAAAAAATAAAATTAAATAATGACATTTACTTACTCACATGGATATTCTACTAGTCGAATAATCCCATGCAATATCAATAACCACATTCATAAGGATGGAATGCATAATTACAGACTATCATAACCACGTAGCTAAGGCCTCGTGCCAAGACCACAAATAAGATTTTGTCAAGGCCTCGTGCCAAGACACTAGTTTGTCTCATGAGACCTGCCGATGCATCGAGGAGTATAGTGGGCTCCACCCCTCACTTATTAAGTCCAATGCATTCCTCATATGAACAGGTTTAAACATATCATAAACCATAACATAATCGTATCACATAAAACGTGCATAAATGAAACATTAAATTTCCACATTTCAATCAAAAGATATCAATACAACATGTTGATATTATAAAAATATTATCAAAACCATTTTCAATACCAAAATAAATGAAAATTAATACTTGGTATTTATTTTTCATTTAAAAAACAATTTATGGCCTGTAGAGGAAGCTGAAACTCAAATAATGGTTACGGCGGCGTAGAAGTCATTGTCGCCGCATACGTACGACAAGAAAAACATTCCTTTTTTCGTTTAGTAAAATTCTTCGCATAAAAAGATTCATTTTGAACAAACGTAAAAGTCAAAGGGGTTTATACACCGTATAAAAGAAATTTGTGTATAAAACAAAATATGCCTCAATGAAAGGAGATTGAGACAAAGTCCTTAACAAAGATAATTATTTTAAATAAAATAGATCTATTATATGTATTCACTATAAGTACACATAAATACAGTACAATTACAAGATAGGACATAATAATATCTTGGCATAATTTGAAAGTGGGAGATTAACCCAAAGAATGGAAATAGGGTTAAGAAGTTCCCTTACCTTGCATCTTGTCTTGACTCGACCATTCTTTAAACTCCTGAATAATAAACTAGAGTTAATTTATAATTTCTTAAGAACCTTTTTCAAGTTTTTTATTCCTTTTATATCACTTATTACCATGTTATGAACATTATGTAATTATTTAAGTTAATAATGGTCGTTTTTTCAATCTTTGGTACTTGAGTCAAAAATAAACTTCTTATAATTACAAGTTGTTCATGTGGTGATATATCCATTATATCCATAATTATATTCATGATATAGATATCATATATCTCATATATATCCAACATGTACATGCATTTATAATATTCTATAAAGTTTAGTGGTAAGAAATGAAATGCACCGTTCATGGAGATGGTAAGCCGTACATATGCATGAATGCTACATTCATTTCTATTTCGTATTTAATGAAATCATAATTATATAAAGTTATATTATAATTAAATTATAATATAATATATAATATCATTTACTCCATCCTTGATATAGGAGGTGTGGATAAAATAATAAATTTAAATAACATGAAAAGAGAATAAATGTACAATGAAAAGGGTTTTACCTCATGAATACTCTGCCATGAGAACCTCTTTAAGGTTATTGGTTTTAGAATCTTGTCATTTCCAAGAGCTCTTAGAAATGTGGGATTGTCAAGGGGAGTGGATTAGGTTAAATTTGAAATGATTCATGGCATATAGTTGTGAGGAGAAGTGGCGGAGAGGAGTGGTATGTGTAGTGGAGGAGAGGGGTGATTTCTCATTATTTTATTAACATTATTATTATTTTTCTAAAGATGAGATTTATTATAGATTATTTTTCTATATAAAATATTACTTTCATTTGACATCCAACCCAGGGTAATTACATTAGACAAACATCATGTATGACTCAATAAATCATTTATTTATCATTTATCATAAATTATCATAATTTACATTTCCCCTAAAATTTATGTATTTAAAAAAAAATTGTAAAAATTAACCATATATTTTTTTTAACCTATATAACTCAAAAATGAACTTCAATTTATGAAAAAACATTCTAAATAATAGAAATTTCATTTTTAATTAAATTTATAATTTTTTCGATAAAAAGGATAATAAATCTATACTAATTTTAAAAAATATTCAAAAATTAACTAAATTATCATAAATTTATCATAAAATCAAAAAAACACACTTTATTTTAAGAATAAATTTTATATAAAAAATTTATCTTTTATTTTTTATAATTGTAAAACTATACTAAAACATTTATGACTTACAAAATTACAAACCCTTAATTTAAATTTTTTTAAATTCTTCATTTACATAGACTATAAAATAATTATATCATACATTCATTAATATGATGAATAATTTTTTTACATTCGTGGGTGATGTTACTAATCATTTCAATGATTTACTATCCATATGGGTTATATTACTATACATATTTTTAACATTAATATTCCCAAAGTTCAAGTTACTATTCACCAAAAATTATGTTGGTCGTATCAGACACAAAATATCTTTCTGATGACAATAACGATTGTCAGTTTTTTTAAATTCAATTCATCGATGCTACAAAATTATATTTAAAAAATGTTCCCCAATATAAGGCAGTAAAAGGTATTTTTGAAAAATATAACCTTTTAATATATTAAATTGCATTCATTATTGTAAAAAGTCTCTTATAATATATAAATATCATAATAATATTCCTCCCCTCAAATAAATTTATAGGTTATAATGGTCATTTTAAATTTATGATATTTAATTTTTTATCATTGTTAGATTATGTTTTGTGTTGTGAAAAACCTATGTTGTCGAATTAAATTTAAGAATGGTCATACCATAGTTTGTTTGGTTGTTACAATTTTACCTCATTGGAAGACCTAATCGGCAAGCAACAGGTTAGATTCACTCTTCTACCACAAACATTTCTAAAACCTTGGAGATTACATTCCCTCTATTTGAAAACTGTGTTAACCAAATCATGGTGAAACCAAAAGGAACACATGATCACGCATTAAAAACTCATGGGGTTGATGTTATACATTGACATATAAATTTTATATACTATAATTCATAACCATACATTTCTAAATCAAGTGAACCTGCTCTGACATGTTCTGCACTAGACTGGTCCCAATAGCTTTGACTCTCTTACCGACCAACATCATAGAGGGGATAGTCATTCCATACCATAAAGTCTATAACATTGTGCCATATAAATCATCACATGATAACATTTTTATAGGAAAAAAATGAGTGCTAAGTGATTTTCCCATCACCCAACAATTTCTAGGACACATGTCCATATAATATCCTCCCAAACATAAATAGTATGTTCTAACTACACAACTATTCATTGGTAGAAAGTCATACTCAAAGAATACTATGTAAGAAGTACCATATATAATGTATGCTAAAAGAAAGAATTTAAACATGAGTCATGTTCTAAAACTACATTTTGTAGTAGCCTATGTAGACAAAATATCTCCCAAACTTAATGGTCCCCGAGCTTATATAATTGGAAAGTCTTCAATATAGGCAAGACATTTTCTACATTTTTCAGTATGACCACAAAAACCAAAATTGCATCATTTTTCTGTGCAATCCTTAATAGACCCACAACCATGTCTATGATAAAATATTCTCACATACAATGAGTAATGGGAAATGACTTCAGTAAAACACAATGTCTAAAATAGTCAACCTCTACCTATTGAATAGTGTAACTTCTTGTCAAAAACTCTTTAATAACCTTTTCATGCCTGACCAAAAACACTATTGATATAGTTTATTGTATGTTTGGGTCAGACAAAAATTTATCAGACACTTTGAGGCATGAAATCCACACATCAAATGCACTTTCATACATATAGGCAGAACAATAAGGCCCTAGACATGGATAATCTCATCCAAATATATGATCCAATCAGATTGTGACTCCCCACCATCAAGGATTTACCTTAATGATAGAAACTATTGATAACTATATTATCTATCCATAATCCATATAAATATTTTATAATCATTTCATATAGACGATGGTGTTATCATCACATACCCTCATGAACCACAACATGCATCTCAGATAGGAATGTCATCATCATCTACATAGAACTAATACTCTTGAACTGCCTAATTATTTATCTTCATATTCAAAGCATCAGGAAAAATATTTCCTTTCTCATGAGTATATTCTAGATCAAAATAAAAATTATGAATATAATCAACCCACCAACACATTAATAGATTCAATTCTCACTGGGTTAATATTTCAATTATTCTCTTTTAGTAGGTATACAAAGTAAATTTTTTAAACTAGTATATAATATCTCCAATACATCATGTATTTAACAACTAAAGCTATCACACGATTCAATGAATGCTAATTTTTTTTATCTGGCCTCATCTATTGTAACCGATACACCACAAATTGATTCCCCTACATCTAAACTAATTCAATCCCAATCCCAGAGGCCATACAAAACATTGTATACTCATACCATGGCTTGCGTAGGATAAAGACATTTATGGATGAAAAGCACTTAATCAACTCATAGAAATAATTATCACATGCATTATATAATTCAATCTTGATCCCCTTATTGGTCAATCACAAAATAAGTCATAATAATCTTGAAAATTATATGATAACCCACAAATAATAACCTCACAATACCATCAAACTATGTATAAAAAAGACATTCAAGGAAAGATCTAAATAAACCAATGGGTCTGCCTTTTCTGGATCCCCTGATACACCTTCCTTTGAGATGAGGTGACCTATGAAGTGTAACCTATCAATATGGAATTGAAATATTAATATAAATGAGTATATCATATTCTATCTTAGTATACTCATTACATTTTCAATATTGTAGTAATGATCTCCAAGGTTGTTGGATTACACAATGATTTTGTCCCAACACATTGCCAAAAAGTGATCTAGGAAGGGTTGAGGATTCTGTTCATCATGGTAATAAACATACTAGGAGCATTATTCAACCAAAATAGCATCAAAATTAACTCAAAAAGGCTTCATATACATCGGAAAGTAGTTTGAGGTATATTAGATTCTCAAATGCACAATGAATGATACTGTAATCTCGATTAATTAAATAAAAACACACAAACTCTCCATAAGTAGTCAAAGAGATCATTGATATGTGGGAGAGGATATATGTTCATAACTTTCATCTGGTTCATATTTAGGTAAACACCACAGAATTTAAAGATCCCATAATACTTATAAGAATACAACACAAGATAACCCCATTTATAAATTCTTGTATGGATAAAATTCATATCCATAAACTCTTACAAATGATTATTGAGATACTAAAGTGTTTTGGAGCCATTTTATATAGTGTAATAGAAACTTCCTCTGCTCTATGAATGTGGTGAGTTGTAAACTACATATCCCTCTCAAGAGATAGCCATAAGAATTCTGCAGGAAACACATCCTGGAATCGGTCAACTATATGTGGAAATATACAAGGTTTCACACCCCACATCATCAATCACAATACCATAAAATTAGGCGGTGTTCTCTCCCAGATCTCTTTGAACTATCCCTTAATGGTATCCATCTATATTAAACTATACATGATGAACTTAATGGTTACCTAGTGATATAAAAAGGTCACTATATTATGATAACAATCACCATGGGTATGATATGATACTAAGATGTCTATAAACCTAATCAATACTATACATAACAAACCCAAAACATGGACATCCCAAAATAAATGATACATCCCAACCATGAAATAATACCTCATTCACATACATACGTCTCAAGATTGTACTCCAAATAGTGTATCAATCATCATCCCCCACTCACAAACACATATTCTTGACTCAACCAATTAACATGTGGGGCATATATAATGGTTTAAGAGGAACTAGTATCAAATAAGGAACTAGAAAATAAATAACCTATAATAATATCACCTATAACTATCAATTGTATAGCTTCACTATCCATAAATATAGGTTTAATGGGATGCAACTATCCTACCCCACTTCCCTATTATGTTTGCTGAGTCCCATGAGATTTTCCACTCTACTGGAACAAGCACTCTTACCCAGAAGCACCTCATCCACTACCTCAACTTCAATATCCAGTAGAATGATATCTTCCATATTGATATTGGGTCGAAATCCTCTTCTAGCACCATAATTTATCCTGGATCCTCTATTATAATAAATGCGTCTTGGGTTCATAGATAACTACAATATATGATCCTTCATGATGCAATCTCTGAAGTCTACTTATAGTCGAGTAAAATTATTACAAAGGTCACCCAAACTACCACACTGTTGGATGCGAACTACGGTATAATACTGAGTCACTAATCCTTCCCCCGATCCACTCTTCTTTCTATAGCACTAGTAAACATTCTTATATAAACTCTTTCTACTATCATAAGTCATACCATATTGTCATCCTATAAAAACCACTTTTCATCCACCTAAATCCTCATTGATGTTCCCCTCAGATTGGAGATCATATTTCACTACCTTAGAATAATTAATTTACTTAAAGATGTAAACTTGGGAAATAATTTCAAATTTAATACCATATATAAAAAATAATTTCATAGTTATCTCATAAACTACCAGCACACGAGAAAAAAACTTAATGATAGTAATGTTACGTCATATTCCATTACAAACATACTCCCATTTGTCATCCTACTAAATAATGTTTCACCTCTTGTCTCAGATTACCTGGATAAATGTTCACCAAGAAAATATCTTGGATGTCCATCCATTCCATTTTTTCTAGTTTCTCTCTATGAGCCTGAATATTCTACCATCTAATTCAAGATTCATTCCACATATAAGCTACCTGTTTTACAAATTTCATATCTAGTGTGTATATGTTATCAAGAATATTATGGACGACCTCAATCCATAACTCTGTCTTCTCAAGTACACCAACTCCATTGAATTTTAGAGGGTGTTGCAACTCAAACTACCATGTCAATTCAGACATAATTTTCATAACACAACATGGGTCTCTTTAGAGAAACTGTACAAACATAGAAATGTTCCCAATTATCATCTCTCCATCTACCTCACTTGGAACTATCAGAGCCTTAGTTTGCTCTTTTTAAGGAACATTTCAATCCAAATTTTCCCATTATCTTATCATCAAGTTTTTTCATGGAGTCATATCTATAAAATAACAAAAACACATCTTTGAAAACATTACCTAACATTATTATCTTATCTATGGGGATCTGTATATGTCCATAACTATTCATACCCCACATCACGCCACATTGTAAAGGATGAGGAACTATCACTATCATTATCAATCCCTAATCATGGTATTTGTTATCAAATGGAAAATACATTTCATTGACCTATTTTTTCATTAGACAGCCATTTTCCATAAAATTTATTACATTATAATTTTTAATTCAAATTACACACCCTTCCCAGTTCAATTTTACATTAAATAATAAAACAATTTCAACAACTTTCCCAAAACCTTATTTTCCATGCCTTCTTAAAAATGAGGGATCTCACAATAAATATTCATTTCCTATAATTATTCATGAAAAATCAACACTCATTCCATACTAGACCGTGATGAAAATCACAGAAAATAAAAAAAAAATCGCATCACCCATCAAGTGCCCCAATTGAGTTGAAATAACACCCAAAAAAGCTACACACATCAATAAAAAAATAACACCCAAGGCACATAGATATTACCACTATAGATGGGTTATTTACACACATTCAAAATCTCTTTGAAACGGGATAAATCATACTAATATCCTTTACACATTTCTGGAATATTAAGCCATCATAAAATAAAGAGAACTCATTTGATTTAACATTGTATCATTATTACTAATGTAACACACATGGATACCCTCAGATAGATGGCTACATGACCTGAAGCATATAACCTCAAATTCTTGATGATGCTACCATGATGTGGGTGTATTGTATAGATACCATTGGGAGAATATAACCACTTTAAAAAATAATAGAAACAATAAATGTAATTAATAAATACTAGATGATAATTATCATAAAAAAACAATACTATAATAATTAACAAACAAGAATCACATGATGAACCAAAATAGGGAAAAGTATAAATGATTATGATAACAGATATTCCATTACAAAATACGAGTCATGTGATAAAATAAAAAATAAAAAATGATATTGAAAGATCCCAAGTGGGTCTCGACATCATGTATAGTTCCCTCATCCATGTGTTGTCCCATATTAGCAATCTAACATAGGAATCATGCCCTTATATTATCTTAAAAAATCCAAGTGTATATGAGTACCGATTCAAAATTCTGAATAGTGTATGATTACAACTCAACATGCCAGCTCCAATAGTATCTAATACAATAAAAAATCAATTACAATGTGTGGAGTTATATAAATATTACTGTACACTCGATAAATTAAATGTGTATATATTTAAATATTCATTTATTGAACTCTTAAATCCCCATTTTCATGATGAAACCCTTAATATCAATACATTCTTTAGTATATTCCATATTTTGGCCTATATCATAGAGGATGGAACAATTTGTTATAAAAAAGTATATTTCGATGTACCCTTAATTCCATTTCATATAATAACTTCTTCGAACCGTAGTCCACTGCCAATATCACTTGTGTAGAAAATCATGTCAACCACACCATGGTTATTTGAACTATCACTCATTATCTCACACCTCATGTGTGTTTGGATCATTACTCCTTGTACCATACAATAATACTCTCATACATGAATTTGGGCATTGAACATCATTTCGACCATGTAATGCCCTGACCCTAGTTACCCAGAGTCAGTGCATTATTACATAACATTGGCATGATCACAAGAATGATCATGTCTTGAAATACCGATTAGTTTAGTATCCATGGAATAACTAGATACATTAATAACGTTTACATTACATCATCAAATGAAAACTACAACAATATAGTCTCCATAGTCCACACTCTTATCCCCTCATACTATCCCTGCAATTCCTTCGTAAAATACTTCTTCACATCCAGGGAAAAATAAAAAATTGAAAGGGGTGAAATCAAATGCCCAATAAGAATAATAATATAGCGGAAACATTCATAAATAAGCATAAACATTTAAGGCAATGTATAACTAAAATATAATCCATTTAAAACATGATCTTCAACATAATATGGAAGAAATAAAATGAAATTATTTCATATACTTATTCACATGGATATTTTACTTGTCAAATAATCACATGAAATATTAATAACTACTTTCATAATGATGGAATGCATAATTCCAGACTATCATAACCACATAGCAACGGCCTCGTGCCAAGACTACAAATAAGATTTTGTCAAGGCCTTGTGCCAAGAAACTAGTTTGCCTCAAGAGACCTACCGATGCATCTAGGAGATATAGTGGGCTCCACCTGTCACTTATTAAGTCCAATGCATTCCTCATATGATTTGGTTTAAACATAACATAAACATTCATATTAAAACTAGCATACGAATTGTCAATACATTATCCATAAATAATGAATGGTATAAAAATAACACATCCACAGTCAAACATATCACTAAACATTAAATACAATATGGAATATTTGTATCACAATAAATAAACTTCAAATAAGTTTAAAATCCATCAAATAATGTTGACGTAGATAAAATCAAAACTATTTGAGTGAAATATCTCTTTTTTTGAAATAATTTAAAAGTTGCATAATTATAAAATAAAACTTTTACATTGAAAATATTCTTCGAATATTGTAAGTGAATCAACAAAGATTTTATAATGGCGGGAAATAGCCGCACCCACCGTATAAGTTGAAAAAACATTCTTACCTTAATTTTGTCAAAATGGTTAAAAAGGACCTTGTTTGGAAAATGAACGAATGATTCCTTTATAAACCTCTTATAAAAAGTCAAACAAGGGTTTAAATGACATTAACCAATATTCTAGTAAATATTAAAATTTTTTTGAAATACATTTTTAAGAAACATGGATGTGGATGATAAAGAAGTCCCAGTAGATAATACGTATTAACAACCTAGGATAATGAAGGGATTGTGAAATAAACCCTTAACTTGTACTTTTCCTTACTTGATGGTATTATAACCTCTTTTATAATAGATAAAACATTGTTATTAAATTATAAAAGAACCATATACATAATTATGATATCATATATGATATTTTACCATTGATTTGTTAAAATATTTTTGTATTATCGTCGTTTTGGGTGTTAACTTACTCATTTTGATTCATATGTTTTGTAACATAAGCCATGTTTGTTATGGATAGGTTTTATCTTATTCATATCCATATTGATATCAAGTCCTTAAATACTATTATTAATCATCAAATGATAATTATACTTGAATGGATACGATGGGGAATGAATCTCATCGCGTTCATGGAGACGGTAGTTTGTACGTTCACAGGAGCGACAATATGATTCTTTTGATATTAAAATAAAATATAATTGGATGTTATATTATATATAAATAATCATTATAATGTTATATTTATTATTTACATGAATTACACATCATTATTATACCCATCCAAATAAGAATTTATTGAATGACAATTACACCACGACGTTGAGACGGTAAGCCGTACGTACACATGTATGGTGACATGTCATTCAAAGGATGGATAGAATACTGAATATGGTTGTACCATATTTATAATAACATCACAGTATATATAAGATACTGGATTTATTATTTTAGAATGTGAATAACAAATAATAAAGAAGTAGAAGAAGAAAAGAACTTGAAAAGGGGTGGTGAAAACATTACCTCTTCTTCGGGTTCTTCCATTTGATTTGATCAAAAGGGATCCCAAGGATGTCATTATGATAAGACTAAGGCCTATTGGTTGTAGTGAGGGTATTATAGAGAGTATTTTGGTAGGGGTTGGCCCAACCAAAATTCTATGAAAGTGTGATTAATTGGTTAGATGTGGTGTCCTTTTATAAGGGGGAGGAGGGGCAGCTTAGGAAAATCTAGAAATATTATTTTATAATAAATTCATATTCATTTAATAGTGGATCCAAAGTAGATTATTTAAAGTTTAAGGTCGGGATAGGTTTAAAACCACTCAACCAATAGAATTTAGACAGGTTTGGGTCATTATATTAACATTATTTTTTCATTTTAACTCTTAGTTAATTAGTTTGACACTTACCATGTCACTTTGTATTTTTTTATTATATAGTTAATAAATATACTATATACCTCCAAGAGACCCCCAAGTTATCCATTAATGATACAACTATCATGATATATGTATCTTGTTTGATCCTTAGATTTTTATGAATTGAATATAAATTAATAATATAATGGTTTTTTAAAAAACTCTTTTATGTCAATTTTGTCACTATTCAATAATTGATTTTGTTAAAGTTTTAACAACTTTATTAATTCAAAAAAAATTCATTTATGCAATCCTATAATGTCATATTAAGCATTAAAAGTCATTTATGTCATCAAAACTTTCAAATTATATTAATTTTAACATTTATAATACCAATTATTTCATTTTTTCATTAATAAGGAAAATACGGCATCATTATTGTGTCATAAATAATATTAATTCTTAAATTTTTAAAAATTATAAATAAAATACCATTATGTTGGAAATAGTTTTAGCTTTCTAATGAATATTTATAGTCTAAAATCAAACATATAAAACCCTATGTAAAATTTTTTTTTCTAAAAGATATATGCTTATCTTATTTTTGTATTTATTTTAACTTAATTAATATAAAGTGTCATTATCACTTACAAGTGGCTCTATGGGGTCCCAAAATCGACCCAAAGATTGTCATGGTCAGACATGTATCACAAAATAAGGTTAGGACACGTTTTAGAGTAATTTATTATTATTATAATATAATTTTTTTACCCTTATTTACTAGATTTACCCTTTAACCATCGTAAATTAAAAATTTTACCGAAGTAATTATTCAAAATGTCGAAAAATAAAAGTTACCTATTTACAAAATTTGGAAATCCTGATTCCAAATATGAAATCCATTTTTCCAAATTCAAAACACATATGTGGCATAAATTAATTTAAAATTAATTCCTTTTGATAAAACAAAAAGCGTGTTTTAAAGAGACAATAACTATCAAAGGATTGACACTTGTTCATGTCTGATTTAATTGTGAAATTATGTCAAATGACCAAAATTGTATTAAATGTTAAAAATATATTCTAAATATAATTTAAAACCATTTAAATTCAAAATTTATCACTATAAATTATTTCGATTAAAAAAGTTGTTTTAAATTAAAATTTAGTAATTTTCAATATTCATCAAAATAATAATTTTATCCCAAAAGATCAAAAATTTTACCCTAGAATAATTTCGATATTCTGAATACAAAAATGAAGTCAATTTTGAGAGATGAAAATTATAAAATTTCAAAAATTTGGTATTACTATTCATAACGTCTAGTTTGATTGGTTGTGGTGTGTGTTAGAACTCGAAAATGCGTACAACACACGCTACTGTATTATTAAAATGGAAGCGTACCGTGGAAGCTTGGGGTGTTACATTCTCCCATACTTCAAATAATTTCATCCTCATAGGTGAGTACATGTGTTGCGTTAGGCCTGTATTTTCTCAACATTGATACATGGAAAACATCATGAACTTTGGAGAGATTTGTCGGCATTGCCAAACGGTAAGCTACAGCCCCAATTCGTTCTAGAATTTCGAAAGGAACAATGTACCTAGGACTCAATTTACCTTTCTGGCCAAAAAGTATAACTCCCTTCAATAGTGATACCTTTATGAAAATATGATCTCCCACCTGAAATTCCAAATCCTTTATTCGGTTGTCAGCATAGCTCGTCTTCCTACTTTGTGTAGCTTTGATGTGGTTTTGGATTACATTTACATTTTCCATCGTTTCCTCCACAAGTTCTAGGCCTATAGGTTTTCTTTCACCAACATCATCCCAACAGGTTGGTGTGTATCATCTCTTTCCATATAACGCTTCATATGGTGCCATCAGAATACTCGAATAAAAGCTATTGTTATAGGAAAATTCTACTAGTGGTAAATATTGATCTCACATACCCTGAAAGTCAAGTGAGCAAGATATCAACATGTCTTCTAAGGTTTGAATAGTCTATTCCAATTGTCCATCTATATGATGGTGGTAAGCAGTGCTCAAATAAAGTTTAGTATCCATGGATTTCTAAAGACTATTCCAGAATATTGAAGTAAAATAGGGATCATGATCAGAAACAATCGATAGGGGTACTCCATGAAGTCTCACCACATCATTAATATATATCCTTTCTAGACATTCAAGTGGTAAATCTTCCCTTATAGCAAGAAAATGTGCTGACTTGGTAAGACGATCAATAATGACCCATATTGCATAGTTCCTTCTAGGAGTCTTTGGTAGTCCCATGAAAAAGTCCATCGTAATATTGTCCCATTTCCACTATGGTATGCGAAGAGGTTTCATGACTCCTATAGTTGGTTACCTTCCAGCTTTCAGTTGTTGCCAAACCATACATCATGACTCAAAATCATCAATCTCCCTCTTCATGTTGTCCCACCAAAAATGTTCCTTCAAGTCTCTAAACATTTTGGCACTCTCAGGGTGTTTAGAGAAATTGGAACTATGGTATTCATCCAAGAATTCCACTTTTAGATCAAGTATATTGGGAACACAAAGTCTCTTCCCAAATTTCAAAATTCCATCTCCATACCCAAAGTCATCAAATCTCCCATCACTCACAGCATTAATCTTCTTTTGAATCTCTTCATCACCGCTCTAACAAATCTTTATCCTTTCTAGTAAAGATGGTTTGGCAATCATTTGAAAAAGTATTGATGTTTCACCTTACATGGTAATTCCCAAGTCCATCTTCACTAGATCCATGAAAATTGGATCCCATTCAATTCTCATCATGTTCAAAACTCCATGATATTTTCTGCTCAAAGCATCTACCACCTTATTTGCCTTCCCCAGGTGGTAGTGTATCATGAAATCATAATCCTTGAGTAGTTCAGGCCATCTCCTTTGGCTCATGTTGAGTTATTTTTGTGAGAAAATATACTTCAAACTCTTGTGATCAGTATAAATCTCACATTTTTCACCATATAGGTAGATCCTCCATATCTTCAAAGAAAATATCACAACTGCTAACTCGAGATCATGAGTAGGATAGTTTTGCACATGAATTTTCAACTGTCGTGATGCATAGGTAATAACCCTTTCTTTCTGCATAAAGACACAACCAAGACCTTTCTTCGATGCATCACTATAAATAATGAACCCATAATTCCCTGATGGTAGAGTCAATATATGAGCATTGACTAATATTATCTTTAGATCATAGAAACATTCTTCACACTCTTTTTTCCAAACAAATTTAACCCCATTATGTGTGAGATTTGTTAATGGTTTATCCAATCGGTCAAAATTCTGGACGAAACGTCAATAATAACCTGCCAAAGCAATAAAACTGCGTACCTCAGTTATACTTGTCGGTGCAGGACATTCTTGGGTTTCCTTGGTCTTAGAAGGATCAACATAGATTCCATCTTTATGGACAACATGGCCAAGAAAAGAAATCTCATGAATCCAGAATTCACACTTTCTAAAATTCCCATATAATTAATTTCTTATCAGAGTCTTCAGGATAATGCATGATTTATTTTCATTATCTTCATTGATTTTGGAGTATAAAAAGTTATCATCAATAAATAACACTAAAATATTATCGAGATACTCCTTGAAAACTCTATTCATTAGATCCATGAATACAGAGGGTGCATTAGTCAGCCCAAAAGGCATTACTGTAAACTCGTAATGCCCGTACCCTGTTCGAAATGTTGTCTTTAGAATGCCATCCTTCTTCACACACAACTGATGGTATCCAGATCGAAGGTCAATATTTGAATAGTATTGAGCTCCATGCAGTTGGTCAAATAAATCATCAATGCGAGGTAGGGGATACTAGTTCTTTATTGTTATAGCATTGATCTCTCTGTAGTAAATACAAAACCTATATGATCCACCTTTCTTTTTAACAAAAATAATAGGGGCTCCCCATGGAGAAATACTAGGGTGAATAAATCCCTTATTACGAAATTCCTCTAGTTGTTTCTTTAGTTCAACTAATTCCACAGTAGCCATTCTATAAGTGGTCTTCGATATAGGCCTTGATCCAGAAATTAAATCAATGGAAAACTCAACTTCTCGCTCTGGATGATGTCCAGGTAAACATTCCGGAAACAAATCTATATATTATTTCCCAACAGGTACATCCTCAATTTGAACATTCCACTCCTCACCCACAATCATTTCATTCTCTTCTTCCCCAATAATTGAATCTATTTGAGCTACTGGGGGTGGATCTAGATAAGAATTAGGTGGTGAAGATTCTGTTGTAAAGATAAGGTGTTCCTTATCATCATCATCAAAAATTGTAACTTCCTTCTTCTTATAATAAATATTCCCATCATTGTCTGAAAGCCAATCCATACCAAGGATTATATCAAACTCAATAATTGGTATGACGATGACATCAGTGGATAAAGAACATTTATATGCTCTAATTTGGACTGATATATAAGCATTTATTACAATGCTACTTCCATTATGAGTTTTTACTGACAACTCCCCTATTAAATCATATTGGAAATATTTAATTTTCTTAGAAAACTGGGAAGATCTGAAATAATGCGATGATCCGGAATAAAATAATGCATTTTATAAACTTGACGAAACCATTAAATTACATGCCACCACGTCTTTCGGAGCTTCTACATCAGTAATAGTGATAGCATAATCTTGGCCTTGATCTCTTGACCTTTTCTGAGATAAGTTCCCCTGACGCTTAGTATATTCATTTGCATAATGTCTCATCACCCTACAACTGTATCATTGGATAGTGGTAGCTTCCTTCTTCCCCTTACAATCATGATCTTGGTGGCCTTTTTCACCACACTTGTAACAGACTCCCATTCCTTTTAAGCAAGTACCAGGGTGCTTCTTCCCACATTTACTGCAGGATGGATATTCAAATTTTCCCTTCTTCCCCTAATTTCCATTTCAAGATTGATAAGCAAATCTCTTCTTCTCTTTCATTTATTTAATGTCATAAGACTTAGAGAATTCTTTTTCTATCTTGATAGCACATGAGACAATGTCTTCGAACGACGATAATGATTGTGAGACTAATGCTCGACGGATCAATCATACTTCTTGGGTTACGTATATAATCTCTAGCATACCTTTTTAACCTCGTAATTTTTGCCTCATACATTGCGACATTCTCATCCTTATTTTGTCTCAGACTCAGAAATTGTCTTTCCATATCTTCTCGATGATCACGAGGAAGGTATTTTTATAAAAACAGATCTTTGAACTCCCTCTATTCCATATTTGATACGTCCTCATCTTCTTTCATGTTTTGAATCAATTACCACCATTGATCAACATCTCTAGTGAGGCGGTAAAATGCCATGATAACTTTTTCCCTTTTACTACTCCCCAAAGCCAGAAATATTTTCTCTAAGGAATCTATCCATTGCTCAGATACTAATGGATTTTCTCTCCCATTGAACGTTGGTGGTTTTTTCATCATGAAGTGTATTAACATTGATCCTCCACGTTGCGGGTCAGGGTGCTCCATACGGGTAAGGTTATTATTCATAACCTTAGTGAGTTGTCCCAGTATGGTGATTAGATAATCATCACTAGTTGCATCACCAGCTCTACTATATTTATCATGATCAAGAGGGTAATCCCTACAATGACTGCGTGCATTGATACAGTTTCCATTTCTTCCACTAGGATCCATTTCTAAACAATGGCATAAACTAGATCAATTTATGAATCAAAATACATAATTCCATACTTGTAAAAGACTTAACACAAATTGAACTATATATGGATATAATCCATAATCATAAAAATGTTTTATTTGAGGAAGTATATACTCATAAACCCGTCATAAATATTTGAAAATAAAATGATAGTTATCCTAGGCATATCCCTCGGGAGTGTCGTAACCAAGAGTGCAGCAAGGCCCGTTGTCGTGCACCAGTTCCTGTTCGAGACTAGCTCAAAGCTGTGTTTTCGGGTTTTACCCCTAGGTACATCTTGCCAGAGCATCCTCTACCTGCTCGTATCCATATTGGGTTGTATTTCTCAGAAAACACACAAAATCTCTACAATACCAAAATTCTCGGAAGTTCATCTATACTAATACTCAAAGACCATCTTAGGTCTATGTGCTCTAATTAGAGTTTATATAAATCTATCATCCAAGGTTTGTACTAAAATTCCTCTGATACCAACTGTAATGCCCCGAACACAGTTACCCAGTGTCGGTGCATTATTACATAACATTGGCATGATTATGAGAAAGATCAAGTCTCGAATGACAGATTAGTTTAGCAGCCATGGAATAACTAGACACATTAATAATGTTTACATTACATCATAAAATGAAAAATAAAACAATATAGTCTCCATAGTCCACACTCTTATCCCCCTCATACTATCACTGCAGGACATTCATAAAATACTTATTCACATCCTGGGAAAAAACATAGAAAGGGGTGAGCTCAAATGCCCAGTAAGGATAACAATATATCGGAAACTTTCATAAATAAGAATAAACATTTAAGGAAATGTATAACTAAAATAAATGCCTTTTAAAACTCTAAATTCAGAATAATATGGAAGAAATAAAAAATAAATAATGCCATATAAATATTCACATGGATATTCTACTAGTCGAATAATCACATGAAATATCAACAACCACTTTCCTAAAGATCGAATGCATAATTTCAGACTATCATAACCACATAGCCAAGGCCTCGTGCCAAGACTACAAATAAGATTTTGTCAAGGCCTTGTGCCAAGAGACTATTTTGTCTCATGAGACCTATCGATTCATCAAGGAGCTATAGAGGGCTCAACCTGTCATTTATTAAGTCCAATGCATTCCTTATATGATTTGGTTTAAACATAACATAAACATTCATATTAAAACTAGCATATGAAATGATAATACTTTATCCATAAACCATGAATGGTATAAAAATAATACATCCACAGTCAAAAATATCACAAAACCTTCAATACAATATGGAAGATTTTTATCACAATAAATAATCATTAATTAAGTTTAAAAACCATCAAAAGATGTTGACATAGATAAAATCAAAACTATTTGAGAGAAATATCTTATTTTTTTAAACCATTTAAAAGTCACATAATTATAAAATAAAACTTTTACTTTGAAAATATTATTAGAATCTTGTAAGGTAAGCTACAAAAATTTTATAATGGCATAAAATAGCTACACCTGTTTTATATGTTAAAAAATATTCTTACCTTAATTCTGTCGAAAAGGTTAAAAAGGACCTTGTTTGGAAAACGACGGAAAGATTCCTTTAGAAAACTCTTATAAAATGTCTAACAAGGGTATAAATGACTTTAACCCATATTACATTAAATAGTAAGAATGTTTTGAAATACATTTTTATGAAACATGGATGTGGAAGACAAATAAGTCCCAGTAGATAATTACGTATAAACAACCTCGGATAATGAAAAGATTGTGAAATAAACCCTTTCCTTGTACTTTTCCTTAGTATATGGTCTGTTAACATCCTATATATTTTTTAAAACATTGTTATTGAATTATAAAATAAACATATACATAATTATGATTTCATATATGATCTTTTAACATTGATTTGTTAATAATAACTTAGTATTATCGTCGTTTCGGGTGTTAACTTACTCATTTTTTTCATATGTTTTGTTACATAAGTCGTGTTTGTTATGGATAGGTTCTATCTTATTCATATCCAGAATGAAATCAAGATTTTAAATACTATTATTAATCATCAAATGATAATTATAATTGAATGGATTCGATGGAGAATTAATCTCATCGCGTTCGTGGAGACGGTAATCCGTACGTACGCACGAGCGCCAATATCATCCTTTTGATATTAAAATAACATATAATTGGATATTATATAATATTTACAGAATAATTATCATGTTATATATATTATTTACATGAATTAAACATCATTATTATACCCATACAAATAATAATTTATTGAATGACAATTACACCACGACGTGTAGACGGTAAGTCGTACGTACGCAAGTATGGTGACATGTCATTTAAAAGATTGATATAATACAGAATATGGTTGTACCATATTTATAATAACATCACAGTATATATAATATACTGGAATTATTATTTTAGAATGGTAATAACAAATAAAGAAGAAGTTGAAGAATAATGGAACATGAAAAAGGGTGGTGAGAACATTACCTCTTTTTCAGGTTCTTTCTTTTTGATTTGATCAAAAGTGATCCTTAGGCTGGCTTTCTGATCAAAATGAGGCCTCTAGAATGTATTGAGGGAATTTTATAGAGTATTTGGGTCAGGTTTGGCCGATCCAAAAGGCATTGAATGTGTGAATAATTTGATATAAGTGGTGTCCTTTTATAAGGGGGAGGAGGGGAACCTTAGGAAAATCTAGAAATATTATTTTACAATATATTCATATTCATTTTCTAATGGCTAAAAGTCTATCATATAAAGTTTATGGTGGGGATATGTCTAAAACCACTCAACCAATATAATTTAGATAGGCTTGGGTCATTATATTAACCTAATGTTTTAGTTTTAACTCTTAGTTAATTAGTTTGACACTTACCATGTCACTTTGTATTTTTATATTATACAGTTAATAAACTAACTATATTCCTCCAAAAGACCCCCAAGTGCTCCATTAATGATAAAAATATCATGATATAAGTCTCTTGGCCAATCCATAGATTTTTAGTAATTAAATATAATTTAATAATATAAAATTTGTTTTAAAAACCCTTTTATGTCAATTTTGACACTATTCAATAATTGATTTTGGTTAAAGGTTAATAACTTTATTAATTTGAACCAAATTCATTTAATAAATCCTATAATGACATATTAATCAATACAAGTCATGTATGTCATCAAAACATTCAAATTATATTAATTTTAACATTTATAATACCAATTATTTGGTTCTTTCATTAATAAGGAATATACTGCATCATTATTGTGTCATAAATAATATTAATTATTAAATTTATAAAAATTTTAAATAAAATAAAATTATGTATGGAATATTTTTATATTTCTATATAATGTTTATAGTCCAAAATCCAACATATATAACCCTATGTAAAAATTGATTTTCTAAAAGATATATGCTTATGCCATTTTTGTATTTATTTTAACATAATTAATATAAAGTGTCATTATCACTTACAAGTGGCTCCATGGGGTCCCAAAATAGTTCCAAAGATGCCCATGGTCAGAAATGTATCAACCAATAAGGGTAGGACACGTTTATGGTAATTTATTTTTATTATAATATTATTATTTTACCATTATTTACCTTATTTTCCCTTTAACCATGGTAAATAAATTTTTTTACTAAAGTAATTATTCAAAATGTCTAAAAATAAAAGTGACATATTTACACAATTTTATCATCATGATTCAAAATATGGAATCCTTTTTTAAAAATTAAAAAAAACAGAATTGGCAGAAATTAATTTAAAATTAATTCCCATTGTTAAAACAAAAAGATTATTTTTAAGAGATAATAACTATCAAAATATTGACAATTGTTGATGTCTGGTTTAATTGGGAAATTATGTCCAATGAAAAAAATTGTATTAAATGGTAAAAATATATTCTAAATATACCTTAAAACCAATCCAATTAATAATTTATAACTATTAATTATTTTGATTAAAAAAGTTGTTTTTAATTAAAATATAGTAACTTTCACTATTCATCAAAATATAAATGTTATCTGAAAAGTTCCAAAATTTTACTGTTGGCTAATTTCGATATTCCAAATCCAAAAATGAAGTAAATTTTGAGATATGAAATTTATAAAATTTCAAAAAGAGGGTATTACTATTCATGACGACTAGTTTGACTTGTTGTGGTGTGTGTTAGAACTCGAAGTTGCGTACAACACACGCTATTGTATTATTCAAAGGGAAGCATACCGTGGAAGCTTGGGGTGTAACATTCTCCCCACCTTCAAATAATTTCATCCTAAAAATTTCTAGAATACTACCTCGTTAAAAGACTTGAGTGGTTCTTCATCATAAGTTCCTCGGGTTCCCACATTGCGGCTTCCATCTTATGGTTTCTCCATAGAACTTTTACCAGAGGAGTCGTTCGGTTTCGCAGCACTTGTTCTCTTATATCAAGAATCCTGATGAGCTCTTCGCAATAATATAGATTGGGTTCCAGTTCTAATTCCTCATAGGTGTGTACATGCATTGGGTATTGCATGTATTTTCTCAATAGTGATACATGGAACACATCGTGAACTATAGAGAGATTTGGAGAAATTTACAAACGGTAAGCTACAACCCAAATTCGTTCTAGAATTTCGAAAGGACCGATGCACCTGGGACTCAATTTAAATTTCTTTCCATAATGTATAACTCCCTTCCACAAAGATGCCTTTAAGAAAACAAGATCTCCCACCTGAAATTCCAAATCCTTTATTCGGTTGTCAGCATAGCCCTTCTGCCTACTTTGAGCAGTTTTGACGTGGTTTTGGATTACCTTCAACTTTTCTATCATTTCCTCCTCCAGTTCTAGGCCTACAAGTTTTCTTTCACCAACATCATCCAAACAGGTTAGTGTGCGACATCTCTTTCCATATAACGCTTCATATGGTGCCATCTGAATACTTGATTGAAAGCTATTATTATAGGAAAATTCTACCAAAGGTAAATATTGATCCCACATATACTGAATGTCAAGTGAGCATAATCTCAACATTTATTCTATGGTTTGAATAGTCTGTTCTGATTGTCCATCTGTTTGAGGGTGGTAAGCAGTGCTGAAATGAAGTTCAGTATCCAAGGCTTTCTGAAGAGTCTTCCATAATCTTGAAGTAAAACGAGGATAACGATCAGAAACAATCAATAGGGGTACTCCATAAAGTCTCACCACTTCATTAATATATAGCCTTTCTAGGCGTTCATGTCTTCAATCTTCCCTTATAGCAAGAAAATGTGCTGACTTGTTAAGATGATCAACAATGGCCCATATTTCATCGTTCCTTCTAGGAGTCTTTGGTAGTACCCTGAAAAATTCTATCATAATATTGTCCCATTTCCACTGTAGTATGGGAAGAGGTTGCATGACTCCTCCAGGCTGTTGACTTCTAGATTTTACTTGTTGAAAAAACATACATCTTGAAAAAATTTCAGCAATCTCTCTCTTCATGTTGTCCCACCAAAAATGTTCCTTCAAGTCTCTAAACATTTTGGTTCTCCTAGGGTGTATAGAGAAATTGGATCTTTGAGCATCATCCAACAATTCTGTTTTTAGATCAGGTATATTGGGAACACAAAGTATCTTCCCAAATTTCAAAATTTCATCTTCATACCCAAATTCATTCAATCTCCCATCATTCACAACTTTAATATTCTTCTAAAACTCTTCATCACCGGTCTGAGAACTCTTTATCCTTTTTAGTAAATATGGTTTGGAAACCATTTGAAAAAGTATTGATGTTGCGCCTTCCATGGTAATTCCAATATACATCTCCACTATATCCTTGAAAATAGGACCCTTTCAATTCTCATCATATTCAAAACTCCATGATCTTTTCTTCTCAATGCATCTGCCACCTTATTTTCCTTCCCCGAGTGGAAGTGTATCGTGCAATAATAATCCATGAGTAGTTAAAACCATCTTCTTTGCCTCATGATGAGTTCTTTTTGTGAGAAAATATACTTCAATCACTTGTGATCAGAATAAATCTCACATTTTTTACCATAGAGGTAGTGCTTCCATATCTTAAAAGAAAATATCACAGCTGCTAACTCGAGATCATGAGGAGGATAGTTTTGCTCATTAATTTTCAACTGTCGTGATGCATAGGAAATAACCCTATCATTCGGCATAAGGACACAACCAAGTCCTTTCTTTGATGCATCACTATAAATAACGAACCCATAATTCCCCGATGGTAGAGTCAATTTAGGAGAATTAACAAATATTCTTTTCAGTTCTTCAAAAAATTATTTACACTCTTTTGTCTAAACAAATTTAACCCCTTTACGTGTGAGATTCGTTAATGGGTTAGCCAATCGGGCAGAATTCTAGACGAAACGTCGATAATAACCTACCAAACCAATAAAACGGCATACCTCAGTTACATTCATCAGTTCATGCCATTCATGGATTGCATTGGTCTTAGAAGGATCAACAGAGATTCCATATTTAGAGACTATATAGCCAAGAAAAGAAATTTGCTGAAGCCAGAATTCACACTTTCTAAACATCCCATATAATTCATGTCTTCTCAGAGTCTTCCGGATAACGCGCATGTGATTTCCATGATCTTGTAGCTTTTGGATTATACCAATATATCATCAATAAATACCACCACAAGATCATCGAGATATTCCTTGAAAACTCTATTCATTAGATCCATGAATACAGAGGGTGCATTAATCATCCCAAAAGTCATTACTGTAAACTCATAATGCCCGTACCTTGTTCGAAATGATGTCTTTGGAATGTCTTCCTTTTCACACACAACTGATGGATTCCAGATCGAAGGTCAATATTTGAAAAGTATTGAGCTCCATGCATTTGGTCAAATAAATCATCAATGCGCGGTAGGGGATACTTGTTCTTTATTGTTATAGCATTGATATCCCTGAAATTAATACATAGAATCATAGATCCATCTTTCTTTTAAAAAAAAGAATATGGGTTCCCCATGGATAAACAGCAGGGAGAATAAATCCCTTATTACTCAATTCCTCTAATGTTTCTTTAGTTCAACTAATTACATAGTGGCCATTCTATAAGGGTTCTTCGATATAGTCCTTGATCCAGGAATTAAATCAATGGAAAACTCAATTTCTCGTTCTGGAGGATGTCCAGGTAAATATTTCGGAAGCACATCTACATATTCTTTCACAATAGGTACGTCCTCTATTTGAAAATTCCTTTCCTCATACACAATCATTTCATTCTCTTCCTCCACAATAATTGAATTTAGTTGAGCTAATGGGAGTTGATCTAGATAATAATTAGGTGGTGACGATTCTTCTCTAAAGATATGGTGTTCCTTATCATCATCATCAAAAATCGTAACCTCCTTCTTCTTATAATAAATCATCACATCATGGTCTGAAATCCAATCCATACTGAGAATTATATAAAACTCAATCATAGATATGATGATTAGATCTGTTGATAAAGAGAAATTATGTTCTCTAATGGGGACAGATTTAAAAAACATTGTTTCAATGATACTTCCCTTAGGAGTTTTAAATGGAAACTCCCTTGTTAAATCAAATTGGAAATATCAAATTTTCTTAGAAAACTGGGAAGATATGAAATAATGAAATGATCCAGAATAAAATAATGCATTTTCTAAACATGAGGAAGCCATTAAATTACATACCACAACGTCTTTCGGAGCTTCTACCTCAGCAGTAGTGATAGCATAAGCTTGGTCTTGATCCCTAGAAATTTTATATGGTATGTTCCCTTAATTCTTAGGACATTTATTGGCATAATGTCCCATCTCCCTGAAATTGTATCATCGGTAGATTCCTTCTTCCCCATGCAATCACGAGCTTGGTGGCCTTTTTCACCACACTTGTAATAGACTCCCATTCCTT
Source organism: Viscum album (assembly GCA_963277665.1). NCBI lineage: Eukaryota > Viridiplantae > Streptophyta > Magnoliopsida > Santalales > Viscaceae > Viscum > Viscum album. The sequence continues at coordinate 144,236,419 of OY728123.1, read as the reverse complement.
TGATGAAAGTACCAGGGTGTTTCTTCCCACATTTACTGCAGGATGGATATTCAACTTTTCCTTTCTTCCCCTTATTTCCATTCCCAGATTGATCAGCTGATCACTACTTCACTTGCTTTGCTTTAAAGTCATAAGACATAGAGAATTCTTTTTCTGTCTTGATAGCACATGAGACAATGTCTTCGTACGATGAGATGGATTGTGAGAATAATGATCGACAGAGAAATGGTTTTAACCCATCAAAGAAACTACCAATCTTACTTATTGGGTTATGCATAAAAAATACATCATACCTTGCTAACCTCATAAAGTTAACCTCATAGTTTGCGACATTCTCATCTTCCTTTTGTCTTAGAATCAGAAATTGTCATTCCATATCTACTCGATGATCACAAGGAAAGTATTTGTCTAAAAATAGTTCTTTGAACTCCCTCCATTCCACATTTGATACATCATCATCTTCCATCATGTTTTTAATCAATGACCACCATTGATCAGCATCTCTAGTGAGGCGGTAAACTACCATGATATCTTTTTCCCTTTCACTACTCCCCAAAGCCTGGAATATTTTCTCTAGGGAATTTATCCATTTCTCAGCTACTATGGGATTTTTACTCCCACTGAACATTGGCGGTTGTTTCCTCATGAAGAAATCTAACATTTATCGTCCATTTTGTGGATCAGGGTGCTCCATATGGGTAAGGTTATTATTAATAACCTTATTGAGTTGTCCCAGTATGGTGATCAGCTAATCAGAACTAGTTGCATCACCAGCTCCACTATAATTATCTTGACCAGGAGGGAAAACCATACATGGATTGCATGCATTGATACAGTTTCAATTTCTTCCACTAAGCTCCATTTCTAAACAATGGCATAAACTTGATCAGTTTATGAATCAAAATACATAACTCAATACTTGTAAAACACTTAACTTTAATTTTACTATTTATGGATATAATCCATGATCATAAAAATGTTCTCTTTGAGGAATTATATATTCATAAACCCTTCATAATGATTTTTAGAGAAAATGAGAGTTATCCTAGGCATATCCCCCAGGAGTGTCATAACTAAGAGTGCAGTAAGGCCCATTATCGTGCACCAGTTCCCATTAGAGTCTAGCTCAAAGCGGTGTTTTTGGGGTTTAACCCTAGGTACATTAGTGCCAAATCCTCCTCTACCTGCTCGTATCCAGATAGGGATGTATTGGTCGGAAAACTCACAAAATCTGTATAATACAAAAATTCTAGGAAGTTATTCTATATTAATCATCAAATTCCATCTTAGATCTATGTACTATAATCAGAGTTTATCTAAATCAAGCATCCAAGGATTGTACTAAAAGTCCTCTGATACCAACTGTAACGCCCCGACCCCAGTTACCCAGAGTCGGTGCATTATTACATTACATTGGCATGATCACAAGAAAGATCAAGTCTCAAATGACCGATTAGTTTAGTAGCCATGGAATAACTAGATACATTACTAAATTTTATATTACATCATAAAATGAAAACTAAAACAATATAGTCTCCATAGTCCACACTCTTATACCCTCATACTATCCCTAGAGGTCATTCATAAAATACTTATTCACATCCTGGGAAAAAAAACATAGAAAGTGGTGAGTTCAAATTCCAAGTAAGGATAACAATATAGCGGAAACATTCATAAATAAGCATAACCATTTAAGGTAATGTATAAATAAAACAAAATCCTTTTAAAACATGAACTTCAGCATAATATGGAAGAAATAAAATGAAATAATGCCATATAATTATTCACATGGGTATTCTACTAGTCGAATAATAACATGCAATATCAATAACCACTTTCATAATAATGGAATGGATAATGTCAGACTATCAAAACCACATATCCAAGGCCTCATTCCAAGACTACAAATAAGATTTTTTCAAGGCCTTGTGCCAAGACACTAGTTTGTATCATGAGACCTACCGATGCATCGAGGAGCTATAGCGGGCTCCACCCGTCACTTATTAAGTCCAATGCATTCCTCATATGATTTGATTTAAACATAATATAAACATTCGTATTAAAACTAGCATACGAAATTTCAATACTTTATCCATAAACCATGAATGGTATAAAAATAACACATCCATAGTCAAACATATTACAAAACCTTAAATACAATATGGAAGCTTTGTATGACAATAAATAAACTTAAAATAAGTTTAAAATCCATCGAAGGATGTTAACAAAGATGAAATCAAAACTATTTGAGAGAAATAACTCTTTTTTAAATCATTTAAAAGTCACTTAATTATAAAACAAGACTTTTACTTTGAAAATATTATTCAAATATTGTAAGGGAAGCTTCAAATATTTTATAACGGGCTAAAATAGCCTCCCCTTCCGTATAAGTTAAAAAACATTCTTACCTTAATTCTATCGAAAAGGATAGAAAGGACCTTGTTTGGAAAACAACGAAAAGATTCCATTATAATCCTCTTATAAAAATTCAAACAGGGGTATAAATGACTTTAACAAATATTCTAGTAAATATTAAAAATGTTTTTAAATAAATTTTTAAGAAACATGGATGTGGATGATAATGAAGTCCTAGTAGATAATTACGTATAAAAAACCTCGGATAATGACGAGATTGTGAAATAAACCCTCACCTTGTACTTTTCCTTAGTCGATGGTATGATAAACACCTATATAATAGTTAAAAAAATGTTATTAAATTATACAACAACCATATACATTATTATGATATCATATAGATTCCTTTAACATTGATTTGTTAATAATAACTTAGTATTATCGTCGTTTCGAGTGTTAACTTACTGATTTTCTTTCATATGTTTTGTTACATAAATCGTGGTTTTTATGGATAGGTTGTATATTATTTATATCCAGAATGATATCATTTCCTTAAATACTATTATTAATCTTCAAATGATAATTATACTTGAATAGATACGATGGAGAATAAATATCATCACGTTCGTGGAGAAGGTAGTCCGTACGTACGCACGAGCGACAATATCACCCTTTTGATATTGAAATAATATATAATTAGATGTTATATCATATATAAAGAATCATTGTCATGTTATATTTATTATTTAAATGAATTAAACATCTTTATTATACAAAAAAAAAATTCTTTAATGACAATTACACCACGACGTGGAGACAGTAAGCCGTAAGTACACACGTATGGTGACATGTCATTAAAAGGATGGATATAATACTGAATATGGTTGTACCATATTTAAAATAACATCATAGTATATATAAGATAATGGAGTTATTATTTTAGAATTTTAATAACAAAGAAAGAAGAAGTTGAAGAAGAAAGTAACATGAAAACGGGTGGAGAAAACATTACCTCTTCTTCGGGGTCTTCCTTTTGATTTGATCAAAATGGATCCTTAGGTTGGCTTTATAATAAAACTAAGTCCTCTAGGTCGAAGTGAGGGATGTTGATAGAGTATTTGGGAAGGTCTTGGCTGAACCAAAATGCTTTGAAAGTGTGAAGAATTGGATAGAAGTGGTGTCTTTTTATAAGGGGGAGAAGGGGCATCTTATGAAAATCTAGAAATATTATTTTATAATAAATTCATATTCGGTTTATAAAGTCTAAAAAGTAAATTATTTAAAGTTTAAGGTGGTTATTGGTCAAAAACAACTCAAACAATAGAATTTATACAGGTTTGGGTCATTATATTAACCTTATGTTTAAGTTTTAACTCTTAGTTAATTAGTTTAACACTTACCATGTCACATTGTATTTTTATATTATATAGTTAATAAACTTACAATATACCTCAAAAAGACTCCCAAGGGGTCCATTAAGGATAAAAATATCATTATATTAGTCTCTTGGCTGATCCTTATATTTTTAGGAATTGAATATAAATTAATAATTTAATATTTGTCTTAAAAACAATTTTATGTCAATTTTGACACTATTCAAAAATTGATTTTTTTAAAGTCTTAATAACTTTATTAATTCGAACCACATTCATTTAAAAAATACTATAATGTCATATTAAGAAATAAAAGTCATGGCTGTAATCAAAATGTTCAAGTTATATTAATTCTAACATTTATAATACCAATTATTTGATTTTTTTTCATTAATAAGGAAAATGTTGCATCATTATTGTGTCATAAATAATATTAATTATTAAATTTCTAAAAATTATAAATAAAATAAAATTATACAGTAAATCTTTTTATCTTTCTAATGAATATTAATAGTCCAAAATCCAACATATATAACACTATGTAAAAATTGATTGTCTAAAAGGTATATGCTTGCGTCATTTTTGTATTTATTTTAATTTAATTAATATAAAGTGTCATTATCATTTACAAGTGGCTCCATGGGGTCCCGAAATCGACCCAAAGATGCCCATGGTTGGAAATTATCAACCAATAAGGTTAGGACACGTTTTAGGGTAATTTATTATTATTATAATATTATTTTGTTACCCATATTTACCAGATTTACCCTTTAACCATGGTAAATAATTTTTTTTACCGAAGTAATTATTCAAAATGTCTAAAGAAAAAGATTCCTATTTACAAAATTTGGATATCCTGATTCCAAATATGGAATCCATTTTTCCAAATTCAAAACACATAAGTGGTAGAAATTAATTTAAAATTAATTCCCGTTGTTAACACAAAAAGCGTGTTTTTAAGAGATACTAACTATCAAAAGATTGACACTTGTTCATGTCCAGTTTAATTGAAAAATTATTTCCAATGAACAAAATTGTATTAAATGGTAAAAATATATTCTAAATATACTTTAAAACCACTAAAATTCATAATTTATCACTATTAATTATTTTGATTAAAAAAGTTGTTTTTAATTCAAATTTTGTAATTTTCACTATTCAACAAAATATAAATGTTATCCGAAAAGTCCCAAAATTTTACCCTAGGCTAATTTCGATATTCCGAATCCAAAAATGAAGACACATTTGAGAGATTAAATTTATTAAATTTTAAAAAGTGGGTATTACTATTCATAACGGCTAGTTTGATTGGTTGTGGTGTGTGTTAGAACTCAAAGTTGCGTACAACACACGCTATTGTATTATTCAAAGGGAAGCGTACTGTGGATGCTTGAGGTGTTATAGACCACTCCATTTTATTTGGAATCATCATTACTTTTCCCACACCCCTTTTAGAATACATTTACGAATTTCATATATATGACTTTTAAAAATTTCAATCATTAGTAAACATATTGTCAATATTTCACATCTTGGTACACCATTTTCATTATCAATTGAATCATTATTAAACACCATAATCACATAGAACAATATAAAATATTCACAATTAATCAATTTATCATCATCTATTCATGTTTTCATTAATTCATTATGGTTAATCCAACAATCCCTTTACAATCACAATTAATCATTTCATAAACACCTAAATCAATAAATTATAGAAGATCATTAATGGTCCAATTTCATAAAACCATCATCCCATTAGTTTCTTAATCACATCATTCAATTAGTTAATTACACAATTAATTAATCCAATTCTTGATGTGATTTCGAATAGTAAAATTTATATTTTACCATTCCATACAAACAATTGTAATCATGACTATAGTATATGGAATTTATACCACATATCTCTATATTGTTGATGGGCATTTGGAATACTGGAAATCCATACAATGATGTTGAACATTCAATCGCATAATAAAGAATGAGATCATGAACCAGAACATTGATCCAGAGAAAAGGAATGATGATCAATGATGAAATTCATATAAACCCATGTCCAATTATGAAATAAACATTCCTCATCATCCATAATTATATAAAGGAGAGATAAGAAACCACACTAAAAGATATTTATTTTCGTATTGGATAATATCTATCAATCAAATCATTTATTCATCAGGAATGGAGTTCATATTTCCATGGAATCTTTCTAGGAACCTAAAAATTAAATGGAAAAAAAGATATGGATGATATAGGGTGGTTAAATAAATATTATTGGGGATTTTAAAATTTTTAATTATTTATATGTGGTTTCATTTCATTTGTGGACAATTTTCTGTATTGGATGACCAGTTTTCCCAAATTAGGATCCATAACCATGTGTCTCCCATTTTGTGTGTATGGTTTCATAAAGGAGGTATAATGGTACAAAAAACAACATTCCTTCTTTTAAATCACCTTATTTATGGGTATTCATTTTTTTTCTAGTGGTAGGTGCATGGTTTTGGAAAATCGTACCCAATCATCCACGACACCACTTATTAAAAATATTCTCAATTTTCACCTAGAACACCCAAAGAAAAAAACTACCAATCGTATACAATAATATGGGTAAAATAGTACCTAAGAATGAGAATGAACCATAACTAGTGAAGGTCAGGATCCCACACCCAACCATTAATGAAATCTACCTATGATGAAACCAATGGATTGTGGTTGGGCTTATGAAATAACATTTAATGTTGTTATCATTCCTAATAACATGGATTGAGGAAATATGATTATAAAGATATATATATATATAATACATTACTTAATTATTGGTCTATAAACACTTTTTTATCTATATATATTAAATACATTGAATCATTTAGTAATGTATAAAATTATAAATTTTTCAATTAAAAATATTAATATAAAAGTCATTTTAATAAAAAAAATTAGTCTCACAGTTAAAATACAACGATATTATCTAATTGTAAACATCATTATTAAAAAATGGTTGTCATTTACATAATTATTTAGATTGATTTTCTCAAAAATTATAACTACTGAATTTATTTTGGAGATGAGGAAATTACAACTGAATAAGATGAAATATTATCTATTTCATATAAATGATATAATTCATTACCCGATTCATGTGAGAAACTAACATCTATATCTTATCTTAATGGAATTGTCCGGACCCGTCCCTCAGAGCCCATACCATGACATAACCCAAGCCTTCCTCCTAAAGGACATGGTTTGAAGACTAGTGCTGAAGGCATCAACTTGTAAGGGAAAGACATTATACTAGATACCTATACACACATGCACTTAGAAACCAATTCCACAAATACGAAAGGTGACCACTATGTAATCAGAAACTAGATTTTACTAGAATGTAAAGAACTGGGTGGTAAAACAGGGCCAGTATACAAGCCCAATAAAATAACTGGAAACAACAAGGTAATGGGAGAACCGATTGCCAGGTGTGGATAATAACACATTATCACTAGAGTAGTGATTATATTGGAATATGATATAGTATATCATGTCTTCTTGGTCCTACTAATCCATTCCTGGTTATTGGCCACCATGTCCACCATCATAATGTCTGTCAATCCCATCTCCCTGAGCGCCTTTATTAAAATGTCTAATATCTACACAAGAGATGACACATTTGGGCGATTCCCATGCATGGGTGAGAAATTCATTACATAGTAGGGAACCTCGGGACCCTCGGTGGTCTATCAAGAATCAAAAAAGGAGAACACTGCAATAGAACCATGAAATAAACAACAAAGGCAAAAATATGAAGTAAACCCCATAGATTATTCATAGATAGTTCTACCCAGATATATTCCCATACATATAACTAGGTCATCCATATATACTCGTCTCAGCCACAAATAAACACAAGGCACCAACAAAAAATCCATTATTAGGATTTCCAATGAATGATCAAAGGGTAACCCAAGGATCATGTTTACATGCTCCATGACTTAGACATCTGTGATGGCACCCATTTGTAAGATGTAATATATCAGGTATAACTCAACCATTTTTAATGGAATGTTCAAAAGGATGTGCTCCATCAGGAACATTCTAGTAGAACTACCTCCACTGCCCAATAATATAGGTATCACATTCATAGTCTTGAGCCCGAGGCATGACCAAGGGAAACGTTTTGATGAATCCCAGTCCTCGATACTATGTTCATTTGGGAGAGCACTGGTCTTGTCTAACCCATGATATCTCAGTCGCTCTAGTAAGATGTGGCACACACCTCATTACTTCAAGGGAGCACTAACTTCTACCTTGATATCGATTACATCAAGGGGAAGGGCCAGCTCCACATAATTGTGTCTTGTAGTCTAAGGTATCCAACTACCATGAAGGACCTGCTCCCCATCGCTAAATGGAGATGGGTGAGTACTAATCCACAAGTGAGGACCTGCACCCTACCTTGTAAGGGAGTACAACTCTGGTAGTTTGTACACTGTGGGGGACCCGTGACCCAGTACATGAGGGGAGTACCAAGACAAGGCTAGAATATCCAAACAATAAAATGGTAGCAGAGTACCATCTCTACTAGGACATGGTGTTAAGAGGACCCACCCCCAGAATCGGCAGGGGAGTACAACTCAGTGACTAGAGGACTTGTGCTCCGGTAAAGTAGTGTAATAACAAAATCTATCAAAATATATGTTGTGGGGGACTATTACCCTTGTACGTACGGGGAGTATCAACCCTAGTTGATAGGGAATTTTCCCTTTCACAGAAGGGGAGTACAAAATCTTACGTAGCACTATGTAAGGAGGACCCACACCCTGTTTCGACAGGGGTGTACCCTACCATAAAATAGAGGACCCACACCCTACCAGGTATTAGAGTACTTGACTCTATGGGAGTTATGTACAGTGGACCTTCACCCTAGTAAAATAGGCCAGTACCGACACCAATGAAAAAAGAATCTACACAAAGGAAAATGAACATGCACCCATGATGTGTTGATCCCATCTCTACCAGTGCAGAAGAGTATGAAATAACCACACCTTGAGTCTTCAATGGAGTATCCATACTAACACCCAACGTAAGAAAAAACCTAGTTATTCTCATCCATATATTATTCATAACTTAGTTACCATGATGTTCCACAAATATTTGACCTGAAGGACAACCATGTTAGAAGGGTTCCAACATGACAGACAACTCGTCAATCGGATGCCCAGTTTGCAAGTTAAATTTTTTTAGTACCATGGGCCCGGTTGGATTTGTGTTAGATTCAACCTAGATATACTTCAACTTTCTCCAATACTCACGTTGATTATATCAAATGGAACATTCATCCCAAGGGTTCCAACAACGCAGACGGTTTGTCAAACAGACGTATCGTTTAGGAGATAAGGGCATTTAAGCATAACTGGGTCGAAATGGGACCAAGTCCAGTTTGATCCAGTCAGACCGACCCGATCATACTCGGCCTTGGTCACCCCGCCCAATCCAGGTCATCCCGACCTGGGATCGACCAAGCTCGCTGGGGTTGCGGGCTCGCCTCGCAATACTGGCCGGATCGATCTGGCCTGGCCAACATTGTGTCCTGCCTGGCATCTCAACCAACTAGGATCATACCATACCACCATTTTGGGATGAAATCAATCTTCATGGATGCGGAATATCCTCCTACGGCACCTTCTCACATGGTTGGACCCACCGGTCAGGCCCCCCATTGTAACCCGCATGGTGGGTTGACTCCTCCACGCGGCACCATCATGGCACCCCGGCCCGTTCCGTCCATATTTTCCACTTCCCAGGCATGCCGCAACTGTATTCCACCTCCTCCGACCACCAAGAACACGATTAGTGCCAGGCACGTAGTCAGCGCTGGCAGTAGCTTTGATGGGCTCCCGAATGCACTCTTGTGGCCTTTTCTTCACATCGTTTTCACCTGTGGCCTCTAGGAGATTCCCTATTCACTGCGATAGATCTGGATCCACCTTTCCATAAATTTCAAAGAGATAATCATTAGGATAGAACCTGAGGAGTGGGTCAGTCCTTTTTCATGTCAGCCCACGCCCTCTATGCCAGAGGATAAAAAATAGGGAGGTTCCTGGGAGTGCGGTTCAAGAAAAAATCAATCCCAGCATTCAAACCCCAAATATATCCTCCCACATGAATGAGTAACTTGCGAATAAACCAATTATTGGGTTGGTCCACAACTGTTGTGTTTGAAGAATGATGAACTAGGGAAATCAATAAACAAAACAAACAAAATCTCTTATGGTTTCCGACATCAAAACATTCATCCTCGAGGGCTTAAGACGTTGACATTGCTTACCAGCTCCGGTTTTTGAAAGGTGTCGCAGGTGGTGAAGATTCATCGGCGCTCTCCATTCCTCACTGGGGTGGATGTCATTTAGAGGTTCTCTAATGAATCCTCTAAATTTCTAATCCATATTTCCCTAGCATTCCAATCTATATATAGGAGCATGTTGTAGTGTTCCCAATACTATGGGATGTCGCATTGTTACATTGTTCCATTTATGAAACAAATTTTCTATTACACCCCAATAAAGTGACGTTACACTGTGAGATTAATGAGCCATTTATTATCCTCACTAATGTGCATCGTCACCACAATGTTGATGCCCCAAATCATTGTCACATTCCACTCAAAGGTGAGAATGAATGTAAAATAATTATATTAAATTATATTTTTATTTTTCTAGAAAATTCCAAAAAAATATCTTTTCTGCTCAACCATTTCTGGCCAATGTTAAGTCCTTTCAGGTTGAATCCTAATGTTTTGAATTAAACGTTTCCCTTATATTTTTGATCATATTGATGGTTAAAAATAAGGAAAATCATTCTCACACATTTCATAAATGCACCTTAAAAACATCAAAAGTTCTTTTCAGGACCTTCAGTCCTTGGAATCACATGTAGTCAAATTTCGTGGTCTTGGAATAATTCAATATAAATAAAAAAATTACATGGAAATTATATGAAGTAACATACTCCCCACCATTAGACTTATTGTCCCTAAAAATACAAAACCCTAACTTATAGGAGGGAACTAAATCATAAAAGGATTCTTCATGGTTTCTATGCACACGCCAAAAAGAAACATTCAGATAAAACACTCTCATGACCATATCATTCTAGGTCAACATCATTCTGAAATAGGCACATTTGTCTTAAGCTAGGACAAGAGGGAAAAACACTATGTACTACGATTCATCTGCAGTGATGGGATTCATGTGCTCACCACTATCCTAACATGATGAAAATCTCAAAAATAACCCCACAGTCCACATTCTCTCATGGATGCACTGTGCTAAAACTCCCACATGCATTATGCATTTAAGGATGATTATAATGTGTAGGATTAAATACGAACAAAACATGGATTCCCATGAACAAAATCTGGGTCTTACTGGGCCCTCTACCAAGAACCTCCAGTGGCATAACCAAAATCCCATGCAAGAACATGACCACTCAAACATGTGGCTTCTCTACTAAGTAGGGATGTTTAGGAACCATTCTGTGATGAGAAAAAATCTTGTGCTCTAACTCTACCATCAATGAATAACTCAAGTGATACTCTTTACAAGAGTCCAAACCATGTTTCTTGGGTATCCCATTTTATTCCAAGGAACGACCTTCTCCACCATGTGGATATACAACATCTCTTGCCTAATATCTTCATTCATGGCATTAATTCTAGTAGTCCATACCCAGAATGTTGTTGTATGGTCTCAACTCCATGACAAAGAGATTCTAACTACAACTCTCGCATCCAAGAGCCTGGTCACACAATTAGCGTCTATGTGTGATCAACAAGTCTCCACCACTCGGAGTCTCTATGTGTGATGTTCATGTCCACGGTCCAACCTAAAACTCTATGTCTCTAATAGGACCTGTGAAAAAAGGTATGTCCAGAACCTATGTGTATTTAGAATGCCAGCAAAGGAAAAGACACATGTCATACAACAGACTTTTCTTGGAGCTTCTTGGTAATGATCCATTACTGCATGCATCTATCCTCTCCCACGTCATCTAGCTCCCTGAGCCTAGCATGGACCCCCACTGTTACATGTCTTGCTCCTCTACCTACCCTGCCAACATGTTGAACTCTTTTCTCAATGCATTTTCTCTGCCAAGGAGGTTCATCGGTCGGTTCCCTTTCAGATGTACGTCTGATTCGACAATCTCCAGTGATATTCCCCCTACTGTTAGAAGAATAACAATGCCTATACAGTGGCTGATCTGCTCCTTGGCAGTAATATTGTGTCACAGACCCCCATGACTGTGTTCGGGCATGTTTATATCTCCAACGCCGCGATCCCATCGCCACTCATCTACTATCTCCATTGGACACCTCTACTCTATGAACTCTTCTATAGGTCACATCCATATGCTTCTACGATAGGAAAATTTCAACTAAAAGGGCTCATTCCGGTACACTAGCATGTGTCGAAAAGCTTAGAGGTATCAATAAAGCCTTGATTTCCTAGAACATTCCCTCCTAAAAGGTACGGGCCCTGATTTAAGGGTCCCACACTATATCTGCAGAGTAGCGAGAATGATCCGTGAATCTCACTGAGTACTCTACTCCCATCATGCTACCCTGTCGTAGGTGTAGAATCTATTTTATGTGTACAGAGCATAATGTCTTTGGAATGAACTCTCCCTAAAGGGCTGGTAAATGTCAATCCAGGTTAGGGTTCCCTTATCATGAGTCCTAATCATTAGACTCCTCCATCTTTCCACTGAGACTAGAAGTAGTCATTTAGACAAGAGCACATTATTGTCAGGTTGTCTCCTCACTAGGTGGAAAACACGAGTAACCACATCAATCCTATCTTCAGATACTTGAGAATATATATCTCCACATAACCATGGATGTCTCTGCCTATAAAATTTGTGTAGTGTGATCAGCCTACACGCAATATCACCCTGAATTACTGATGGAAGATGCTACTAGTTAGGTGGTGTCATCCCTGATGCACACACAAAGGTAACTCCCTTGTTTTAGTTCCCTACAAGGAAGCCTCCACTCAGAGAAGATCATCATCATGATCCTACTATGGAATCCTATACGAATTTCATTCTGGAGGAATCCTAAAATGTGTCTTGATGAACCCCGGTTAAGAGTATATATAGAGATCTTAATCAAGAAATAATTATAAATCCCAATTTTACCTATATCTTCTATAATAACTTCTTATCCCCACAAGTAATGTTTTCATTTTCCGAGTTAGGTAATAGGTGTCCATAATCCTGATGTTCGAATAATTAGGACACCACATCAACACCTGAGTCCCTGGCCTGAAAGCCGAACTCGAAACCTCTTACATTGTTGCTCTAAAAAAAACAACAGACCCTTCGTCATTGAGGTATAAATGAACACCTTCGATACCACTTTGTCACGACCCATACCCCGAGGTCCTTTACCGTGACATAACCCAAAACTGCCTCCCGAATGCCAGGGGTCAGAGACTAGCGCTGAAGGCATCAACCTACAAGTGGAAGGCATTTTCCTAGATACCTGTACATACGTGCACAAACAAACCAAAACCACAAATCTTAAAGATTGACACTAAGTAATCTGAAACTGGAGTACAATAGAAAAAACCACTGAGTGGTAAACTTGGGCTAGTATACAAGCCCAACAAAAGAACTAGAAATAGAAAGGTACAAAGGGAGTACCAATGGCCTTCTATGAAAAATCGCACATGATTTCTAGAGAAGTTATGTTACTAGAAGATGATGTAGTATTTCTTGTTATCCATGTCAAACTAGGCCTATCTAGGTCCCAGAACACGAAATACACCATCATAACATCTGTCAGTCCTGTCTCCATGAGCGCCACCATTGAAACGAAGAATTTCTGTGACAGAATAAAAAATTTGTGGGTGCATCCCCTATAGGTGTCAGTAATTCAGTTCTCAGTAGGTAATCACGAGACCCATGATCATCTATCAGAAATACACAAAGGGACACAAAAACCCATGAAGTAATCATAAAATCCAAAACCATGAAGTAAACTCCAATGATTATTCATAGTCACCTCTACCCAGGTATATGACCATACATATACCTTGGTCATCCAGATATAATTGTCTAATCTATAATGAAACATAAGGATCCAACCTCAAATCCACAACTAGAATTTCCAAAGAAGGATCAAAGAGTAACTCAAGGATCAGAAGTACATAATACATGAGTTAGCCATTTCTAATTGAATCCATCTGAGAGAGGTACTCCATCTGGTAAAACTCAACCATTACTAATGGTATGTATGAAAGGAAATTCTCTAATGGGAAATTACTTCTAGAAATTCCTTCATTTCTAGACACTAGAGATCTTGTTGTCATGGTCTTGTGCTCAAGGAATGAACAAGGGAAACCAAGTGAAAAGGCTCAGTCTTGACACTTCATTCAGTTGGGGGAGCACTACTTCAGTCTAAAACACAATATCTCAGTCGCTCTGGTAAGAAGTGAATCACACCTCAGTCCGTCGAGGGAGAACGATCTTCTACCTTGGTATCTACTACATCATGTCGAGGTACCTTCAACTTGTCATTGTTTCTTGCAATCGAGGTATCTCAGACTCCAAAGAAGTGCCTGCTCTCCATCGCTACTCGGAGATGGGGGAGTAATAATCCATAATTGAGGACCTGCACTCTTCCTGGTAGGGGAGTACAACATTGGTAGTTAGTTCACTATGGGGGAATGTCACCCTAGAATGTTAGGGGAGTATCGACCCCAGGCTAAAGGACCCGAACCCTAGCACGATAGGGTAGTACTGACAGTACTAAAACATGGTTTAAAGAGTATCTGCGCCCAAAATCATCAAGGGAATAAAACTAGAAGACTAGAAGTCCCAAGCCCTGGTGAATTAGGGGATTAACTAACTCTGTCACAATATATAATATTGGGGACTCACACCCTAGTATGTCAGGGGTTTACTGACCCACGGCTAGAGGGATTGCACCCTGTAATAGTAAGGGAGTACTGACTCTATCGTAGGACTACATAAGTAGGACCCGCACCCTAGGTCGATAGTAGAGTTCCTACTCATAAAATATAGGACTCGAACCCAACTCGGTAGGGGAGTACCTGACACTATGGGTGAGAAATATTTAGAAACCTCACCCATTTACAATAGGGGAGTACCGATGCCAAATAAAGACGAACCTTCTTAGAGGAAAATGAACCCACACCCATGAAGTGGGGTGTCCCATCTCTATCAGAGCATAGGAGTATGAAATACATGTGCCTTGAGTCTTGAAGGGAGTAGTCATCCTAACCCTCACCACAAAAAACAACCTAGTTTTTCTCCATAGGCTATTTGTCATATCTAAAAAACCATTATATTCAACAAAGAAGTGACCCTAAAAGACTTCCATGTCATAAGAGTTCTAGAAAGATAGATAATGCGTCAATTGGACTCCCAGTCTGTAGGTTATAGGCATTTTAGTACCGAGGGCCCGATTGGAATCATGTTCGATCCAACCTAGAAATACTTCAACTATATGAAAAACTCTAGTGAATTATCTCCAAAGAACCATATCATCACAAGGGTTCCAGAGACATAGGAGGTACCTAAAATTGGTGTCTAGTTTAGGAGATAAGGCCCTTTATGTGTAATTGGGTCGAAACGGGTTCGGGTCTAGTCTGACATGATAGGATCGACCCGACCCAACTATGTCTGGGTCTCCCAACTCAGATCCAAAACCTCCTGGGTTAACACAGACCACTGGGCCCAGACCGAAGCAGACCACTGAGCCACGGGTCCGTCCTGCTAGGCCTAGAGGCTCCCTATATTGGGTCGATCTGATCAGTCTGGCCTGACTGGCAGTGTGTCCCGTCGAGCTCACTCCATCCCACCATTGCTGGCCATCCCACATCTCCCCAAACATTTCATAGCCATTTTCGAAACCTTCTCATGTGAATGGGCCCACCGACCAGGTCCCCATCTTTAAACTGCATGGCAGTTTTACTTCTCCACACATCGTCATAGGACTCCAGCACCGCAACCTCCCACGGCCAGACCTGGGCTTCCAAACGCACTCAGATGACCTATTTTTCACACCATTTGTGGACACAGCTTCTAGGGGAATCCCTCTCCATAGCGATAGATTTGGATCTACCTATTCATCAATTACATAGAGCAGATCAGAAGGAATGACCATTACAAGGGTCTCAGGCCTTGTTCGTGTAGGCACGTGTCATCCCCATCAGAGGATAAAAACTGGGGAGGTTTTAGAGAGTTTATTTCAAATAAAAATTAATCAACCATAACATTGAACCCACAATAATCCCCTCCCATATGAATGAGCGACATAAATATGAAAATGTATGTGGTTTGAACTGCATCTATCATTTTAAAAGAATGATGAATGGGGAAGATCATTAAACAAAACAAAACCCTACCTCATACAACATCTGATGTCATATTGTTCTTCCTTGAGGGGTTAAGACGTCAATGACTCTTCCTGGATCCGATTTTTGAAAGTTGTCGCAGGTGGTGAGATTCACCAACATTCGTCATTATTAGCGATGGTGGAAGTTTGTTAGAGGTTCTCTAGAGAATACTATAAATTTCTAATCCATATTTCCTCAGTGCGTCGATCTATAAATAGAAGCACATACCTATGTTCCCATTCTAATTCAACACTGCTTCATTACACTGTTTCATTTATGAAACAGAATCACTGTTACACAACTTTTAAGTAATGTTATGTTTCGATTTTAATGATTCATTGATGAGAATCACTAATGCACATCGTTCCACCCATGTCACTTCCCCGTAGGGTCTCCGTCTTCCACTAAAAAAGTGAGAGAAAATAAAATAATTATTTTAAATTATTTTTTTATGTTTCTTGAAATTTCCAAAAAAAAAAATTCCACTCGTCCCTTTCCAGCTGATATTAAACAATTTCATGGGGAATCCTAGCATTAGTATTTCAATAGTTTCTTAATATATTTGATATGAGCGAAGATAAAAAAGATATAAAATATGGCTCACACGTTCACTGAGCGTACTATAAAAAAATAATTTTTTTCCATGCTCTCCGAACCTTAAAATCATGTGTCGTTGAATTTTTCGGTCTTAGAATAATTGAATATAAATAAAAAATACATGGAAATTATGAGATGTAAAGAGATTTTTTATGATAAGTTATATCAAATTAGATTTATTGAATTTAAGGATACCATAATAATTGAAGAGTTAATTATTAATGATTATTTTGTTGATAAATATTTTTATGGTGTAATTAGATATACACTTGGTCATTAACATGATTTATTTATTGAAATTATCCAAATTATATGCCCATATCTAAGCCACCTTATAGAAAAAATCTTTTGAATATGTTTAATTATGTATGAAACTATTTGATTTCTTTGAGAAGTTATATTGATTCAATAATGTCTTTATATTGTGATCACTCATCCCATTTATACAAAATAAAGATGGGTATTTAGGGGTTTTATTGACTATAGGGAAATTAGTTCTACTAATATTAATTTCTATTTTCCCTTCCAAAAAATAATGTTCTATTTTATAAAATTTAAGTAGAATAATAAATTTCAATGACAGTCCTTGGATATAGTCATCATTAATTAATACATAATGAGGATAGTATATTTAAAAAACATTTTCTATAAGTTATGATCATTTTGAGTTGACTATAATTCCTTTTATATTAACATTGACACCCTTTATGAATATGGATATGAGAAATAGTTTATTCATGAATTATCATGATAAATATATTGTGTAATTTATTAATGTCATCTTAATATGTCCAGAAATATATGAATAGATTGTGAAGCGTGTAGGGATTATTCTTAAAATGCAAAGGAAAATAATTAAATTTTATGTTTTATAAGAATTAAATTTTGTTGCAACATTTTTTTATATTTATATTATCCATTTAGGGATTATGTTTTTATACATGAAAGATGATGGTGTAAAAATATTTTCTCATGCTAAAAAATCTAACTAATTTACATAATTTTATTTTCCTAGTTATTTACTATCTTGGATTAATTTAAATTGTCATTTAATTAAACATTCTATAATTTATTTTGAAACATAAAGGGTTAAAATTTAGATGTTCAGTATAATGTTAATAATGTATTGAGTAAAAAAGATGTTATTCGACAATAAACCAATATTATCTTTACAATTAGGGGTGTTATGATTTATTTATAGCAAATAAAAAAATATGTCTTCTATTCTTTATGAAAATGATAATGCTATTGCATATTAATCATGTCAATAAAATAGAAATGAACAAAAAATACAATCCATGATCTAGTGTTAATGGAAGTAGTATTTATCATGAGGATAAGGTGATAATATATATCTAGAAAATAGTATGAAATGAACATAATTCAAATTAGTTTTATTAATATATTATATAAAACCGTGTTAAACATGAGAAAATTGTGATGTACAAACTACTCATGAAATATTACCTGGTAATATGCTACACCCTTGAGAACGAAAACATTTTGGAAGTTGTATTGTGTAGGAATGATCATTGAGTTATATAAATGGTTAAAATATAAAAGGTTTAGATTGTCATGGATCTAGTAATATTAGACATAAAAATTATTAGGAAAAATGAAACATCATTCATGATTTATGAAATTGAAAAAAATAAAATGGGAAAAATATACAATTTCTAGAAAGATATATTTTTCCTAAATATATGGTTACTATTATAAAAAGCTTTAAATTTATGGGATCGAACAATGAAGATGGATTGTTGAAATTTGGGAAGCGTTTATACATAACATTCATACCTAAGAAAAAGTATGAATTGTTATAAAAATCTCAAAGCTCAATCATATTTGTATACCCTTTTATCCTTATGATGTGTAGGGATTTTAGAGAAAATTTCTAGTCGGACAAAATAAATAAAAATATTATAAAATATGATTAAGTATGACTTGATTTCAAAAAAATGTAATTTATGAGATTCTTATAATGGGAGAAATGAATTCAATCCCTATAATAATATGTAAATAATATAACATAATGATATAATTTTTTATAATTAATCCTTATACATATAATTTGAGTGATACAATATAGGTTATTATTCATAACTGTAAAAATTATACACATTTCAGAAAAATTAGAGGTGATACTACATGAGAATCCTAAATGATTCAATATTAATAGTGTCATAAATTTGTAAGATATACATTTATTATTTTTATATGATCATGACCCTAGTTTGAAATTAATATTTTAGAGGTTTCATTAGTGAACATTGTAAACTGAGTTTAATTTACGAGGTATCATTATTAATAAAAACAATGAGAAATGTAAATGAAATTCCAAAGCATTATAGGCCATGATGAGGTAACAATCACATAATATATAAGGCACTTGGTAACTGTTCATACCTTTAGTGGAAATCTCATTTAATTACAGATTCCATTTTATAATTCAAATGGAATTATAGGAATATTTTTATGTGAATTAATTTTATACAATACAAATATAGGATAAAAGGGAAATAATGTCTCTCAATCAAGAATTAGTTGAGGAAATAGCTGAGAAAGTTAATGATATCAAGTGATATTTGAATATATATCAATATAAATGGAAAATGTATATTGATTACTAAGGAATGGACATTGATTTAAAAATATATTAGGATGTATTAAATTTTTTATCAAAATTTAAGGGAGTTTTTTGATTTATAAAAATTGGGAAGCTACGTCTTAGATACATTATTAAATTCAGGAATTTAACAATGTTATTATTATTTTGTTATTATTTTTAAATAACCCACAAACTCTCTAATGTACATTATTTCGTCCATTCTTAATTCCAATAGAAGTATGTTCTAGAATGAATACATGTACTCAAAACTAAAGAAATATATATATCCTATCTTACCAATAATGGATAGAATGTTTAGATTCTTGACACGAGAAAGAACATGTTACATAATCATACATGGTGGATAGTGTGTGTACTTTGGTGGGGTTATATATTAGAGGAGTCATTATGGGATCCTAGCGGACAATGTAGAAAAATTGAATATATTTTCCCATCAATATTTATTGTTTTAGGGGAAAATATTTAATGGTTCAGGGAGATAGTTGGAACAATGATTCTATAATAAATATTTCATTAGAACACTTGTGATTTTAAATCATTATGGTAATATAACTGCATAGTTTTATTCACAATATAAATTTTTTAAATTATTTTACAATGTTACATATGATGTATAATTACACTCTATAAAAATTCAAACTACTTCAATTAGAAAATATAAATTAAAAAATTAAAGAATTATATATTCAATTTTGAAAATGTCATGGTGTATTAGAATTATTAGACCTTTGAATAAAAATATAAAAATAACCATTAAATTAATATATTTTTAAAATTTTAAAATTAAATAATTTATAATGGTGAAAGGTATTTTAGTGACTAATTAATTTAATAAATAAGAGTTATTAACAAGATGTATAATTGGTATATAACCATTACAAATATGGCCATTGGAATAATAACCAAACGGTAGAAAATAAATAGATATTTGAAAGGTAACAAGTGAGAGAGAATGGAAAAATCTGTCATAATTAGTATTTAATGATAATAAAATAAGTAAATATAAATATTATAAAACAATAAAATGATTTCTAATGAAATATAAGAAAAAACATTTATTACTTAAAATGTTTGATATACTATTTTAAATATATTTAGTTAAAAAACAGTAGTTTCAATAAATTTAATTTTAAAAAAATTCTTATTTTGGATGTTATTTTGATTATTAGGGATTCTATTCATTAGTCATTATGATGATAATATATTATGTTTAATTGAAGGTACTTTTTAGAAAATATTTACTATTTATTTGATAGAGAAAATATTATTTTAACAGAAACTATATATTTAATGATTTCATAATGATATAAAAATGGCCAGATAATGTTTATAATATATTTCAATAATTAAAATTGATTTAATGAGTTAAAAATGAATTTAAAAATAGTAAATCCATTTATAAAACTATATGTGTATTTTTTAACCCTAAATTATATTAAATACTAATTTATTTATCTTTATTTTTTACATTTTAATTTAATAAAAATAATAATAGTTAGTTATAGAAGACTTAATTTTTCAATAAACTATGTAATTAATATTCAAATTTGATTATTCATCATAGAAAAATAATTCATATTCTTTAAAAACATTAACTAATATTTGTTTCAAAAACACAAATCTACTTCAGCTATAAATTCATAATTATTTAAACCTAATTAAATTAACTTTAAAATGTATTTACTAGATTAATATCTACCAAAATATCCTTTAAAATATACCTTATATGGTATTTAAGTCCTAGTCTAAATAAATTTCCAATATTAATATAATTAATATTAATACCAATGTTGGGGTCTCTTAGATCATGGAATGCCTTTGAAAATTTAATGACTTCTTTTTAATTTCATCACTGATCACTTCAATATTACAAATATTCAATTTTTAATCATTGAAATATTTTTATAACCATGGAATAAAGTATTTATAATGTATATATTTTTATTTTCCCCTCATTCTTCTTAAAATACTATAAAATACATGACTCACACCATGGAAGGTCGATATATATCACATATGTGAGAGTTGATGATTTTCATTAAAAAATAAAATTTTTAAATAAAATGTTTCTTGTAATAGTATAAAACTATTAATTAATTTTTTTTATTTGTTCGATTCAAAAATTATTAGATTGGTATTATGTCATTTAATTTTAAATAAAACCATTATAGTGAATATAATTTCATAAAAACAATCATACCAAAAAATGATTCATAAACAAAAAAAACGATGCACCATATTTTAACTGCATATATTCTCTATTAAATAAATTAAATTATCATAAATAACTATACACTTCTTCATAATTTGGAACTATGTTTTGGAGACCACAATCCATTTACATTATACTGATGTGATATTAGAACTACTGACTGAAAAAATCTATATGATAGATGTGGGAAAATTAATTTAATTAATATGTTACATTTGACAATAGTTTACTTATAATATTAGAAATTTGAATTTATATCTTTCTAATAACATAATTGATATATAAAATCAACTATTCAAGTGGTTATATTAGTTCTGAGTGAGACGGGATTTGAGGTAAGGTTTTCTCTATAAAATCCACAATCTTTCTTATATTACGTCTCAATTATCTAATTTCTCAAATTTGAATTATGATTAATGTGTTGATATATCAACATATTTTTTCATATAATTATTTATTCCTTTATTTATTATTACAAATAATTTTAATTTAACAAGTATCACCCACTCCTTTTTTTCCTTATATTGTGATTATTTTATTTATCTCTCTCTCTCTCTGTGTATTTACTTTTCATCACCATTCCAATTTAAAATTATTAATATCATTGATTTATTTTATAAATTCATAATGGGTTTTATTTACATTATTATATTTAAGTAAATTTACATAGTTGGTACATTATATATTTTATAATTCATTTTGAATTGTATCATTGGAATATTTTACAATTCACTGGACTAGTGTATTTTGAGAATACATATTCCCATAAATTCCATATGGCTAATTATTTTTTATTTTTCCCTAATTGTTCATAGAATGGTGATATTATTTATATTATATTTTTATTTTTTATTCAATTCTTATGATGAATGCATTGGACTTAGTATTTTATGGGTGTCATGCTAAATCATACAAACCCTCAATATGTCAGTTGACCACCCAAGACAATTTGTCACGAGTTTTTAGTGTATGCAAATATTATATGTTTTTTTCTTGGATGAGGCCAAAACAAAATGCTTATAATGACTAAAATTATGTATTTAATAACTATATGATAATTAATTTCAAAAAATGTAATTATTTATTTCCATTATTATGTCATCCTTGGATATATTATGCTGATGATTTCAATTATATGAAATTATTTGATTTGTATTCAATCATTGTTGTTCATATCAAATTTATGTCATGATATTCTCCATTTTCTAAATTACCTTATAAAGCCTCAATGATCACACATTTTTATTCATTACCATTTTCCTTAGAAATCCATGACGATTAATGTGAAGGGTAAAATCATAAGAAAAGTGAAATTAATATTGTTTGTTGGGTTGTTATAATTATTCATATTGAATTTATTATTGTAGTATACAATTACAGTCCTAAGGCTACAAAACATCATATTCTATATTTTTTGACTTTGGTTTATTTACTATATAAATAAATAACCACATAATATGGGTTAAAATAATTGGTGTTGTTAAAACACATATATATATATATATATTCATATGTAATTATATATAATTATATAAACATACATACATGCATGCATGCATACATATGTATTTACACACACAAACATAGAGACATAAATACACCGACACAAATATATATATATATATATATATTTACAAATTATTATGATATATTTTTTAGCTAATAATGATAACCTATTAATTATATTTTTCAAAATAATCCATTTTTTAATAATTTGTAAATATAAATTTTACAATACTTATGAAATATTTTTTTAATATATTTTTTTATAAAATTATAAATTAAAAATTATAAATTATTATCAATATGATTTCAAAAAATTCATTATATTTTAAAAAAACAACAATTTTCATAAAGAAATTAAATTATTTTATTTAGAAATGATTTAAACTAACTCTACATAATATTCATTTCTTAAATAAAACCCGTGATTATTCTTATCTTGAAGATGTTAGTAAATGATCAATTTTGTATGATACCACGACACATACAATTTATAATAATTGTTAATCCCATAGAAGCCTTCATAAAAGCGATTGAAAAGTAGTTTATTGCACACACAGAAAACAAATATGTTTAACTACTAGGGATTTCCTATTTCAACTTGAATTAACCCAATGAAATTAATATCTTACTAACCATAGAGAATACCACATTCCATAAATTCCCACATAATTTTTTCTACCCAAACAATAACTATATTTGGATACACAATCTTATCCCAAACATACATTTTCCAACCCAATCTAATCATATGTCATATAATAGCCAATCCCATCCACTATGTGTTTTAATATTTCCGTATTGATAGAGATAAAATATAGAAATATTAAATCTATAATCATGTAAAATAACACAATCACTTATTTTTATTAATTAATGCACCACTATTGACTTATTTTGGAAAACTCCAAATAACATCTTATATATGTTTAAATTATACAAAACAATTTCTAAATCAAATTCATAAATATGTTAATTCCATTTTAAATTTTTTATCAAGACATTTTCCACTGGTAAGATGGTTTCCACATGTTAGGTAATGCTATAAATTTATTATGATGAATGTACACAATTATTTTTCCACCCACTTAAAATAAATGAAACAACAAATTAAAAATCAGAACATCATACTTAGTTGTAATATAAAATATAAAAGAAAAAATCATCAAACCACTATATATATTTACTATACATTACAATGACATATATTCATAAAAAAAAATTCAAGATTCCATATCGATATTTAACCAATCGTATCATAGTATATCATACCTAAAAATTGTACAATACATGAAAAAAAGAAATAATATATTTTTTAATTCCCCATATTGTGTCAGTAGAATATTAATTGAGTTTGGGGAGCTAACATATATCACTCATACATGCTTATACGCTAGAGTATTTTGACTAGTATATATGCAAAATGAACAATGATAGAGATACTCTACTCATTCTATGACACAGTACAATATAAAATAAATAATAAAAACATAATTCACCATATAATACTATAGCACATATATATAATTATTGAATAAAGAAAACCATAAAATAAATTTTTAGGATAGAATATAAAATGAGTACATAGGATTATTATATATAGTTTACATCAATGAAATCATTCACTTGTAAAACATATACAAAATAAACAAACTAAAAAGATAAAAAGATATCTAATTATAGAATATGTACAAAATCATCAAACCAGTATCCTAACACTATCATGATACTACCAATTAATCACCAACATAATTTCTATCATATACATTTGACATATGGTTTTCACATAAAAAATGTATAAATGTAGTGTGAGACAAAAAACATTGTTTGAAATAACCAATAGATCACTTAATATATCCCATTATAAACAAGTTGATTAATGATAAAATTAAATAAAACTATAAATCAAAACTTCCAAGAAAGTAAGATGGTTTTTTATATACAAACCTAGTTATCTTACCACCTAAACCATACCACATTGACCAACATCTATTTATTATTCTATGGGTTCCATGAACCAGAGTAATTACTTAATATACACATACCATGATAACTATAATTCACATATAGGCACAAAAAATACCCTTGCATTTATTATCAATCATAATGATATTTTTATATGTAATAAATGGAATCAAATATTTCCATATTAACTATATGATAATAAATTACTAAAATAATAAACTATTTCCATTATAATAATATACAAGTTACTAATAATGGGAATAACCATTATATGGACGAACATTATGAGAATCCACACCAATAGAATTAAACTATTTTAAAAATAATATGTCTATAATCTACAATAATAGTTATATAATTATCTATATTATCACGGTGAGCATGTTTTTTAATAAGTAAGACATATATATAAAATATCCAGATGAGAATACATTATAAGATGAATAAAATATTTCAATAATTACTGTAAGAGTAAATGTAAGAATGTCAATGACCAATTATACAGATGAAAGTACAAATATATCAAATCCTTATGGTATAAAATAAACTTCACCTAATGAGTTCACTATATCAAACCAAATAAGAAAAAAATATACATAGACCATTCTATTGTGTTCATTTATAATCAAACATTTAATGTATTTGAAATCCTATATCACAACACCAAAATATGTACTTCTATATATAATTCAAATAAATGTTACATATCTGATTAATCGTATTATAATAAAGGAATACCTTATTATACCACTCTCTAAAAAAATCTATGATAAGAAGGATTGATCAATAATTCCACCCCACTAAAAGATGGAACTAACACAAAGTTACCTATAATCTATATTGTATCATTACATAATGATATTTTTATAAACCAAGAAATTTCTTCCACATATCATTCAATAATTAATATAACATAATTTTCATTAATATAACAAAAGATGAGTTTGGGGTGATGAAATTTTTTTCTCTATTAATAGGAAATAAATTTTATCTCTATTTGTCAAATAATATCTCCCAAACTAAGGATTTATGATTAATAAAATAAATCATAATCAAGTAATGTGGTTGTGATAACCTCATATTTGGAGGAGGACTGTTTTTCTATCAATAAACAATGTATTCATTTTTAAGTAGGTAAAATAATATACAGGATCCAATAGTATTTTTCTTTTAATGTAACACATTATTTGAAGATGTATATTATAAAATTTATTGTATGTACATAGAATAATGTAGAAAAATGTCCATTATATAGTGTGATTATCATGTAATAAGGTTTGTTCTTCAATAATTATTGTGGAATCATTAACGAGAAAGTTGAGTAAATTTCAATGAATCTTATCAGAAACTATGTTTATGGCTTGAAATATTCCATGAATCATAATATCATTCCATGATCGAAGATGATAATTTACTAATCTAGTGGATGGTAGTGTAAAAATTCATATCCTATAAATAGACCCTCCATTATTAAAATTTTGATGAGTGGAAATAGAGTATATTTAGAGAAAATAATATATTGAATGAATCACTAGTCTAATTGAATATAAAATTAATGAAATACCATAAATTTTTTTAACAAAAATAATTGGTTAGATGGATGAATATGTTGTGATCATAATCCATTCAACGGTTTCATACACAAAAAAGATTATGATGGGTCATATCACCTATTTCATAACTATAGAAACAGAATATTAACATCATATTGGGTGTATTATAATTATTTTGGGAAAATGAAACTTGTATAAAAAACACTTCATTATACACATGTTCAATACATCCTTCATGGATCAACATGTTTGTATCTCATATCATGTTCACCTATTATTGTGAATCAAATCTATATCACTTGAATACATATGATATCCTTGATTGAATTTTTCCCTAGGTAACATGGTTTTTAAAACAACTTCTCCCTACCATTTTCATTTAAAACTATACTTATTAAAATAGGTTATTTCCCACTATTATTTGGCCTTTATTATTTTTTATCCATTTAATAATGGGAATGTTTCACTCTATAGATGATATCAGTTATGGTATATTCATATTATATGATGGATCCCCAAATTATAATCAATAATGTATCTCATTGATAAAAAATACTATTTATATCTTGAAACAAAGGGAATATGTTCAACCATAAGTTATTTAATAGTTATTAAGGTTGATATATATATTTCTAGGATAATTTTTTGGTGTCGTCATTGTATAGGATTTCATCATATCAGCAGGCTTCTTGTTAGGATTTTAGTAATAAGTTCCCTTTCATCATCAATATCCCAATAAAGTAAAAAACATTTACTATTTGGATTCGTTTATATTTTGTGACATATATGTAAATATTACTCTCACACACCATCAAATAACGTTTTGATATATACATTAATCTTTTGGAATATCTGCTATCATATTTGGAAACTCCATTAAAGCTCTACCCATCTGTTGGCCACACACTAAATAAATTTATATGTATATTTTACCAATATATCATGATCTAATAATGATATAAACATGGAATATAGGTCCTAATTTTATAACAATTAAATGCACTACATTAGACCTATTTGTATGTTTTTTAATGATACTACATTACTCCTAGTAATATGAATATAAATTACTTGAAACATATGATTTAGTTATATTATATTAAAATTAATAATATTATTTATGGTTTCAAAAACTATAGTGTATCAATATTTTACTATATAATAGAGACATAAAATCAATAAAATTGCTCCTTGTTGGATGTCCTTTAATTTAATTACATTCTAAGTGTTCATAGGTAATTAAACTACATGTTTTACATTTTTTTATCATTCAAACATTTCATGAATATTCAATGAGGATTATATTCACTCCTTCATTTATTTCCTTAATAAATAAAATCAAATTGAATGTGTTTTGATTCCACCAAGGATATATATATATATATATATATATATATTTGTACCCTATTGGATGCAATCCAACCACAATGGAACCTTCTATATCATCATATAATCACGTATATTCATTTATAGTATGAAACATTAGGTATATATTTTATATATAGTTTATCAACAAATTAATTAATTATTACATAACAATAGAAATTCTATACATGATGATTCATCAATTACTGTAGTGTTACATTGAAGACACCAACATAAATAATCTAAATTCATAAAAACATAATCATGTTATATTACACGGAAGGATTTCATGTAGATGATTTAAACTTTAATATAAATATTTAGTAAACAATAATATCTTTTCAGAGTTGTGTTGACATACCATACTCTTAGTTTATCCAAATTTTCAATTGGAGATATGAAATTGGGAACATGTGTTTAGAAACATTGAAAATGATAACTGGAAACAAACATCACACCAAATGTTATTACATTAAATATAAAATTTACCAAAACATTTTATAAGAGGATAACCCAATACTTATATCTAATTACCAACCTATACTTATTGGTTATAATTCCCAATGTACTACTTCACTAAAAAGCACTATACTATGAATGTGGGAGAATTCATCATGGGGAAAACACCTTAACCTAAATTAATATAGTATGCTCACACATTTATAATAAAAAATGAAGTGTATATGATAATTAAAATTCTTTGATACCCATAAATATTACCCATATAAAAAAAGAACCCATGAACATGGATTCCTCATTTATCATTCTGTCTCTATTATTACTCATTATATTGGACCATATGTTATTATTGGTTCTCAATAACAAAAAATATGAAAATAAGGCATAATTCACTATTAGGAATGTTAATAATGTTATTATCACATAATGACTATCCATATATTGTATATTTCATGTTATAATGTCTTAAGGGTATTGGTAACAATGTGTGGTCATAGTAGATTCCTATTATGATGAAAACCCGAATGTGTAAAAAATTATAGAAATTTATATGATTTTTTTAAATTATTATAACTAATGGAATATAAATGATACAATATATTAAATATAGTATACTCATAAGTAATTGAGGCTTCTTTTCATCAATTACTCCATTAGTATTCTCCAATAGAATAATGTAATGGGAACAATACATTATAATATAAAATTATCATTTATATTATTCCATCTATGTTTTTATCAATAGATATGAATAATTTTAATGTGGAATTACAATTATTATTAAGTAATAACACAATATTCATACATTGATCTATTGAAAAAACCATTATTATATATTATCTTCATGAGTAATGATATTTTTTTTGTTTCATGAGTGATATTTCACTATGAACAATATTGATAAATGATTTTTTCTTTTAATCTGAAATTGATGTTGATATTTTAGGCCAATTATTGGCAATAAAAAAATATTATTAAGATAATTTTATCGAATTATGCATTCATGTTATATTTTTAAAAGTAAAATATAGAGACATTTATCACATTGTTTTATAAAATAATAATGAATTTAGATTGACTCCATATATTTAGAAAACATGAGTATATTACCGAATGTATATTTCTATGTCGTTGTATGATCTTATAACATTAAATTCTTTCTCTATTAGTTACTTTATGTTATTTTAGTTGATATCATTACTTTTTATTAGACTATTAATAATTACATTATGATAGTGGCATATTGCGTCAATCACTACTTCTATCCAAAAACTTATTTAATTTCTCTATGAATTTAACATGTTGAAAAATGTTACCCCTATTTTTCTTTGGATAATTACTCATATTTGTTTTTTCAATAATATATATTCACATGTTAGTTGAGTAAAGATATTTTAATGGAATATTTCATAAAAAAATATTTTTTATTTTAGTGAGTATAATAATAATTTATTTATCTGTGAACAATGTTGTAAAATTTATTAATTAAAATAAATTCTCATTATTACATTATTGATAAATACCATGGTAGAATGACATGATGATTATATGATACAGTTAAATGATTTAATAAATATCATTATAATAAATAATAATTTATTTATAAAATGATATGATATTTTTTGTACATGATATTCGATAATTTCAACTAAATTATGATCAATTTTTATTATTTTCACAAAGGGTTCACTACTTATTAAGTTAAAAAGAAATTCCTAAGTAAAATTATTTATTCTAAAACCCTTTATTATATAATCCTTAATATATAATTATCAACCCTAATTATCATTGTGAAAAAAGTAAATTATAGATACAATCTTCTCAATCACTAGAGTGTTCATCCTGTAGAACACCCTCAATAACATAGATATCTTCTCCACCTCCACTGTCTCAATATATCATGAGAAAAAGAATAATCAATTCACGTTGAACTAATTCTTATGGTTATCAACAAATAAAAATGAAATTATTTGACTCATTCTTTCTTGAACCTAATTATTTATATTGGAAAATGTAATGGTGATTGTTATATATGTGGATCAGGATTAAAGTGAGTCAATCCATGAATCCTCTAATGTAATAATGGTTTTATAGGAATCTGTTATCTAATTTTATAATGAATAAATAATTTCACTACAGTATAATTATTTATTAACAAAAATTAATTATAAATTATATATTATTAACATGTCTTTCTAGGTAGGCGGTTTGAATTCATCTATTTTTTAGAAAGATTTAATTGATGTTGATAAATTTCAATTTTCTATCATGGGTTAAACTGCTCCATTTTCTCCCCAAACCCCACATGTGGTATCAAAGTCATCATATGAAAATTTATAATTATTTATTATTCAATGATGGATTATATGTATTTCTTATTAGTTTTTTATTTATAGTATATAATAAATTTAATACAATGTAATATTTCTTATTTAATCAATTATTATTGATTTTTTCAATTTTATATGACATTAATAATGTGAACAATATTTGATGAATGTTTATAGATTCTTTTTGGATGTATTATAGATTATAGCCAATAGGAATGTTTATAGGACATGTAAATGAAATGTACATTCCATATACTAAGGTTATCTATATTTGTGTGTGTTGTGTGTTAAATGATGCTTCAAGAATTAAATAACAAATAAACTATTAGATGATATTAATACAGTGATAGTTGGATTGGATAGGCTTGAACATATTCTTTAGGATTTCATAACATGTAGTCAGTGTGAACATTATGTAGTCTATAAATTTTCATAAGGTGTTTTGTGGAATCTATATGGTCCAATGTTCATATTGTTTTAATAAATTTCATATGGGATATAATCTTAAGAAATGTTCAGGTTTCATACCATGTTTCTAGTGTTAGTCACATGTTACTAATAATTAAAAATATATTACATTTAACTATGAATATTTTCTAGAATGATAGTATGAAAAATATAGGTCTTGTAACTCATTAGTAAAGAGAGTGTATCCCACCTAATATGCACACTATTTCCCTATGCTCATATTCTAGATACATTACAGGAGACATTCATAGTGTGTAGCTAATATTTACATATCATATAGTCAACCAATTATTTTCCTAATTAAATTATGTGAAAAAATATTTAATTACAAAATCCAAACAAACATAAAATACTAGAAGAAGGGGTGCATACAGTATATTTTTTAAAAAAATTAATGAATATTTTTTTTAATTATATAGAAAAATAATGGTGAAGTTTAATACACTCCACATTTCCATATATAGTGGGAATCTCCATGAATTTTTAGGTGGAAAATATCAAAATAAATAACTTTTTTAATTAATTTAATATTAGTAATTATATAATAATAATAAAAAAATTAATTTGAATTCAATATATTAGAACTAAAATTAAATTTTTTTATTTCATGTGTTGTTCATCATGATATTATAATGATATGTGTATGTTATTGGTTTCATTTAATTTAATTATTTCCAATTGAAATAATGGCCCATATGTAATCCCCATATATTTACTATATAAATCCTCTATATAATGGGTTTATTTTATGTAAACCTTTTTACCAATTTAATTGTAACCTTACATTGGTAATGGTAAAATCATAATTAAATGATAATGATCTCAGGAAATAGGAGGCGATCATAATTTATGTCGAGGTGAGACCAACTCAAGAGTTACATAGGGGCCTAAGTGGAACACTAAAAGTCAAACCATTAATAATTCTAGGAGGTGTTTCCATTGGGTCAATTATTTTTTATCAACCTCTATATAAATTATTTATTAAAAATATGAATTGTAATTAAATATTTTTATTTTATTTCCATGAGGTTAGTGGTAAATTATTTATTCAATATTTATAACAATTACATTATAAATGAATTAAAAATAATGAAATAATAATTAAAAATATATATTATGTGTTAATTTTATCATTAAAAAGGTTAAACATGAATATAAAATCCAATTATAATTATTAATCATGTATTATGGTAATATTTTAAATTTACACATAATGAAAAAATACCTCAACTAAAATATACATTCATAAATTCTAACCTTGAATTGGGTTGAAATTGAACAGTAGATTAATGAGATGGACCAACATCTATTTGGATTATTTTAATTATATTTGAATATATTAATTTAGTTAATGTTTAACATAACCTATTTCATAAAATTTATTGATCACCAACAGGATAAAAAGTGACACTAGCATGCAACTGTTGAGGAAATTCATGTCCATTATTTCATGATTGGGGATTCCACTAAATTGATCATAGAGATATGAGTTGATGGAAAATAAAATAAATTACCTCACAATTACATTTGAAAAGCTTTTAAATCTCCCTATAGGATATTATAATGGAAATATGGGCCCCTTATACTATAATATTCATGTGACATGATATTCTGAAAGAGTTGGTGATAGATATTGTGCATTAATAAAATAGAGAAAGGTTAATAAAATATATTTTATTGTCAATTTTTAAATATATATAATTTACTAAAATATGATATTATAATATAAATTCTAATCCATACGGCATAGAATTTATCACTATGTTCTCTATTATGGATGGATAACCTTACCAGATTCCCTGCATTAAGAAATGGTATAGGATAAATCATGTTATTCTATTCCTTGAGTGGAAATCCAAAATACTAGAAACCCAGGTTCCTCATGATATTAGTATTGAATCGAGTGGGTAGGACCACTCAATCTATATGAAACCCCAATATGATAAAACAGATGTCTAGTGATTCATCTTATAATTAATTTCAATAAATATTCTTCTATAACATGAGAAAATTGATCAATATATCTTGTTGTACAACCTATATAATATTTATTATGTGAAGGAGAGATAGGATAGAAATGAGATATCCAATGAACAAATCATGTTCATGTTCACTGAGACAACATAAGCTTGTAGACAAGATGTGAAAATGATTCACTATATGGGGAACTTAGACATCACTAGGTTTAAACTTCCAATAGTATTTCTGACATGTCTCATTGCATCTTTTCTACATCATATCTTCTCTAACATAATTTTGAATTATAATATGATATGTGGTGAGATAACACCATTGTAATTGTTTGTATTGATTTTACTTATTTTTAATAACGTTAGTTGTGAAACTCATATAGTCATTATGATGAATAAAAGGTCGAAAAATCAAAAAGGTCCTGAATAATCACTATATGTCCAAATCTCCGCAGAACCATGCTTTGTTGAAAAATATATCCTATTTTCAGAAAATGATCTTGATATAGTGTATTTTGTATGTCGATGGTTGATCCATATAAAGAAGAACATCCATTATTTAATGAAGCATGGGGATAAATTAGATGAATTAATTATCTTGTGAAATTTTTATAAAACTACTATTTGGGTATTAGATACAGCCAATATGGGGTCCTTCATGCTATGAATGTAGAACAACATATTAAATTTGATAATGTGGACTACCACATTCCAATTCCAACAAGTTTTATATTGGTATTAATTTTTTTATACCATGTATTACCAAATACATGTTTTTTATATCCTACTAATATGTAGTTGGTTTTAATTTTATATTTAGAAATAAAATATGATTATATTAGAAGTTAAAAATAAAATTTGATATTTCAAATTTAAATAAAAATCATTATATATTACATTCCATAAACAAAGTGTCTAAAATTAAATATGAATAATGTTAACATGACTCGTATCACACCCAATAGTAGTTTCATAGAATTGGCCATATTAAAGATACATGGTAATAATTACACAATCATGATGGATATTTATATTCTTTTTATATAAAACAACTTGACAGATTTAATTCTTATTATTAATAAAAGATATAAAAATAAAATGTCGGTAATAATGTTGGTGGAGGAACATACATTCATGGATTTAGACACTCTAATATCTAAATAAAATTTCCACTATTTCTTTGATCATGGTATTCTTACAGAATATTTTTTACCATATAATTGAGTGAAAATGGAAGTGTTTTCATAAATATGAATACATATGAAACCATTTAAAATTTTAAGGATTTAAATAATGATGTAGAGAATTAGAAGAGTAAGAAAATAAATAATATTTAATCTAAATAGGATATTGATTATATCAATCATGATATCATTTATTATTTATGGGATTTTGGTATTAATTCTTATTTACATCATCAATATACAACATAGTTCTATAGTGTTTGTGAAAGAATTAACTATAACTTTCTTGAAAGGGTATGGATAATGATGTGTCATGAAAACCATTCATTATCCTTCTTGGGATATCCTTATAAAATTCAACAAAATTCTAATATGAGTTTTATTAATATCAAAAAACATTATAATATATGAATTCATTAGTCTAAATAAATATGTTTAGTTGTGTAATAATGTATGGTTTCATTACCAATGTGATGATAAGGACATTATTATAAAACCCAAAAACTCTGGTAAATGAAGTGTGTCATTATAGGAAACCCCCAAGAAAAGAAGGGATATTATTTATAAGACTGTTCAGGCAAGAAATAAATTATAAAGGTAAATCCATATATAATGGGGGGGGACAACTAAAAATGAGAATTTGGTACCAAGATTTACAATTACAAATTTGACTCAAATGATTCATAAGATATAGAGCATATATATATTCTGTAGGTCCCCATTGAGGATTTTTTTCATGACAATAAAAAATTATGATGAAGCGCTAGAGAGGTTAGTGATATAGAAATATATTGTTCTCATGTCACTAGATATTCTGACCCATTACTTACAGAAAAAATATCATATTTTCTATAAGGAGGTAGTAGTGAGAAAAAAATTGACCCAATTTTAAAAAACCCAGAATTCTAATATGGATTTAAATTATTTTACCCATTTGGGGTTTTAGTCAATCCCTTAGTTGAATTAAAAATAATAGGGTATAAATTTATATTTTATGGAAAAAATGACATGGAAGATTATGCTAGTACATAATCATAGACTACGATTTATATTTTCTCAATGTTTCTTGACCAAAATATTTTAAATTATATATCTGATAATGCATGTAACACACAACACAATTCTTAAACAAGTTATAAAAAAATTATTATTCTAAATATGATTGTTGATTCCATGTCATTGAAAGGATGGATGTAAATATGAGTGATAAATTTTGAAATATATATATTTTCTATACCCAATATAATTCTATTAATTAACTACTAGAAAATATGCAATAAATTTTTATTGAAATAGTTTTGTGCTTCAATAATAAATTTTCTTTAATATAGGTTTTATTGTTTTTAATGGGAAAATAATCTATGTTATTTCTTCAATTTATAGAAATTTTATTTTATAAAATATATATAATTTTATAGATCACCATATTAAAATAAAAATAAGGATGAATTTTAGTATTTATCAAAAAATTACAATTTTTCATTCAATATTAGAAAAAGAGATTATTTATATAAAAAATATTTTCAATTACAGTATTTTACACATTCTATTATTTTATTATTATTTTAATAATTCGATTGTTTATTTTTTATTTTATTAAATTAATTAAATTTATTGGAAGCTATATTATTATTAAATTGGGTATAAAAATACTCTTTGACTTATAAATAAAATTTTCGTTAAATAATTTTTTCATCATGTTTTATTACATTATTTTAAAAGTAATTATTTCACATAATATGGATTTATTTTTTATAAAATGGATTCTATATTTGGAATTATCATGTTAAAAGTTTGTAAATATGTCAATATTTTTTTCATAATTAATATTATCTTTAGTTAAATGATTGGTACTAAGGTATGGTTAAAACATTTAATTTTTTTAAAAAAAAATTACAAAAAGATTCAAAATCATCTAAACACATTCATATATTTCATTTGACAAGTGTAATTCATTCCCCTACATAATAGAAGTAAAGAATATTGAATTTTAGTGCCAATTTTTTCTGATAATAAACATTATATTATTTTAAGTAATGGAACATCCCAAAATGCAGCTTTCATTATTTTAAAATCTATAATATATTATTACAAGGATAGAAGATGTTCTGAAAAAATCATAATTGATATTATGAAAATAATAAAATTAAATTATTATGGAAATTTATTTATAATTTCTTTCTATTTTAATGCAATCTAAAATGATTATTCAATGATAAATGGTTGTTTTTAGATAATTGGAATACAAATTACAAAATTATTTTTAGAAAATTTATAGAAATATGTTCTGGATGATTTTCTGTAATACAAGAATATTAGGACTCATAATAATGTATTATTTATATTAAAATATTTTATATTCATAATCCATTATAATATTTATGTTTTTAAAGTATAATTAAATTTATAGTACCAACAATTGTTTTTGATAAATTTTATAGAACAAAATTAATGTATTCCAAATAAGTAATTAACAATGAAAGATTTATGAAAAACTAAAAATGTATACAACAGATCAATTTCACAACATGACAATATTGAATTCCATCGTAAAGTATTACAATAACAACAAAACAAAAAAAAATGGCCCAAAAAAACCATGGGAAAAACCCCAATTCAGAATAAACAAAAAACAAAAATTATGTCACCGGGTAAGAAACATCAACAACCTAATTATTAGTCTATGATGAAGATAATGATGAAACTCCACATCTATAAGTCGGTATGTAAATAAATTTATATCTCTTTAATTCCACCTAACATCTTTAAATATATAGACCATGATGAAATCTGGAGTAAAAACCTATTAAATCACATCCACTAGAAGAAAAACTTAGCACTAGCTGTAGTCAACCACATGATTCATAGATAATAAATCAAATGACTAAACCACGCCCCAATGAAAATTTATAACACTTTTATCACCTATAAAAAAATTGACCACCTTTAATTGAATCCATTAATAGAGATTCAAATTAGTAATAGTTACTGGATGTTATTAGATTCATAGTCTATGTTTTATTGAACTGGGAATTATTTGTATAGTAATCCTAGATATCATCATTATTAAAAAATTTAATTATTTATGTAAACAATCAAAATGAATGAAAAAATTATTCAATAAAATAATATTATTCCTGACAATCCATGCTATATATGTTGCCACACAAACCAAGATTCGACATAATCGATGAAATATACCTGATGGGCCCATGTGTTCCAAAAATATACTTAGAGAACTTTGTAAAATTTATAAGTAAAAAAAATCTATATTTAAATATTTATAAATAACATTAACCAATATAGGGGAGACCTGGAATTCAATGAAAAAATTGTCTCTGGTACCATGAGCTAGATTATTTAAGGACACACAAATTGTCATTATAAACACATATACATTGTCTAACTTGAGTAAACAATATATCCCAATTTAATAGCTACATAAAAAACCCATGAATTTTAGTTATAAATGATCCCGAAAATCAAGGTCCATTTAGTTTATCCACAGTATATAGAGGAAATATAATGTTCCCTATATCATATGAAGTAAATCATTCACATTTTGCA
The DNA here is from genome assembly GCA_963277665.1 of Viscum album. Taxonomy (NCBI): domain Eukaryota; kingdom Viridiplantae; phylum Streptophyta; class Magnoliopsida; order Santalales; family Viscaceae; genus Viscum; species Viscum album. The sequence goes on along the minus strand of OY728123.1, from coordinate 144,198,464 downwards.
ATACCCCTTGGGGATGAGAAGCATCCACCAAAAGTAATGATTTTCTACTAAAACTATGTAACCCCTTAAAATCCACAAATAATAATGTTTTAAAGGGATTAAACAAAAGTGTAATCATTAATATAATAGTGTTAATTATAACACACCAACAAAAATTTCATCAAAACAATATCATCCTATAATTATGTTGAATCATATGGATAGTGTTGGTTTTCACAACACATTTAATACCCAAACCATCCAACTCAATAAGAGGACCAATTTATTCAATGAAATTGGATACATAATAGATTTTTATTTATCATACCAAATAAAAATTATAGAAATAGATTGAATAATTTTTAAATTGTTCATGGAAGCGTAATAATATTATCCTCGTACAAAATTAAGAATCTCCTCCAATTTTTAACTAATAATGAATGTCTAGTATATATTCAATGAAAATATGTACCTGAGGGGATGTTAGATGTGACTTTATCCACAAAATACAAGATATCCAAAATATTAAAATTCTTATATGAAATTATATCACAAAATATGTTTATGTAAAGGTAGTATTTAACGATGTTAAGATTATTATCAATGATACACCTATCCTCATGATAATATAAAATAATAAAAATATTACATTTAATGTAATTAATACTAATTCATGTTCATATACGCAATATTACTGGAACACAAATAATATCTATAAACCAGAAAAAGCCCATTAATAATCATATCTTGTGACATTTTGAGTCTAAAATTTAGGAAGAAATCTGAAATCCATCTTGTAGGAATGGTATCTATATAATTAAGTAAAATACACCTTAAAAGGTTTAATTTAAAAGGATATACAAGGTCACCATATCTCAATACATAACCCCAAGAAAATAACCACACAACTCCCCATTATTCATAATGAGTGGTAAGAAGGGGTGACATGCCACATAATATATCTCATAAATATGGAATGAAAATTAATATCCTTTAAATTATTATAAAGGAGAAACATATAAAATGAATGTTAACTTATAAATGTTCAATATTTAAACAGAATGTTGGTAAAATATGTTTTTTTGAATTATTTATCAACAAATATTGAAAAAAAATATTATTAGAGATATCATGTCCATAGAACAATTCCCATACATATTCATACACTAGTTCAATCACATTGGTTGACTTGTTTTTTTCCCTAGAATGTCGTTTTCTTGACATTTACTTGATGACAAAAATAAAACATGCAATTATGATCATGTGATAACACAGGGAGATCTAAAAATGCATTATTGTTGGCTAGATTATCCAGGTATTATTAACTAATATGGAAAATAAATTAATTCCAAATTCTATTTTCTAAATTTCTTAATAAAAAAACATATATTATTCTTAAATCACATGTTATAGTATCTCATTTGAGTTATTTCTATTTTAACAAAATTCACCTTCATTTTAATTAATGATGCATAATTTATTTGAAATTCTTATGTCATGTCCTGAGTCACTTAGTTGACTGGCATAATGAAAATTGCGAACACAAACTTCCACAATCGAGACATCAACATGTATCATGTCTCTTCCATCAAACATGGATTTTCTCGGTCCAAAAATCTTATTGGCTTCATCACTACCACATTTTACAATACCAGCCTTATGAACATAATTTTTAGTACTAGATCTTTATTTCTTATCATATATTAGGTTAACACCCATTAAATGACAAATATTAGAGTGTAAAATGATGCTTTAAAATAAATCTATGCAACCACTACATGGTTAACACATTTCTTATTGATCCATGTTTTTGAATTAATACATAGTATGGATTGATAATACTTATATTCCATAGAGTATGATGGACCAAATTCATCCTATAGAGATTAAAATCAATTATTCAATTTCATATCATTCGGCGATACATTGAGTTGTATATTTTGACCTCATTGAATTTTCTTCATCACATTTATCTTTTTTGATGATGAGTGTTATATTTCCATTTTCTAGTATTCTCTACACCTGAAACAATGATTTTCATATTTCATTATGGAATATTGTTCTCTATAAGGATTCTTCTATTTTTCTTGTTCCCTTCGATGCATCTTGGCTTTATAAAAAAATATTGTGTGTGTACATTCTTACCATAACAATAATATCTAATAATGGTTGAATTATTCTATATCTATTCTATAGACTATGTTTACCCTTGGTTTCAATGTATATTATTATTATGATTCTAGAAAAAATGAATCTTCAATCTATAAAGGGGATCGTGTGGTCTGAATTCAACCTTTATTGATTTTTTTTCAACCAGTCCCAATATAATAACTTTTCTTAATATCTACAATTTTCATCTCCTAACATTCCATTATCTATTTTCCAAGACCATTGAACTCTATTTTTCTATTTTCTACTTTCGTTTCTATATTAGTTCCTGGAGTAAATAATTTATCATTATGATTTACATTATTTTACTGGATATAAACCCAATCCACATGTTTTTTTATTTTTCCTTGATATTTAATTGTTTTTTTTCATACCATCTATTTCCATTTTCAATTATAAAATTTTGATATGTACTCACAATTCATATTTGAGATCTCTATAATTGAATATTTATTATTTTCAATTTTATCCATATTCTCAGATTTTTTTATTTTTTTGAAAACATAAATAATTTGTCATCACAAACCACCATATTTTCATTAATCATTTGGTTCTCCAAACACATATCTCTCAATTTTTAACTTCTAATTAAACCTAATGATCAAATAATGATTCTACTTCTCAATAATCATTTTCACTTTCTGTCATTTTTTAGTAATTTCCTATAATTTTCACCATATAATTTAACTCATGCTTCTTGATGTCTTCCAACTTTTCTACATCATATTCTTCTAAACTCTCATCTTCTTTCAAATAAATATTCTCTATATTGAAGAAATTTTCTAGAAATATTTTCTACCTTTCATATAGGACATAGATGGAATATCATAATTTCTACTTCATCGTCTTTATCATATTGTGACTTCTTTGGGAACCTCACTAAATGATGTCCATCCTTTACACATCGAAATTAATAAAATTGTAGTTTCCCTTTGAACATTTATTTTTATTATTTTTAAAGTTGATGTAATGAATGACAAGACTTTATCTATCTCTTATTTTTCTTACATGTATTATATATTAGCTTTATTTATGGAATAGAAATCAAATCCATTATACTTAACTTTTTCCACAGACTCATTATCTTGATTTATCATCTCATATTCAACAAGAGTACTATCCAAGCCATCCATTATCATCTCTGTTGCATAATTATCTTCAAATAAAGAATGTAATTATTGAAACGAGGTTCATGTATTTTTAATGTTACCATAAACGATTTTAAATTGTGAATAGTTTCTATATGACCATGCATATCTTCAACAAAAAAAATCATCCAATAAAATAATGAATCAAAGGTCCGGGACCTGATTTAAGGGTCCCACACTATATCTGCAGAGTAGCGAGAATGATCTATGAATATCACTGAGTACTCTAATCCTATCATGCTACCCTGTCGTAGGTGTAGTATCTCTTGTATGTGTACATAGCGCAATGTCATTGGAATTAACTCTCCCTAGAGGGCTGGTCAATGTCAATCCAAGTTAGGGTTGCCTCATCGTGATTCCTAATCATCAGACTCCACCATCTTTCCACTAAGACTGGAAGAAGCCATGTAGACAAGAACACTTTATTATCATGTTGTCTCCTCACTATGTGGAAAACACGAGTAACCACATAAATCCTATCTTCGGATACCTGAGAATCTATATCCCCACATAACCATGGAGGTCTCTTCCTCTAAAATTTGTGTAGTGTGCTCAACCTACACGCAATATCACCCTAAATTACTGATGGAATATGCTACTAGTTAGGTGGTGTCATCCCTACTGGACCACACAAAGGTAACTCCCTTGTATTAGTTCCCTACAAGGAAGCCTCCACTCAGAGAAGATCATCATCATGATCCTACTATGGAATCCTATACTACTTTCATTCTGGAGGCATCCTGAAATGAGTCATGATGATCCCTGGTTAAGATTATATATGGAGAGCTTAATCAAGAAATAATTAGAAATAACAATTATACCTATATCTTCTATAATTCCTTCTTATCCCCACATGTAATGTTTCCATGTTCCGAGTTAGGTAACAGGTGTCCATAATCCTGGTGTTCGAATAATTCGGACACCACACCAAAACCTGAGTCCCTGGCCTGAAAGCTGAACTCGAAACCCAATACATTGTTTCTCTAAAACAAAAACAACAGACCCTTCATCATTGAGGTATAACCAAACACCTTCGATACCACTTTTTCACAACCCATACCCTGGGGGCCTATACCGTGACATAACCCAAACCGCATCCCGAATGCCAGGAGTCAGAGACTAGCACTGAAGGCATCAACCTACAAGTGGAAGGCATTTTCCTAGATACCTGTTCATACGTGCACACACAAACCAAAACCACAAATCTTAAAGATTGACACTATGTAATCTGAAACTGGAGTACAACAGAAAAAAACCATTGATTGGTAAAATTGGGTTAGTATACAAGCCCAACAAAAGAACTGGAAATAGCAAGCTACAACGGGATTACCAATGGCCATATATGGAAAATCCCACATGATTTCTAGAGAAGTGAAGCTACTGGAAGATTATGTAGTATTTCTTGTTATCCATGTCATACTGGGCCTCTCTATATCCTAGAACACCAAATGCACCATCATAACAACTGTCAGTCCTGACTCCATGAGCGCCTCCATTGAAATGAAGCATTTCTGCAATAGAAAAAACAATTGTGGGTGCAGCCCCGGTAGGTGTCAGTAACTCAGTACTCAGTAGGGAATCATGAGACCCATGATCATCTCTTAGAAATACACAAAGTGAAATACCAAAAAAACCCATAATGTAATCATAAAATCCAAAACCATGAAGTAAACCCCAATAATTATTCATAGTCACCTCTACCAAGGTATATGACCATACATATACCTTTTTCATCCAAATATAATTGTATAATCTACAATGAAACAAAAGGATCCCACCTCAAATCCACAACCAGGATTTCCAAAGAAGGATCAAAGCGTAACTCAAGGATCAGAAGTACATAATACATGAGTTGTCCATTTCTGATTGAATATATCTGAGAGAGGTACTCCATCTGGTAAAACTCAACCATTACTAATGGTATGTATTAAAGGAAATTCTCCAATGGGAAACTACTTCTAGAAATTATTTCATTTCCAGACACTAGAGGTCTTGTTGTCATGGTCTTACTCTCAATGAATGAACAAGGGAAACCAATTGAAAAGCCTCAGGCTTGACACTTCATTTAGTTGGGGGAGCACTACTTCAGTCTAAAACACGATATCAGAGTCGCTCTGGTAAGAATTGAATCACACCTCAGTCCGTCGAGGGAGCACTATATTCTACCTTGGTATCTACTACATCAAGTGGAGGTGACTGCAACTTGTCATTGTTTCTTTAAATCGAGGTATCTCCAACTCCAATGAAGTACTTGCTCCCCATAGCTACTCGGAGATGGGGGAGTAATAATCCATAAGTGAGGACCTCCACTCTTCCTGGTAGGGGAGTACAACATTGGTTGTTTGTTCATTATGGGGTATCATCACCCTATTATGTTAGGGGAGTACCGACCCCAGGCTAGAGGACCCGAACCCTAGCACGATAGGGTAGTACTGACAGTACTAAAACATGTTGTAAAGAGTATCTACACCCAAAATCATCAAGGGAATACAACTCAAAGACTAGAGGTCCCAAGCCCTGGTGAATTAGGGGATTAACTAACTATGTCACAATATCTAATATTAGGGACTCGCACCCTAGTATTTCAGGGGTTTACTGACCCAAGGCTAGAGGGATTGCACCCTCTAATAGTAACAGAGTACTGACTCTATCGTAGGACTGCATAAGCATGACCTGCACCATAGGTCGATAGTAGAGTCCCTACTCATAACATAGAGGACTCGAACCCAACTCGGTAGGGGAGTACCTGACTCTATGGGTGAGAAAAATTTAGAAAACTCACCCATTTACAATAGTGGAGTACCGAAACCAAATAAAGACAAACCTTCATAGAGGAAAATGAACCCACAACCTTGATGTGGGGTGTCCCGTCTCTATTAGAGCATAGGAGTATGAAATACATGTGCCTTGAGTCTTGAAGGGAGTAGTCATCCTAACTCTCACCACAAAAAAAAACAACCTAGTTTTTCTCCATAGGCTATTAGTCAAATATAAAAAACCATTATATTCTACAAATAAGTGACCCTAAAAGACTGAAATGTTATAAGGGTTCCAGAATGATAGATGATGCGTCAATTGGACTCCTAGTCTGTAGGTTATAGGAATTTTAGTACTGACGGCCCTGTTGGAATCATGTTCGATCCAACCTAGAAATACTTCAACTATATTAAAAAATCTAGTGAATTATCTCCAAAGAACCATATCATCAGAAGGGTTACAGAGACACAGGCGGTACATCAAATTGGTGTCTAGTTTAAGAGATAAGGCCCTTTATCTGTAATTAGGTCGAAACGGGTTCGGGTCCAGTCTGACATGATAGGACCGACCTGACCCAACCATGTCTGGGTCTCCTAACTCAGATCCAAAACCACCTGGGTCGACACAGACTACTGGGCCCAGACCGAAGCAGACCACTAAGCCGCGGGTCCGTCCTGCTAGGCTTGGTGGCTCCCTCTGTTGGGTCGATCTGATCAGTCTGGCCCGACTGGCAGCGTGTCCCGTCGAGCTCACTCCATCCCGCCATTGCGGGCCATCCCACATCTCCCCAAACATTGCATAGCCATGCTCGAAACCTTCTCATGTGAATGGTCCCACCGACCATGTCCCCAACTTTATACCGCCTGGCGGTTTGACTTCTCCACACAGCGTCGTAGGACTCCAGCACCACAACCTCCCACGGCCAGCCCTAGGCTGCCAAACGCACTCAGATGACCTATTTTTTACACCATTTGTGGCCACAGCTTCCAGGGGACTCCCTCTCCATAGTGATAGATCTGGATCCACCTATTCATCAATTAAAAAGATCAGATCACAAGGAATGAACATTCCAAGGGTCTCAGGCCTTGTTCGTGCAGGCACGTGTCATCGCCATCAGATGAAAAAAATTGGGGAGGTTCTGGAGAGTGTATTTAAAATAAAAATTAATCAATCATAACATTGAACCAACAATAATCCCCTACCATATGAATGAGTTAAATAAAGATGAAAATGTATGTGGTTTGAACTGCATCTATCATTTTAAAAGAACGATGAACGGGGAAGATCATTAAACAAAACAAACCCCTACCTCATTTGACGTCTGATGTCGTAGTGTTTGTCCTTGAGGGGTTAAGACGTAAATGACTCTTCCTGGCTCCGATTTTTGTAAGGTGTCGCAGGTGTTGAGATTCACCGACGTTCGTCATTCTTAGCTATGGTGGAAGTTTGTTAGAGGTTCTCTAGAGAATAACCTAAATTTCTGATCCATATTTCCCCAGTGCGTCAATCTATAAATAGAAGTACATACCTATGTTCCCATTATAATGCAACACTGCTTCATTACACTATTTCATTTACGAAACAGAATCACTGTTACACAACATTAATGCAATGTTATGTTTCGAGTTTAATGATCCATTGATGAGACTCATTAATTCACATCGTTCCAGCCATGTCACTTCCCCACAGGGTCTCTGTCTTCCACTAAAAAATTGAGAGAAAATAAAATATTTATTTTAAATTATTTTTTTATGTTTCTTGAAATTTCCAAAAAAAATATTCCACTCGGCCCTTGACAGCAGATATTAAATCATTTCATGGGGAATCCTAGCATTATGAATTCAATAGTTTCTTAATATATTTGATCTGAGAAATGATAAAAAAGATATAAAATATGACTCACACATTTACTAAACGTACTAGAAAAAAATAATCTTTTTCCACGCTCTCCAAACCTTAAAATCATGTGTCGTTGAATTTTTTGGTCTTAGAATAATTGAATATAGATTAAAAATACATGGAAATTAGGAGATGTAAAGATATTTTTTTATGATATGTTATATCAAATTAGATTTATTGAATTTAAGGATACCATAATAATTGAGGAGTTATTTATTTAAGATTATTTTGTTGATAAATATTTGTATGGAGTAATTAGATATACACTAGGTCATTAACATGAATTATCTATTGAAATTATCCAAATTATATGCCCATATCTAAGCCACCTTATAGAAAAATTCTTTTGAATATGTTTAATTATGTATGAAACTATTTGATTTCTATGAGAAGTTATGTTGATTCAATAATTACTTTATATTGTGATCACTCATCCCATTTATAAAAAATAAAGATGGGTCTTTAGGGGTTTTATTGACTATAGGGAAATTAGTTCTACTAATATTAATTTCCATTTTCCCTTACCAAAATTAATGTTCTATTTTATAAAATTTAAGTAGAATAACAAATTTCAACGACAGTCCTTGGTTATAGTCATCATTAATTAATACATAATGAGGATAGTATATTTCAAAAACATTTCCTATAAGTTATGATCATTATGAGTTGACTATAATGGCTTTTATATTAATATTGACACCCTTTATGAATATGGATATGAGAAATAGTTTATTCGTGAATTATCATGATGAATATATTGTGTAATTTATTAAATTCATCTTAATATGTCCTGAAATATATGAATAGATTGTGAAGCGTGTAGGGATTATTCTTAAAATGCGGAGGAAAATAATTAAATTGTATGTTTTGTAAGAATTATATTTTGTTGAAACATTTTTTTATATTTATATTATCCATTTCGGGATTATGTTTTTATACTTGAAAGATGATGGTGTAAAAATATTTTCTCATGCTAAAAAATCTAACTAATTTACCTAATTTTATTTTCCTATTTATTTACTATCTTGGATCAATTGAAATTGTCATTTAATTAAACATTCTGCAATTTATGTTGAATCACAAAGGGTTAAAATTTATATGTTAAATATAATGTTAATAATGTTTTGAGTAACAAAATATGGGATTAGACAATAAACCAATATTATATTTACAATTAGGGAAGTTATGATTTTTTTATAGTGAATAAAAAAAATATATCTTCTATTCTTTATGAAAATGATAATGCTATTGCATATTAATCATGTCAATAAAATAGAAATGAACAAAAAATACAATCCATGATCTAGTGTTAATGGATGTAGTATTTATCATGAGAATGAAGAGATAATATATATCTAGAAAATAGTATGAAATGAACATAATTCAAATGTGTTTTATTAATATATTATATAAAAAAGTGGTAAATATGATAAAATTGTGATGTACAAACTAATCATGAAATATTACCTGGTAATATACTATAAAATTGAGAAGGAAAACATTTTTGAAGTTGTATTTTGTAGGAATGATCATTGAGTTATATAAATGGTTAAAATATAAAAGGATTAGATAGTCATGGATCTGGTAATATTGGACATAAAAATTATTAGTAAAAATGAAACATCATTCATGATTTATGAAATTGAAAAAAAAAATAATGGGAAAATTAACCAATTCCCAACAAGATAGATTTTCCTCAATAGATGGTTACTATTATAAAAAACTTTAAATTTATGAGATTGAACAATGAAGATGGATTGTTGAAATTGGGGAAGAGTTTATGCATAACATTCATAACTGAGAAAAAGTATGAATTGTTATACAGATCTCAAAGCTCAATCATATTTGTATACCCTTGTATCCCTTTGATGTGTAGGGATTTTAGAGAAAATTTCTAGAAGGACAAAATAATTTTTTTCTATAAAATATGATTAAATATGAATTGATTTCAAAAAAATGTAATTTATGAGATTCTTATAAAGGGAGAAATGAATACAATCCCTATAATAATATGTAAATAATATTACATAATAGTATAATTTTTTATCATTAATCTGTATACATATAATTTGAGTGATAAAATATAGGTTATTATACATATCCGTAAAAGTTATACACATTTCAGAAAAATTATAGGAGATAATACATGACAATCATGAATGATTCAATATTAATATTGTTATAAATTTGTAAGATATACATTTATTATTTTTATATGATCATGGCCCTAGTTTGAAATTAATATTTTAGAGGTTTCATTAGTGAACATTGAAAACTGGGATTAATTTAAGAGGTATCATTATTAATAAAAAAATGAGCAATGTAAATGAAATTTCAAAGAATTATAGTCCATGATGAGGTAACAATCACATAATATATAAGGAACATGGTAACTGTTCGTACCTATAGTGGAAATCTCATTTAATTACAGATTCCATTTTATAATTCAAATGGAATTATAGGAATATTTTTATGTGAATTAATTTTATACTAAACAAATATATGATTAAAGGGAAATAATGTATCTCAATCAAGAACTAGTTTAGGAAATAGCTAATGAAGTTAAATATATCAAGAGATACTTGAATATATCTCAATATACATGGAAAATGTATATTGATTATTATTTAATAGACATTGATTTAAAAATATATTATGATATATTAAAATTTTTAACAAAATTGAAGGGAGTTCTATGATTTATAAAAATTGGGAAGCTACGTATTAGGTACATTATTAAATTCAAGAATTTACCAACATTATTATTATTTTGTTATTATTTTCAAATAACCCCCAAACTCTCTAATGTAGATGATTTCTTCCATTCTTAATTCCAATAGAAGTATGTTCTAGAATGAATACATGTACTCAAAACTAATGAAATATATATATATATCCTATCTTACCAATAAAGGATAGAATGTTTAGATTCTTGACATGGGAAATAACATGTTACATAATCATACAAGGTAGATAGTGTGTGTACTTTGGTGGGGTTATATATTAGAGGAGTCATTATGGGATCCTAGCGGACAGTGTAGAAAAATTACATATATTTTCCCATCAATATCTATTGTTTTAAGGGAAAAATATTTAATAGTTGAGGGATATAGTTGGAACCATGATTCTATAATAAATATTTCTTTTTAACACTTGAGATTTTAATTCATTATGGTAACATAACTGTATATTTTTATTCACAATATAAATTTTGTAAATTATTGTACAATGTTACATATGATGTATAATTACACTATATAAAAATTAAAACTACTACAATTAGAAAATATAAATTAAAAAATTAAAGAATTAGATATTCAATTGTGGGAATGTCAGGGTGTATGAGAATTATTAGACCTTTGAATAAAAATATAAAAATAACAATGAAATTAATATATTTTTGAAATTTTAAAATTAAAGAATTTAAATTGGTGAAAGGTATTTTAGTGACTAATTAATTTAATAAATAAGAGTTATTGAAAAGATGTATAATTGGTATATAACCCTTACAAATATGGACATTGGAATAATAACCAAACGATAGAAAAGAAATAGTTATTTAAATGGTAACAAGTGAGAGAGAATGGTAAAATCTATCATAATTAGTATTTAATGTTAATAAAATAAGAAAATATAAATATTATAAAACCATAAAATGATTTCTAATGAAATATAACACAAATTTTTTGTTAGTTAAAATGTTTGATATACTATTTTAAACGTATTTAGTTAAAAAAACAATAGTTTCAGTAAATTTAATTTAAAAAAAATCTTATTTTGGTTGTTATTTTGATTATTAGGGAGTCTCTTATTTAGTAATTATGATGAAACTATATTATGTTTAATTGAAGGTACTTTTTAGAAAATATTTACTATTTATTTAATAGAGAAAATATAATTTTAACAGAAACTATATATTTAATGATGTCATAATGATATAAAAATGGCCAAATAAAGTCTATAATATATTTCAATAATTAAAATTGATTTAATGAGTTAGAAATGAATTTAAAAATAATAAATCAATTTATAAAACTATATGTGTATTTTTGAACCCTAAATTATATTAAATACAAATTTATTTATTTTTAATTTTTAGATTTTAATTTAACAAAAATAATAATAGTTAGTTATAGAAGACTTAATTTATCAATAATCTATGTAATTAATATTAAAATTTGATTATTCATCATAGAAAAATAATTAATATTCTTTAAAAAAAATTAATATTTGATTCAAAAACACAAATCTACATCAGCTATAAATTCATAATTATTTAAACCTAATTAAATTCACTTTAAAATGTATTTACTACATTAATATCTACCAAAATATCCCTCAAAATATACCTTATATGGTTATTAATTCCTAGTCTAAATAAATTTCCAATATTAATATAATTAATATTAATACCAATATTGGGGTCTCTTAGATCATGGAAAGCCTTTGAAAATTTAATTATTTCTTTATAATTTCATCACTAATCACTTCATTATAACAAATATTCAATTTTTAATCATTGAAATATTTTTATAACCATGGAATAATGTTTTTATAATGTATATATTTTTATTTTCACCTAATTCTTCTTAAAATACTATAAAATACACTACTCACACCATGGTAGGTCAATATATACCACCTATGTGAGAGTTGATGATTTTCATTAAAAAATAAAATTTTTAAATAAAATGTTTCTTGTAATAGTATAAAAGTATTAATTAAATTTTTTTATTTGTTCGATTCACAAATGATTAACTTGGTATGATATCATTTAATTTTAAATAAAACAATTATAGTGAATTTAATTTCATAAAAACAATCATACCAAAAAATGATTCATAAACAGAAAAAATGATGGACCATATTTTAACTGCATATATTCTCTATTAAATAAATTAAATTATCATAAATAACTATACAATTCTTCATAATTTGGAACTATGTTTTGGAGACCATAATCAATTAACATTATACTGATGTGATATTAGAGCCATTGACTGAACAAATCTATATGATAGATGTGGGAAAATTAATTTAATTAATATGTTACTTTTGACAATAGTTTACTTATAATATTATAAATTTGACTTTATTTCTTTTTAAGAACATAATTGATATATACAATCAACTATTCAAGTGGATATATTAGTTCTGAGTGAGATGGGATTTGAGGTAAGGGTTTCTCTATAAAATCCACAATCTGTCCTTATATTACGTCTCTATTAACTAATTTCTCAAATTTTAATTATGATTAATGTGTTGATATATCGACATATTTTTTCATATATTTATTTATTCCTTTATTTCTTATTACGAATAATTTTAATTTAACGAGTATCACCCACTCCTTTCTTCCTTATATTGTGATTATTTTCTTTATCTCTCTCTCTGTATTTACTTTTCATCACCATTCCAAGTTAAAATTATTTATCTCATTGATTTATTTTATAAATTCATAATTGGTTTTATTTACATTATTGTATTTCATTAAATTTACATAGTTGGTACATTATATATTTTATAATTCATTTTGAATTGTATCATTGGAATATTTTACAATTCATTGGACTAGTGTATTTTGAGAATATATATTCCCATAAATTTCATATGGCTAATTATTTTTTATTTTTCCCTGATTTTACATAGAATGGTGATATTATTCATATTATTTTTTTTATTTTTTATTCAATTTATATGATGAATGCATTGGACTTAGTATTTTATGGGTGTCATGCTAAATCATACAAACCCTCAATATGTCAGTTGACCACCCAAGAAAATGTTTCTTGAGTTTTTAGTGTATGTAAATATTATATGTTTTTTTTCTTGGATGAGGCCATAATAAAATGGTTATAAAAAATGAAATTAATAATTTCATCACTATATGTTAATTAATTTCCAAAAATGTAATTATTTATTTCCATTATTATGTCATCCATGGAAATATTATGCTGATGCTTTCAATTATATGAAATTTTTTGATTTTGTATTCATTCTTTCTTGTTCATATCCAATTTATGTCAGGATATTTTCCATTTTCTAAATTGGCAAATAAAGCCCCAATGATCACACATTTCTATTCATTACCATTTTCCTTAGGAATCCATGACGATTAATGTGAAGGGTAAAATTAGAAGAAAAGTGAAATTAATATTGTTTGTTGGGTTGTTATAATTTTTCATATTGAATTTATTATTGTAGTAAACATTTACAGTCCTAAGGCTATAAAACATCATATTCTAGATTTTTTTACTTTTGTTTATTTACTATTGAAATAAATGACCACATATTATGGGTTAACATAGTTGGTGTTGTTAAAACATATATATATATATATATATTCATATATAATTATATATAATTATATAAACATACATACATGCATGCATGCATACATATGTATTTACACACACAATCATAGAGACATAAATACACAGACACAAATATATATATATATATATATTTTATTTACGAATTATTATGAAATATTTTTTAGCTAATAATGAAAAACTATTAATTATATTTTTCAAAATAATTTTTTTTTTAAAAATTTGTAAATATAAATTTTACAATACTTATGACTGATTTTTTTAATATATTTATTTATACAATTATAAATTATAAATTATAAATTAATATTAATAAGATTTCAATAAATTATTTATATTTTAAAAAAGCCACAATTTTCATAAAAAAATTAAATTATTTTATTTAGAAATGATTTAAACTAACTCTAAAAAATATTGATTTCTTAAATAAAACCTGTGATTATTCTTATCTTGAATATGTCAGTAAATGATCAATTTTGTATGATACCACGACACATACACTTTATAATAATTTTTAATCCCATAGATGCCTTCACAAAAGAGATAGAAAATTAGATTATTGCACACACAGAAAACAAATATGTTTAACTACTAGGGATTTCCTATTTCAACTAGAATTAACCCAATGAAATTAATATCTCACAAACCATAGACAATACCACATTCCATAAATTCCCACATAATTTTTTCTACCCCAACAATAACTATATTTGGATACACAACCTTATCCCAAACATACCTTTTCCAATCCAATCTAATCATACGCCATATAATAGCCAATCCCATCCACTATGTGTTTTAATAATTCCTTATTGATAGATCTAAAATATAGAAATATTAAAGCTATAATCATGTAAAACACCATAATAACTTATATTTATTAATTAACGCATCACTATTGACTTATTTCGAAAAACTCAAAATAACATCTTATATATTTTTAAATTATAAAAAAAATTCTAAATCAAATTCATAAATATTTTAATTCAATTTAAAATTTTTTATCAAGACATTTTCCACTCGTAAGAAGGTTTCCACATGTTAGGTAATGCAATAAATTTATTATAATGAATGTACACATCCATTTTTACACACACTTAAAATAAATGAAACAACAAATTAAATATCAGAAAATCATACTTAATTGTAATATAAAATATAAAAGAAAAAATCATCAAACCACTATATATATTTATTATACATTCCAATAACATATGTTCATAAAAAAAAAATTCAAGATTCCATCGTGATCTTTAACCCATTGTATCATAGTATATCATACATGAAAATTGTACAATACATTAAAAAAGAAATAATATATTTTTTAATTCCCCATATTTTGTCTGTAGAATATTAATTGAGTTTGGGGAGATAACATATATCACACATACATGCTTATACGCCAGAGTATTTTCACTAGTATATATGTAAAATGAACAATGATGGAGATACTCTACTCATTGTATGACACATTACAAAATAAAATAAACAATATAAACATAATACACCATATAATACTAAAGCACATATATATAATTATTAAATAAAGAAAACCATAAAATAAATTATTAGGATACAATATAAAATGAGTACATAAGATTATTATATATAGTGTACATCAAAGAATTCATTCACTTGTAAAACATATAAAAAATAAACAAACTAAAAAGATAAAAAGATATCTAATTATAGAATATGTACAAAATCATCAAACCAGTATCCTATCCATATCATGATACTACCAATTAATCAACAACATAATATCTATCATATACATTTGACATAAGGTTTTCACATCAAAAAATGTATAAATGTAGTGTGAGACAAAAAACCATTGTTTGAAACATGCAATAGATCCCTTAATATATCCAATTATAAACAAGTTAATTAATGATAAAATTAAATAAAACTATAAATAAAAACTTCCAAGAAAATAATATGGTTCTTTGTATACAACCCTAGTTATCTTGCCACCTAAACCATACCACATTGACCAACATCTATTTATTATTCTATGGGTTCCATGAACCAGAGTAATCACTTAATATACACATACCATGATAACTATAATTCACATATAGGCCCAAAAAATACCCTTTCATTTATTATCAATCATAATGGTATTTTTATATGTAATAAATGGAATCAAATATTACCATAATAACTATATGATAATAAAAAACTAAAATAATAAATTATTTCCATTATAATAATATACAAGTTACTAATAATGGGAATAACCAGTATATTGAAGAACATTATGAGAATCCACACCAATATAATTAAACTATTTTACAAATAATATGTCTATATCTACAATAATAGTAATACAATTTTCAATATTAACATGGTGAGCATATTTTTTAATAAGTAATACATATATACAAAATATCTAGATGAGAATACATTATAAGAGGAATAAAATATTTCAATAATTACTATAAGAGTAAATTTAAGAATGTTAATGACCAATTATATAGATGAATGTACAAATATATCAAATCCTTATGGTATAAAATAAACATCACCTAATGATTTCACTATATCAAACCAAATAAGAAAAAAATATATACATAGACCACTCTATTATGTTCATTTATGATCAAACATGTAATGTATCTGACATCCTATATCACAACACCATCATATTTACTTCTATATATAATTCAAATAAATGTTACATATCTCATTAATCATATTATAATAAAGGATTAAATTATTTTACCACTCTCTAAAAAATCTATGATAAGATGGATTGATCAACAATTCCACCCCACTAAAAGATGGAACTGACACAAAGTTACCTATAATCTATATTGTATTATTACTTAATGATAATTTTATAAACCAAGAAATTTCTTCCACATATCATTCAATAATTAATATAATATAATTTTCATTAATATAACATAAGATGAGTTTGGGGTGAATAAATTTGTTTCTCTATTAATAGGAAATAAATTTTATCTCTATTTGCCAAATAATATCTCCCAACCTAAGGATTTATGATTAATAAAATGAATCATAATCTACTAATGTGGTTGTGATAACCTCATATTTGGAGTAGGACTGTTTTTCTATCAATAAACAATTTATTCATTTTTAAGTAGGTAAAAAAATCTACAGGATCCAATAGTATTTTTCTTTTAATGTAACACATTTTTTGAATATGTATATTATAATATTTATTGTATGTACATAGAATACTATAGAAAAATGTGCATTAAATACTGTGATTATCTTGTAAAAAGGTTTGTTCTTCAATAATGATTGAGGAATCATTAACGAGAAAGTTGAGTAAATTTCAATGAAGCTTATCAAAAACTATTTTTATGGGTTGAAATATTCCATGAATCATAATATCATTCCATGATTGAGGATGATAATTTACTAAGCTAGTGGATGGTAGTGTAAAAATTCATATCCTATAAATAGACCCTCCATCATTAAAATTTATATGAGTGGAAATATAGTATATTTAGATAAAATAATATATTGAATGAATCACTAGTCTAATTAAATATAAACTTAATGAAATACCATAATTTTTTTAAACAAAAATAATTGGTTAGATGGATGAATATGTTGTGATCATAATCCATTCAACGGTTTCATATATAAAAAAGATAATGATGGGTTATATAACCTATTTCTTAATTATAGAAACAGAATATTAACATCATATTGGGTGTATTTTAATTATTTTTCGAAAATGAAACATGTATCAAAAACCCTTCATTATACACATGTTCGATACATCTTTCATGGATCAACATGTTTGTATCTCATATCATGTTCTCCTATAATTGTGAATCAAATCTATATCACTTGAATACATATGATATCCTTGATTCAATTTTTCCCCAAGTAACATGGTTTTGAAGACAACTTCTCCCTACCATTTTCCTTTAAAATTATACTTATTAAAATAGGTCATTTCCCACTATTATTTGGCCTTTATTATTTTTTATCCATTTATTAATGGGAATGTTTCACTCTATAGATGATATCAGTTATGGTATATTCAAATTATATGATGGATCCCCCAATTATAATCAATAATGTATCTCATTTATAAAAAATACTATTTATATCTTGAAATAATGGGAATATATTCAACCATAAGTTATTTAATAGTTATTAAGGTTGATATATATATTTCTACGTTAATTTTTTGGTGTCGTCTTTGTATAGGATTCAATCATATCAGTAGGCTTCTTGTTAGGATTTTAGTAATAACCTCCCTTTCATCATCAATATCCCAATACAGTAAAAATCATTTAGTGTTTGGATTCGTTTACATTTTGTGACATATATGGAAAAATTACTCTCACACACCATCAAATAACGTTTTGATATATACTTTAATCTCTTGGAATATCTTCTCTCACATTTGGAAACTCCATTAAAGCTCTACTCATCTGTTGGCCACACACTAAATCAATTTATATGTACCTTTTACCTGTATATCATGATCAAATAATGATATACAACATGGAATATAATTCCTAATTTTATAACCATTAAATGCACTACATTAGACCTATTTGTATGTTTTTTAATGATACTACATTACTCCTAGTAATATGAACATAAATTACTTGAATCATATGATTTAGTTATGTTATATTAAAATTAATAATGATATTTATGGTTTCAAAACCTACAGTGTGTTAATATTTTACAATATAATAGAAACATAAAATCAATAAAATTGGTCCTTGTTGGATGTCCTTCAATTTAATTACATTCTAAGTGTTCATAGGTAATTAAACTACATGTTTTACATTTTTTTCTCATCCAAACATTTCATGAATATTCAATGAGGATTATATTAACTCCTTCATTTATTTCCTTAATCAATAAAATCAAATTGAATGTGTTTTGATTCCACCTGGGATATATATATATATATATATATTTGTACCCTATTGGATGCAATCCAACCACAATGGAACCTTCTATATCATCATATAATAATTTATATTCATTTATAGTATGGAACATTAGGTATATACTTTATATATAGTTTATAAACAAATTAATAAATTATTACATAACAATTGAAATTATATACATGATGATTCATCAATTACTGTAGTGTTACATTGAAGACACCAACATCAATCATGTAAATTCATAAAAAAATAATCATGTTATATTACACGGAAGGATTTCATGTGGATGAGTTAAACATTAATATAAATATTTAGTAAACAATAATATCTTTTAAGAGTTGTGTTGACATATCATACTCTTAGTTTTTACCAATTTTCATTTGGAGATATGAAATTGGGAACATGTGTTTAGAAACATTGAAAATGATAACTGGAAACAAACATCACTCCAAATGTTTTAAAATTAAATATAAAATTTACCAAAACATTTCCCAAGAGGACAACCCAATACTTATATCTAATTACCAACCTATACTTAATGGTTATAATTCCAAATGTACTACTTCACTAAAAATCACTACACTAGGCATGTGGGTGAAATCATCATGGGGACAACACCTTAACCTAAATTAACATAGTATGCTCACACATTTCTAATAAACAAATGAATGGTATATCATAATTAAAATTCTTTGATACCCATAAATATTCAACATAAAAAAAACCCATGAACTTGGATTCCTCATTTATCATTCTGTCTCTATTATTACTCATTATATAGGACCATATGTTATTATTGGTTCTCAATAACAAAAAAAATATGAACATAAGGAATACTTTACTGTTAGGAATGTTAATAATGTTATTATCACATCATGACTATCCATATATTGTATATTTTATTTTATAATATCTTAAGGGTACCGGTCATAATGAGTGGTCATAGTAGTTTCCTATTATGATGAAAAACCGAATGTGTAAGGAATGTATAGAAATTTATATGACTTTTTTAAATGATTATAACTAAAGGAATATAAATGATACAAGATATTAAATATAGTATACTCATAAGTAATTGAGGTTTCTTTTCATCAATTTCACTGTTAGTATTCTCCAACAGAAGAATGTAATGGGAACAAGACATTATAATATAAAATTATCATTTATATTATTCAATATATGTTTTTATCAATAGATATGAATAATTTTAATGTGGAATTACAATTATTATTAAGGAATAACATAATATTAATACATTGATCTATTGAAAAAACCATGATTATATATTATCTTCATGAGTAATGATACTTTTTTTTGTTTCATGTGTGATATTTCACTAAGAACAATATTGATAAATGATTTTTTCTTTTAATCTTAAATTGATGTTGTTATTTTAGGCCAATTATTGGTAATAAAACAATATTATTAAGATAGTTTTATGGAATTATCGATTCATGTTATATTTTTAAAATTAAAATATAGAGACATTGATCACATTGGTTTATAAAATAATAATGAAATCAGATTGACTCCATATATTTAGAAAACATGAGTATATTACCGAACGTATATTTCTACGTGGTTGTATGATCTTATAACATTAAATTATTCCTCTATTAGTTACTCTATGTTATTTTAGTTGATAAGTTTACTTTTTATTAGACTATTAATAATTACATTATGATAGTGGCATGTTGCGTCAATCACTAATTCTATCCAAAAACATATTTAATTACTCTATGAATTTTACATGTAGAAAAATGTTATCCCATATTTTTCTTTTGTTAATTAATCATATTTGTTTTTTCAATAAAATATATTCACATGTTATTTGAGTAAAGATATTTTAAATGAATATTTCATAAAAAAAATATTTATTATTTTAGTGAGTATAATAATAATTTATTTATCTGTGAACAATGTTGTAAAATTTATTAATTAAAATAAATTTTCATTATTACATGATTGATAAATACCATGGTAGAATGACAAGATGATTATATGATATAGTGAAAAGATTTATTAAATATCAGTATAATAAATAATAATTTATTTATGAAATTATAAAATATTTTTTTCCATGATATTAGATAATTTCAACTAAATTATGATCAATTTTTATTATTTTCACAAAGGTTTCACTACTTAATAAGTCAAAAAGAATTTCTTAAGTAAAATTATTTATTCTAAACCCCTTAATTATATATTCCTTAATAAATAATTCTTAACCCTAATAATAATTGTGAAAAAGAAAATTATAGATACAATATTCTCAATCACTAGAGTGTTAGTCCTATAGAACACCCTCCATAACATAGATTTATTCTCCACCTCCACTGTCTCAATATATCATGAGAACAAGAATAATCAAATCACATTGAACTAATTCTTATGGTGATCAAAAATTAAAAATGAAATTATTTGACTCATTCTTTCTTGAACCTAATTATTTATATTGGAAAATGTAATGGTGAGTCTTATATATGTAGATTAGAATTAAAGTGAGTAAACCCATGAATCCTCTAATGTAATAATGGTTTTATAGGAATGTGTTATCTAATTTTATAATGAATAAATAATTTCACTACAGTAAAATTATTTATTAACAAAAATTAATTATAAATTATCTATTATGAACATGTCTTGCTAGTTAGGCGGTTTGAATTCATCTAATTTTTTAGAAAGAGTTAATTGAGGTTGATAAATTTCAATTTTCTATCATGGGTTAAACTGCTCCATTTTCTCCCCAAACCCCACATGTGGTGTCAAAGTCATGATATGAAAATTTATAATTATTTATTATTAAATCATGGATTATATGTATTTCTTATTAGTTTTTCATTTATAGTATATAATAAATTTAATTTGATGTAATATTGCTTATTTAATAAATTATTATTGATTTTTTTCAATTTTATATGACATTAATAATGTGAAGAATATTTGAAGAATGGTAATAGATTCTTTTTGGATGTACTATAGATTATTCCCAATAGGCATGTTTATAGGACATGTACATTCCATATACTAAGGATACCTACATTTGTGTGTGTTGTGGAATAAATGATGCTTGAAGTATTAAATAACAAATAGACTATTAGATGATATTAATACATTGATAGTTGGATTGGATAGGTTGGAACATATTTTTTTAGGATTTCATAACATGTAGTTAGTGTGAACATTATGTAGTCTATAAATTTTCATAACTTGTTTTGTGGAATCTATATGGTCCAATGTTCATATTGTTTTAATAAATTTCATATGGGATATAATGTTATGAAATGTGTAGGTTTCATACCATGTTTCTAGAGTTAGTCACATTTTTCTAATAATTAAAAATATATTCCATTTAACTATGAATATTTTTGATAATGATAGTAAGAAAAATATAGGTCTTGTAACTCATTAGTAAACAGAGTGTATCCCACCTAATACACACACTATTTCCCTATGCTCATATTCTAGATACATGACAGGAGACATTCATAGTGTGTATCTAATTTTTACATATCTTATAGTCAACCAATAATTTTCCTAATTAAATTATGAGAAAAAATATTTAATTACTAAATCCAAACAAACATAAAATACTAGAAGAAGGGGTGCATAAAATATAATTTTTTTTAAAAATTAATGAATAAAAAATTATTTCCCTTTAATTATATAGAAAAATAATGGTGAAGTTTAATACACTCCATATTTCCATATATAGTGGGAATCTCCATGAATATTCAGGAGGAAATATCAAAATAGATGACTTTTTAAATTAATATAATATTAGTAATTATATAATAATAATAAACAAATTAATTTGAATTCAATATAGTAGAATTAAAATGAAATAATTTATTTCATGTGTTGTTCATCATGATATTATAATGATATGTGTATGTTATTGGTTTCATTTAATTTAATTATTTTAAATGGAAATGATGGCCCATATTTAATCCCCATATATTTACTATATAAAACCTCTATATAATGGGTTTATTTTATGTAAACCTTACTAACAATTTAATTGTAACCTTACATGGGTAATGGAAAAATCATAAGTAAATGATAATGATCTTAGGAAATAGGAGGCGGTCATAATTTATGTCGAGGTGAGACCAACTCAAGAGATACACATGGGCCTAAGTGGAACACTAAAAGTCAAACCATCAATAATTATAGGAGGTGTTTCCATTGGGTCAATTATTTTTTATCATCCTCTATAAAATTTATTTATTAAAAATATTAATTGAAATTAAATATTTTTATTTTATTTCTATGAGGTTAGTGGTAAATTATTTATTCAAGATTTATAACTATTACATTATAAATGAATTAATAATAATGAAATAATGATTAAAAAAATATATTATGTGTCAATTTTATCTTTAACAAGGTTAAACAGGAATATAAAATCCAATTATTATTATTAATCGTGTAATATGGTAAAATTTTAAATTTACACATAATGAAAAAATACCTCAACTAAAATATATGTTCATAAATTCTAACCTTGAATTGGGTTGAAATTGAACTGTAGTTAATGAGATGAAACAAACTCCATTTGGATTATTTTAATTATATTTGAATATATTAATTTAGTTTATGTTTGACATAACCTATTTCAAAAAAATTATTGATCACCAACATGATAAAAAGTGACACTAGAATGCAAGGGTTGAGGAAATTCATGTCCAGTATTTCATGATTGGGTATTCCACTAAATTGATCATAGAGCTATTAGTTGATGGAATTTTAAATAAATTAACTCACAATTACATATGAAACGCTTTTAAATATCCCTATAGGATATGATAAGGGAAATATGGGCCCCTTATACTATAATTTTCATGTGACATGATATTCTAAAAGCATTGGTGATAGATATTGTGCATTAATAAAATAGAGAGAGGTTGATAAAATATATTTTATTATCAATTTTTAAATATATATAATTTATTAAAATATGCTATTATAATATAAATTCTAATACATACGGCATAGAATTTATCACTATGTTTTATATTATGGATGGATAACCTTACCACATTACCAGTATTAAGAAATGATATAGGATAAATCATGTTATTCTATTCCTTGAGTGGAAATCCAAAATAATAGAAACCCAGGTTCCTAATGATATTTTTATTGAATCGAGTGGGTAGGACCACTCAATCTATATGAAACACCAATATGATAAAATAGATTTCTAGTGATTCATGTTATAATTAATTTCAATCAATATTCTAATAGAACATGAGAAAATTGATCAATATATCTTGTTGTACCACCTATATAATATTTATTATGTGAAGGAGAGATAGGATAGAAATAAGATATCCAATGAACAAATCATGTTCATGTTCACTGAGACAACATAAGCTTGCAGACAAGATGTGAAAATGATTCACTATATGGGGATCCTAGACATCACTAGGTTTAAGCTTCCAATAGTATTTCTGACGTGTCTCATTGTATCCTTTCTACATCATATCTTCTCTAACATCATTTTGAATTATAATATGATATGTGGTGAGATAACACCATTGTAATTATTTGCATTGATTTTACTTATTTTTAATAACATGAGTTGTGTAACTCATATAGTCATTATGATGAACAAAAGGATGAAAAATGAAAAGGTCCCGAATAACCACTATATGTCCAAATCTCCTCAGACCCATGCTTCGTTGAAAAAATATATCCTATTTTCAAAAAATGATCTACATATTGTGTATTTTGTATGTCGAAGGTTGATCCATATAAAGAAGAACATCCATTATTTAATGAAGCATGGGGATACATTAGATGAAGTAATTACCTAGTGAAATTTTTCTAAAACTACTATTTGGGTATTAGATACAGCCAATAGGGGGTCCTTCATGCTATAAATGTACAACAACATATTAAATTTGATAACGGGTACTACCACATTCCAATTCCAACAAAGTGTATATTGGTTTTTATTTTTCTTTACCATGTATTACCAAATACATATTTTTTATATCCTACTAATATGTAGTTGTTTTTAATTTTATATTTAGAAATAAAATATGACTATATTAGAAGTTAAAAATATAATTTGATATTTCGAATTTAAATAACAATCATTATTTATTACATTCCATAAACAAAGTGTCTAAAATTAAATATGAATAATGTTAACATGACTCGTATCACACCAAATAGTAGTATCATAGAATTGGCCATATTAGAGATACATGGTAACAATTACACAATCAAGATGGATATTTATATTATTTTTATATAAATAAACTTGACAGATTTAATTCTTATTATTAATAAAAGATATAAAAATAAAATTTTGGTAATAATTTTGATGGAGGAACATACATTCATGGATCTGAACACTCTAATATCTAAATAAAATTTCCACTATATCTTTGAGCATGGTATTCTTACATAATATTATTTACTATATAATTGAGTGGAAATGGATGTGTTTTCATAAATATTAATACATATGAAACTATTTAAAATTTTATGTATTTGAATAATGATGTAGAGAATTGGAAGAGTAAGAAAATAAATAATATTTAATCTAAATAGGATATTGATTATATCAATCATGATATCAATTATTATTTATGGTATTTTGGGATTAATTCTCATTTACATCATCAATATACAACATAGTTATATAGTGTTAGTGAAAGTATGAACTATAACTTTCTTGAAAGGGTATGGTTAATGATGAGTCATGAAAACCATTCATTATCCTTTTTGGGATATCCTTATAAAATTCAAAAAAAATTCTAATATGAGTTTTATTAATGTCAGAAAACATTATAATATATGAATTCATTAATCTAAATAAATATGTTTGGTTATGTAATAATGTATGGTTTCATTACCAATGTGATGATAAGGAAATTATTATAAATACAAATAAACTATGGTAAATGAAGTGTGTCATTATAGGAAACCCCCAAGAAAAGAAGGGATATTATTTATAAGGCTGTTCATGAAAGAAATAAATTATAAAGGTAAATCCATATACAATGGGGGGGGGACAACTAAAAATTAGAATTTGGGACCAATATTAACATTTAAAAATTTTACTCAAATGATTCATAAGATATAGAGCACAAATATATTCTGTAGGTGCCCATTGAGGATTTTTTTCATGAGAATAAAAAATTATGATGAATCACTCAAGAGGTTAGTGGTCTAGAAATATATAGTTCACATGTCAGTAGATATTCTGACCCATTACTTATAGAAAAAATATCATATTTTCTATAAGGCGGTAGTAGTGATAAAAAAATTGACCCAATTTTAAAAAACCTAGAATTCTAATAAGGATTCAATTTATTTTACCCATTTGGCGTTTTAGTCAATCCAATAGTTGAATTAAAAATAATAGGGTATAAATTTATATTTAATGGAAAAAATGACATGGAAGATTATGCTAGTACAGAATCATAGACTACCATTTATATTTTCTCAATATTTCTTGACCAAAATATTTTAAATTATATATTTGATAATGCATGTGACACACAACACCATTCTTAAACAAGTTATAAAAAATTATTATTCTAAATATGATTGTTGATTCAATGTCATTGATAGTATGGATATAAATATGAGTAATAAATTTTGAAATATATTCATATTTTCTATACCCAATATAAATCTATTAATTAACTACTAGAAAATATGCAATAAATTTTTATTGAAATAGTTTTGTGCTTCAATAATAATTTTTCCTTAAAATAGGTTTTATTGTTTTTAATGTGAAAATAATCAAAGTTATTTCTTCTATTTATAGAAATTTTATTTTATAAAATATGTATAATTTTATAGATCACCATATTAAAATAAACATAAGGATGAATTTTAGTATTAATCAAAAAATTACAATTTTTCATTGAATATTAGAAAAAGAGATTATTTATATAAAAAATATTTTCAATTACAGTATTTTACACATTCTATTATTTTATTATTATTTTAATAATTTGATTATTTATTTTTTATTAAAATAATTTAATTAAATTTATTGGAAGCTAAATTATTATTAAATATGGTATAAAAATAAAGTTTGACTTATAAATAAATTTTTTGTTAAATAATTTTTTCATCATGTTTTATTACGTTATTTTTTAAGTAATTATTTCACATAATATGGATTTATTTTTTATAAAATGGATTCCATATTTTGAATTATCATGTCAAAATTTTGTAAATATGTAAATATTTTTTTTCATAATTAATAGTATCTTTAGTTAAATGGTTGTTACTAAGGTATGGTTAAAACATATATATTTTTTAAAAAAAATTCATAAAAGGATTCAAAATCATCTAAACACATTCATATATTTCAATTGACAAGTGTAATTCATTCCCCTATATAATAGAAGTAAAGAATATTGAATTTTTGTGCCAATTTTGTCTGAT
This sequence comes from Viscum album, assembly GCA_963277665.1. Lineage (NCBI taxonomy): Eukaryota > Viridiplantae > Streptophyta > Magnoliopsida > Santalales > Viscaceae > Viscum > Viscum album. The sequence goes on along the minus strand of OY728123.1, from coordinate 144,170,864 downwards.
AATAAACATTATATTATTTTATGTAATAGAACATCCCAAAATGCAGCTTTCATTATATTAAAATCTATAATATATTATTACAAGAATAGAAGACGTTCTGAAAAATCATCATTTTTATTAAGAAAATAATTAAATTAATTTATTATGGAAATTTATTTATAATTTACTTCCTTTGTATAGCTATCTAAAATTCTTATTCATTGCTAAAATGGTTCATTGTAGATAATTGGAATACAAATTACAAAAATATTTTTAGAAAATTTATAGAAATATATTCTGGATGATTTTTTGTAATACAAGAATTTTAGGACTCATAATAATGTATAATTCATATTAAAATATTTTATATTCATAATCCATTATAATATTTATGTTTTTAAAGTTTAATTAAATTAATAGTACCAACAATTGTTTTTGATGAATTTTTTAGAACAAAATTAATGTATTCCAAATAAGTAATTAACAATGAAAGATTTATGAAAAACTAAAAATGTATACAAAAGATCAATTTCAAAACATAACAATATTGAATTCCATCCTGAAGTATTACAATAACAATAAAACACAAAAAAAAAACAATGGCCCACAAAACCATGGGAGAAACCCCAATTCAGAATAAACAGAAATCACAAACTATGTCACCGGATAAGAAACATCAACAACCTAATTATTATTCTACGATGAAGATAATGATGAAACTCAACATCTATAAGTTCGTATGTAAATAAATATATATCTCTTTAATTCCACCCAAAATCTTTAAATATACAGACCCTGATGAAATCAAGAGTAAAAACCTATTAAATCACAACCACCAGAATAAAAACATTGCACTAGATGTAGTCAACCACATGATTCATAGATAATAAATCACAAGACTAAACCATGCCCAAAAGAAAATTTATAACACTTTTATCACCTATAAAAAATTGACCACCTTTAATTGAAACCATTAATAGAGATTCAAATTAGTAATAGTTACTGAATGTTATAAGATTCATAGTCTATGTTTTATTGAACTAGGAATTATTTGTATAGTAATCCTAGATATCATCATTATTAAAAAAATTAATTATTTATGTAAACAATCAAAATTATTGAAAAAATTATTTAAGAAAATAATATTATTCCTAACAATCCAGGCAATATATTTCGCCACACTAACCAAGATTCGACATAATTGATGAAATATACCTAATGGACCTATGTGTTTCAAAAATATCTTGGAGAAATTGTAAAATTGATAAGTAAAAAATCAATATTTAAATATTTATAAATAACATTAGCCAACAAAGGGGAGACCTAGAATTCAATGAAAAAATTGTCTCTAGCACCATGAGCTAGATTATTTAAGGACACACAAATTTTCAACATAAACACATATAAATTGTCTAACATGAGTAAACAATATATCCCGATTTAATAGCTACATTAAAAACCCATGTATTGTAGTTATAAATGATCCCAATAATCAAGGTCCATTTAGTTTATCCACATTATATAGAGGAAATATAATGTTCCCTATATCATATGAAGTAAATCATTCACATTTTTCAATACCCCTAGGGGATGAGAAGCATCCACCAAATTTAATGATTTTCTACTAAAACTATGTAACCCTTTAAAATCCACAAAGAATAATGTTTTTAATGGGATTACACAAAAGTGTAATCTTTAATATAATAGTGATAATTATAACGCTCCAAAAAAAATTTCATCAAAACAATATCATCCTATAATTGTGTTGAATCATATGGATAGTGTTGGTTTTCACAACACATTTAATACCCAAACCATCCAACTCAATAAGAGGACCAATTTATTCAATGAAATTGGATACATAATAGATTCTTATTTATCATACCAAATAAAATTATAGAAATAGATTGAATATTTTTTAACTGTTCATGTAAGAGTAATAATATTAACCTCGTACAAAATTAAGAATCTCCATCAATTTTTAACTAATAAAACATGTCTAGCATATCTTTAATGAAAAGGTGTCCCTGAGGGTATGTTGGAGGTGACATTATCCACAAAATAAAAGATATATAAAATATTAAAATTCTTAGAAGACATTATATCACAAAATAAGTTTATGTAAAGGTAGTATTTAATGATGTCATGATTATTATTAATGATACACCTATCCTAATGATAATATAAAATAATGAAAATATTACATTTAATGTAATTAATACTAATTCATGTTCATATACGCAATATTACTGGAACACCAATAATCTCTATAAACTAGAAAAAGACCATTAATAATCATAACATGTTACATTTTGAGTCTGTAAAATTTAGGAAGAAATCTGAAATCCATCTTGTAGGAATGGTATCTAAATAATTTAGTAAAATACACCTTAAAAAGTTTAATTTAAAAGGATATACAGGGTCACCATCTCTCAATACTTTCCTCCAAGAAAATAACCACACAACTCCCCATTATTCATAATAAGTGGTGAGAAGGGGTGACATGACACATAATATATCTTATAAATATGGAATGAAAATTTATATCCTTTAAATTATTATAAAGGAGAAATAATTAGAATGAATAATAAGTTATAAAATGTTCAATATTTAAACAGAATGTTTGTAAAATATGTTTTTTGGAATTATTTATCAACAAATATTGAAATAAAACAATTTTATTAGAGATATCATGTTCATATAAAAAGTCCCATACATATTCATACACTAGTTCAATCACTTTGGTTGACTTGTTTTTTCCCTAGAATGGCGTTTTCTTGACATTTCCTTGATAACAAGAATAAAACATGTAATTATGATCATGTTATAACACAAGGAGATCTAAAAATGCATTAATGTTGGCTAGATCATCCAGGTATTATTAACTAATATGGAAAATAAATTTATGCCAAATCCTATTTTCTAAATTTCTTAATAGAAAAAACATATATTATTCTCAAATAACATGTTATAGTATCTAATTTGAGTTATTTCTATTTTAAAAATATGCACCTTCATTTTAATTAATGATGTATAATTTATTTTAAATGCTTATGTCATGTCCTGAGTCACTCAGTTGTCTGACAAAATGAAAATTACGAACATGAACTTCCACAACCGAGACATCAACATGTATCATGTCTCTTCCATAAAACTTGGATTTTCTCGGTCCAACAGTCTTATGGGCTTCATCACTACCACATTTTACAATACCATCCTTATGAACTTAATTTTTAGTACTACATCCTTATTTCTTATCATATGTTAGGTTTACTCCCATTAAATGACAAATATTAAATTGTAAAATGATGCTTTAAAATAAATCTATGCAACCACTAACTGGTTAACACTTTTCTTATTGATCTATGTTTTTGAATTAATACATAGTATGGATTGATAATACTTATATTCCATAGAGTATGATGGACCAAATTCATCCTATAGAGATTAAAATCAGCTATTCAATTTCAAATCATTTAGCGATACATTGAGTTGTATATTTTGACCACATTGAATTTGCTTTGACACATTTAACTTATTTGATGATGAGTGTTATATTTCCATGTGTTAGGATTCTCCACACCTGAAACAATGATTGTCATATTTTATTATGGAATATTGTTCTCTATAAGGATTCTTCTATTTTTCTTATTCCCTTCGATGCATCTTGGCTTTATAAAAAAATATTGTGTGTGTACATTCTTACCATTACAACAATATCTAATAATGGTTGAATTATTCAATATCTATTCTATAGACCATGTTTACCATTGGTTTCACTGTATATTATTATTAGGATTCTTGTAAAAATGAATCTTCAATCTATGAAGGGGATCGTGTGGTCTGAATTCAACCTGTATTGATTTTTTTCAACAAGTCCCAATATAATTAATTTTCTTAATATCTATAATTTTCATCTCCTAACATTCCATTATCTATTTTCCAAGACCATTGAACTCTATTTTTCTATTTTCTACTCCCTTTTATATATTATTTCTTGGAGTAAATAATTTATCATTATGATTTACATTATTTTTCTGGCTAGAAACCAAATACTCATGTTTTTTATTATTTTTCCATGATATGTAATTTTTTTTTCATACCATCTATTTCCATTTTCAATTATAAAATTTTGATATTTACTCACAATTCAAATTTTAGTTCCCTATAATTGAATATTTATTATTTTCAATTTTATCCATATTCTCAGAATTTTTTTTATTCTTTTGACAACATAAATAATTTGTCATCACAAACCACCATATTTTCATTAATCTTTTGGTTCTAAAAACATATATCTCTCCATGTCTAACTTCTAATTAAACCTAATGATCGAATAATGATTCTACTTCTCAATAATCATTTTAACTTTCTATCATTTTTTAGTAATTTCCTATAATTTTCACCATATAATTTAACTCATGCTTATTGATGTCTTCCAACTTTTCTACATCATATTCTTCTAAATTCTCATATTCTTTCAAAAATATTTTCTCTATATTGATGAAATTTTCCATAATGTTTTTCTTACCTTTCATATATGACATAGATTTCATATCGGAATTTCTACTTCATCATCTTCATCATATTGTGACTTCTTTGGGAACCTCACTAAATGATATCCATCCTTTACACATCGAAATTAAGAAAGTTGTAGTTTCCCTTTGAACATTTATTTTTATTATTTTTAAAGATGATGTAATGAATGAAAATAATTTATATATCTCTTATTTTTCATACATGTATTCAATATTAGCATTATTTATGGAATAGAATTCAAATCCATTATACATACCTTTTTCTACAGACTCATTATCATTATTTATCATCTCATATTCAACAAGAGTGCTATCCAAGACACCCATTATCATCTCAGTTGAATAATTATCTTCGAATAAAGAATGTAATTATTGAATTGAGGTTCAAGTATTTTCAATGTTACCATAAAAGTTTTTAAATTGTTAATAGTTTCTCTATGACCATGCATATCTTCAACAAAAAAATCATCCAATAAAATAATGAAACAACAAAATAATTTAGATGCATTCTCTGATCCACGTACATGTTCCACATAACCTATAACTTTTAATCTATGGAATTTTATTTTCCCTCATAAGTATTTTGAAAATTTCCCACATAACAAATCATAAATTCAAACAAATAATCTTCATATATAGTACATTTGATAGGGATCAACTTAAAGTATTGATTCTGTTTATGTCAGATCCCAATTACCATTAGTCAACTTCAAATAAAGCACCACTATTAGAAGAGGCCAAAAAATTATTCATTACTACTACAAAGGGATCCATTCCTAATGTTTATATTTAGTTATTAAATTGATTATTTGAAAAACAATTATTTTCTAATTGAGGATCTGAATCCATATATGACTAAAAACCTCTATGGACACTCCATGAAGAGGACTAATGAAATTAACATTTGTATCGGATACTAATTGTTAGCACAATGATATAAAATAACATGGGAAGGTAAGGGTGAGTTAGGGTGCGAGAAATTAAAACATACTCCCATCATGATATTATTTCATAGTTATGAAAATCATTCTTACATCACATTCCCATTATAATGTATGACTAGAAATGAAATCATCCATGATACATAAAAAATTTTCACGGGCCACCATTACTGAGATATATCAATGGAGTATCCAAAGATGATTAGATAAGGTATAAAATCAATTAATTCCCACTAATAGAATATGTTTTGAATATATCACCTGTATGCCCATGATCACTTCCTTAAAAATGTTTCAGGGTAGCTCATTACATCCAAAGGTCCACTCCCTAAAATTCTATTTTGAAATATCAATACCGGTGAAAAGGTTTAACATCATCCTATTCATATTATCACAACTTTGAAAGGAACCCAACCATAGTTTATGGAATTTTATATCCCTTGTTTATCAATAATTTAGAAATCATTATTTATAGATCTATTCTCTATTGAAGTCCCACTTTCATCATAATGATTAATACAACATTACCAATGATTATATAAGAAATACATTTTAAAAATATTGAAGATGAATGTTGCCTTCAAGAAGATCCTTCCTTTAAAAAATCTCACATATCCCTTGCAAACCCCCCCATAAGGGATATATCATAGCATTGTCAAATAACACATATTTTATTAAACTCCCCAAGCCTTGGAGATCTCAATTACTTTCATGATTCTAACCATTTTTATCAGATTTCATATCCCTCACAAACTTCATTGCATTCACTTTGCCTAAAATTATCACTCAGCTATTATTTCCTTTATGAAAAACATTTCTTTGCAAACCATTCTCCATGAATACCATTATTGAATACAGAGCCACAAAATCTTTGTTAAGTATCAATTCTATTATAATGGGTGAATATAACTATTTATAAGAATTTTCTCTAATTCTAGAATATATCTTCCACATCATGAATATTTTGTGATACTCTCAAATTTCATTCATTACGTTTTATATCTTTACAAATCAGAATTGGAATTTCTCATTCACGAACCTTCTCATAGTTAAATAGATTACCATCACATCATCAAACATTCATGAATCTCATTTTTGAGGACCTATAAAATTATGATACATGCTTCATGAAAACCATTATTCAAAATAATCATACCTTTCAATATATTTATAAGTCCTTCTAGGAAATATATAATTCATGATAATAACCATACAATATATTGTGGGCCTAAAAAATTGGTATGCACTGGGAAACAACATCATCTTGTGTATATAATATTCTATACCACATCTAGGGAATTAATTCCATTTCCATCGATCATTGTCAACATAAAGTGTAAAAAATATCTCTGGAACATTAAAACTGACCATGGAAAGATTCTTTTTCAACAAACAAAATCCGCACAAAAAATACTATAATGTCACCTTGATGTATTTTGTTCCAAAAAAAGTCATTGAAAATGGTGTTTTGGTATTGAAAATGGGGTTTTAAAAAAAATTGGTGTATTTTTTAAAAGTGATTTCATATGGGTTAACAATGGGTTTTAAAGGGACTTGTGATGATTTTGCTTTTATACAATATTTTTCATGAGAATCATATAAAATGAGTGGTCCAGATATAACTTATATTAAGGGATGAGAATAATTATAGCACATAGATGACCACAATATAGCTTATATGAATGGTTGAAACAGATTATATCTCATGAAAAATATGTAAGCATGATATAGATTATATAATGTCTGAGACCCATTATAGCTCTTAGATTAATTAGATAATTATAAGATAAAATTTTTTCCATATGGTTATACTAATTAAAAGGGTTATGAATGTTTTTTATGAATATGATTCTCCATATCACCTTAGGGATTTTTTATGTAATTATATGTTTTTTAACATATTTCATATCGGCAAATGCGTGTTCATTTTATTATGAAAATTTTTTACTCATTTTTATAAAATAAAATTGATAAAATGTTAAATATTTATTGTGTATTCATGTCATTACTAAAACACCAGTTTATTTTATTTAAATATATCTTACTGTGATATTGTGCTCATCCCAACATTTGTAAACAAATTTCCCATTTTAAAAGGATGGGTAATGGAAATAAATAAGTTATACTAATATTCATAGATATTTTACATGAATTGAAATCATGATTTTTTGTAAAAGTTTTATATTATGGGAAAAATTGTTACGATTTTAATGTGAATAATTTGTATTATATGGTTTTTTATGTAATAGTTATGTAATAATACTCTAAATCTCAGAAAATGTAAAGATTTTTAATGTGAAAGTAATTAAAATCCTAGCTGAAGCTCAAGTACACATTATTTTTGTAGTCGGTTCTTAATAGTTGGTATAAAGTGAATGGTTTAAATGGATTTATAGGTTATGATCATATAAATAATATTACATTAAAAAATATTACCTCAAGTAATGTTAAAATTATATAGATGTTTTATATTTACATGTATATTCATCTAAAAATTGACTTCACAGAATTGTTTCCCATAGTTGAAACATGAAAGATATAGTTGGATAACACTATGAGTAAAATTCCCTCATGTATTAGAATACTAAGATAGTATTAATTATAATATAATAAATTGTTGTAGTAATAGATCAATTTACACAATTTATAAATTGTGGTGGTAGCTATGCATGAGGGAACCTGATATGCCCTAATGAAACATCTCTATAGTTGTAAATTTCTAAAGAAAGCAACCCTAATCATTCCATGGATCATCTGACCTAGTGGTTTCTGAAAGGTAGATCAATTCCCTGGTTGAAATATTTTAATTCATGGAAAGTCTGCAACATCAAATGGTAATATTGAAACATATATTTTTTATGGCGAATTATATCAATAGTGGAATTTGGTTAATAATTACCAAGGTTTTTATGATCATGAAATGGAATTGGGAAAATATTTTAATATTTTCTTTAATAATAATTCCCATGAGGTTATTCATCGTAGGATAAAGAGAAGAGTCACATAGTTTAAGAAGAAAGAAATATATTATAGATGATTATAAATTAAAAATCATAATACTAGACATGTATGTGTTTGACATTATTAACTATAATTATTGTAAAGTAAATATATTATACAGATTTCAAAAACCAATGTTATAAAGATAATTTATGAAACTTGGATTTAAAATTTATGATAATATTGTTCATTACGCCAAAAAAGTTGAGATAGAGTTTACCAACACTTATGTTCCATGAAACAATAATATTATGAAATAGTCAATGTGGAAGGAAATATTGAAGTAACATGTTATTAAAACAAGAGGTAAGAAAAAAAAAGTTCCATGTGTTGAAAAATACATTTTTGTGAATGTATGTTAGGATCTGGAAAATGATCTTGATTTAGTATGTTTGGATATAGTTTTTTTAGAATGAAAATTAATGAGTCCAGAACAATATATTAATGTGACAATAGATATCTAATCAATAGAAAAATGACATTTCTACAAAGATTTTAAAAATTCTGATAATGGGTGTCTGAAGATACTTACTCATGGTGGAAACCATCATGATCCAATGAAAAAATGGGTGGAGAAATCATTTTCTAAATTTACATTTTATATTAGGTTATAGAGTGATGTGTTTATTACTATTGGGAGAATGATAGTTTTGATGGATACTCATAAGATAAATTATGTAGGTACAACTATTTTGATTTTATTAATTAATTAATGCACTTTTTCATACCATTATTGATTATTCATAGATATATAAACTATATATTTTACCAGAAAAAGTTATTTGAGAAATAATTACTTTAAATTTTATAGACATATATCTAAAGGCATTGATGACATTTAGGGTCGTTATGATCATTAATTATATTTTAATAATAGTAAAATAATATTATTATAACATGTTAAAAAAGGATTTATTGAAAACCTTAGTAAAAAGGTTATTAAAAGATTTATTTTATTTTATGGATGTCAATCCATTGATTACCGATATAAATTTAAAATTTTGAGGATGAATTTTTTAAATTGAGGTATGATGTAATATCAAAACATTTTAAAATAATAAAATGATTTCTCGTGGTGTAAATCATTTGAAAAAAAATAATTATCTTATGTTACATGCAAATACCTGTTTATTTGATAGCTTGTATTATATACAAGATCATGTTTTACTGAACACAAATATACTTTTAATATAATTATTTAATATTATAGTTATTGGAAAGAATTTAGAATGGATGAAATGAGTAGGATTAAATATGTTATTAAAATATATAATTTATACATTTTAATTAATAATCAAATGATTTTTAGCAAAATAATAATCATTTGAATGAATAACGAATAAATTAAGAAAATTATATTTTTTTCTCTTTGTGAACATAATAAAAAATTAATTTTTTTTCTAATTTTAGAAATTTTATATTAATATATAAACAAAACTATTTATATTAAAATTAAAAAATTATCTTGTAGAGCATTTGTTTTATTTTTCTAAATTATTTCATTTTTGATAAACATTGATTGATAATTTACTTTATTTTAAAAATATCATTTCATTCGAATAATTTAAATAGTCAAATTATATTGTTAGTTTTGTTTTAATATCAAAATAGTTCATTTCTGTAGCTACTAACCCAATATATTAAATTTTAACCATCTTCATATTGAATTTTGATATAAAATCAATATTAAATTTTTATCTTTTTTCACATTAAAAACCCATATTCCAAACACGTCTGAGAGATTAATTTTAAATTTCCTTCTTCCACTTATGGAATTAAAATTATAAAATTTAATTAAAAATTTCAAAACCTAAAAATTTATATTATATAAAAACATCAACTTATTTTTTGACCATAATGACTATAGTAAATAGTTAAAATTAATTACAGTTATTGATGTAATAAAATGTTCAGGTACAGGTTAAATATAAAATATTATTTTTAAAAATACCTTTAAATTTTTTCCACACCAATATTATGTCCATATTAAAATTATTATAACCTTAGGCTCTTTTTGTACGAGTTAAATGAATACTATACCATGAAATTTTCATATATAATAAGGTATGTAATAAAAAATAAAAAAATGAACATTCTTTGATTTTAATATCTATAATTGTTTTTTAAAGGAAAAAAATATTTGTTCATAAATGCATATTATATTTGTGGATAAATTAATTTTTATCATTATATAAAATATTTCTTAATTTATATAGATGAATTAATTTCATAAAATACTTAATAAGCACTCACGTTGAAATAATTTTGTAAATAATTGTCTATAATAAATGATACTAAATTATATAATGTGGAATATGTTGACTGAATTGTATCCATTAATTAATTAATTTAATAATATGTCATGGTATACATGTTTTATATTAATATATTCATAAAAATTATTTTATTTATTTTTTAAAAATTTGAATTAAATAAAAAATTTCTCAAATTTCCTTAATGTTATTTTAAATCAATGGTATTTTATTAAATGATTAAAAATAAAAATAAAAATTATAATCATAAAAATTATTTTTATATAATTATTAAATATTAGATATGGTACATAAATTATCCAATGGAACATTTATAATGAATATATTGACCGAAAAAAATTAAAAAACCTTATTACAGATGTTATCATGAAAGTAACTTTTTTGTGTGTTACATGTGCTTCTGTTAAGAATAATTTCAAAAGATATATTATTTTATTTTATAAATTCTATATCATACATAGAATCAATTTTTGTAAATTTTATAATAACTATACCATTAATATATTATAAATGGATAAATTTCAGGTTATAGAAAACTAGTTACCATAGGAAAAACAATATAAGTAAAATTGAGTTAACATAAATACTAAGTAATATAATGATAAAATATATCATATTTTTATATTGATTATGTTTTGATAGTTCATAGTTTCACTCCACTTGATCAATTATTATTTTTTTATTCGCTTGAGGTAAGGGAGACCTCCTAATTTTTATTTCTTTGTATTTTTTAAAAATATTCAACTCATCCTCCACTATAAAATGGAACTAACTCTCCTCACTTCACTATAAATATAAATACATTTTTACCATAAAAATAAATCACTAATAATTTTTCCCCTCTTAACCTAGAAGTATTACTGTTTTACAAAATCACATATGAGTAGGGGTTTAGTGTATACTAATTGAAGACACCTAGAGAAGAGGTATTGTTTTTAAACAATTGTATCTATTTTAGTTCCTTCTTCAATAAAAAAATCCCCATACCATGATTATGTAAAGAAATATGTTTCGTAATTATAACATTATGTTGTTTTTTTATGAACTACACCAAAACAAATTTCTAATAATTCGGTTATGAAATCATCATTCGTGCGTACACCAGAATACCACATTACAAAATGATATTGGTATTTTTCCCATTAAAACCTCCCATGATAGGGAATAATGATTTATCTAATTATATATTTGAAATGTATAAAATTATTATACATATTTTGAAATTATAATATATATAACATTTTTAAATTACTATATTTAAGGTATATGATAACTATGTTCGTGTGTTTGGAGGACTTCCACCTCACGATGTAGTATGATTCATTTTCAATACAGAAATATATGGAAGGTAATATGTATAAAGATAACGATTATATGTTATTTAAATGAGATATTATCATATTAATTAAAATATTTTCATTTGTTATTTATAATATAACATTTTCTTTCATACCATTTCACCCACTAGAAAAGTGAAAACATCGTTCATTGACATGTGGAATATTTCCTTCTCGAGGCTATGTGATATATTATTTCATCACCTCATCATAATAAATAAATAAATATAATTATTTATAATATAATAATAATATATTTATGATATAATTTTAATTCAATAAAGATAAAACATTACCCACCTTATTTCTATAATGGTCCTTGAAAATGGAAATGTTATTCATGCATACATAAAACATGTAGTCTTCTTGATCACAATGTTATATAATTATTATTAACCATCATCCATGATTGTTATTATTAATTTTACTTTTTTTAAAAAAATCTTATTTTGTAATTATTATTATTTATATATTTAAATAATTAACAATCTTATCATAGTCAACCTACAGATGTCATATTAAAACGTAACATGAATATTGTCAAAACATCCAAAACAAACATAAATGATTAAATACTTATATACAACATGTTAATTTTTGTATTTAAATTGATAGTAATAATGAAAAAGTTTCTCAAGAAATTAAATAATTAACATATATTTATTATTTGGGATGATAAAGATAGATGTGATGAATGAGACTCTTGGTATGAAAATTCATCTCAATTTTCATTCATTAAGGCATATTTTGATGTTATGCACTTATATTAAATTATGAGGTGTATATACATCACCATTTAAAATTTAAAACATTAATTTATCAATTATCATTATAATTGATGTTTTTTAATTTTATTCGTTAATGGATGTCATGAATAAATTTTTTCTCATGTGATAAAGGAATTTTCCTTAAAAAATCGACTTTTTATATTCTTCCATCAATCTCTATTTCTCTTCCATGTTTAGGATTTAAAAAAAAATTATATAGACATAAATTATTTTTGAAGTAAATTTTATATATCTTTATTTTATTTTACTTGTCTATGAAATAGAATATATTTTCCTATTTTATTGAGAATGTTTCAACAAATGACAAAAGGGATCTTCTATTCTTAATATAGAAGACTAAAATGAATTTTTCAATGACATGATAGTTCTTTAATTTATATATTACCTTTAATTATTTTATGTATTATAAAATGAAAATATAATCCCATGTTATGTTATTTTTATACAGGATATATATATTCAATAAAAACAATGTTTCGGTATTGATAATGGGATTTAAATGAAAATTGTAGTTTTCTAGAATGTTTTTTTCACATGGGTTAAAAATAGTTTTTAAGGGGTTTTATTATGATAGTATTTTCATCATGAGTTAGTATATAGGAAATATATGAAAAGGGTGAGACTGATAAAGCTTATATGAAGGGTTGATCCATACTATAGATCATGACAAACATCTATGGCCGATATAGCTTATGCAATGTTTGACCCCATCATAGATTTCCAATGCACTGGATAATGATTATATTGGAATTTTTCCATATTTTTATTCAAATTAATTTTTTAAAGGGTTTAAAAATAAGGGAATATAAGTCACATAAAATAATTTTAATTTATTATATGGTTTTTAAAGGTTTTAATTTATAAAACATATTGTGTCTTTTCAAGTTAAAATATTTTATTTCATTCTCTCAAAAAATATTGATTAAAATGAAAATATTATAGGGTATTTATTTTTTTTAATTATAAAATTGTTTCCCTTCATTTTATATCCATATCTTCATTTTTAATCATATATATATATATTAAAAAAATAACTTGTATTAAGGATGGGTAAGGGAATTTAATATGTCATGTTGAAAGTCATTGAAATTTTCCATGAAAATAAATAATATTACATATTAAAATGTTTTATATTATAGGGAAATTTATACTGATAAGATTTTTCCCTTAGGTATTATATAGTTTTTTATTCATGAGTTATAGCCTAATTATATAAAACTATAAAACTAAAAATATCCTCAATGTGATAGAAAATAAATTCCGAAATATAAATCATGGTCCTGAAATGTTTATGGTTAGACAGTTATCTCTAGTCTCTCAATATCTAGAGAGGTAAAAATACTTATTCCACTTCATTGAAATTTCTATAGAGATCAATCCCAAATTATTAATTAATTATAATACTCTTCTCTATAACCCTTGAATATATACTGAGATGTTTAGAGGGTTTTGTATAATATATTTATTACTAATATATAGATTCTACCATTGAATGTGTATAAATGATAATTATATTGTGTAAAAATTTAATTCATTTAAAACAATTTCACAAAATTTCATTAAATAGTAATTCATTTTATTAATAAATCTATTATAAATTATAGTGGTTGTTCCTATCTCAATGATTCCATGGATATAATGTTTCTAGTAATATGGATAATTATGATGAAATTTTAAATTTCTATTATTAAAAATGAGATTGATTAAAGTTCATTTCATCTAATAACTATCATTATTTTCAACCATATATCCAAAAACATCCTAAAAATTATACCCCTTAATATGATACAACATAAAGTTATAGTCCTATCACACTCAAGACAAAATACATACAAGTAATTGTGAGGAAGGGACCAAAATAATATATATTTTAATTATTTTGAAATGAGAAATCACATCATTTTCATTTAGATAATTTTGGTTTATAATAATTTGGTGTTAAAAAAACATCTTATATAGTAAAATAATTCTTTACATGTCTACACTAAAACTCATTATCTATTTTTTCACAGAAGTAAACACTTTAAAAATAGAATATATTTTATTTTTAGTATATTCATCACAAATTTGAGCTTGACCTCATACGTGACCACATGATTCCAAATAATCCTATTATAAAATAGTTAATAATGTGGTATGAGGAAAAAAATATCATTAGGTGACAAAAAAATAAATGATATCATTATTTTATAAATACATAAAAAATTCCTTATTCAAAACATTCATTTATCTCAAAATAAACAGTTTTACTACCCATGAAATAATATTTTCTGCCCAATGTATTCTAGAGAAAATTTTAAAGGATATAATAAAGTAATATAACTTATATTTATGTTTCATTGGGAAAATTAAAATCATCAATTCATGTTCATAATGATAAGTATCATATAGTTCTTTTGAACATAATCTCAATAACATACCTTTTGAGAATAGTACATTTCATTATAAAAATTAAACAAAATAATAAAACACATTTAAGTAAGTTTTGGGATGATTTTATTATCATTTTTACTAAGTATTTATCCATTATAGCTACCATATGATGTAACACTCATGACTACCATAAAATAACCCTCATGACTATACTTAGATGTAACCATCACAGTTACACTTGGAATAACTATCACCGTCATCATCCAACAAACCCAATGAATTGGAATTATATAATTTGATAATTTATATTTTGTCTATAAAGGAATCACACATAAAAATAAACAACTCCCAAGACAAATAACAAAATAATACAATGAATTCATTAAAAAATTAATATTTTGGAAAATAACTTATTTTTAATCATTAACGTGCACATACAATAGAAAAAATTTCCATTGAAAATAACTATGAAATTTTATAATTGGAGATTATAATCATTATCTTGTCAATAAAAATAGAAAAAATTAAAATAATTTATAAGTTATAAAATTATTCCTTTATTCTTTTTATTAATTGATGCATTTAATGAGGAAATTTCATAAAATAAATTACCATAAAATAATCATTTTATTTCAGTGATAATTAATAAAAAATAATTTAATTTTTGTATCAGATGAGGATCCATATAAATAATGTTTAAATAAAAAATTTGTTAACAAAAATTAATTTTAGACATAAAGATATAATGACATAATTAATAAAGTAGATATTTAACTTAGTGAAAGGAAATTGAGATAAGAATTCCCTTATCTTGAGTCTGAATCATTATGTACACTATTTATATTCATGAATAATTTACATATTATACTTATCTACATAATTGTGAACAATTTTCAGTTTTTTATTCCTTAATTTCTCTTAATACATTGTTAAAAAATAATTATTTATTTGTGTTATTATTGGATGTTTTGGCGATATTCGGTTCTTAAGTCAAAAATGACTTAGTTATGTGGACTATGATCAAAGCTGTACTTCTTCCACCAAATAAAAAAAATATTAATGAAATAATTATAATTTTTATGTGTCAATTATATTTTAATATCCTCCCATTTAATATTTTTATTGAATAACGAACAACGTTACAATCATGGAGACGATAGGCCATTCATATGCATGAGTAACATTTAAATTTTCAATCATTATTATATATAGAAGATAACAATTATTTTACATTTAAATAATCAAAATAATATCATAAATATCATATTATTTCTATAAATAAACTTTTATATATCATTAATATGATATGGAAATGATAAAGGAATCACACCACATAATGGAGATTGTTGTCTATGTGTACACCTGAAAAATGTAATCATTTTTTGGTTCATGTTAAGGTAATAAATTATGTGATAAATTAATTATAAATAATGATTAAATTTTAATTAATATCATAAATAAAACATAATTCCATCATTATAACCAATCAAAATAGACGGTGGTGAAAAATTATTTACTTTTTTTGCGAAGTGGTAGTCTACCATACATAGAAATGGAAACTTATTTCTCATTTGATGGATGTGGAGATGAATATTGGTATTGAAACTAAAATAATAAAAACTAACCATAGTTATGATACAATATTGTATATATTATATTGGTTTAATAATTTTTGAGGGATGTGTATGATGAAATAAAACAGAAACACTTGTTTTAAAATGATACCTATTCTTTGGAGTACCTCCTTTTCGTAAAAAAATAAGACCACTATGGTCAGATTTAATCATAAACAAATTCCTATATAATGAAGCTACAGAATCTATTAATGTATTTTTGTGGTTTTTGTTTGAAAAAATACTTTTTATGTGTGCATAAATGAAAATAAGAGGTTCACATTTATAAGATAGGTGATAGGAACTTGTGGTATTTCTCAAAAAATTAAATTAATATAAAATAGTTTATAATTATAAACAACCCCAAACATATTAATTTAAAAAATAATATTATAATGGTTATAAATACCACTATAAAATAAAAATTATATATTTATTGACTTTATTTATACACATATATTCTGTGTTTAAACCTTTTATAACCCATTTAACTATTACCATGAAAACATTATTTCTTAATCATTGAGATTTAATATTGATTATATAAAATTTCAAATGTCCAATTATTATATTATGGTTGATATATTAAACCAAATAATAATAATATTTTTTAATTGAATTGTTTTAGTAATTTGTATCAATTTTTTAAAATATTTGTTATTTTAAAATACCATTGATGTCAATTTTGACACTATTTACTACATTGTCAATTAAAAATATCAATACACTCAAATAACATCCAAAACAAATTTATTAATAAATCTCTCAAATATTAAACATTTCTATTATTTTTGTGTTTTACATTAATTGTCTCATATTATATTAATTTTAATACATTTATTATATTTTATTATATTTTTCCATTTATTAAATAATTAATTTATCATTATTAGAAAAAAATTTAATGTAATTATTTGTTCAAAAAAGATAAAAATTAAATTGAAATATTTATAATAAATATGCAATATTCCCAAATAATTATTTTTTTTCAAACATATCTTTTTTTATATCACCGTATTACAAATACAATACTTATTAAAAATAATAATGTGTCATGATTATAATTCTATAAATAATATATTTTAAATATATTTATTTTATAAAAAGGAAAGAAGCCACATATTTTAAAATTGAATTATTAATGACGAGCCATACTCAAAAAATAATTTGGGCAATTTTAAGGGTCATTTTATAGTTTTTATTATAATATTTTTACTTGATATACCCATTACCTTGGTAACGAAAATTATCAAGTTTACTATTAATATTGTCCAAAAAATAAAAACGACATATTTAAAAAATGTATACTTCTTAATACCAATTATGAAATCCATTTTTAAAAAATCTATATTTTTAAATTTGTATAATTTGATATAAAATTAAATAATAAATGTGCAACGAAAAGCAATTTTTACAATAAAATTACCATTTGTAAACATAAAATGTTTTAATACAATATTAATGATTAAAATCCATTAGAAATTATAAATTGATTTTTTTAAATAAAATTGGAAAAATAATCTTTAAAAATAAGCCATAATTTATATTTATCAATAAATTCTTTAAAATAAAATTTTCAGAAAAAATATGTATTTACACTATTCATTGAAAAATATATATTTTCTAAAAAATTTAAACAATTACTCACATCATTAATATGATAATATGACAACAAAAAAGATATTTATTTAATTTAATATTTTTTTAGAAAATTTCCATAAATAAATTATATTGTTCTCTGGAAAAAAAATCATTTTTAATGAAAATTAATGTAATGAAGAAAATTTTATTACCAAAATTTTGTTTCTAAATTTAAATGATTTAAAAAATACATTGTTAATGTTTGAGAAAATTTTATATTTCATTATTTAGTGAATACTGTTAATTCATCCCAGTTAATTGTAATGTTATAATGGTCACATGAAAACCATATTAATTTGTTCTTTTATGCTGGAAGTTATATATCTCTTATACTATTAGACCTAGTAATTCCATTTAATAAATGGAGATATTACTTTCAACATCCCTTTTGGGAATTTTTTCCTACTAATTTTGAATTCATTCTTCATAATTAATGTTTTAGTTTTCAAAATAACTTTCCTAAAATACCACATCATAAAAAGTTATAATAAAACATCCAATTTAAATTAAAGGATGGGATATAAAAAATTTATAAAGAAGAAAAAAAAATATGTTTCCATGTATGAAAATAAGGACATAGAAGAGATATTCTGACACCCATGTACTGATAAAGAGGGATAGTGAACATAGTAGTTAGAATGTAAATAATAAAACAACAGTAAGTATATAATGGGTTCAAAGGTTATTGAATTACCTGAACGAAAAGTAAACAAATAACATTTTCATTTAAAAATATAATTCATATAGTTGATGAATTAATTGATTTCATTTTTTATAATCTTAAGTAAATAAGCATAAATGTTATGTCGAGTTTAATCCTTTTGAAAATTTCCACCATAATATATTCTTTTTCTCCATATAATGTGTATGAATATTTTATTATGTTTAAAACACTAAAATCAACCTCTACCGTGTAACATTATTGGAAATTATAATAATACATTTTCATATTTGTTAATATTTTTTATTAGATATTATTTTGACATTAATAAAGACTCTTTTTATGAGATCATACATAACACGCAACAATGGGTTTATTTGAAATCTTACATTACACACAAGACTATGTTGTACTGAAAAATAATACATTATTAATATTTTTATTTTAAATAGTATGTAATGAATATTTGACTTGTTGGAATTAATTAATAGAACTAAATATATATACACATATTTTTTAAATATTTTCAAAATTATCAAATAAATTTTAGAGACTGAAAATGAGGATAAATCCAATTTTAAGCATAAAATACTCTAATATTTTTAGATGGTAATTTTACAACATTTTTATGGAGATCCATTTTTAAATATATTTTTTTTGAATATTCTATATAATTTATTTGAAAAAATAAAATTCAGATTTATAATTGTGACATAAAAATATACATTGGTTGATTATATTTATTTTTTCTGAAAAAAATCTATTTTTAATGAATAGACTAAATTTGTGAATTTTTAATTCAAAATTTCATTTTCATATTATTTTTTTATATATTGACATTTTAATTTTAATTTCTTTTAACATTTAAATGGGTTTTTTTATAATTTAATACAATTTAATTCGTTAAAGGTAATTTCACATTGATATTTGATATAAACACATGTCAACCTTTTGATGGGTTTTTCTATTAAAAAAACCAATTTCATTTTTTATCGATGGGAATTAATTTTAAATTAATTAATGAAACATGAATTTCTTGAATTTTTAAAATTTGAGTCCATATTTTGAATCATATGGTCAAAATTGTTTAAATAGTTCCCCTGTATTTTTTGAAATTATGAACAGTATCTTTGGTAATTCTTATTTACCTAGGTAAAAGGTAAATCAGGCAAATTAGGGTAACAAATAATATGATAAGGTTAAAAATTACAATATTGCCTACTAAAAAAATATTTTATTAGTAAACATTGACCCTTAACACCTATGGTTCTAAATTTATTTTTTTAGTGGACTTTTTTCCCTGAATGTGAAATTATATTTATTAAAAAAAATAAAGTGACATCAGTTCACTCTCTTTTCACTTATAAGTATGAAACATTAATTAAGTGATAAACAACATGGAACTATGAAATTATGTAGTATCTAGAAATATAATGAAATTATCTATATCATATAAATTTATTTATAATTTCTAGAGATTTAAAAATTACAATAAATATTGACAAACTAGTAATACAATAATTTTTTTATTAAGAGAAATATCAAATAAATGATATTACTAAAAAAATTATATTATGAAATAATTTTGGTCATGAAGGATTTTTTTTGGTTAATTTGACATGTTATAAGACTATTCAATTTTTTTTCAATGTTATATCTCTGTTTGAATTTTATTTAAATTCAATAAACTTTATGGTGTAAAAGTTAACATAATTGATATTTTATAAAAATTGTAAATTATGAATTTACATAAAAATCGTAAAAATATTTTAAAATAACAAAGTGGCTATGATATGGTCTAAAAATACATTATGTTATAAATTATGTGAAATTTAACCCATATACATAAAATTAATAGCCTCTAAAAAAATTAAATCGTTCTTATTATAATTAAAATTAAAAGAGAATAATTAATGGTAAACCAAAATGATATGGTTCTAAATAAAATCATCACATGTATAAAAATTATTGGATAATTGGATTTCAAAATATTATTATGTTATCTCTCGCATATATATTTTCGGTTCCATTTCGATTGAAAAATTAATTTTTATTAATTTTTTATTTCAATCCCTTCCAAGGGTGCGCCTTCCCTCCCCAAAAACATTTTACACTCTCTAATCTAATAATAACACCACAATAACTTTTTGGATTGGAAAATATCTATTAAAAACTCTTCATATTATCTATCCCCTCATCCATGAATCCTTTCTTAATGAATAATGACTCTCAAGGGATCCTTTTGGTATAAAAGAAAATAAGTTATCTGATTAAGAGATACTTCCTTCTCTCGTGATTTTTAGTTTCATTTCCAATCTAAACTCCATATACTATAAAAATTAAATTATTAGATAGGAACACAAGCATCCTATATATTATATTAAATTTTTATGATATGGTTTTATAAAACACTTACACGGCCCTCTATTTAATTGGTAACAAACATATTGTTTCTGTGTACATTGGACTACGACCTTACAAATCGACAATTGTTGAATTTTACCCTACCACCCCTCATGGTGTCCATTATGATGGAATGTGTATGTATTTATAATATATGTTTAGTTCATATTGTCTCTATGCTTCTCTAATTTTTATTTACAAAATACATTTAGGCTTTTCATGTTGTGAAAATACGATAATTTTAGTTGGGAAGTGTGGAATATCATCCCCTCAAAGCGAAATGACTCGTTCCCTTTATAAAATAAATGTATTAAGGATGGTTTTATCAAAACTATGGGACATATATTAATATAATATAAAAATTTAACTATAATTTAATTCTTATTATTTTAATTCGATAAAGAAATAAAAATAGTGTTCATGTGTTCATATGACCTACCGTCTCCATGAATAGAGAGTTTTATTTCTTATTTCCAAATAAAATGGATCATTATAAACACATATATAATAGATATAAACTATATTTGAATCATGAATAATATTTAAGATATTTTTGCCTTTTTACCACATGGACAATTTACATCAAAACAAGTTCATTTTGGACTCATGTACCAAATTTAGAAAAAATGAATAATATGAAATTAAATAATTCTATAATTTTTATAACATGGTAATAATTGATATAAAAGGAATAATAAAAATAATAAAGGTTCTCAAGTAATTTTATATTATCATATGTTTATTATTCAGTAAAATAATGTTTGTACGTGATGATTCAGATTCAAGGATAGGGAAATCATATCTCAATCTCCATTTATTGAGTTAAAAGTCCATTTCTTTGGTTTTGTTTTTCCAATATTATATTTGAATGACCTATGATTGTTTTACACCAAATATAATCTTATATTGGGTGTATTTATATTTTTCACAAACAATTATGTGATTGATTTATCAATAACCTAGTGATACGTTCTTTGTAAGGTATATTCTCTCCATCACCTTTCATTGAGCCATGTATTGATATATTTCAACTATATTATCCTATAAGTTTTATATACAGCCCCTTTGACATATTATATCAAGATTTGGTATATTTATAGGATATTTAATATTTTATTTAATATTATTTTGTAAATATTGTTATTCAATTGTTTCCCATGTGGTAATGGACTTCGTCTTAATCTCCTTTCATAGAAGCATATTTTGAAAATATACACAACTATCTTTTATAATGTATATAATAAACCCCTATGACTTTCAATTTCATTGAAAGGTTATCATTTTTCTTGGAAGCATTTTCTAAATGAAAAAAAATTAATTTTTTTTATGTATGCGGTGACAATGACTTATCCACAGCTATAATAGTTATTTTTTATTTGGATTCTTCTATAAGAATTTTTGTTTTTAAAAGGAAAAGTTATACCTTATTTCTTTTTTGGGTGTTTTGGTATTGAAAATAGTTTTGAATGTGGATTTAATAATTTAATATCTCTAAATAATTTCTTATGATTTTAAATTAAATGTTATTTGTGGAATGTTGAAAATTTAAATGATTATGTGAGACAATTATATAATGGTACATGGACATTTGATGGGTGGTTATTTAATAAAACACATATGGGTAGTTACATGATAATGAAATAGTGTGTGGTTCTGTAAAAAACCAAGGATGGTGGTTAGGTTATAACATACAATTCATTAGGTATTTAAGTCATCTGTATGGCTATTTCATTTAGTGGTATGTATAGAAGTAAACAATATGGTTATTCCATTTAAGTATGTTTATGTCCCAAGATTACTATATATTTTATATGATTCTTTCCATGGGGTCAATGTTAATATTTTTGTTACAATAATGGTAACCAAATAGATTATATTTTGTGAAGAGTATTTACTACTTCATTAAGGTCAAAAGAATTAATATTTGATAAAGTATTCATGGTTTAATTGTTTTTCCATGACTAAGTGTTTTATTTAGTTGTGTATCCTTTACTAAGATATTTATCAGCATTCCATGTTTTTAATTTTTTTTCCAATGGAGTGAAGAAGAATAGAGTCAGGGTTAGGATCAAGGAATGGTTTTTCTGTTAAAATATGAAATGAAACCATGTTTATTTTTAAAATGTGTTTTGTTTTATCAGAAAAATATATAGTGATTAAAAGTGTCTACTCGAATTATTTATGTTGTTATGTATGAGTGATGACTCCATTATATTACACTTTAAACAACAAAAAATCCTATATGTGAATTAAATTAAAATTATTGACTTATCCCATGATTATGTAAGGTTTATGGTTGGGGCCTTATCGTTAGTGTTAGAGGTCGGTTTAGATAAAATGATAGGATACAGTGTTGTTTAACGAAAACTGAAAATTTGTTTATAATCACAATTGATATCTTATAAAAAATATTCATTGTTATATAAAATAAATTTAATGACTTTGAGATAATAATATTAAAATATATCTGAGTGTTTATCCTCCTCATAAAATAGTATGTAATGATTTTACAGATATAGTCACACTAACCATTTTTTGATTTTTGTAAATGGACGGTCTTTCAGGAACTAAAGTAACAGTGGATGTGAAAGAAAATGTGTTGGTTCTCTAAATAAGAAACCGACTGAAATGGGAGCTATAAATAAAACACTTATTGTTATTATAAACCAATTATCTAGAGTGATGATTATCCAATTGAACCATGGTGATTTTTCTGATGCATCATATATAAGAGAAATGAATCCTCTATAAGTTATGTTAATAATGATAAGAATGGAATGTATATTCAATGAAATATGTTAAAAGGATATGGAAAGAAACAAATAGGTAAATTATTTAAAGGGAAAAGATTATTTTATAGATGTGGTAATTAATTTCATAAAAAAATAACATTCAAAGGAAAAATGAAGCATTCAGTTGACTCTTGAAAAGGAAAATAATTTCGTTCCAATTTATCAATTGAATATTTAAAATCTGTGGAGTATAGTGATTATGAAAATAGGTGTCCTACAATTAAGGTTCTAGAATGGGATCAACAATAAAATTAAAATATATGTTTATAAATAACTAATTTCATTCCAATTTTAGATGAGGAAACTGAAAATTACATATGAAAGGTATTCATAATTTCATGTCTCGTGTTTTGACATTATTGAACCATTGGACATGATCCACATTTTTGTTTGTAGGAATTATATATTAAGGAATAATATGGGAAAACATGGTTAGGGTATCATGAAGAACAAAAAATGATTATGTAGTTTCCATATATGTGATTCAATATTTATATTAGATTGTATGATGATGAAATCTTTAAACGTATTAATTCCCCTTTGATTATGGGATTATTTTTGATGAATTTTCTTCTAATATGTGTAACCCTTAATTTTTAATCTAAAAAGTTTATTCCAAGAAAAATTAACTTTTCTTTTGTTGACATAATAATTAAAGTAATAGATAACATTTAGGGTTCATATGAAATATTATTAGGAGTTTAAGGGTTATTAAAATTCGGGGTGGAAAATTGAAGGTATGATATAAATGTGATGTTAAAATATGTTATGGTTATTTTTATAAAAATTATTTAATGTTTGGTAATGATATAAGAATGATATTGTTTTAGAAAAAGGACAACTAGCAGGATGGGTGTCAACCTATCGCATCGGTCCAGGTTGCTGGAATCAAAGCTATAATCGAAGGGTAAAAAGGGTGAATCACCTACCACTATCCTATGTGATATACCTGGTTAGTATGACTTATTTTTCCTAGTTAAATGAGCCTATTTAATATGAATGTGTTGATTATGGGAACCTAGGTTTTATCAAATGGATTTAATTAGTATTCGAAAATGATTTGTGTATTACGTGATAAATGTTATTTAGGAAGAATCTGTGATTTCACTGTGAACTTATAGTGATTTGTGTTTTTTATGGAAATGATTCACATGTTATTGAGAAATTTTGAATACTATATTACTTTTTGGTGTGATACATTAAGTCTTATTTATGTAAATTAATGTTAAAACTTATCTGGGAAGAAAATGTGATCAAATACTTCTGAATTTTTATTTACAAACATAGATGTATTATTTTTGAGGAATTTTAAGGACATTTATTTATTGAATGGTATATGTATAACATTAGGTATTACTGTTTAATTTTTTAGATTAAAATTAGTTCTTCTACTTATAGAGAATTATTCTATTTTGGGAAATTATCTATCCTTTTTATAACTATTTGGGTTTTAGATAATGTCTAAAGATAGGGGAAATATAAAGATCATCTTTTATGGTTCATGTGATTCTCTATAAGTTTATTCTAGTGCTCCTGGTGTAACCAACTTATATTGAATACTTATATATTAGAGAAAAAGATGATTTTGTGGATGAATTTGTTTAAGGATTGAACCTATACTTCCAATGTCTATCTATATCCTTATGTTGTTATTCCATATCGAAAATTAAATTACCCATCTTTATGAAAATAATAGCAAAAAAATTCTATTTACTTTTATAACTATTAAATCAAGGACCTTTTAACCAACCAAAAATTTATGGTTTTGTGATTGTTAATTTTCTCCTGATCATGTTCTCCATCACCGCCCATCAGAACGTGATAGTTAGTTTTTCTTCTATATCCATACTTTTTTACATGGAATCCTAGTATGTTTAATATCATCTGACCTTTATACAATACTTTCATTTAATGTGGACGTATTTATTATCTCTTTTTTAGATGAGGGATCTAAATAATGTTATCAAGCCAAATTTTATAATTGTGGGGACCCGATATCAAAAAGGGGGGAAGGATGTAACATCTCAGGTAATTAAAATATTAATTTTCATATTACATAATATTTATATATTACATATTAGTTTTACAATATTAGAGACACTATGTCTAATAGCGTACTTGAGATGCAATAATGAGTTTCTCATAAATCTTACGTTGCACACAAGACTGAGTTATACTAAAAAATAATATATTTTTAGTATTATTATATTAAATGGTAGTTAATTCCAAATAATTGTATTGGATGTAATGAATATAAATAAAAAAAGTACACATATTTTTTAAATTTTTTTAAATTCATCAGATAAATATTACATTATTTAATGGGAATAAATCCAATTTTAAGTATAAAATACTCTAAACTTTTTTTAATGTATTCTTACCACATATTGATTGAGAACCCGTTCTAAATACTGTTTTTGAAATTTTTCTATGTTATAATTGATAAAATATTCCTCTAATTTAAAATAGGGACATAAAAATATACTTCGGTTGAATTTTGGTATTTTTTTCTCATAAAATTCAAATTTTAATGAATATTGAGAAATACTACATGTTAATTCAATACATTCACTTCCTCTAATTTTTTTATATTATTAGATAGTATTTTTAATTGGTTATAAAGTGTAATGGAATTATATTTTTATCAATTAATCTATTTTTGGTCAATGTATGTAATTTCACATAGAAATTTGATATAATCACAATTCAATATTTTGATGGTTTTTACTTTTATAAACC
Source organism: Viscum album (assembly GCA_963277665.1). Taxonomy (NCBI): domain Eukaryota; kingdom Viridiplantae; phylum Streptophyta; class Magnoliopsida; order Santalales; family Viscaceae; genus Viscum; species Viscum album. Next base: position 144,143,786 of record OY728123.1, on the reverse strand, counting down.
CCATTTTCTCATTCTTGACAACATGAATTAATATTGAATTAATTACTAAAAAATATTTGTTTTGAAATTGAAAAAATGGATTTCAAATTTAAAATCATAAGTATCAAATTTTTTAAGTACGACCCTTTTTATTTTTAGAAATTATGAACACTATCATTGGTAAGTAATATTTATGATAGTTAAAGGAAAATTAGGAAAATTATGGTAAAAAATAATATGATAAGGATACAATAATTACCCTATCACCTGAAAAGAAATACTTTTGGAAGAATAAATGATGACCCTTAACATGTAAGGTTCAATATTTAATCATTTAATGATCTTTTTTCCATGAATGTGCTATAATTATTATTAAACCAGAAGAAAGTTAAAGCATGTCAATCCCTTATCTCTTATAAGTATAAAAAATTTAATGTTGTGATAAAAATGATGAACCTATGAAAATAAGTATTACATATAATGATAATTAAATTATATATATCATGGGAAATTATTTATAATTTTTAGATATTATATATTAACCATAAATATTAAAACAATAGAGGTACACCAATTATTTTATTAAGATAAATATAAAATAAATGATATAATAAAAATTAAAATAAATATTATATGAAATAATTAATGTCATCATTGATTTTTATTGGTTAATATGGCTTGTTATAAGACTATTTAATTCTTTATTTTTATGTAATATATATGATTGAATTTTATTTAAATTCTATGAGTTGAATACTGAAAAAATTGACATAATTTATGTTTTATAAAAATAATAATTTATTAAATTATTTAAAACTACTAGAATATTTTAAAATCACAACTTGACTATGATAACGTATAAATATTAATTAATTAAACAATTATAGGAAATTTTCCCCAAATAAGTACATTGAATATCAACATAATAATTAAATTATTTCCACCAATCTTAAAATTAAACATTTATAATTAAGGGTAAACTAGAAAGATAAGTATTAAAATAAATCAATAAATGACTAAAAAATATAGGATGAGTGTATTTAGAAATATCCTCATATTATATTCTATATATCTCAATTTTTTGGTTTTTTAAATTAAAAAAATAATTTTTCTTATTTTTATATTTTAATACTTTCCAACGGTTCTCATTCGCTCTCTTATAAAAAGGTTTCATCTCTTCTATAATACCGTCAAATCAAGAAATATTTGGTTCACACATTCTCTACCCAAAAAACTTACTGGAATCCTTACACATACCATAGAATCCTCTCTTCAGTAAAAAATCAACCCAATCATGCCTTTTGATATTAACCAAATGAAGTCACCCAATTATGATGCAACGACTTCTCTTTTGTTTTTTAGTTTCATTTCCATTAACCACTCCTTATACTATTATTATTTTATGATTACATAAAAAACATTATCCTAAATATTCATGGTTGTTTTTATAATATGTTTTCTACCTACACATACACACACCTCAATTTAATGGGTAATATACTTACAATTTTTGTGTATGGCGAACTACTCCCTCATGAAATGATGACTGTTCAATATTCCTGTATCACATATCATGGTTTCCATTATGATGGAAAATATATATATTTATTATATATGTTATATTTATATTTTCTCTATTATTCTATAATTTTTATTTAGAACATAACATTATTCTTTCCATGTTGTGTAAATATGATAACTTTATTTGGTGAAGTGTGGACTACCTTCCCCTTAAAACAATATGACTCATTCTCACTATACATGGAAGGTATTAAGGAATGTTTTATTAAACCTATGATACATATATAAAATAACTATAATATTAGAAATAGAATTTTATATTATTATTTTATTACAAAAAAATAAATTAGATAAACATTCATGCGTACATACGACCTACCAACTCCATGAACAATGCATTTTATTTATTATCTCCAAATATTATTGATTTTTCTAAATAGTTTTATAATTTATATATATGATATTTAAATATTAAAAAATATTCGATAGATGACCAAACATTGACCAAATAAGCAATTAACATCAAAACTGGTTCATTTTTACTAATGTTCCAAATATGGATAAAACATCATATATGATCTTAAAAAACAATGTAATTTTTATAACATAGTAATGACTGATTTAAAAGGAATTATAAACAGAAAAAATGGTTCTCAATAAAGTATAAATTAACCAATGATTATTATTTTGGGAAGTTACAATTTTTAGGGATTATTCAGACTCTAGGAAACCTAAATCATAACTCAATATCCATTAATTGAGTTAAATATCCATGTAACTAGTTTCATTTTTCCATGAATAAGTGTTATTTAATTAATACTATATTATACTTAATATCCACTTATATTAAGTGTATATATATTTGTCACACAGAATTATGTCATTCATTTATCCTTAATCTAATGATATGATCTCTATAAGGGACTTCGTTTTAATATCCTTTTATTGATGCATATCAGGATGTTTTGAACCATTATTATCCTATAAGGTGTATATTCAACCCTTTTGACATGTTATATAATTACTTATTACATTATCATGATATTTAATGTTTTATTTAATTTTTTTCCTTAATGATTTTTTAGTGTTTCTCTAGTGGTATGGGACATCGTCTCAATATATTTTTATTAAGGAATATTTTGATAATATACACAACCTTATTTTATACATTGTATAATAAAAACCTTTGAATTTAAATTCCATTAAATGGGAATATTTGTTATAAGGATCATTTCACTAAATTAAAAAAAATAATGTTTTTACTGTATGTGGTGACAATGACTTCTCTACCACCAAAACCATTATTTGATATTTTTAATCCTCTATAAGATTTAATGTCTTTTAAAAAGAAAAGATATCAATAATTTCCTTTTTGGTTGTTTTTCTATGGAAAATGTGTTTGAATTTTGATTTACTATTTTAAAATCGTGGAATGATTTCTTATTATTGAAAATGAAATGTTAATACTGAAATCATGGTAATTTAAATACATATGTGTGTTAAAATTCTAATAGAAAATCGACATTTGATGGCTTGTTACATGATATACCAAATAGGGGTGATTACATGATAAAAATAAGATGGTTGATTCCGTGATAACCCATGTATGGGTGGTTACGTTATGACCCCCAGTTTATTAGGTATGGAAATCGGTAGTATGTCTATTACATTTATTGATGTGTGTGGATATAGATTTTATGGTTAATCCATTTTTGTATGATTATGTACCAATTAAACATTATTTTTTATATGATTGTTTCTATGGGGTTATGGTAATATTTTCATTAAAAATGGTAATAATGAGTTTATATTTAAGGAAGAGTATTTATAAATTCATAAAGGTGAAAAGTATTACATTATGATAATATATTCACGGATAACATGTTTCCCCAAAAAATAAAAGTTTTCTATATTTTTGTATCACTTACTAATATTTTTATGATCATACCATGTTTTGAAATATTTTTTACAAGACTTAAATATGAATATAGTCAATGATCAGAGAAAAAAAAATTCAATTTAAAAACATGAAATGAAACAATGTTTCTTTTTAAAATTTTATTTTTTATGAGAAAATGGGTATTGACTTGATGTTTCAACTTGTATTCTTTAAGTTTTTATGTATAAGTTATGAACAAATTATTGAAAACTCTAAACCTGAAAAGATCCCCAATGGGAATTTAAGTTAAATTATTGACTTTTCATAAGATTATTTAATGTTTAAGGCTGTGGAAATATATATGGATAAATAAATCAACAAAAGGATGAAAATATATGCAATAATTATTTAATTATTTACCAAAACCAAAATGACTATGAAAATATTCGATAATTCCACAAATATAATGAATGTTCAGAGTAATAAAAAATCACTCCCTCTCAAATTTAATTGTAATACCCATTGTTCAATATATATCATTTTACAAATAAATATCCTTGAAATTACAAAAAATAGTCTAATGTATGATTTAGACACAAAATTCAGACGGACATTATCACATAATCTTCAAAGATAATTTTAATATTTATCTCCAAGTAACAACTATTACTCTTATTTGAATATGTATATACCACAATAAGTTAATCTCCAATATGTGATAATCCTTCACATATATTATATATCCATAAAAGATAATCCAACCATTATTTATCAAATTTAATATCATATTATAATGTTTTCATAATTATATAGGGTTCCTAATAATAATTTCAATATTTTTATGTGTGAATAAATGATAATAATAGGTTCCCCTTTTAGGAGAAGGGAGGAGAATTTTTGGACTTTCACAAAACATTAAATTAATATAAATTTATTTTCAAATAAAAATGGCACAAAAGTTATTATATATTAATATAAGTCTAATATGGGTCAAATATCCTTATAAAATTAAAAATAGATATATTTTCTATTTTTATAGAATTATATTTTGGTTTTAACTCTTCTTTAACTACATAAACTCTCACGGTGACAACATTGATTTTTTTCTCATTAAGGGATAATATTGTAAATATAAAATTAGAAATGACCCATAATTGGATAAATATTTATAAGTTATAAATTATGGTAATAATTGGTCCAAATTTATGATTTTAAGGATTTTGAATTCATTTATTTATTTTAAAATACCATTAATGTTAATTTTTCCAATATTCATTACATTGACATTTAAAAACATCATTAAAATAATATAATCTAAGACAAAATAATTTAAAACATTCATAATATTACAATGTAATCTATAAAATTCCCATGTTAAATTAATTATATCTTAAAATATATATTTTAGAATTTTTAATATCAGTTATTTGTTTTTTCGGTAATTAAATTATTAATGCATCAATGTTGTGAAAATGTGAAGTAAAATTATTTATTCACTAAAAATTAATTTAAAATTTACATTTTAAATATTATTTTATTGTTTTTAAAAATAATATTTTTTATTTAAAAATCATCTTGATAACACAACATTTTATATATTATACTAATTAGAAAAAAGAATGTGACATCTTTGACAATGTATTAAATAAAGTATTTTAATTCTCATAATCACATTATAATGGAATATAACAGCCATATATTTGATCAATTAATTCATTGATGATAATTAATCAGAAATAAATTTTTTTAATGTGTAAGGGTCCTTTAATTATTCTTGTCATATATTTATTACAATTAATTACCAGATTTTCCCATTATCGTGGTAAGAAATATACAATGGTTACTATTAATACTTTCCAAAAATAAGAGGGACATATATTATAAATATGATACTTCTAATTAATATTATGAAAATAAATTTTAAAATTATCAAAATATGAAAGTTGCATCATTAAATAAAAATTTAAATATCCAAATTGAAATAAAAAGTTCTTTTTAAAAGTAACTTTTAATAAATTATTTTTTTACATATAAATGAAGAATAAAATAAATTTTAAACCCCATAATAAGATTAATTTAACTAAAATGGATAAGAAATAAATTTAATATAATATATATTTATAAATATAATTTTTTAATACATGACATCATAATACATTTTTCAATAAAAAATGGAATTTTTAATATTCCTTGAAAAATAAAAATTTTCATAAAATTATCAAAATATAACCATTAGATAATTTTGATTATATGATATCAAAAATTATATTTATATCATTAAAAATATATATTATATTGTATAAATAATTATATTATTTTTTCACAAAAAAAAATAATTATTAATGAAAGATTATTTTAAGAATAAAATGAGGTATCTTGAATTATGTATTTCTTTTTATGACAATTTATTAAAAATTAATAATGAGTGAGAACATTTTATTGACTATTATTTAGTTAATATTATTCATTCCCTCAAATTAACATCAATATTATAGTTTTAAAAAAATAACGATATTTAGTTATATAGTAATGCTCAGTGTTCTGTGTCTTATAAAATATCAAGCATAGAAATTCTGATTAAAAACAAAAATGGTTTCCCAAATTATACAACAGAAGAAGTTTTCGAACCAGTATGATCATTGATTACCTCATGGGAAACCTAAAAGGTATGTTCTCTCTACACCCATAAATATTTACTACATTGATCTATAATAGTTTTTCAATTATCATAACTAATTTCAAAAGAAACTATTTGGATATATTGAAATTAATTAAAATTTTTTACCTTGGTTATGAAGACATTGTGTGATCCTAAAATCAATGAACCTGGTACTTATATCTCATGATAGACATATAATATTCATCATTACTTATCTTATAGTTTGGAGACTAGTCAATCCTAATTCTAATCACCATAACATGAATCCCAATTATATAATATAATATGAAAAATAAAACCATTTTAATAATTATTTATATATAATGGAACACTAATCCAATAATAATCATTTTTACCTACTTCAATATATCCTATAAATTATGCATTACTCGCATAAAATTAATGAATAAAAAAATATTCCTTATATTCAGAAATAATCTAAGTCAATGTTTAAATAGAAGAATAAATGATAAATATATGGGGATATCCCTATCCTTTATCATATATTTTGATTACCATAGGAGGCTCATTGATTATCTAATAGATGAAAAATTATGAGGCTTTGAAGTGGAAAGGGAGATGGCATAACTATAGTCGGGATTCTATGTACATAGCGTCTTGTCCCCAATGGGGGGAAAAGAAATGGTTTTCTAAAAAAAATTAATTAAAATTATTTAGATTGAATTATATTGCAAACATTAAAGAACTCTATAGTCACCAGAATTCCATGGTTGGAGTTTATTGGCCACATTTTAGTCCCCTAGTGTTCACTTCCACTTTTATCATCATCATATACTTATTGAGGCCCAATCTTGTAATTAGTGTTAATTGAAACATTTATCTACATTTTAACACCGAATTAAAGATTTAAACATACCCCTGAAACATTCCTCATAACCTCAAAAAAACCATAGCCTTATATAAATATTCAATAACCATATCCGGATCGTAATTTCAAAAATATGATGCTCTAAATACATTAAAATCTTATCTTCCATTGATCCCAGTAATCGTTAATGATATGCATAATTATATAATATATATATGTAAATGGAAGAAATTAAAATTTAATATAAATTATATTAAATAATTATCACATTATATAATATATTAAATAATAAATTTTCATAAATATAATAGAAAGTGTATGTATAGAGAATAGGAAAATGATATCAATAGAGTGATCAAGAAAATTTTCCTTAACAAATAAAAAGTTTAATATTTTGACTAAATACAATCATACTAGTAAATTAGTATTAACTAAAATATCATTGCCAAATATGAATATAAATTAAAATAAAATTGATATATTTTATTTTAATATTAGGAATACCACATTTAAATAAAGAGGAGCGATTATGAAAGAAAATAATAAATCATTTTCTGTTTTTATGGTATTAGTTATCAATAAAAGATAAAATATTACAATGAAATTGAAGTCCTCAAAATTCAAGGGAATCCAAAACAACATACCATCATATTAAACTACATAAATAACATATAATAAAATAGATCAACAGTGAGGAATATACATCCAAGGGGAGGATTTAGATATGTATATTTGAATACCATTTGAATTAAAAAGTAATATATATTGATAATAAATAATATAGAATATTGGTGAGGAAAGATAAATATAAAATAATAAATTGGTTATTACATAATACATGAGATATTAATGTGTTAGAAGAATAAATTTTCATGATAAGGATATAATCAGAATAGAAACTTTTTATCTTACAATCAGATTCACTGAATATTTTTTTAAACTCATGTACAATATAAATACACAAAATAATATATTTAATGAATATATTTTATTTTATTTTGATTACTAAGTATTATTTATTTTATTTTTTACTCATTTATTATTTCTATAAAGATTTTATTTTCAATAAAATTTTAGCAGTTCCAATATGAGAGGACCCACCTTCTTCATAATGAGTAAAGAGATGGAAAAGTGCCATTCTCTTCCATCCTCAAGATGAAGGAGATATAATTACCACAATTCCTGACTTTAATAGGCCCTAGAGTGGTGAATATAACCATGGGTATATAATCTCACTTAATTTTGAATGCATTAACCTTTTTATGGAACATGATTGGGATATAAGATGCTAAATCCCAACCACACCAAAGACTAAAGTTAAAACTAATGACAGAAATCCTTTCCCACATGCCTGGTCAAAATTAAAGTTGATACAAATTATGAAAAAAACTCCATAAATAAGTACAAAAGAGGAAATAAGATAGGAAAAAACAAAAACTATCTCGACACATGAGCTAGTGAAGTCCATCATAGACCTCAAAGTCCTCCTGGAAACCTGAAAAATGTTTTACATACGTAGGGTGGGCATACCAGTATATATATTAGGGAAACTAAAGCTACATGTGCCCATGTGAGGGGAACAAATTAAGGTCTATGTGAGAAAACAGTTGAACCACATGAACCTACCAAGGGCCACTAACAAGACCAACCTCCCTAAGGCACAGTCACCGATGTAATGCAAGTCATATAATGTAATAATAAATAAACATAACCATTTGGCTAACACACACCACTTTCCCACTAGTTAATTACTCATTCTTAATGATATTAATTTTTGAAGCTTCCAATCTTCCTAGACACAGTCTGAGTGCCACAACCATCCCACATACATCCGGTCCACAAACATCAGACAAACATGCCCACAGACATATAGGCTACAACAACCACACACCATGCATGAAGAAACCAAGGGCTCATCTAGAATATACATGGGAAACACACCTGACTTGCAAACAACGGATCCCATCATCCCAAAAAACACTTTACCGGTGAATCCTAGACTATGGTATGCCTCAATACCTTACAGAATGCCTAGATACACCTGAGCAGCAAGATCCATAAGAGGGTCTGTGGAAGAATTTTAGTAACCAATCATACATCCTCCCATCGTGATGTTGCGAAAGACATCCTCTTTCATTAAATGGAGGTTTTATACTCATGGTTCTCAGATAGTGTGGGGTACATATAGAAATCATAAGGAACTACAATATATATATATATATATATATATATATATATATGTAAAAAACACTCATTACCGACCTATCGTTTTCACATGAACATACAATATTCCCACACCATCACCGCTCTTGCAACCACTCCTATATGCACAACCATACGACAACCACTTCCCAGAATAAACACAAACCCCTTTTTTCAATTTCCATTTATTTATTTATGCGTATTCATTTTAAATTATTCTTTCACTACTGGGAAAAAGGTCCTTATCCATACCAAGCAATGTTGAAAACCAAATTACAGTCTCACTACACAATAGTACAAAACTAAACCTGCAGTCCCACTACCCATCCTCATTCAACTACTTCAAACTACTATTTTTCAATGCAATACCATCCTTTTCTCACAACCCCACAGTGTAGCCCTAATCCCCAAAAAATTCCCCAATGCATTCCCACTACATAACGAGTCCATAACCATCCTACAGTCCCACTATTCCATGTTTCATCATGACCCCAAAAAAGGTAGTTTAACTGCCTATATGTTCATCCATTCCTCAATAAATCAATCAATCCCTCGGACTGAGACAACAACACACCCTCACACACCACCCCATTTACCAAGAACATAGATCCCAGACCAGAACACACAATACATAACCACATCCTTCCAACCATGTATTTTCAAATTTAACTGACTTGGGTTCATTAACTTTTACTTTGATATATCTATGGTGATCATTGAACAGGTTTGATCTCGGGGAATACAATTATTTAAAAGAGTGTACGTGATTAATAAGATTCCATGTTACATATACATATCAAAAACCACAAGGAAATATATCACAACTAGTAAAAAATAAAATACCACCAACGACCGTGATTTTCAAAATGACTACATTTGCAACATCCATAAAATAATCAATGATAAAAAAATAAAACAGGCAACCATCATCAAACAACACACTACCCATTATTTTATCTACACGTGTTATACTTTGATCATATTAAATTCTTATTTATTTCTAGTTTCATGAAGTGAGTATCTCGACATTCCTTATAAGGAAACATTAACATACCCACCCCCTAGGATGCACAATTAAACAGAAGAAAAAAACTATTTTTTCATCAAGTGATCGATGTTCCTTCTTGTTCCATGAGTAGGGGATAGTGCGACTTCCCCGAATAACTCCATGAAGGTTGAGAGGGAAGGGCTCCACCACGGGTGCATTACTCATCTCAAGAGGAAGTATCTAGGCATATTAAGAGAAACAAAAAGAAACAATGGATTATAGGATCTCTGATTTAGAATAGGACATATCCAAAATTCAGGGAGGCCATTTCGATGTAATTGAAAGTCAGATGGTGGTTTGGACATTTATCTTTCCTATTTAACATGTCAGAATTAATTTATATTTAATAATTCCCCTAAAAAATTATAGAGATAGGCCAACATATGGTGATGAGTTGATAGATTAACATTAAATGTATAAAACATCTAATAGGGGAGAAACTGGGAAAACTCCAAAAAAAACTATAAATGAGTCACTAATTGGTAAGTCGCCAATGCCTAGATACTGACACTATGCTACTGACACCATGTACTACTGATGTAATGACTAACCGACTCCCTGACCTACAGATGCCTTGACCTATTGATGCCCTAACCTACTGATGCCTTGACTCTCTGAGGCTGACACCTTCAACATACCAATAATGATTACCTTGATCTAATGATGTCGATTCCTTTTACTCATAGACACCAAAACCGCATGACTCACAGACGCACTAACATGTAAACACACTTACATGCGGATGTACTGACTTGCGGACGTACTTATACGCCGATGAAAAATAGTATGTTTTTCAAAATCTTGATGTAATCCACTGACAGCTCCCAAGACACCTCAACACTATTTTTTAATAAAATAAGGTCATGGGGAAATATCTGGGTTATTACATTATATAACACTCAAATTATTCTTTTCCTATATAATATAAAACTATCCATGATGAAAAGATGTCCAAACAACCATCCCTTAAGGTACCTCTCAAGTGTAAACCACTGTGTGTTGAAAATTGGAGGGGTAACCTCAATATCAAGTAATAACTCCTAGACATATATCTCCTGAAAAACATGGGAGATACTACGGCTCCACATCCCCATAAGAAATCACACAAACTCTAATGGTTACATTTTCAGGTCAGATGGATTAGGGAGTTCTTTCCCCCCTACCAAGATAATATCCTCTTTGGGCAACACTGACTCGCCTGCACGGGTTTATTCGCATCTGCATTAATTTATCTTTATTATGGATTATTTTCAACTATTTCACACAATTGGAAATTTAAAAAACATTCATAGATCAAGGGAATTGACTTGTCTCATACTAATCAAGGTAATTAATTCCTTAGAATCACGGAACAAAAGCATTATGTAAGTGCAAAACTGAAAACAGTTCTGGGTACTCGGCACACAACTACGCTTCTTGCTCTCATGAAATCTCCTTTAGACACCATTCTTCCCTAGAACAAGAACTAAAGATAATTTTCTATCCATAAAGCACCATCTTATAACGATCGTCAATTATGAAAAGCCGCTCCATAAATATCTTTTTGTCCTCAACATCCAACACTACCAAGTGAAAAATGTGGGTGTCATCTCATACATATTTTTAGAGTTTAGAGACATTGTAGACGTCGTTGATCCTGCCCAACAGTGGTGGAAATCCAGCTAATATTCCACCTCTCCAACTCATCTCCACACCATGAATGGTCCGATATAACTTGGAGAAATCTTACCCCCATGCTAATCCTATGCTTCCCACACTGAGGGGAGTCATCTAAGAACATATGGTTCCTTACCTCGAACTGTAACAGCCTCCTCCTAAGGTCGGCATAAGATTTCATATGGTCCTGATAAGCCTTCATCCTTTTACACACATGATAACCCTTTATCTCTCATATCCTTCACAATTTTTGTTATAGAAACAGTTGCTTCACCGACCACTATCCATCAAACATGTGAACGACACAGACTTCTTTATCGGGATTTGAACTGTTCATGAAACTGGTTGAGTGATAACTATTATTGTAAGAAAACACTACTAGGGCAAAGTGTCTCATGCATGATCCTACAATGTCCAAGACACATGCTCGTAGCATGTCCACCAACGTCTTCATGGTCCTCTTTGTCTACACATTCATATGAGGGAGGAAAGCAATGATGATGCATAGTTGGGTGCCAAATGAACATTTATTCGTTTATAAACTCGTGATGTAAAGCATGTATCCATATATGAAACTATGGATCTTTGACTCCATGAAGTCATACCACTTCACCGACCAACCTCTATCTAATGGAATCCACTACTCTCCACTACTATATCTCCAGGAAGTGAGATGATTTCATCAATCGATCCACCAATACCCAAATAGAATCATATCCTCCCTGAGACCTGGGTTTCCTTATAAATAAATCTATCAATATTTCATCCCACTTCAGCTTTGGTTCTTCCAAAGGCTGCAATGGGCTACTGGTATCATGTTGCTCAGTCTTCAACTATTGAAACACGAGTCACAATGCCACAAACTCTACCACTGTCTGCTTTACCCTAGACCACCAAAACTGACCCCTCAAGCCCTGGTACATCATGTAGTCTCCTTGATGTACTTCCAAGGGTGTGCTATGGAACTCACTGATGACTCCCACATGCATCACCACCAGGGAAAAATAGCTTCATAAGGAACAATATCTAATTCGGACTATCCTCGGACCATCTCACTAGAGATTCACCTTGAATAACACGATCACACATCACTTAATCCTTTGAGTGTTCCCACTAGGACTCCTCCACCTATAGTTCCAAGGAAGACTGCACAATTATCTAAAATAGACAACCCCTAATTTCATCCACTCTCATGCCCAGATATAATTCATCGAACTCCTATATTTCCTTCCATAAATTTTTGGAATCTCGAACTAAATCCTTATGTGACTTATTACATAAGGAATCCACCATAATTATCACCTTTCCTAGGGTGTAAGAGATCTCATAGTCGTGGTCCTTACAAAACCCCATCCACCTCTGCTAATGAACGTTTCTTATCACTGGGGGAAAATATACCTCAATATTTTGTGATCCCTGAATACCACGAAGCATTCCCTGATGAGGTAATTCCACTATAACATCAATGTGAACACGACCAATTTATGTTCTTTTATGTGGGTGGAAGAGATTTGTTTGTGAAGATGTAATTTCCTAGAACCATAAGTGATCATGACCAACTGCTGCATCAATACACATCCCAAGCCTATACTGAAAGCATCATAGAACTCCTTGAACATCACCCCCTGTTCTGGAAACCTATGCATTGGGGCACTGATTATCTTCTATTATGGTTGCTAAAATCCACCTGACACTTCTCACTCCACACAAAGGCCTTGTCTTTCTTATTCAAAGATGTCAATAGAGACACAACTTAAGATAAGTCAGGTACAAACCTTTGGTAGTAACATTCCAGACCCAGGAAACTACGAACCTCTTCCACATTCATGGGTGCTGCCCACGAAAAAACTGATTTTACCTTCGATGGGTCCACATATATTTCCTACTAGGACACCACTTGTCTAAAAAAATTCACCTCTCGTGTCAGAATGTGAACATGGATAGATTCTTGTATAAATGGTTGTGTCGGAGGACCTCCAAATCTATCCATAGATACTCGGAATGATCCTCCTATGATCATGGGTAGATAATGATGTCTTCGGTGAACACAACCATGAACTGGTCTAGATACTCATGTGAAATAGATTTCATGAGATCCATAAACATGGATGGTGCGTTCTTAATGTCTACTGACATGACCAAGAACACAAAGTTCCCATACCTATTCCTAAAAGCATTTTTTGGGATGTCACACTCCTTCACCCTCATCTAGGTATATCCATAACATAGGTCAATATTAGAGACCCAACCTACTCCCTTCAACTAGTCAATATAGTTCATCGATCATCAAAAGGGGGTAACAGTTCTTGTCCATCACCTAATTCAGTCTTCGGAGGACTATACACACCATGAGACCACTGTTTGCCTTCATCATGAAAAAAACTAGAGCTCCCCATGATGATTTACATGGTCGGAAAAGACCCATATTCATCCGGTTATTAACCAGAAACTGAAACTCTCAAAACTAGGAAGGTGCCATATAATAGGGAGCCATAAAAATTATATGGGTACCTGGTTGTATATTTATCCCGAAATCAAAATCACATTGAGGGGGTAGAGTCACAACATCTTTGGATAAAATTTTCAAGAACTCACCAAAAATCACCAGAACATCCACCATATCAAAATCTGCTAATTCCACTAGAAAAGTTCCTAAAAAAGATAGATGGGCTTCCATGTGTCGTCTTCCGTCATTGGAATTCCGCTCACCGATGAAGGATTCATAATGGCTGCCAATATCTGAGAAAACAACGATTCTCTAGAAGTTTAAAATTAATAAATACACATAAAATATACAGTCAATTCCTAGGATGAAATCATATAGATACATTTGTAGCATAATAAAATTCCAATTTTACTGATGGGCCCAAACATCTGTCTAAATCCTTGTCAAATATCAAATAGGATGGTCTGATCTCCAACAGGCATACTCACCACCAGGGGAATGAAAATATATCTACGTCTATACCCATGAAATTGGATATAATGGGTGAAAAAATGGTATGTGAATCTCCCGAATCAAAAAATAAATAGTTAAGAGTACTAAACAAACTGATCATACCTTGAAAAACCTATGGCCTTACTAGAACTATGGCCTCTATAGTGTGAAAATTCCCAAACCCAACCCCTATGACCCTCGGATTTCAACCACATCCACAACCACACCCTGGTCAAGGTACATGAGTAGATCCCTAAGGTTAGCATCTTCTGACACCATCTTTCCACAGTGGAGCAGTAGCTTTCTGCCACTTTTGGCAGAAAGGCCAAGCTAGAAACTTGTGCTACAAAGGTGGGATCTGAACCAACCCACCCCCACATTACTACACTCGAATAGGGAACTATTTCTGATGATTCCCATGGCTTCCCTAGACAAAAAACGTCAGTCCAAGGCCCATGGATGAAGGGGAAGGACTAGGAGATCTAAACTGGAACTACTCAGGCCTACTCCACACTGGCTAATACCTGGAAGGTCCTGGCACTGGAGGCCTACAGTTGACGAAATTTCCCTTTGATGAACCCATCTAGATCCCCATTCATGGAAAACCTCCAATAATTTTCATCCTCTCCACCAAATCGTCCTTCTGATGAACCTCTATGTACATTGGTGTATTTAAGGGAGTAATCGCATACTTAGGAGAATGTCGGAGTGCATCTACCAGGCATCATGACCATGACACCTCATCTGTAAAGATTTTCAGAAAAAAAGAAGGATATCATGGAACATGATCCTCAGTTACCTAATATAAATACTCCATTGCTGGATGGAGAGTAGCTCCTACCACTTCATGGGCTTCATCTAGGAATAATGGAATTCCACCCAGAACACCTTCTCAATGTCAGCCCAAGAGGCCCTAGTCTCCTTCTTCTCCCCATTTTAAAGACTTCACCACCAACCTTCCTATCCTTAGAGGTAGATCACTACTAGAGGAACATAGTGCTCTATAAAAACACAGATCAAGATGAATGTGATCACTAGATCCTCGATCCAACTCTCCATCTACATTTCTGAGACATTGGCCTAATACTTTCCTAGAGTTTTCTGCTTGAAGGCATGACACATCTTTTTCTAATTTTCAACCATATTCTCTCGATCATACCTTCTTTGATCAACCATATCAAACTAATGTTCCTCAATTGCTCATATCACTCGTGGACGACATCTGGGTTCCATAGATGGAAATGCAACCAAGAAAATCTTAATACAAGGTTGTGTGGAAATTCCCTTTTAAATATACAATTAAAATTATATTTTCAAATTGACAAAAACACAGAATAAAACAATTAATTATGATAAATGTATATTTCCTAGGGTATCTACCCTATAATTAGTGTATCCTAACTTTTTCAATCTGTAGGTCTTGAGTCCTTGTCTCGGATCATGGCGACCCCGAAAATATCATGTCCTAGACAGTCTTCCCTAGATTGTTTCAAACCCCAATTTTTCCTAACACTGTTTCCCTACCATCAATTGAATTACTCACTATTCCTAACTCTTAACTCCATCTTATCTCTCAACCTCCACTCTGATACTATTGTGTACCGACCAAAAATCTTCTATTTGAGGGAAGAGATGGAAGATTTACCTTCCCTTACTTCCTCAAGATTAATGAGAGATAATGACCCTAGAGTCCCTCCTTTATTAGCTCTAGAGGGGTGACTTGCACCAAGAGAATAAATTATCACTTAATTAAGAAGGAATTACCCTTTGTATAGAGAAATATTGGGAGATAATATGATAAATACCAATAGAACCAAAGACTAATTTTAAATGTAATGCCTAGAATCCATTCCCACATGCATTATCAAAAGTAATGTTGATACAAGGTTTGGAAAAACTCCAAAATAAGTACAAGAAAGGAAAGAATCTAACCAGCCACATACACTATATGTACACTAGAGCTAATGAAGTCTAGCTTGGTCCACAAAGTCATCCTAAATATCTGAACAATGTTTCATATACATAGGGTGAGCATACAAGTATACTCAATAGGGAAACTAATTCTACTCGGGCACAAGTGAGGGAAACATACTAATGTCTCTGTGAGAAAATAGTAAAACCTCAAGTACCTACCAAAGAACACCAACTTTCCCAACATCATCAAGGCATACTCACCATGTTAACCCATGTAATGTAAAGTAATAATATAATTCATCAATATTTCAGTACCCACACATCTTTCCCACTTGTTAAATGCTCATCCTAACGATCTAACTCCTTGACGTTGGTGCTATTATAACACACAGTCCCACTACCACGACCTTCCCAAACATACATGGGAATGAAAATTCTCACAACGATGCCCTCAGAAACCTTTCCACAAAAACCACATACCATGCTATCAAACACCTCGGCATCATCCATAAGATACTTGGGAAAACACACCAGGACCGCAAACACCTAATCCCCTTGACGAAAAAAATCTCTTTCCTAGGGAATCCTAGACTATGGTAAGACTCAATCCATTACAGCCTACCAAGAAATTCCCAAATAGCATAATCTGAAAGAGGGTGTGTGGAAGAAATTTAGTAACTAGCCATCCATCCTCCCATTGGGAGGGTTCGAAAGACATCCTCCCCATGAAAAAGAGGTTTTCATCACATTTTCCTAAATAGGGGTGGGGTGGGTTTTAAAAATACAATGAATAAATATATATATATATACATATACACCTATAAAAGAAAACTCATCCCAAACCTACAGGTTTCGCACAAATAGATAAAAATCCAACACCAGCATCACTCTTGTTGTTACTACAATATGCACAAACATAAAACATCCACTAGAAAGCATAAACCAAACCCCCTTTTGTTCAAATGGAAATAGATTATTCAAGGGGATTCACATTAAATTATTCTATCACTACTAGGAAACGAACAACTGTAACTATACCAACTAATGATCAAAACCAAAATGATGTCCCACTATAGAAAACCACAAAACTGGACCTACATTCTCACTACCCAACCTTGTTCAACTACTTCCATATATCATTCTTCAATGTGATACCACCCATTCCATCTCTCACATCAATACCAGCAACCCAACTACCAAAAAATTCCCCAATATAGATAAATAGCATAACAAGTCTATAACCATCCTACAATCTCCCTGCATGACATCGAATCATGACCACAACATAACAAAAAAGGAAGTTAATCTTCCGACAAGTTCGTCCATTCCTTAATCAATCAATCAATCTCTCAGACTGAGGCACCAAAAAACCCCATGTTCCACCCCACAAACCAAGCCCATAGAACCCAATCTAGTACACAAAACACATAAAAACAACCATCAAATGAAATTTATTCATGTTTAACTAAATGGGTTCTTTAAATTCAACATTAATATAACCAGGGTGATCAGAGAAAAAGTTTGATCCTGGGGAATCCCTTTATTTAACCGTGTGTATGTGATTAATCAGATTTCAAGATACATATTTACATCAAAACACGAAAACAAAATATAACACCTATAGGGCACAAGAAATGACCACCAATGTCCATGATGTTTCTAAGGCATACATCTACAATAGCCAAAAAATTATCAAACATAAAAAAATACAACAGGGAACCAATATCAAACCAAACCATTCCCATTATTTTGTTTACATTATTTATCCTTTTATCATATTAAATTCTTATTTAATTATTATTTCAAGAAGCGTGTATCCACGCATTCCTTAAAAAGATCTATTAACACACCCACCCCTCAAGACACACAATTAAAGAGACGAAAAAGAAAATCCTTATTTTTTTATCAATGTATCGATGTTCCTTCATATGAAATTAATAATGGATGGTGTGACTTGACGGAATAACTACACGAAGGCTGAGCAGGAAGGGCACCACCACGAGTGGATGACTCACCTCTAGAGGAAGTCAATACGTGCTGCAAGGGAAACAAAAATGAATAAGGAAGTGAGGATCTTGAGTTAAGAAGAGGCCAGATCCTAATATCATGGAGACTATTTTGATGTACAATAATGTAGGACCGTGGTTTTTCCATGTGGATTGGTGGTTTCACATGATAGAATTTATTAAGATTTAATAATTCCCCTCAAAAATGGTGGAGATAGACCAATGTATTGTTGTGAGTTGATAGAATAACATAAAATATAGAAAAACACATAACATGAGACAAAATTGAAAAACTATGAAAACTGTTAATGTGTCACCAATGGTTGAGTCGCCAACGTTGAGATACTAACACATAGCTACTGATGCCTTAGCCTACCGACACAATGACCTACCAACACCCTGACTGACTGATGCCATATCTTACCGATGCCCTGACCTACCGATGTCGATTCATTTGACTCCTTGACACTGATCCCCCTAATTTATTACTTCTAACACCTTTGACTCGCCAATACCAAAACCCCTTCAATCTCCGATGCACTTACATTCCAATGAACTAACATGCCCACCCACTGATATTTTGATGCACTAACAGGCCGACGCACTGACATGCTGATGGAAAAACTGGAAATTTTTCAAAATCTTGATGTGAGCCACTAACAGGTCTTAGAATCCCACAACACTGGATTTTCAAAAAGGAAGGGCATGGGAAAAAATATGGCGAATTACACAATAGTTTCTTTCTAGTAATGATGTAGAAATCTTGGTTATCTTTACTTATTATGATTTAATCATTAGAAAAATAGTCGCATAACTCAAATAAAAAATTATTAATCAGTTCTAATGATATACATTACCTTTATAAATGTTATAGTTATGGTTTTGGTTGAATAACTCTATAATATGCATTTTTCAGGTAATTTTTCCTTCCATGAAGTTTTGATTATTGAGAATGATTTATTTGTGGATTACCATATTATAACCATATAAATATATAAAAATAATATTAATCATCATAAATATTAATTATTCATTTCATATTAACCCTTAATAATTACAATTAATAAAATATAATTTTTCACTTTATATAGGTGGTTGATAAAACCAACCCTGAAATGTTCTATAAAGAATGAATATTATATTAAAATAAATATTTAATTATGATAACTTTGTGAGAAAATTATATTGATATTAATTTTTTAATTTTATAATATAAAATACAAATATGTTGAGGTTAAGATAAATTAAAAATGATAAAAATAATGTAGTACCAATATTAGAGAGAATGATTTCTCATTAGTTGGTTTGTGTGATTTTATGTTCTTTGGAATTATTTTTATGGGAAGGGGATACAAAAATGGTTCATACATATAGAGGAATTAATTATTTCATACCAAGTTAAAAAAATAAAAAGTTTTATAATGGGTAGTTTTTCATGATGTTTATAGATAAAAAATGAGGGACATTTCATTGAAATATTAATTTTGGTTAATAGAAAACAAAGAATTATTGGGGGGGGTTAGGTGAACATTATGGGTGAGATGTAGTATGGTTGTTATAATAGAATAATTTAACTCCACAATTAAAATATTTCATATATAATTAAATGAAATAATTTAATTTTTTGTAATTATTCTCAAGCCATAATTAATATTTTTACCCTATTTTACCTTATTTAATTATTTTTTACAATTAATATTTTCTAATTAAAAAATTTAATGTGTTCTATCATCTATGTTGTTTTACATCTATATTCAAAACATAGAATCTATATTATAACATTTAAACTCTAATTTTGTGAAATTTCACTCATAAATAGGAAAAAAATTATAAATAGAAATCAATTTTTAGAATAAAATAAGTTCTTATTCAATGTATAGTTATATTTTTATCATAAACCTTTAATTATTATATATATGTTATTATGCATTAAAAAATTAAATAAATATTATTTCAAAATATATTAATCAAATATATTAAATGATTACATTTTGATTATGATAATTTAATAAATTAATCATTTATTTTGTACCTAATGATTACATTTACCCAAAAAATGTATAATAATTATGATATGAATTATCATTATTATATATATCCATACATAATTCTACAAAACATTTTATTTTATTACCTATTTAACATTGTCTCCCATAATTATGTGTAATGGCCCAGACCTCTCTGGCCCATTCCTTTGTCAAAAAGAAGGTCATGAAGTGTTCTAAAGGGTAAAATGGACATTTCCCACACTTTCCAAAATATTGTAAGTACACGCCATGTAGTGTGAGTACACATCGTGTATCCCCTCCCCAGGTATATCCTGTGTTTAAGGTCGTGTCCTTTCCATGTGAAATAAATGGCTATACACCGTGTACCCCATTCTACACACTGTGTTGTCCCTCGCCGTGTACGCGTTACCCTCAAACCGTGTGTTGACCAGTCAATGGACATGTTCCGTGTTGAAGCTATGTCCTTGCTGTGTGAAATAAATGGGTACATGCCGTTTACCACATACTACACGCTATTTAGTCCCTCCCCATGTACGTGTTACCTTCAAACCGTGTGTTGACCAGTCAACGGTTGCGTGCCGCGTTGAAGGCCATGTTGGAAGCTGCATGGTGACCATGTGAAATGGCCGAGTACACGCCATTTAATTTTGTTTTTTCTAGCCTATAAAATGAGGTTTCCTATCCTCCTTTTCAAATCATTCCTCTCATCCCCTTTCCTTTGAGCAGATCTCTCCCAGGAGACTAAAAGGATCTTTTCTTCCATAACATCTTCTTCCGACCTCCGATTTACGATCCGTTAGTGGCCACTAGATCATAATGATGAAGAGGAACTTCTGAGCTTGGATTTGATGTCTTCCCTTTGGCCTTTCCTTCCTAGCTTCCACCAAAAAATGTTTTTCTGAGTTTTGACAGAAGCAACAGACACCGATGAACGTCTTTTAAAGGTGATCTGGGAGAGCGCTGTGATCAGAACCTATAGAGGTAGGGATCTTGCCTTCGTCTCTCTAAGTTGTGCATCATTCGGGGTGGGTATCCTCTTTTTTACGTGAGACAAATTAGAACTGGTTTAATAAAGATAATAACTTGCTTAAATAATGGGGATGGGGATGTTTTTATGTTATCTTTATTTCAATCCTCTGATATTATGTTGTGAATTGAATAGGCTTATGCCTACTGAAAATCAAGGATGTTAGGGGCCTTTTCTTGTGCAATTAAATGTTTCCTTATCTTTCTAGACCGTTTATGGATGGAAACTTTGTGGAATGTGGGAATTGGTTAATCACGTAAATTTGGATGATTAAATGAATAACTAGAACCCTTGTGTGATCACCCCGGTTGAAAAAAACTGAAATAATAAATATGTGGGTGCTGGTTTGAGTTTATTTAAGTGAAGGGTGTGTTTTGTGGGTTGTTGTGGATCAGGTGAGCAGTGGGGCTGCAGTTGTCTTGGTTTTGGGTTGGTGTGAATGCTATGTTAGGTGATGGGAAGTGGGGCTGCGATAAATGGTATCAAGGGATGATGATGTATGGCTTTCTGTGTGTTTGTGATTATGGTGGTTGGCAGCTGGGCTACAGGGATGGGTTGAATGTGAATGAACTATGGGTTGTGAATAATAAATAAATGTAAAAGAGTCAATGAATGGTGGGGTATAGTAATGGAACGTGAATGCTAATCCATAGAGCTAGTTAGTTTATAAGAAGGGAGTTGTTTGTAATGCTTGTGTTTACCTAACTTGATTTGTGGATGGCATGGATATGTTTTACAAACGATTAATATAGTTGGTTGTGGATAATTACACAATAGTTAAGGAACTAGAAAACTAATTCTGCTGAACCATGAAAACCAAAATGGGGTTGGGGTTGTTTGTTGTATGCATGCTTCGACATATCAGGGTCGAGGAACGTGCTTAGTTTCTCTATATAGAAGTCATAGTTTGGGATATGTGTTTGGTATATATAAATATATTTGTATATTTGTGTTTTGTTGCACCCCACCCATGTTGAGCACTTAGTTCCAAACACTCCCATTTCATGGGAGAGGGTGTTTTCCTCATAGTTACTAGCTCTTTCATTCTCCTTCTTCCATACGATGTGATGGCTTGAGGCGGCCTTACACGTAAGACTCTTCAGGTAGGTTTTGATTAGGGCGGTGTTAGCACAAGACTCTTTAGGCAGGTTTACTATTTCCCAAGAATCTTCGGGATGAGGCCAAGGTGTGTGCGGGCGGGATACGTTGTTGTGAGGCCCAGGTGTGTGCAGGCGGGATACCTGGTTTTGAATACAAGGTGTGTGCTAGAGGGATGTGTGGTTGTGAGGCCCAGGTGTGTGCGGGCAGGATATGTGGTTCTTGAGGCCCAGGTGTGTGTGGGCGGGAAGAGGGTGGTAGCGTCAGGAAGTTCTCCATTAGGAAGAGAAGCTAAATAGTGGGAAGTGGTGTGGGGTACCCAATACTCTTGTTCTTATATACTACTACTACCTATTTCTATGTGTTTTTTTTGAGCGTGGCTGGTGAGGTTGGGTGGGTATAATTCCTTGCTAGGTTTCTTCTGTTGTTTTCACATGACATTAGGATGTCTCCACACTTGTGCACGAGAGCTTTAGGTTTCCCTACTGAGTATACTTGTATGATCACCCTACGTTAACATTCAGGTTTCCAGGAGGACTAACAGGGCCATGATGGACCCTACTACCCAGTACAGTTGGAGTTGTTGTAGTTTTTGTACTCTTGTTTCTTTTGGTATTGTACTTTTGAGCTTTCTTGTACTTGTACCTTGTTTTAGAACATTGTAAACATACATGTGGGTTTGGTTTTGGTTTATTTGTCTTTCCATTCTTTCCTTTTGGTTTTTGACTCATCCTATTTCATGATATTAAATAAGTAAAAAGTGTAATTCCTCCCATATTGTGAAAAAATCATACCCTTGGTTCTAGTCACCACCCCGGGGCCTACTAGAGGCTGGACTTGGGGGTCATTATCTCCCTTTTGCGATTTCCAGCTCAGGAGGGGCATCATTGGTGGGAGGGTGTCGTGACAGACTGCTATCAGAGGTGATGGTTGAGAGATTGGATGGAGTCTGGAGTTAGGAATAGTGAGGATTGCATGGTATGGTAGGGCAATAGTTTTGGAAAATCATGGTGCGTGAAATAGGCCAGGGAGGATCGGCTAGGACACTGGATTTTAGGCCCCCCCGTGATCCGATGCAAGGACTCTAAGCCTACCGAACAACCAAGTGAGACTACATTGATTGCAGGGTAGAGACCCTAGGGAAGGTACATGCATCATCATGATTGTATTTAACTTGATTTGGGTGTTCTGGGAATGAAATTGAATAAAATAATATAATAAAACCTTGAGAAATTTCCTTAATACTTGGGATTAGGCGATCTTTGTTTACCATATAGCTAAGGCAGCTGGTCGTCTTCCCCGGGTGGCTCAGACAGCCGAGGATCACTAGATTCAGGCAGACGATCAGTTGAGGATTGACCAAGAGGAGGAAGATAGCCAGTGGTAGAAGACTCTCTGTTCTTTCCAGCGACAAACCCTCAAGAGGTACAAGGGTAGTACTTTGGATATAGAGATGGATGTGTGTCTTGAGGAGATAGGGATCACTTTTACTTTGATTCGTGCTCTGAGGTAGTACTGGATTCCCCTAGTAGTCAGTCAGCTGAGAGGTTTGGCATGTCAGTGGTGGACGCTCTACCTCGGAGAGAGGACAGAGACAGAGGATCATTGTGATGACTTTGAGAAGGAATTCCGAGAGGAATTGCGTTCTTCCATGATCAAGGCGGGGAAGCGGCAAGAGTTACTCTCCCTTCACCAGGGGAGTATGTCAGTAAGAGAGTTAGGGATGAAGTTCAAGGATCTCCGGTGCTTTGCTCCGGATCTCTTTTTGGATGAGATGTCTCGGGCGAGACGTTAGGGGGACACGCTTCATCCTTCACTCCAGTATGCTTTCACCCCCTTCACTCTTTTGAAGTACATGGCAGTACAGAAGAAGGAAGAGGTAGTATAGAGGATTCCCTCTTTGAGAGGTGCACCATGAGAGGGGATCCAGCTGGGTTCGTCGAAGGGGAAGGAAGTCAACATCAGGTCTCCTGCAACCGGACCATACAAGTTCAGGCCAGTAAGGAGCAGGCTTCAGCAGTTCCAGTTCAGATCTTCGAGTCCTCATCCCTTTTTCATGAGCCTAGGACAAATGTGTTTCTCTTGTGGAGGTTTTGGGAAAATTTAGAGTTAGTGTCCAAACCGAGCTCAGTACGGTGGATGTGGGCAGGTTCAGTGCCCGCTTCAGTAGCAGCAGATTCCAGTGAGGCCCTTCGAGCAACAGCAGAACCCTGCTCCTCCGAGGGCAGACTTTGCAGGAGGAGGCCGACCTCAGGGTGCTCTTCAAGGACCTTGACCAGGGCATGGTCGGGGAGGTGGTTGACATCTGATAGGCAAAGGACCTAGGCGTGGATAGTTGAACGCATCAGAGTTGACAGCTATGGCTAGATGAGAGGTGGTGCGAGGTACCCTTTTTTCAGCACTCTCGTTTCTACATTGTTTGATTTAGGATATTTGCACTCCTTTGTTGCACCGTGTCTATCCCGTTCTTTGGGTCTAGACGTAGAGAGTCTTTCCATACCCCTGGTGATGAGTACACCATTTGGAGCCCAAACCAGTGTATCTTGTGTTTGCAAGGGATGTGGGCGAATGTTGGGACCGCACCCATCTAGTGGGGGTCTTATTTTGCTACAGATGCAGCCATATGATGTCATCCTAGGCATTGACTAGTTGTTTCCTGTTATTGTCATTATCGACTGCTTTTGAAGAAGGGTCGTTTTATCAGACGTGGATGGTCAACATGTATCTTTTGTTGGAGAGAGGAGATATCAGGTGGAAAGCCGGCATGTGATGCCTCTCCTTTCCTTGTTCGGTGGGTTATCAGTGGGTTTCGCTGATATAGAGATGATGGATGTCCCAGAAGTTGTTGGGGATTACCTCGATGTTTCTACTAAGGAGGTTGTTACTCTACCCCCCGATGTGATGTTGAGTTCGGGATATACTTACAGCCTGGTGCCTGTCCAATTTTGATGGCCCCTTATCTGGTGTCACCTTCGGAGTTGCGGGTGTTGCTAATTCAAATTGATGATCTAATGGAAAAGGTGTTGTTCAACCCAGCGTGTCATCATGGGGTTCTCCAGTTTTGTTCGTAAAGAAGGCAGATGGTGGTCTAAGGTTATTCATAGACTACCGAAGGTTGAATCAGGTAACAGTCAAGAACCATTACCCACTTCCATGGATACATGATCTCTTCGACCAGTTGAGGGGAGGAGGTTGGTTATCTAAGATTGATCTACGATCTGGATATCATCAGCTGAGGGTAAAAGACAGTGACATCTCAAAGATGGATTTCTAGTGTAGGTATAGGCACTTCTAGTTTTTAGTGATTCCCTTTGGAGTTACAAATGAAACATCTGTGTTCCTGGGAATTATGAACCTTGTCTTCCGAGTGTTTCTGGACTGGTTCATTGTCGTTTTTATCGATGACATCTTGATCTCCTCAATATCAGTGGAGGAGCACGTTGAGAATCTCATGGAAGTCTTGGAAGTCCATCAACACCACCATATTTATGGGAAATTGTTCAATTGTTTGTTCTTGACATAATAAGTACACTTACTTGGGCATGTAGTGTCTCATCATGGAGAATCAGTGCACCCGTCGAAGGTGGAGGCAGTTGTTTCTTTGGCATCACCCAAGAGCATGGAAGAATTTCGTAGTTTCCTGGGGTTATAAGGTTATTATCGGAGAATCATTTCAGACTTCACTCGAGTTTCTGCTCTACTGACGACTTTGACTAGGAAGAACCAGGTCGTCCTATGGAGCGAGCTGTACCAGAATGCTTTTGAATACATGAAGGAGAAGTTGGTCAGTGCTCCTGTACTCAGGATTCCAGAGGAAGGGTTGTTGTGTGAGGTGTTTTGTGATGCTTCTGGCCTTGGATTGGGGTGCGTACTGATGCAGAAGAAGTGTGTGATCTATTATGGTTCTCGGTAGTTGCACCCTCACGAGCATAACAATGACACCCATGACCTTGAGCATGAAGCAGTGGTGTTTTCACTGATATTATGGCGACATTACCTCACATGGGAGTGCTTTGTGGTATTCTCAGATCATAAGAGCTTACGTTATATATTCTCCCAACGTGACCTGAACTTATGGTAGTGGATATGGGTGGAGTTTCTCCAAGACTATGACATTGAGATCTCTTACACTGAAGGTAAGGGAAACATTGTGGCTATTTTTCTAAGCATGGAGTCGCATAAGGAAGTGGTTTGGGAATCCGCTGATGCTTGGAGAGCGATGGGAGAGTTGGATTGTTTACACATGGATGCAAGGGTAGAGGCTGTTAGAGGGTGTTTGTTTCAGATGACGGTACAATCCTCCATGTTACAGCAGGTGGAAGAGTCTCAGTGTGGAGACATTGAGGTATAAGTAATGCGGGATCATATCGATCAGGGAAACACTCCAGAAGGATGGTCAGAGGAAAACCGACATCAGATTCTTTTTCTTGGATGGATGTTTGTTCTAGAGGTGATGCGTGAGGGAGTTCTCCGTGAGTTCCATAGCTCATCCTTGGCGGTATATACTATAGTTTGAAAAATGTACCGAGGCATAAGGGAACAGTTTTGTTGGCCCGGGGTGAAACGGATAATGGTGGAGTTTGTGGCTAAGTGCCTAGTGTGTCAGTAAGTGAAGGTTGAACACCATGTTCCCAGTGGATTGTTGCATCCTTTAGATGTCCCCGAGTGGAAATGGGATGCCATCTCAATGGACATCGTCATAGGACTACCCAGATCTCAGGTTGGTTATGATGCTATCTGGGTAGTGGTGGATCGACTGATGAAATCATCTCACTTCTTATCAATTAAGGAGTCAGGCCTGGTGAGTACCTTAGCACAGAGGTATGTAGACGAGGTGGTGTGTTTTCATGTAGTCTGATGACTATCATCTCAGATCGGGATACTCAGTTTACCACATGAGTCTGGAGGGGGTTACAACATGCTTTTGGCACCCAGATATGCCTTAGCACTGCTTTCCACACCCAGACCGATGGGCAGACAGAGCGTACTTTCCAGACGTTAGAGGACATGCTACGAGCGTGCATTATATGCTGCGAGCGTGCATTATGGATTTCGGAGGATCATGGGTATGACACTTGCCTTTAGTAGAGTTTGCCTACAACAATATCTTAAAATCTATTATTTGCATGGCACCATTTGAGGATTTGTATGGAAGACAATGTCGTTCACCCATTTGCTGGGAAGAGGTTGGTGAGACTGGTGCTCTTGGGTCAGAGGTAGTACAGAGCTCCATAGAGAAAGTCCAGCTTGTGCGTGAGAGGATAAAAGTGGCTTAGGACTAGTAGGAGTCTTATGCTGATCGTCTGAGGAGGCCCTTGGAGTTTGAGGTGGGATATCACGTGTTTTTGAAGGATTCCCCTTGAAGGGGGCAGCAGAGGATTGGGAAGGGGATTATGCTCTCCCCGATGTTGATTGGACCTTTCGAGGTGCTGAGGTGAGTTGGCGAGGTGGCATATCATCCAGCCCTGCCACCTCAGTTGGATAAGGTTCATGACATCTTCCATGACTCCTAGCTTCGTCGATACTTTCACGACGACTCTCACATTATTGACTGGGGAGAGTTAGTTATGGGAGACGATGAGACCTTTGAGGAACGACCATTCAGAATCGAGGATCATAATGATATGGTGTTCTATGGCGAACCATTCCCTTGGTTAGTGTGTTTTGGAGGCATGGAGGCCTCGAGGAGAGCACTTGGGTGCGGGAGGCTCAGATGCACGCTCAGTACCCGGAGTTATTTTGACTTGTTTTTTTCATTGTTGTTTTGAGATTTGTTTGGAAGTTATACTTTGTACCTTTGATATGGAATGTTTGTCTTGTCGGTAGTCAGACCTTTTGTTTCCTTGTTCTCTAGAAGTGTGTAGCAGGTCCGGATGTTTGGGGAAAGGGGAAAACCATATCCTTAATCGAGAAACATTATTACGGATGCAATTGAACCCGTGTGGGTGAGTCAGTGCCGCCTAAAGGGGATAATATCTAGACATAGCAGAAGTGAATTCCCCAAACCACGGGTTCAGGCAGTGTGTTGGTTATGTGGTGTTGGGGGTAGTGCAAGTTGAAAAATCCTAATGTTTGAAAGTGGGAAGACCCAATTCTTAATCGAGACGCATTAATGAGGATGTGATTAAACCCGTGCAGGAAAGTTAGTGCCGCCTAAAGTGGATAATATCTAGAAATAGGTGTAGTAATTCATAACACATATGATTAGGGTGGTTGGATAGGTTCTTGTTATAACGAGAGACATAAGAGGTATCTTATTGGGTTCCTCTAGGTTGGGTTTTTAATTCTGGGGGACGATAATGTTTTAAGAGGTATCTGATGTAATGGTCCGAACCTCTCCGGCCCATTCCATTGTCAGAAAGAAGGTCATGAAGTGTTCTGGTGGGTAAAATGGACTTTTCCCACACTTTCCATAATTTTGTAAGTACACGCCGTGTAGTGTGAGTACACACCATGTACCCCCTCATCGGGTATACCCCTTGTTGAAGGCTATGTCCTTTAAATGTGAAATAAATGGGTACACACCGTGTACCCCATATTACATGCCATGTAGTCACTCCCTGTGTACATGTTACCATCAAACCGTGTGTTGACCTGTCAATGGCCGTGTGTCATGTTGAAGTCGTGTCCTTTCCATGTGAAATAAATGGGTACACGCCATGTACCCCATACTACACGTCGTGTAGTCCCTTCCCACGTACGTGTTACCCTCAAACCGTGTGTTGCCCTGTCAACGGATGTGTGCCGTGTTGAAGGTCGTGTTGGAAGCCTCTTGGTGACCGTGTGAAATGGCCGAGTACACGCCGTGTACTTTTGTTTTTTCTCACCTATAAAAGGTGGGGTCCTCTCCTCCTTTTCAAATCACTACTCCCCTCTCCTTTCCTTTGAGCAGAGCTCTCCCAAGAGACTCGAAGGCTCTTTTCTTCCATAACTTCTTCGTCCGAGCTCTGATTTATGATCTGTCAGTGACCACAGGATTATAACGATGAGGCCAAACATCTAAGCTTGGATCTATTCTCTTCCCTTTGGCCTTTCCTTCCCAGCATCCACCTGAGGAGGTTTTTCCAAGTTTTGACAGAAGCTATGGACGCCGATGAACTTCTTCTAAAGTTGATCCGGGGGAACGTTGTGATCGGAACCTATGGAGGTTGGGATCCTACCTTCGTCTCTCTAAATTGTGAATCATGTGGGGTGGGATTCCTATTGCTTACGTGAAACAAATTTGAAACGGTTAAATAAATATAATATCTAGATTAATGAACGTGGATGGGGATTTTTTTATGTTATGGTTATTTATATTATGTGATATTATGTTGTGAATTGAATAAGGTTATGCCTAATGAAAATCACGGTCATTGGGGGCCTTTTCATGCACAATTAAATGCTTCCCTATCTTTCTAGACCGTTTATGGATGGAAAAATTGTGGAATGTGGGAATTTGTTAATCATTTAATGTTGGCGGATTAAATTAATAACTGGAACACTTGTGTGATCACCCTGATTGAAAAAAACTGAAATAGTAAACATGTGGGAGCTAGTTTGGTTTTATTTATGTGAAGAGAGTGTTTTGTGGGTTGTTGTGGATCGGGTGAGCAGCGGGGCTGCGTTTGGGTTAGTTTTGGGTTGGTTTGAATGCTATGTTAGGTGATGGGAAACGGGGATGCAATAAATGGTATCAAGGGATGATGATGTACGGGTTTCAGTGTGTTTGTAGTTATAGTGGTTGGTAGCGGGGCTGCAGGGATGGGTTGAATGTGAACGAACTATGGGTTGTGAATAATAAATAAAATTGGAATAGTTAATGAATGGTGGGGCATGGTTATGGAATGGGAATGATGATCAATTGGGCTATTTGGATAATAAGAAGGGACTTTTTTGTGTTTCTTGTGTTTTCCTAACTTATTTTCTGGATGGGAGGGATATGTTTTACAAATGATTGATATGGTTGGTTGTGGATAATTACCCAATAGTTAAAGAACAAATAAACTAATTCTACTGATCCATGAAAACCTAAATGGGGGTGGGGTTGTTTTTTGTATGCATGGTTCGACATAGTAGTGTCGTGGAACGTGCTCAGTTTCTCTTTATAGAAGCCATAGGTTATGAGGTGTTTTTGGTATACATATATATATCTATATCTTTGTGTTTTGGCACACCCCACCAATGTCGATGACATAGTGCTGAAAACTCCTATTTCATGGGAGAGGGTGTTTTACGCTTAGTTATGAGATCCTTCCTACTCCTTCTTCCATAGGTTGTTATGGATTTAGGTGAACTTACACCTAAAACTCATCTGGTAGGATTCGATTGGGGTGGTTTTAGCCCAACAATCTTCAAGAAGGTTTAATATTTCCCAATAATCATTGGGATGAGGACTAGGTGTGTGAGAGTGGGATATGTGGTTGTGAGGCCCAGGTGAGTTCAGGTGGGATACGTGGTTGTGAGGCCCAAGTGTGTGAGGGTGGGATGTGTGGTTGTGAGGCCCTGGTGTGTGCGGGTGGGATTTGTGGTTCTTGAGGCCCAGGTGTGTGCGAGCAAGAAGAGTGTGTTAGCGTCAGGACGTTCGTTGTTAGGAAGAGAAGCTAACTAGTGGGAAATGGTGTAGGGTACCCAATACTCATGTTCCTATATAATACTACTACCTTTTGCATTGTGTTTTGGTGAGTGTGGCTGGTGAGGATGGGTGGATTGAATTTCATGCTAGGTTTCTTATGGTGTTTTCATGGGACATTAGGATGTCTCCCCACTTGTGAACGAGAGCATTTGGTTTCCCTACTGAGGATACTTGTATGCTCACCCTACATTTACTTTCAGGTTTTCATCAGGAATACTAGGGTCGTGCCGGACCCTACTACTCTGGACAGTTGGAGTTGTTGTAGTTGTTGTACTATTGTTTCTTTTGGTATTTTACTTTTGAGTTTTCATGTACTTGTACCTTGTTTCATAACTATTTAAACATGCATGTGGGATTGGTTTGGATATATTTGTCTTTCCTTTAGTTTCTTTTGGTGTTTGACTCATCCTATTCCTGATCTCCAATAAATAAAAAGGGTAATGCCTCCCATATAATGAAAAACTCATACTCATGGTGATAGTTGCCACCCCAGGGCCTACTGGAGGCAGGACTCGTGGGTCATTATCCCCCTTTCTCCATTACCAGCTCAGGAGGGGCATCTTTGGTGGGAGGGGGTCATGACAATATGATATTTTTCATTCTTTATAAAATCACACATATGGTTATGATTTTCATGTTAGAACATATGGAATAATATTTCAATATTGTTGAATATTTATTTACTAATTTTTATTATCCTATTCAGGTATTCAATTATATGTATTTTTTCATTTAATTATAATTTTATTACAATTTTATGTTGTGATATTATATATTAAAAACATAGATAAATTTAAAATGATATTTTATTATAATGAAACAATTAAATTTCTTTAAATATATATATTAATAAATTATCATTTAAACCAAAATTTGGTTTTTTAAATTATCCACCATTAGAAAATATCAGCCTTGAAATTTTATGTGTCTAGTGATAAATGATTAAGGTGTTGGATCTAAATCTACATATTATACACAATAGGGGGGTGAATTGTGTCTTTTGAAATTTTTCAAATAACTCTTATCTTGAACAAGTTTTTTTCCTTTATATTTTATCAGATTTGATCATGCAGCGGAAAAAGAAAAATTAAGAACACAAATATGTATAGTGGTTCGGGGAACAGAAATCCCCTAGTCCACTCCACCAACTCTCTACTCCATGAGCATGGTGATTTTTACTATCTGGTCCTCTTTTCCACAGATCGATTCACAACTGAGTACAAGTAGTTGACACCTTTACAATCCAAGGAAAAACAAAGCCTTCTGGTTCAAACACGAGCCTGCACAGCTTAGAATGAGAAGCTGGTTACACAAGAATAAAAATAATTTCAGAAAGAAATTTCCATTTGATCTTCACAATTGCAATAGAATGAAATTGACAGTAGATGGATCAAAGTCTCTAGAAATATTGATCATCAAGACGAAGCAGTTATGAGTTGATCCAGTTGTAGTAGATATAGAGATAATGTTCAGAACCTCAGAAGTAGTAGATCCACAATAGATATTCAATGTTGAATAGATGAATCTTCTATCGAGTTCCTTCTTCTTGAACAAACAGAGCTTTTACCCTCCTGTTGAATCTACAGATCAATTGTGAACATTTGCAATCCTTATTTTCCACATGTTTCAATAATAGATCGATCACACCCCCTTGTACCTGGTGTTTCAGAGAGAGCATATATAATAAAGCATATCTCCTGCACATTTAGATCCATAAAATTCTCCTTCTGATTCCCGATATTCAAAAATTTTAATTTACAGAGAAGACGTAACATTCCTTAAGACTCGCCATAAAATGCTCCTTTTAATTAGATCTTAAAACCATTGATCAAACGGATTTGAATCAGTCAAAGTCGTAATTTGAAAACGACTTTAAATATGGCATGAAATCCGCCCAGAAATCAGCTTACTGATCGTTGTACATAAATACAACCTGCCAAAATTTCTGACGCCAAACGTAAGGTTGATTAAGTGGCCTCCAAATGTAGGGTTAATAACACAGTCTTCAAACGTATGGTTGAAAACGTAAGGTTGATAACAAGCATAGGGTTGATCATCCATACTTTTTCTTCAACATTCAAACGCACGGTAAAAGATCCATACTTTTACTTGATCATTCAAATGTATGGTAAAAGATCCATACTTTTAATTGATCCAAACATTTCCAAGAACATATGGTTGTTTACAAAAGTAAAGTTGATGAACCATAATTTTGTGAAATAGATGAATCCTTTAGAATTTACGTACGGTTCTCCTTCCATACTTTTCTAATAACCAAAACGTAGGGTTCCTTCCTAACATAAGGTTCTTCTTCCTTAATTTTCTGAAAACGTATGGTTGATTAACCATACTTTTCACTTATCTCAAAAAGAATACATGCTTTTCATCCTTACTCTACGTTTATCCACGTAGGGTATGAACAATGATTCCAAAACACGCTAAAACAGAATCCGCGCTATATTCATCTACGTAAGATGTGAACAGTGTTTCCAGAACACGCTAAAACAGATTCCGTGCTAATTAATAAATTCTCGTTATTTCATGAGTTTAATAAATTAATAAACTCCTTCAGAATACTATGTAAAATCATTAAGAAAAAAACTAATGTTATTTGTGAGCATCAAAATTATCATATAGAGAAAGAGTATTATTTTCAATAATCTCCCCCTTTAAATAACATTAATACGCATTGTTGAAAACAATACATTGCGCAACAATATCCCCCTTTTGTTCATCACAATACCCATAAAATAATTAATATTATTTAAACAATACAAAATTAACTTTCAAAATTGTTATAAAATTTTAAATGAAAACCTCTCCACCAAAAAGATAATTATAAATCCAAATGTCTCATCTAATTTTATCCCTCAATAAAATGAATTCTCCCCATATCCCTCTAAATGTTGATGTTGTGTGTATCCACATTCTCCCCCTTTTGTCATATCAAAACTAATGAAAAATCATTGATTTTAACACGTTTAATATTGCATTGTACTGTTAGTAAATGCTATTACGAACAACTTATGAATAATTAAATCTGGAGTACTGGCATATTAAAAATAAAGTTAGTAAAACAAATAAGGAAACAGACAAATAAACAATGAAGACAATTTTCATTCAAAAACAATAGTATATACATGAAAATGATATACACACGAATCAAGGTTTGGGTAAGATAGGCAACATGTTCAATGTCCTCTGAATTGCAGACTTGATTTCTGTAAACTGTTCTTGAAGTCTCGTAATCATCCCATCTCCAATCTTGATAATGAGCTCTCTGATCTCTTGAGTCATACGAATATCCTCAATTAAATTGACTTTGAAAAACTCATGCATCCTTTCTTGTTTTTCAAAAAATACTGGAAGCTTCTCTGATAACTGATCTAATAGAATTCTGATTGATGGCTCACTAGATGTCAGTTGATCCACTAAGAATTTCTGATTGTCCAGCAACACTGACAAAGGAGTGATGT
The DNA here is from genome assembly GCA_963277665.1 of Viscum album. NCBI lineage: Eukaryota > Viridiplantae > Streptophyta > Magnoliopsida > Santalales > Viscaceae > Viscum > Viscum album. The sequence goes on along the minus strand of OY728123.1, from coordinate 144,108,931 downwards.
TACATTGAATGTCTTGTATCCTGTCATTCATATTTCTCAACGCATCTGTGATAGCCTGAAACCTTCTGATTAAATGAGGTGAAGTACTTGATCCACTAACATAATTATTTGCAACTGATGCAAATTGGATCTCCATAAACAACTTCAGATCTCATAAATCTGACTTCATAACCATTTCGTATTATAATTGTGTAATAGAAGTTAGCATATCCTCTTTAAACATTTCAACTTCATTCCTTGAAACTGTACACTCCTTCATCTTTTGAAAGTCCAAATGTTCTAATTCTAAAGCATTTCTCAGAGAAGCATTCTCAGATTCCAACTGAGATACTTTTCTGTACAGTTCATCATCTTCTTCTTTCCTTGAATCAGATGCACCCTGTGCTTGATTCACATTCTCAGGTTGATACAGCAATACCAAAGACAATGCTTCAGCATCAGATTTCTCTTTTGCATTGTCCGTAGAAGGTTGGTCCACATATTTCTCCTTAGAGTTTTCAAACTCCTCCACAAAAAAAATCCTCTTAAAGTACCTCTGTTTGAGCTTCATAAGAATGATCATCACATTCATCTTCATATTTGTCTTCCACTAGATTTTCAAGAACAATATTTTCAGAAATTTCCCAAGGTCTGTCCACTTCTTCACCAGGCAGTGCCTCCATCTCCTGTTCCTGTTGAAGTGAAACATCAACATCAGCAACAATCTATTCCTAATTTTCCCTTTGAGATTCTTCTTGAGCTCCTAATTTATCTAATGGAGCCGTTCTCTCAGTAACATCTTCCATGGTTTTATCAGAAACAGCTTCTCTCATAAAAGAATAAGAAAATAAAGGTTTTGTTGGAGTTTCCAAAGTTGTGGAAGTTACTTCCCCATTTACTGGCATTTTTATTCTTGATTGAAGTCACTCCTGGCTTCTGTATTCCTCAACAACTGCCACTTCAAAGTGAATCCTTATTTCTACATTGCTGACACTGGATTCAGATTGTCCCTCCTTGGACATAGCAGGTTGATCCTGAGCACTCTCCGAGTCTTCCTCAGCTCCTACTGAAAAAAAAAATTCCTTTAATTGTGCTCTAGAAATATCCAACATTCATCAAAGTTACAGTATTAAATGTATTACTGTGAGGACAATTAACTCTTTCATACACTAATCTCACCATGTCTTTCTTAAAAATTAGCTTAGAAATAAATATACCAAAGGGATAGAAATTCATCTTGGCCTCGCTTTGAAAGCAGTAACTGAGATACCTTATCATGTATCTTGGAATGTTTAACTTAATATAACTCAACATAAGAAACATTATATACATATCAGGGTAGAAAATCTTCTCCATTTCTGCCATCTGTGGAAGTATTCCAGTCTGAATAAATTTTACCAACATCTTCTAAACAGGCTCCGAATCCTTAACAATCATTTTCTTTATTGTCTTAGTACCGAAGAGAAAAGACATAATGTCTTCGGATTTATGAAAAAAATCTCTCTTATTCTTCAAGTCAAAATGAAAAACTCCCTCATGAGGGCAGTTGAGAATCTGACTAATCTATACTGAAGAAATTTAAAAATACATATCCTCTATTTTAGCCATCATACTGTCTTCGGTATCTCCCAGACTAAACTGTACAGATTTGTAGAATAATCTATGTTATACTTCATACAGAAACTCCATATTTTCACTGTTGAACATCTGTTCAAGATTTTGAAACGACAACGCTTGCTTCAACAACAAATTTGTCTAAAATAATCAGTCAAGATTTATTACCTTACCCTGTAAGATTTTTCTTACCTCAATGCATTTTCTCTTGGCATTGCTCAGCTTAGCCTCACTGGCTCTTTTTGTCTTTACCATTGCTGCGAGAGTCTCTGAAGGTTTTAAGCTTAGAGATTCATAAGTTTGAAGGTTAGGGTTTCAGAAGAGGAGGTGCGATTTTAGGATTTGGAAAGGGTTTTGATAAAAGTTAAATGTTTTAGAAGTCAAAAAGTCACTGACAGCCTTGATTCCCATGTAATCACTCATCATTATATATATTTAAAAACAAATATATTTTTCATACGACGAAAGAAAGAAAAACTTAAACACAATTCCATAAACAAAATAAAATATAAAAAACTATTTAAAATTAAATAAACCTAGCTCCCCCTTAATAAAATCAAACCTTGCAGTGGGATGAGGTTTAGTAAGAATATCTTCTAATTGAATTTCAGTATTTATAAATTCTAAAAATATATCCTTTTTAATAACATTATCTCTTAAAAATTGATGCCTTATATCAATGTGCTTAGTTCTAGAATGACTAATAGGATTTTTTGAAATATAAATTGCACTTATATTATCATATAAAATAGGTGTATTATTAAAATTCAATCCAATTTCCATAAGAGTGTTTTTCATCCACAATACTTGTGCACAGAAACTACCAGTAGAAACATATTCTGCCTCCGCTATTGACAGGGAAACTAAATGTTGTTTCTTACTAGACCATGATACTAAGGACTTTTCTAAAAAGTGAAATGTACCTGATGTAATTTTTCTATCTAATCTACAACTTCAAAAGTCAGCATCTGAATATGTAATCAAAACAAAATTATAAGTTTTAGGATAAAGAAGAGATTGAAAAATAGTTGCTTTTAAATAACTAAAAATTCTTTTAACAGCAGTTAGATGGGATTCTTTAGGATTTGATTGAAATCTAGCACAAAGACATACTGAATACATTATATCTGGTCTACTAGCAGTAATATATAACAAGCTACCAATAATACCTTTATATAACTTATTGTCAACTGATTTCCCAATTTCATCCAAATCATGTTTTATATTAGTACACATAGGAGTTGTAAATGTCTTGCTATTCTCAAGACCAAATTTTTTAAGTAAATCAGTAATGTATTTGCTTTGATTTAAAACATTTTCCAAATCTTTTTGAAATATTTGAAGACCCAAAAATAACTTTAATTCTCCCATCATACTCATTTAAAATTCATCTTTCATTAATTTTGAAAATTCATGACAACGAGTTTTATTAGTTGATCCAAATATTACATCATCAACATAAATTTGAACCAATAAAACATTATTTTTTACAGTTTTCTTAAAGAGTGTTGGGTTTTCCAATCCAACAGTAAAATCATTTTTTAAAAGAAAAGAACTTAATCTATCATACCAAGCTCTTGGTGCTTATTTAAGGCCATAAATAGCTTTAGCATGATTAAAAATAGAATCAGGTTTTTGAGAGATTTCAAAACCAGGATGTTTATCAACATAAACTTCTCCATTAAATAACCATTTAAAAAGGAAGATTTAACATCCATCTAAAATAATTTGAAATTCATATAAGATTCATAGGCAAAAAGGATTATAATGGCTTCTATCCTAGATACACGTGAAAAAGTATCATCATAATCTATTCCCTCTTCTTGATTATATCCTTTAGCTACTAATCTTGATTTATTTCTAGTTATTGTGCCTTGGTCATCCTGTTTATTTCTAAAAACACATTTGGTTCCTATTACAGGATAATTCTTAGGTCTTTCCACTAAATCCCAAACTTCGTTTATATTAAACCGGTTTAATTCATCTTTAATTTTCTATTAACTAGATTTCATCATCTAAAGCTTCTTATATAGTCTTGGGTTCTTGTTGAGATAGTAAGGGAGATAATTCCACTAGCTTTCCTAGGTTTCTTCTAGTTTGAGCAGCAGTTTCTAAGTTACCTATTACAGTTTCTAAAGGATGATTCTTTATGATTCTAGACTGTCTAGGTAATATATTTAATGGTTCTTCAATATCATGTTCCTATAAACTGGAATGAATTTATTTTATATCATTTTCAAAAACATTCGTTAAATTCACAAGCCACATGTTATCATTATAGTCAATTTCATCCATTTGTTATGTCCTTTTCTCAAAAGGATCGAATTCATCAAATTTTACATGAACTAATTCTTTAATAATCCTTGAATTCTTATTATAAACTCTTTAAGCTTTGGAGGTAGCAGCATATCCTAAGAAAATACCTTCATCAGATTTTGGATCGAACATACCAAGATTTTCCTTGGTGTTTAAGATATAAACCTTGCATCCAAAAACTTTAAAATAATTTACTTTAGGTTCTCTGTTATTCCATAGTTCATAGGGAGTCTTTTTCAAAATAGGTCTAATTAAAACAGTTTTAATTATATAACAAGCTATATTCACTGTTTCTACCTAGAAATATATAGGTAGGATATATTCATTTAACATAGTTCTAACCATTTCTTGAATTGTTCTATTTCTTCTTTCTACAATCCCATTTTGTTGAGGTGTTCTGGGTGCAGAAATGGTGTGTTTAATACCCATCTTTTAGCAAAATTAATTAAATTCCAGATTCTCAAATTCTCCACCATGATCACTTCTTAATGAGATTATATTGAAAACCTTTTAATTTTCAATAGATTTGCAGAAAGTTTCAAATAATGTAAAAGCTTCATTTTTAAATTTCAAAAATAAAATCCATGTAAATATTGAATAGTCATAAACTAAAACATATACATATAATTTACCAGCTCAGCTTTCTACTCTTTAAAGTCCAAAAAAATCCATAAGAATAAATTCTAGAGGTTTAGATGTAGTAACCTTATTAACAGATTTGAAGGATGATTTGTGTTTCTTGCCAAGTTGACATGCATCACAAAATCTGTCACTTTCAAATTTGAGACAAGGTAAATTAGGAACTAAATGTTTCTTGAATAACTTATGTAAAACATATACATTGTAATGACCAAGTATTTTATGCCAGATCAAGGATTCACTTACTTTAGCTGTCAAGTAGTTTACTTGTTGTTTACACAAGGAATTTAAATCCAAAGTATAGACATTTTCAGTTCTTGGTGCTTTAAATTTAAACAGTTTATCTTTAGAAACAGTACAACAATTGTTAGTAAAATTAATAGTATATCGATCATCACAATGTTGAGATATACTTATCAGATTTTGTTTTAGTCCTTGTACATAAAGTACTTTGTTGATTGAGACTGTTTTTGGATCTCCAACAGTTCCAATGCCAATGATTATTCCTTTGGAATTATCAACAAATGTGACAAGTCCTCCTTCCTTTTGAGTGAGTGAAAAAAAATTCAATGAGTTTCCACTCATATATCTTGAGAAGCCACTTTCCATGTACCATATTTCTTTTCATATCTAGTGACCTGCTACCTACAAAGACATTCAAACAAATTGCTTTGGTACCCATATTTTTTTTAGTCGAGAAGTGCTAGCTAGCAATGATCTGGGTATCCAGATTTGATTTGTTCTTTTAACATTATCTGAATCATATAAGTCATTTGAAACATAGGCTTTCTTAATACCACAAATTTGAGGTTGTCATAAGAAAAAATTTTTAGCTACATGTCCCTTTTCCCCACAAAAATTACAAATAAGCTATTTAAAGCTAGGAACAAAATAATTTTTATATAGCTTTGGTTTTAATCCTTTACTGCCAATTCCAAATCTCTTCTTTTTAATGATAGTTTTTTCAAGAATTTCATTTAATGAATTCTCTACTTTTGTAAAAACCAATACAGCCTGTTTGTAAGATTCTACTTCATCCTGTAGTGATTTTATTCTTGATTCAAAATTAATATAGTTAGTGTTAATCAAATTTTATTTATCAGTTAATTCTTTTTGTTGATTCAGCATTGTGTCTCTTTCATCTAAAACGACTTTATGTATATTTTTCAGTGAATTATGTTTCTTAAATAGTGAGTCATATCTTTCTTCAAGCATATTACAGTAGGCTGAAAGTTTTTCATTGGCGTAGCTCGATTTAGAATGTGATTCAGAGGAGTAATATAAGTGTACCTCATCAGTTGCTTCCATGAAACACATGTTTTCCTTTAGATTGAATTATTCTTTCTCTGAGCTTGATTCAGAAGAGATAATAGAGTCTTTAGATGCACTCCATGTGGCTTTCATAGCTTTCATGTCTTTCGGCTCAATGTCATTTCTTTTGATGAATTTCTTCTTCTTTGCATCCTTCAATTGTGGGAAATCTGGTTTGATATGTACCATATTTTTGCATTAATAACATATCACTTCCTTCATATCTCCCTTAATGGATTTTTTGATGCCTCTTTTCTTGCTGTAGAATTTTCTAAATTTTCTAGCTAGTTGAGCCAGTTCATCATCTGAGTTGGATAAGTCAGAGCTTTCTGATTTATAATTGACATCTTTTCTCTTCATCTTTCTATTCTTTTGTAGTAAAGTTACCTTCAAGGACGTATCTTCTCTTTTGATAAGCACTTTTTGTTTATTATCATCATCTTTCATTTCAACTTCATACATCATCAGTGTACCAATCAGCTCTCTCATAGTTAGATCTTTGAGTGGTGTTGATTTTCTGATTGCAGAAGAGATACCATTCCATCTAGTAGTAAGTACTCTCAATAATTTTAATGCTTGATCAGCCTGCTTGAAAGGTTCTCCTAGAGCAGTTATGTTATTGACAATTTCGATCAATCTCCCATTCATTTGGGTAATGCTCTCACTTTCAATCATTCTAAAAGTATCAAATTTCATTTTTATAGTTTCATATCTCATTTTCCATACATTATTTATTCTTTCATATGCCACAATTATTGTTTGCCACATCTCATATGCTGTCGGGAATTGAGATAATCTGTTAAATTCATCTGGTCCGGGACCATAGATAATTGCATTCATAGCCTTCGAGTTCATATCATACTCTGCCTCTATAGTAGAAACCCATGGCTTAATATTTTCAAGAATTTCATAAGGAGTCAAAATATTTGAATAGACTCTATATCCGAGGTTTTTTAGGTATATTATCATGCGTGATTTCCAGCAACCATAGTTGTCTTCATTATAATATGGTGCTCTAACCATCGAAATCCCTTCTCTTGTATCATTCATGATGCTCTGTTGTATAATCCTTAAATGCTTCTTGCTTTTTAAGGATCTATCAGAATCTCCTCCTCTGATACCAATTGTTGGATCTGAAGCTACATATTATACACAAGAGGGGGGTGAATTGTGTCTTTTTCAAATTTTCAAATAACTATTCTCTTGAAAGAGTTATGTCCTTTATACTTTATCAGATTTGATCATGCAGTGGAAAAAGAAAAATTAAGAACACAATGATGTATAGTGGTTCAGGGAATAGAAAGCCCCTAATACACTCCACTAATGCTCTACTCCATGAGCTTAGTGTTTTTCACTATCTGGTCCTCTTTTACACAGACCGATTCAAAATTGAGTATAGGCAGTTGGCACCTTTACAATCCAAGGCAAAACAAAGCCTTCTGGTTCAAACACGAACCTACACAGTTTAGAATGAGAAGCTGGTTACTCAAGAATAAATATAATTTTAGAAAGAAATTTCCAGTTGATCTTCACAATTGCAACAGAATGCAATTGAAAGTAGATGGATCGAAGTCTCTATAAATATTGATCTTCAAGACGAAGTAGTTCTGAGTTGATCCAGTTTTAATAGATATAGATATAAAGTTCACAACCTCAACAGTAGTAGATCCATAGTAGATATTCTATGTAGAACAGGTGAATCTTCTATCATGTTCCTTATTCTTCAACAAACAGAGCATTTACGCTCTTGTTGAATCAGCAGATCAATCATGAATAGTTACAATCTCTGTTTTTCACCTATTTCAAAAATAGAACGATCACACCCCCTTGTACCTGGTCTTTCAGAGAGAGAATATATAATAAACCATATCTCATGCGCATTTAGATCCATAAAAGTCACCTTCTTATTCGCGATATTCAGATATTTGAATTTACAGAGAAGTTGTAACTTCCCTTAATACTGGGCATAAAATGATACTTTTAATTCAATCTTAAAACCATTAATAAAACTACTTTGATTCCGTCAAAGTCGTAATTTCAAAACGACTTTAAATCCAGCTTGAAATCTGCCCAGAAATCTGCTTACTTGTCATTGTACATAAATACCGTCTGCCAAAATTTCCGACGCCAAACGTAGGGTTAATAACATAGTCTTTAAGTGTAGGGTTGACAACGTAAGGTTGATAACAAACATAGGGTTGATCATCCATACTTTTTCTTCAACATTCAAACGTATGGTAAAAGATCCATACTTTTACTTGATCATTCAAACGTATGGTAAAAGATCCATACTTTGACTTGATCCATACATTTCCATGATCGTATGGTTGATTACAAAAGTAAGGTTGATGAACCATACTTTTGAGAAATAAATGAAAAATTTAGAATTTACGTACTGTTCTCCTTCCATACATTTCTGATAACCAAAACATAGGGTTCCTTCCTAACGTAAGGTTCTTCTTCCATACTTTGCTGAAAACGTATGGTTGATTAACCATACTTTTCTCTTATCTCAAAAAGTATACATGCTTTTCATCCTTACGCTACGTTTAAATAGGTAGGGTATGAACCATGATTCTAGAACACGCTAATACAGATTCCGTGCTATATTCATCTACGTAAGATGTGAAAAGTGTTTCTAGAATGCGCTAAAACAGATTCCGCGCTAATAATAAATTCTCGTTATTTCAAGAGTAAAATAAATTAATAAACTCCTACAAAATACTAAGTAAAATGATTAGAAAATAACTAAGGGTATTTGTGAGCATCAAAATTATCATAAAGAGACAGAGTATTATTTTCAATAATCTCCCCCTTTAAATAACATTTATATGCATTATTGAAAAAAAATACTTTGCTCAACATAAGGTATATATGTATTCATGTTTCCATGTTAGTTCATTATTTAAATTATTTCACTATAAGACATAGATAGGGTTACTGATCTTGTTTCATAGTATTTATTTGCATGATCCTTGATCTTCACTATTATTCTTCCTAAGAAATACCATGATCAATTTTTACAGTATATGATTTTACTAGACATGATGAATCCAATATGACCTTTATCAGAATGATATAAGGAACATATTGGTAACTTTAAAATGATCAGTTGGAAGCTAATGTTGATAAAATATCGTTCCCACAAGATTAAGAATCTATAAATTACATTTTTTATAGGGATTAATATTCATTCATCAAAAATTTGATGACAATATTTACGTTATCCCAGTATATGTCCTCTTACATATATCTACTTTTTATTCCCAATTGAATATATAATGATTATCTATGTGAATCATCCAATAAATTCATCCTTAATTCTAAAATATATGGGAAAATTAATTTTTATCTAAATAATATAACACAAGCTATATCATTTTTGTAAATCAGAATATTTGGAACCTTATTTTAAAGACCTATATCATCATTTTGAACTTCCTTGTTAATTCCATCGACATATGGTTGAGAAATATTTTTATTTTTATTATAATTCAATTATTCCACTATATTTTCCATTTCAATCATTTACATGTGAATAGTGGACCTCTTTAACTCCTCATAAATTATATGGTTTATTATATCTATATTGAGGGATCTAATCCATTAATAATATTTCATTGAATTTTTTAAGGAAGTATTAATATTTATCATGGAATATATACCCAATTATATAACATATAGGGAATAGTTTTATAATTGGGAATCAATAATGGAATCGTCATTTATTTTTTCTAATAAGTTGACATGGAATCCTTAATATCTAAATTGGATTACACTAATGATAAAATTAGTATTTAAAAATATAGATGAAAAACATTTATTTTTTATTCTTGAGGAATTTTAAATAGATCATTTATTTCATACTGATTCATTGATCAATAACTAATCGACAAAAATATCCACAAATTATGGTGTAAATAATTTTATGAGGGATTATATTAGTATTTTTTTCCTTTATTAGTAACTTTTTAGAGATTCAAATGGTTAATGTTAGCATTAATTACCTGAGATAATTGGGTATTAAAATTTTTGTGGCTTTAAAAAATATCTCATATGTCATTTGGTTAATCATTATAAAACAAATTATATTATCCATTAAATTACCTATAAAAAAGATTACAAATTTATAAAGACATCAACAATAAATAATACAGTTATTGTGGGTAATGATAATATCTTAATAAACTATGGTAAACCATTATTTTAATATGTAACATTAGTCATATTAGTAAATAAATTATCACACCTTTTGTTCATTTAAGGATAATTTAAGTGTTTTAGTTTTATTCCATTTATCCTAATGCCATATATATTAGCTAATCATTGATCTGATATAGTCTATAGAGTCCCAGAACCATTATTTGAAAACTAGTTCTAAAAATACATACTTCTCAATTAATAATTGATATGTACTAATATAACTAATTGATTTGGAAACATCTTTAATGATTATAACCAATACACGATGTTTTAGCGTGTCTCATATTATCTATATAACTATATTATTATACAATACATCCAACATTTAATCTCAATAAAATACTCATAAATGTATCACTCTTGGATATAAAACCCTAGACCCATTTCTACAAATTTGGAATTTCAAATACATACTTATAAAATAGATTCACTATCACCAATTGATATTATTAACGTATTTTTTATAATTTTTAAAGATTATAAACAAACAAATTGTTTATGTTATTTAGATATTAATTATATATCCATATTATTACAGAATATCATAACCAAATTCATCAATATAAATTCTTTATACATGAATCCATCCATAACATTTTTCTAAATACATCATTTATTTGGATGTGGGAAAACATTGGCGGTGAAAACACCACTTATACTATAATCCATTGGGGAATTTGATTACAAATTTTTTTAAATGTTTATAGTATGAAACTATAACATTAATTTTTAGTGGTTATAGTAAGATACTCATTATAATAGGTAAAAACACATGGTTATTAGTGGTAGTTCCAAAAAAACTGAAAAAATGGATTTATTTTTAATGGTTATGGATAGGAAACAAAAAAACCGGACTCTTTATAGACTTATAAAGAACCAAATCTTCAAATTTATTATGTATTTATATTTTAGACCATTTTTGTGGGGTTTCAACCGATCCATTGTTCTATATAGTGGAACCAGATGACCAGTGGCATCTACAGGCAGCTTAGTGGCACCCATAAAAAATAAAAATCTTATCATTATAGGCGTCTCTAATATTCATTAATAGTCCATTTAATAGATATTAGTACCCCTAAATGTTCTAGTAATGAAATAGTTAATTTCTGTGTCACTCTAGTTCTCATTGAGAATCAATTTCTCATTGTCCAACTCTCTTACTCTCATGTATCTCCTTCATCAATTCTTTTATATTTTTAATCAAGTTGTGGGGTGTAGAGTGATCTTCGTTGGGCTTGTTAATAGCTGTTATTATTTCATTTTTCTTGTATATCTTCCTTAATTAATGGGGATAATTTTTTATTTATTTGTTTATAAAATAACGGGTGATTGGGTTCCTAGCCAGGGCCATTATAAAACATGTCGTGTCTACTGTTTTTTTGTAAAACAACTTATGTCTGCACACACATTAAAATATCAAAATGTCAATGTATTTCCTTTATATTTTATTCATATGAAAAAAATATCATTTCAGTTTTATTTATATTTTCTAAACTAATTATTAAAATTGGCCACAGGAATTTTTGATTGATCATTTCTCATACGAGCCAAATAAATTTCACATACAACCATTGAATTTATGTAGATTTTTATGTTCCTTGTTAAATAATTATTTAAAACTATTATCATGTTCACTTTTACCTCAACATTTAAATTCAAAACTCCATCTTATTAGGATTCCATATTTACAATAAATTCATTTAAATTGGATTAAACAAAACCTTATGTTGAAAAAAATAATCTATTTCCATTGTTATTTTTTTCATAATTGAGAATACGTGTTCAGTCTTGAATGCTTCTTATTATAACTAATTAATATATATTTTTTATATCAATGGTTATTATTATTTATAAATTTTTATTGAATGATCACCTTTCAAGGGAATGATAGATATTACATCTTTTTCTATTATTAATTTCTAATTTGTGAAATTATTTTGTTCATATAATCATTCTATGAAATTCATTAATATTAATTTATATTTCAGTGGAATTATAATGTCACCTTGTTATTAGTGTAGTATTGATATGGATTCAAATAAATGGGAAGAATAGACTAAAATGTTTCCATTTTTATTTTCTACTTCCCATTTTATTTTATTATGTTATTGTTTTTTGGTTTTAACATCTATAAAATGTGGTGTGTATATTTATTTCAATATTTTTTCATTAAACTAATTTAATTTAAAATATTTTAAATATATTTTTAAAATGAATTTTAAATGTTATTTGAAACATCAATATTCATAGGCCTCCACAATTACCTTAATCGTCTAAAAATTATTCATCGTTGTGTTAAAATGATAGTTTTTAATGAAAATGTAATAACATTTATAAAAGGTCATCAATTTTTTATATATACATAATGTAGTTACTAATATTTTTATAATTTCCCTTAACCCATACATGGATTCAACCCTTTATTATTTATGATTTGATATCTGATATCAATTTTAATGATCTATATGAATTCTTTATCTAGTTGGAAATTGAGAATTTATGCACTATATCAGGGAATGATTAATTTTTATCTTTATGATATTAATCTAATATACTTAAGATCAAATAGTTTCATTAGAATAAATATTTTATGCAAATTATCTCATGAAATTAATCATTATTAAATCCTCCAAAATGAATATTTAATTCCATTAAATCATATATATTCACTTAATCATTATTTTAAAATTATTATATATGTTTCAAACCCTCATGTTTTAAAAATCTTATTTCAAATTGTTCATTGTTTTTTATTTATCATGATATAAGATTCATGTATGCTCTAAAACCTTGAGAAATTTGTTTTATCATTTTTTAAAATGATATATAGTATATTATCATGGTATTCTAGGAAAATCCTTAAACATTTTTTTGGTATTATTTATTACAAAATTGATATTTATTGAGTTATAATCTCTAAATTATATCATGAACCCATATATAATCATTTTATCCTCTTATTTTATAATTTAGTTATTTATTTTACTAAATTTGAATTTAGTGTAAATTTATAAATAATTGACCAACCCTTTTAATAATATCTTTGATCCACTAGTCTATTGATTAAATATTTAAATCATTGATCAATACTTGTCATATGATAATTAATCCATTTATATTTTATTTAAATATTGAGATTAATTCATTAAACGAATTACCTTTTCACAATATCATTTATCCACGTAGAATATTAAAAATAAAAAATATAGGTTGATTGATTTATTTCACTCTATTAGTTGTGTTTTTATTTGAATATTGATATACATGATTTAAGTGTCCCCTTAACCTTTTCAAATATTCTATACTCATGGGGAATCTAAGTCTTCTCTCACATTGATTAAAATTTATACATGTTGAGAAGTCAATGTCATATATTTTGGTAAATACATTCTAATAAGGATTCATATTTTATGGATTTTATTTTAATGTATAACTGAAATATGTGAAATATTCATTTTTTATATAGTTTGTGGTGCAATATAATTCATCCATACATTATATTTTCAGCTCAAACTATTCATAATAAGGAGAAATGAGTTATGAAATTTTCATTTTCAATTTCTCACTTTTATAGTTAAATCTCATTTCAATGTAAATTCATATCTTTATCACTCTAATAATTTTTATTATCATTTTTAGGATTATAATTTGTATTAGCATTTTGGTGTTTGTTTTTATATAAAATAAACAATTATATTATACATTTTTAAGGGAAAGGTAATTTTTTCAATGAAATTTTTGCATATTTCAACTACATAGAAATTTGAATAGTTTTGAAATCTCATTATTTTTTATTAATGGTAATATTTTTGAAATAATTATTTTGAAGATAAAAAATGGTATTATTATTTGAATTTCATTTTGGATGAACTGATTTATTAAATTAAACGACTCAATGAATTTTATTATGAAATAATGAAATTCATTTATTTTATATTTATGTCAATTTCATTATTCAAGATTGGTTTATTAAGTGGTTGTGATTATAAAAAAAGGGGGTATAATTCTAAATAACCTATCTTTTCAGAAAATTAAATTACATAAATTTTATTTATACATAATATATTATAAAAACAGACACTCAATGACCATATTTTTTTAGTTCCATAAAAACCATGGAAAAAATATTCTATTAAGTGAAGGATATTAAATGTTTCCCAATAAGATATTCCCCATAGTAGTCCTACATAAAAACCATTCTTCATAACAAAGGAAATATATGCATAAGAAAAGGGTTTTCTCTAATGCTCAGTAAGGGTAAATAGAGTAAATATTTATGGATAACATGAACATGAGGGTTTGAGAATATAAGCATATTATTTGATGAAAAAAATGGAATATCATAGATTATAAACATGAATAATTAAACAACGGATGAAATTTCAATATACATGATTCATAATTGAATCAATAAAATATTCCATGAATGTATAACTGAGGAACATGACATATAATTTATGGCATGCACATCTGAATAGAAAATTATAGATCAAGGAAACCAACCAAGATATTTAAAGCATTGTAGGCTTAGCCTACAACATGTATACCTTCTTATTTTCAGTCATGGGATAAAAATTATATACCTTCTTGGTTTTGGGACTATGAAATGACTTGTGATCCCTTTTAATATATGGCTTCAGAAACATCTCATTTTCCCAATTTCTTTCAATCATGGGCAACAAAATATGTTCTCTCTTACTTTTTGGATTGGACTAAAACCAGTGTGCATTATTTCATTCAATATAAGGCTACAACCTATGTACCCTTTGAGCTTATAATGAAATTATCATTACCAAATGAAATAGAGGTTAATATAATTCCCATCCATATCATAATAAAATAAATCATTCATTTGACACTAGATAAAAAAACATTCAATATATGATGAATAATACAATGATTTTGGATTTATATACATCAATTCACAACCCATGAAATGAAATTGGTATCATTAATATTACATAACATTATATAATATGGAAAATATATAGGTTTACAAATCATTTCATTTCAACATAAACCATGAAAATAAGTGGTTTTTAGAAGCATGTATCCCATGGACATGATATGAGTGTCTCAACCATCTCCCCATAAATCATAAACCATTCATGAATGAAAATTAATGGAAAAATTTAATAATTTCCCCTAAGGTTATGAGTAACATAAAAGAAGATCATATAAAATGGAAAATAATTTTTAAATGTCTTTTAATAACATTTCATGAGGAAAATATCCATTCTACTTTGAAAAAAGTTATTTGAATCATAAAACCTTTTGAAAATAATTTTCCATTAAATTGATTTTAAAAAAATATAAAAATTCCATAAATCATTTTGAAAAACATTATAAAATTTTTTTGAACCATAAAATTTTTTTCAGAAGCATTTCATAAAAATGGGTTTTAATGAACATATATTTCCATCTAAAGGGAGTGGTATTACAAATATTTATTTAAAACACATTCTTGATCATATTTTTAGACAAATAGTGTGATTATTGTTCAATTACATTGATATATCAGGAATAAACATATGGTAATAAATATATTTGGAGTTCTTGAAAGATGGATCATAAGATTTCATCAATGGAAGAATGATCGTAAACCATCTTCAAAACGATGAGGTTGTTTCAATAATCACTTACCACTTAGTAAAAATGAATTATACACCAGGATTAACCTATCATAGAGAGTCCCATGTTGTGATAACCCCAATCATGCCTCTAATATGCCAGCAGATGGTGACTAACACTCAGTAGGCATAAACCACAATTGAGAGGCATTTTCCTAAGTACCTGTACACACACATTTCCAAGACAATAATTATAAAATGTAAAAAAACCATTAAAACAATTTATGCAAACAACTATATCCTAGATCTGTAATAAATAGTGAATGTGCAAGAAATTAAATAAGGACAAAACAAGCCCACAAAAATAAAATAGCCTATAACCACAAGTCCATCCTATAATGTAAGTGGTACTGAGACATTCATCAAAAAACACTATTGGAACACACCTCCACCTATCTGGTCTCACAATGAACATCCATGTCGTTATTTTACTTAAACTCTATCAAAGATTTTATCATCTCCACTAGACATGACATGACTGGGAGAAGCATGTATTGGGGTGTGTAAAACAATACTCAGCGGGATGCCTTGAATCCCCAAAGGAATACTGCAAATTAAATACATCATAGGAAATACGTAGAATGAAATACCATGAAGGAATACCACAAAAGAACACCACATAGGAAATACCACGATGAAATAAGATAAAGGTGATACCACTAAGGAATACCGCCAGGGAATACTTCCATGGAATACCATTAAGGAATGCATAGTATTCTCTAAAATGAAATATTTATACATAAAATATATAAAGAACATCCATATATACTCATTCAAATAAGACACACAATCTCAAGAAGACACGTCGTCTCCAATATACACACAGCCTACATAAGACACACAATTTCTAAAAGACACATAGTCTCAATAAGAGACACATTATCTATGTCACAGCCATCCAAATAAATATTTGCTCAAACCACACTAATTTTGAGAGGAATACCTACTCAAAAAATTTGTTCATATGTATACTCCAACAAAAAAACCACTTAGGATATCTTGATATGATCGTCTCATTGTTGGGTACCAATGCCGGAGATGACTCATCAAACGGATGACTGAATAGAATTTTATGGCCATTTTCAAACATAATAAAGTGGTATACTACACCATGAACCAACTAGGTGCTTGTTCCAATTACAATAGCGGTCTACTAACATTGAATACTTCTCATTATGGATACTCCTCTGGTCGAAAGTCCAATGGCAGTTACAACTACTGCAGTTGCGTGGATTCTCTGTCGACCATTGCTCGCGATAGATTGGCATGGTTGACCATGGCTCATAGTAGACATCCACTATAAAATTTGATCCAATCCATCATCTTGAGACCAACCAATATCTTCCCCAACCTATGGGGTCCAACACGTCTCACGGGGTCTGACCTAGTTTGCAGGGTCGACTTGGACCACTAGCCCGACCCACACCTCTTGGGAATGACCCACCGCATTGACCCGACCCACTCAAAATGGCCTGACCCGTTTCCTAGTATCTTTTCACACACGGTCAACCATGGTGTCTACCAGCAGTATATGTGGCAACACCACCACTTTGTACATCCACTAGCCATGTCATATGGTGCTCCACCGCATACCACGTAGCATCGGACCAACAACTCCACCGTACAACCTTCCATCCAAGGTACGTTTCTCATCCTCTGATTCTCCAATATCTGAAATGAAAACAAATCTATAACCCTTGGGTCCTGATCTATAGTGTTGATGCCTCTGTTTCTTCTTTCCTCAAATATGGGGGTATGATCACATTCAGAGCCTCACGACATGTCAAACAATGATCATAAGGATCATACGGAGAGTAATGTCAATAATTGAGAAGATAAATACCAAGAATACACTAATAATGAATATTGTAATTTTTTATTATTATACTTTATTTGTTCTTGTCAGATAGATACATGAATAATATAAACTATTCTCTCAATAATCCCATAATAATAACCCATCACGCAAAATTGATAAAACTGTGGATCAATGTATTTTTGGATTGAGGTGGTTTCATCGTGGAAATAAATAATTGGTAAAAGAAATCAGAAATCAAATTCCATACCTGGTATATGGATCATTCGATTTCAATGATTTATTTTCATCGGTGATCTGTCATGAATGATCTCTGAACTTGATGTTTGTCATAACTACCAAGATAATTCTCTAAGGATTCTCTCTAATGACTCCAGAGAATATCCATGTTTATGAGCCAAACCATATGTCACTACCTATAAATTCATTTAAAGGAAATATCATCTCTCTGTCCAAATAAAAATAATGTAAACTAAACTCATATTTTATTTTATTCATTAAAACATCCAAAATCAATTTTTTTATATCCAACCCACCCTGTCTGATGTTAGGGAATTCCTAATGAAAAAAACACATTATGAACTCAATAGTGGTCTCATATTTCCTATATGAGTAACCATTCGTCATTTATTATGATTTTAAAATAAAGTAAATTTAATTAATTATTTTATTTATAGTTACGCCCTTAGTGGATTTTGGTTCAGATAACACACACCGACAAAATTTAGGTTGAACTAAGGGTAAATCGTACATTCTGAGATCAATAGTGAACTCAGATTTGAGATCCATAAATCTATTTAAAATATATTCCACTTTTTTAGGAAACCCTCATGCATGTGGTATTAAAAACATATCATTTTCAATGAATTTTTCAGGGTACACTGGGGATCAGAATCACACATTACCCAAGCTCCTGGTCTCAGAATTTTTAAAAAATAATTCTTAAAAATAAAATCTAAAAAATTATATACAATACATTCTTCCAATCATTGGGATTTTAATCCCTAAAATTAAAAAGAAGGGAAACTCAAAACAATATTTTATTGAGCTCGAATCAGACCCACCCACTAAAATTTGTTACCTTATAGATTCTCTTACTACCATCGAACATGAACTAGAATAATTGACCACCCACAATGGATCCACTCTTATTGATATTTTATCTCCACTGGGTAATCAAAACAATGTCTCCCCATCACCAATGTCTATCTCACCCATGTCAATAATGCGAGATGGGTCATGCAGATAACCCCTTATTGGTGACAAGTTAAATACATCGGGAAAACACTCTAACTATAGAGGTAGAGATATGTGGTACCCCAAAATTCCAAGTCTACACAGTATCAGGAAATATCTGTTAATACTCGGAGAGAGCTTGTCACCCCATCCAAATATTATTAATCATCATCCAGATGACACCTTTAAGAACACGTGGTCTTCTTTATTGAACTATAAAGGCCTCTAATGAATATCAGAATAAGACTTTAATAGGCTTCGTTTAATCTTCATCTTCCATAGGATGATCAGCACCTCCACTATGGTAGCTCTCATCATCTTCGAACCCAAGAGTGCTGACTATTATATTTAGTCAGGAAATATTTCGGGTCTCTCGTAAAAGGCCTCTAATGGTGACATACCAATGGTGGAGTTATTGTGGTTTTTGTATACAAACTTGACAAGTGGTAGGTGATCCTTTCAACTATTTCCAAAATAGGACAAGCATGCCTGTACCATGTCCTCTAGAACCAGAATGGTCCTCTCAGTCTGCCAGTCCGTTTAGGGGTGAAACAATGTGCTAAATCATAATTGATTCCCAAACACCTCTTGAAATCCTTTCCAAAATAGGATGTAAAGAGATAATGATGATATAAGACAATCACCAATGGATTTCCATGCAGTCAATGTATCTCATGCACATAGAGGCATACCGAGTTCTCTATTTAGCTTTTCGCTCGAATGGTTAAGAATCGGGCTGATTTGGTGAGTCGGTCAATGATCACCCAGATGGTATCATGTCCACTAGACGTACATGGTAAAACAATCAATATGTCTATCGATATCTCATCCCACTTCTATTCCATAAACTCAATGGATTGAGTCAAACCCATTGGAACCTGGTGCTTGGCCTTCACTTGGTGACATGGTAGGCATCACAAACAAACTATACTATATTTTCCCCATCCATGGCCAACAAAACTGAGGTCGAGGGTCCTGGTATATCCATGAAACACCAGGATGTAACCCAAAATGTTGATGTGTGGATCCCAAAAAAAATACTCCAGTCACTAGTACGACTATGCACCCTCTGAAAAGAACTACAGGCTCCGCATCATTTGAATATCCATCAAGGTTATTCCATGTGTAAAAATGCTCACATAATGTCTTGTAGAACGTATCCTCATATTGTCCCTCCCTAAATCGTTGTAAGAGTGAAGGGGTAAATACATTGAACGGAGTTAAGTTTCTATATACCCATCCCCAACGTATTTCTTCCAGAACACCAATCACTCAGATGCCTCATTTAGAAACTACGAACTGGATCTATTGATTAGTACATAATCCCCCATATTTCCACTCACAGGAGTTTAAAAATATAAAATTTAAAGACCTAAAAGAACTATATCCATCACTAATTTTGCATGTTTCGACCCTTTTTAGTGAATATATACATGAGACTCTTCTGGTGAGAAAAGATGAGAAACTGCTCACCCATCCGGTAGTGTCGCCACATCTACCCAACGAAGACTACCACTGATAAATCAAGATCACAAGTTGTGTACTTATTCCCTTGTTGTCTCAATTTGGGTGAAACATAATAAATCATCACATTCCCTTGCATTAAGACACAACCAATCCCAGTTCCAGATGCATCGAAGAATACTATATAATCGGTACCCTCCTATGGAAAAAAATTAGCATTTGACCACTATTATATCTCTACTGTTACTGCTGAAAACTGTCCTTGAACTTATCCTTACATATGAAAGGTTTTCCATTTCATGTCAAATCTATCAAAGATGTTTCCACTCTGGATAATTCTATCAAAAAACTATGATATTACACAACCAAACCATGGAAACTATGCACCTCAGTAACACTCTATGGTGTCTCCCAAGAAATCACTGCCTCAATCATTGTTTCATCCACAACAACTCCATCTATTAAAATTTTATGTCCTTGAAAATGGACCACTAGAATATAAATCTCTCAATTCTAGATCTTCTTGTAAATCTGGTTCTCTCATAACATGTCCAGGACTATCCTCAATTGTCTCTAATTCTCCTCTATTGACATTGAGTACACTAGGATGTCACCAATGAAATCCACCATGAACTATTCTATGTAAGGATGAAAGATCTAGTACATGAGTCCCATGAACTCTTGTTTGTTTTTTTCATTCCAAATTACATCAAAAATATTTCATAGTGGATCTAACAACATATGATATCTCTCTTTGGTATATCATCATCCCATACTCATAGATTTTGATACTCGGATTTGAGGTCAATCTTCGAAAACCACCGCTCCCATTTCAAATGATCAAATATGTCCTTGATCATTGGTAATGTATAATTATCCTTCATGCTCACCTTGTTTAGGTTCTAAAATTCCACACATATTCTCAATCTCCCATATTCCATCATGGAAAACAAAACTAGGCCTACCCAAGGTGAAACACTGGGTCTTCTGAAGCCCTTCATCTACAAGTCCTACTACTGCACCCTAATCTCATAAATATCTACTTGAGAAATATGATATGTAGGATTAGATAATGGCACGTTCTCGTGGTATTGAAAAATAAATATTTCTACGTACCTCTGGGGAGGTAATCCTAAAACATCCTTAGGAAATATTCTCTCATTCTTTACAACAACTATATGAAGCTAAGGACACAAATCATCCACCGCACGGAGGGTCAGGCTAGAAAACTGATCAATGATCATTGGCACCCTCTTCTGTGTATGTCAATTGTGAACTGCCTATATTTCCTTCTCACAAACAAAGGAAATATTTGTCCCATCACTATAGAAACACTACACTTTTTGCCTAAAATAGTCAATCTATGCATGAAATTTGGAAACAAGTCCAAAATGAGGGTGACATCATAGGGAATCAACGCTGCTACAAATAGATCCAAACTAAAAATATCGACTCCAAAACTAAGGTGAAACTATCAAAAAAGGGTTTTATAATCAGATCTCCTCTTGTATGAGTCACTAAGAGTAAGGTTTGTGTCAACGGTTAAACTATAATCTCTGAGTCTCAAACAATGTGTGTGGAAATAACACAAATTATTGGTCCGTATGTATATTAGTACTATATCTATGGTGGAAATGATTTAGATTATACCTCTAATCATAAATAGAGAATTGGGGTCATATGTATCCATATTCTATTATTGGTATCATCCCCACCCACTAGCTCCCTAAGCATATCATGGACCACATGGGGGTTGTGGTCTTAATAGATCAAACCGCTGAACACCTCATGCAACGCTACCATCACCCCTACTAAATCTACCTCTATACAGACCACCCTGATCCTACCTCCACCTATGTCTAGGTGTCCCCTTAACCATCTAATGATCATACGTATGACTGGTCAGTAAATCTTATTCAAAATTTCCCTAAAACACAACATTAGTAACACATCATGTCCCTCTACTGACTCGAGCTTCCCTGGGGCACCACATAATAGATCCTATGTCCTCAGAACGTCACAGGATGTTCCTAACCCATTTAGATCC
Source organism: Viscum album (assembly GCA_963277665.1). Taxonomy (NCBI): domain Eukaryota; kingdom Viridiplantae; phylum Streptophyta; class Magnoliopsida; order Santalales; family Viscaceae; genus Viscum; species Viscum album. The sequence continues at coordinate 144,086,676 of OY728123.1, read as the reverse complement.
CTATGATTATCATCTTATACCTATTGCATATTTCTCATCTACCTCAAGCCTAATGGGGGATCCCAATACCCGTTCCTGCTCAGCTAGAAATCTCCCCACTAGTATGGATCACTCAAGTACCCTAGAATATGTTGTAATGATAAGGGATAACATGGATTTCCTAATATCCTAGTGTATTCCATTATCAAAGGTATCAGTCTTAATGAATGGGGTTCATACCATATATGTGGATTTGCGTGAAAGATCAGAAAATACCATTGAATACTCCACCAATGATTGACTTCCCAACTATAGATGAAGATGTTCTTGTATGTACACCAACAGAAACATGGTTAGAAAGAAACCCACAACCAATATAGGCTTGAATTATACCTAATATAGAGTCGTCTCATCATGTTTCTTGGCCACTGATCACCACCATCACCTCAATGTTCCCTAAAAAATGATCATGAAATGGGCATACATCAACATTGAAATGATCCTCATAAAGCTATGGATAAGGGTAAATACCACAATCCAATCCAAATCTCCCTAGGTGTCTAGCTCACCTAATAAACTGGGTGGTCTCTACCTTTGAAACTCGTTCAACATGCTCAGTATATGTGAATCCTTAACTGTTAGTACTGGTAGTAGTTGTTACTCGACTAGTTTTGGTATAGCTTGTAAACCACCTGGGGATGCTATCTCTAGTACATTCCCCAATACCGATGTATTGTAACTATCCAGATAATCTTCTTAATCATGAAACAAAATCCTTTATGGTTGTCATTGTGGATTCATCATGTAATAAAACATGATGTTCCACTTTCAATAGACTCTATTTGGAGATGTGTCTCAAGATGTACATGGAAGTCAAAAACCATTCCTATATAAAGTATGTTCCATTATTTTCCCTAAAACTATATTATTTATGTACTAATTTTAAAATTAGGTTCCCAAAGTCTTAGTGTACGGATAGGCCAGCAACTAAAACAACACTGGATTCCCTGTCATGAAATCCATATAGAAACCACCTAACAATGTTTCCCCAAACCTGCCTCAAAGACTCTCGGTCCAAATGTAGAACTTACCTCAATTAATACCACTCATTCATGACCCATACTATAGTGGAACATGTTGTGACGACCATAACCCCACCTCCAATAGGTTATGTGCTGGTGACTAACAATGTGTAGTCAGAACCCAAAAATGATATGCAGTTCTCTATGCATGTGTAGACAAACACACACGTCACCAAGAAAAAAAAAGCTGAAATGTAAAACCATAAAAGTAAACATTTCAGGAAAAACACAATATTACACAACCATATTATAATAGTTAATGTATTGGATTTTCATAATGGCCAATTCAATCACACCAAAAGAAAATATTCCTTACCCGCATGTCCATCCTATAAATTAAGAGGTATGAGAAGTATCATTGGAAAACCATCATGAACACACCTCATCCTATCTTTTCCCAAAAGGGACCACCTAGTATTATTCTTAATTGAACTCCATCCAATGGTGGATCATCTTCACAAGACTCGACACATTTGGGAAAATCCTTTTCATGGGTGAGTATAATAATACTATGTTGGACACCCCAAACAATAAAGTAAAACTACAAATGAAGTTCCAAAAATGTAATACCATGAAAGTGATACCACAAAAGATTACCATTGAGGAATAACATAGAGGAAATACCATGAAAGAATACATAACAAGAGAAAACACAATGGAACTACACAATGGAATAGCACTAAGGAATTCCACCAAGGAATACCACAGTGGAATGCAAAGTCTTCTCTACAAAGATATATGTCTATAAAAAATATATCATGAAAACACATATATATAATATTATATAAGACAAAAAAACTCAAAAATAAACATAGAATATACAAGAAACATTGCCTCCATAAGATACACTACATCCATAAGACAAAAAGTCTCCATAAATAATAGAATTTCAAGGTCAAAGCTATCTACAGAAACGTTTTCTCAAAGAATGCTCATTAAAGGAGAACTCAATCCTCATGAAATTAATTCGTATGCACACTCCCCCAAACACCCCATAACATATATCAAAATTAAATTCTCATCATAGGGTCCCAACACAAAGAACATATCATCAAATCAGATATCCCATTTTAATGTAATGATTGATGGTGAATTTTAGAAGAGTGTTCATTTGGACATGGACCTACAGTGGCAGTTGAATTCCATTGTCGACCACACCACAATGGCTCCAGCTACTACTGTAACACCCTAGGTAAATAAATAATAGACATTTTCATATTTATCCATATTTGTGAATAAAATATTAATATGACTTTAAAGGTGACTCTATGCTCGATGGTGTACCCAACACGCAACAACGAGTTTCTTGGGAATCTTACGTTGCACTCTAATAATAAAATAATATTATTTTAAATGGTAGTTAACATATAGCCATTGTATTGGTGGGAATGGATAGAAATAACTAAAATATGATTATATATGTTTTTTAAATGTTTTTACATTTATCCAATAAAGGATAGAGGCTTAAAATATGGAAAGAATTCAATTTTAGGCGTATATGCCCTACTTTTCACTAAAGGTTCACTTATCGCCTTTTAATAGAGAACCATCATTAAATATAGTTTTGTTCACTCTTATACATTCTATTTGACCAAATAAAACTCTTCTTAAGAATCGGGACATCAAAATTTACTTTGTGTAAATTTTTGGTATCTTTCCGATAATGTTCATTTTTTTAATGAATAGTGTAAAATGTTGTATTTTAATTCAAAACCTCTTTTTAATATAATTTATTTATATGATTAGATTATATTTTGAATTGTTTTTAAAGTTAAATTAGAAAATATTTTTACCATTAAATCCAATAGTGGTCGTTGGAATTAATTTCACTTTGAAATCAGACTTAAACTACTGTCAATCTTTTGATACTTATTGTTTTATAAAAACACGCTATTTGCTCTGACAGCGAGAATTAATTATTAAATTAATTAATGTGACTAATATGTTTTGAATTTTGTAAAACGGACTTAATTTTTGAATTGAGAATATCAAATATAGCTTAGGGTGAATTTTTGGGATTTTTTTGAAAAACTTCAATTTTTGATGAATAGTGAAACCACTAAGTGGTACTTATAAAAACTGATTTTCTGATTAAATGAAATTTAGCAATCATTTTGTTTTGAATTTTGAAAATCCGACATACATGGTTGTCATTAAGAAGTAAAATGTGGTTCAATGAGATTAAAATAATTTTTTGGTGAATAGTAACTTATTAAGTTTTTAATCGCGATTAGTGGTAATTAGGGTGGTTTAAAGTAAAAATAATGCTTTAATGATATGAAATGACCTAGACACATGTCCCAACCTTATTGGTTGTGTCATGGCCGACCAAGACAAGCCATGGGTCAACTTGGGGACCCCATGGATCCACTTTGGTTGGGAAATGACATAAATTACTTTTTATTTAATGTTGAAGTGAAAATGACACAAACATAATATGTTTTACGAAAACAATTTTTAAGTGGGGTTATACAAGTCCAAATTTTGATTATAAATAGTCATTGGAAAGCTAAAACGATTTCCTATATCATATTATTTGTTTTATAATTTTTAGACAATAAAGAAATTAAATTATTTATGACATAATAATGATGCAGCGATGACATCATTATTTGACGATTTAATTAAAATGGAAAGATAATGAATCATCTACAAACTACACATGGCCAAAACCAATTGGATGAGTGGATGTCGAAGCCTTATCACCTTATCTACGAATTATATCAATTTGGGACCTTTTAAAACCGAAACACATTTTCAAATAAAGTAATATTTCTTACCTTCCAAAAGTACCCCTCCTCTCCTCTTATAAAAGGCCCCCACCTCTACCTCATTTCACACACTTATCAAGCCTTTGGCTCGGCCAACCCCTGCCCATTTACTTTCTCCACATCCCTCTCCTCATCCTAGAGGACTCCCGTTGGGAAAAATCCTTTCAAAGTAATCCTTTAGGCTTAAATAAAAAGGAGTTACACTTTTAAAGGTAATTTATTCTCTCATGTTCATATGTTTTATTTTGTTTCTCCAACCCCCTAAACTCTTTTTATTTAATTCTTTTGTAACAACACCAGTATCTTAAATATACTATGATGTTGTTATAGGATTTATTCATGCTACACTATCACACAACTACATCAAATGGTTAAAGAACATACGGTTTCTGTGGATGGTGAAATTCTACCTCCCGAAACGATGATTGTTCAATACTCATTTAACACCTTCAAAGGTGGCCATTATGATGTCACTATTTTTATATAAGATATATAATATGTTTATGTTTTATTTATTCTTCTGTATTTTTCATTTTTTTCTTACCTTTGTGGCTTCCATTATGGGTATACGCGATATCTTCATTTAAGGATGTGCGGACTACCGCCCCCTCAAAGTGATTTGATTCGTTAAATACCATATGTGGGATGTATAAAGGATGGAAATATGATATTATATATGATATTATACTGGAATTATAATATACCTTTATATCATTATTATTCCATTCTATAAAATACGAAATAGAAATGAAAGTAGCGTTCATGCGTACGTACGGCTTACCGTCTCCATTATCGGTGCATTTCATTTCTTACCTCTAAATGATTATGTAATGTTATAAATGCATGAATGTACTGGATATATATGACATATATTATATATAAATCATGAATAAAATTCTGGATATAATAATCATTTGACCACACGAACAACATGTAATTGTAATAAGTCCACTTTCGACTTAAGAACCAAATATCGGCTAAACAAATATTATTAACTTAAATGATTACATAATGTTTATGACATAGTAATAAGTGATATAAAAGGAATAATTGACTTGAAAAATGTTCTTAAGGAAGTACAAATTAACTCACGTTTATTATTCAGGAGATTAATGAACGATCGAGTCAAGTCGGACCCGAGGTAAGGGATCCTACAACTCTCTTTCTTTTTAAGTACATTATTGTATGTAATTTCTTTTAAGATCATCTTTCTTATGATTGGGATGTTATTTTATATTACTCCTACTGTAATTTTTATGTTCATGTGATGAGAGACCCTATTCTCTCTCATCAATCCTTTTGGAAGTTTTAGGTGGCGCCGTTATGCTGCCGAGTTTTCGTAAGGGATTTTTCATCTCACTTTTATCCCCGTGAGATTTATGCTACATTTGCCACAATTTCCTTTGATTGGTGTATGTACTTCCCATTATTCTACTCTTTGTGTAATATAATTTCGTTTATGAGTATTTACATCAATGATTTATTGCCCTTCTTTCATGGGGTGTATGTTTTGAAAGATACCCAAGTCGGTAAGGGAACCTTTCACCCTCTTCTTTTTAAAAGACTTCTTTTATTGGGTCTTTTAATTTACATATTGTTATGTTGGGATATGTTCTCATATATCCTTAATGATGTAAATTTTGTGTCCAAGTGATGAGATACTCTTTTTATCTCTCATCAACTCATTTTTATGTGACGTCGTTAGGCTGTCAAGGGAACTTCTTAACCCAATTTCGATTTCTTTGGGTTCAACATGTAGTTATTGAATATGTCATCCTTTGAATATGTGTGAATTACCTTTTATTGTTTTACACTTAATATCCACTTATATTGGGTGTATTTATATTTGTCACACATATTTTTGAGATTGATTTGTCCTTAATTTAAGGATACCTTCTTTATAAGGGATTTCATCACGTTTGACATTTCTATTGAGGGTTCATTGTTGTTATGCACCAATTCACTCTTATATGGTGTATATACTTCCCTTTGGATTGTTATATCATGAATCCATTTATTATCATGATATTATAAAGTTCTGACTAAATGTTATTCCTCAATTATTGTATTCAAGTGTCTCTGATTTTGGTAAAACCCCTTTAACCGAAATATCATTTTAAATGTTTTAATTATTTGTTCTTATTAATATCCATGTTTTCAAAATGGTTTTAAGGATTTATTTATATGTATATTAATGGTTTAAAATTTTAAAAGCTTCAAGGTGTTAAGGGACACTTTGATTCAAAAATCTCTTTATTAATTATTTTAAATGGTTTTGGAAATGGTTTCTTTTTGAATGGATTCAATATTTCAATATACTAAAATGTTATATTGTGATTGAAATATGGAAAGGTTATGTTTCCTTTATGCATGTTTTATGTGACACATTTATGTTATGGTTCTTGGGCATTGATATGAAAACGGGTGGTTCCGTGATAAACTAAGGGCGGGTGAGCCCGTAATAGCTATCCAATGCATTGGGTAACGCGAAGGAGTGAAACATTAAGGTTTCTCTGAAGAGATTTTAGGGAATATACTGTGATGGGTATTCCAAATGTAACCAAGAGGGTTACCCCCTACGTAAGAATGTTATGAATGCCTCAAGTTACCTTTATGTCTTATGATTTCTATGATTTATTCATGGTTTGATGAGGTATGTTAAAGTGCCTTTGTTTTATGGGTAAAGTATGATTTCAATCTTATGTATATATGAACTCATGTTTCCTTTCCATATTTTTATAACTCTTACTGATCTTTTATGCTCATCCCAAGTTTTTCGAAATTTTTTTCACAGGTCAAGGGAAAGGTACATGATGTGATGATAGTGTCAAGGATGTGTCAAGGAAGAATCCGTGTTTTATTTTAAATATGTTCCCGTTGATGGGAAGAATGAATACTGTCTTTTATGTAACCACTTGGTTTAAATGTGGAATGCAATGCAAGTTTCATGATCTAATTCTCTAAAACTATAAACCTGAAAAGATCCTCAATGTGTAATCTTGTAATAACTCAAGATTAAGTAAGGTTTAAGGCTGGGGCCTTATAGTTGGTATCAGAAGTCAGTTTAGATAACTTTAGAGGTTATGGTATTCTTTAAGCATAAGTGACATTACCATAATGGTTAGAATTTCAGAAAGAGTCCTAATTTTAGATAAAGTGAATGAGTAAGTATATCTTGGAGTCTGCCTTCCTCATTAGTACATGATGTTTTTGTTGATATACTCACACTGACATTTATGTTTTTAGTGAATGGATGGATCTAGCAGGCACCAAAGTGACAATGGGTTTGAAGGAAACTGTGGTGGTTCTCTGATTAAGATACTAAATGAGATGGGGGATTCAATGAGGAATCTCATAGTTGTTCTAAACAAACTATCAAGGAGTCATGATCAATCACTTCAACCTTGGTGAGTTATCTAATTCATCATGTACGAGATGGCCAACTCGATGTGGAAATTCAGGTAATAATTATTAAGGTAACCATTAGGGTTTATATGATCCTTACTTTTTAGGTAATTATGGGTTACTCTATGATATGATGGAAAAGGAAAGGAATGAGATAAACTTGAGGTTAAAATATGTTATGAATATTTTTGAAGATTTTATCTCGTTTTGGGGAATGTTTTGAGAATTATATAGTTTTGGAGAAAGGACAACACGCAGACCGTGTGACAACCCGTCGCGTCGGACAAAGCTGCGGGAATCGAACCCACAACCAAAGTGCGACTGGTATTTATCACCTACCACTGGACTACGTAAAGTCCCTGGTTAGTTTGACTGATTCTTTTTAGTTATATGATTTTATGAATTAAGAGTAAATTGATTTTGGGTTATTTATGAAAATGATTAACCTATCATGGAGGATATGTGATTAGCTTAATTACTTTTCAATACGGGACTTTAGGAGCAACGGATGTTGTTTGGAGATAAATGTTACGATTTAACTTGGAAGACTATGTGACAAAATCCTTAAAATGTTTGGGTTTCAATCTTAGATTGGTTTAATTTGAGGAATTTTTATGGACAAATTTGTTTATCGGATGGTCCTCGTTGAACTTTGGATTTTGTTGGACAAATTTTGGAGATTAAGAATAGATTTTCGTTTTATAAAGGGTTATCCTTTTCTGGATTATCTGACCTTGTACTAACCTTTTTGGTTTTGGTTATGGTTAAGGTCTAATGATATGGGAATTATATAGTTCTCTTTTGTGGATTAGGTGATTCTCTAGAAGTTGATTATAGTACTCTTAATGTGAAAAGTCTTCCTAAATACTCATCTGTTGGAGAAAATATGAGTTTGTGTAAGAAATATAATAAAGGTTGAAAGTCAATATGATAAGTGATTATGTTTCCTTATGAATAAATTCCTCAATAAAAAGTAACTTAAAACAAAAATGTTGTCTATTAACTTTTCCTACTGGTGAATCGAAGACCGTTTAACCCATCACAAGTTTGTGATTTTCTCGTGGTTAACTTTTCCTAAACATGTTTTCTATCACTCTCCATCAGAACATGACCCTTTGTTTTTTGCTCCATGTCAATATTTTCATACTTGGAATCCTAGTATGGGTTAACTCGGGTGACCTTTGTACTTATCATTCTTTATTTTAAAGTGAGTGTTTTACCGACTGTTGTTCCGATGTGGGGCTTTCAAGGATGTTTCCAAGTGCAATTTTAAAATTGCGAGGACGCAATTCCCAAAAGGGGGGAAGGATGTAACACCATAGGTAAATAAATAATAGACATTTTAAAATTTGTCAATATTTGTGAATAAAATATTAATATGACTTTAAAGGGGATGCTATGCTCGATGGCGTACCCAACACGCAACAACGAGTTTATTGGGAATCTTACGTTGCACTCTAATAATAAAATAATATTATTTTAAATGGTAGTTAACATGTAGCCGTTGTATTGGCGGGAATGGATAGAAATAACTAAAATATGATTATATATGTTTTTTAAATGTTTTTACATTTATCCAATAAAGGATAGAGGCTTAAAATACGGAAAGAATTCAATTTTAGGCGTATATGCCCTAATTTTCACTAAAGTTTCACTTATCGCCTTTTAATGGAGAACCATCATTAAATATAGTTTTGTTCACTCTTATACATTCTATTTGACCAAATAAAACTCTTCTTAAGAATCGGGACATCAAAATTTACTTTGTGTAAATTTTTGGTATCTTTCCGATAATGTTCATTTTTTTTAATGAATAGTGTAAAATGTTGTATTTTAATTTAAAACCTCTTTTTTGTAAAGACCCGTAAAATTCAAGGAAAATTTTTTTCTTAATTTTCTTTAGAATTTTACAAGAGCGCGGTTTCAGACGGCACCTGATTCCGAGGCCCGGAGTGCCCGGAATTAATTTCCGAAGTTTGGCTCGGGTACGTTCAGTGAACGAACGAGCGGGAATTCCTAACTTTTGATCCGGTGCTCGGAATTGAAATCCGAGGGCACCGATGATCTCGCAGCGCTGATATTCGCTTAATGAGACCTTTTCGGGAGTTGCGTTTGTTGCGGGTTGAAAGTTACGTTTTGGGGTTTTTCAGTTAAGTTAAATAAAATTGTGTAAAACAAATTTTATTTTAACTTATTAAAAAAAAAACCTACCTAAGGGGGTTGGAAGTGGGACCCACACCCACTTAACCTCCCTTGGGAGGATTAAGTGTGGTGGGGCCCACACGAACCCCTAAGTCTTTTCATTTTCTCTCAACATACTTAACCCCTCTTTTAATGGCTTAAGTTACCCTTATTTAATTAAGGGAGTTAATTCCCTTTTTGAATTTCAAAATATTGAAATTCCTTTGTGTTGTGTTAATAAAATAAGAGGTAATCTTTTTTATTTAGAGTTCTTTGTTTGTCTTTGGAGAGCTTTCTCATCTTCAAGCTCTGACGAAGAACGAAGAACGTCTTCATCCTCAACGAAGAACGACAACACTTCGTCAAGGATCATCGACTCGGAGACCTAGTATCTTCGGACCTCTGCTTCCTCTTCGGACCTTCTTCGGCGGCAAACGAAGATCCGACAACAACGTGTCGCATCGAACGTAACTCTTCGTCAATGGATTTGACGAACGACGACCGCGACGCCCGACTTCCGCGACGCCGTCTTCCGCGGAACGTAGAAGATTCTTTGAATCTCAAACCCGAGGTAGGGGATGTTATTTATTGATTATTTTATTCCTTTCTTGAATCGTGGATTTTAGCATGACTAAAAGTGAGGCTTTTGGATATTCTTAGTTATGTTATTATTTTAACGTGAGGGGGGTCGGACCGCATGAACACGGCCGAACCCCCCCTCCTTAGTTCTCGTTTTATTCTTGCGGGTGGAAGCAAGTGGCGTGGTGCCGTCGCACCACGCGGATGAACATGCTTATTTCTTTCCGCAACGCCGTCGCGCTACGCCGAGGAGAGTCTTCAAGAACGCGACGCCGTCGCGCCGCGTTGGAAGGATTCATGGCACGGCGAAAGGGGCGCGGTGCCGTCGCACCGCGCCGGACGACGAACGCCGCGGCCGGTTCCGGGCCGCGGCGGGACGAGGAGACCGCGACCGGTTCCGGGCCGCGGCGGAAGAGGAGACCGGCGGCCGGGCCGCCGGCGTCGGAAGTCGAGGGCGGGACCGGAAATTCCGGTCCCGTTGGTAAAAACCGGCCGGCCAGTTGGCCGGCCGGATATCTTAAAAACCGGGGGAATAAAACCCCCGGCCGGTTCAATAAACCCCCCTCTCAATGAGGGGGGGGGGGTTCAATTAAGAGGGGGGGGCAACAGCCCCCCGGTTTATCAAGCCGGCCCCCATTTGCGGGGGCCGTTTTTTTGGCAAAGGCACGGCCTTGAGCCGTGCCGCGTGAAGAAAAACGCGGGGGCAATCAAGCCCCCCGCGTGACCTCCCCGTGCGGCGCCCGCCGCCGCCAGCGCGGCCCGCCGCCGCCGCCAGCGCGGCCCGCCGCCGCCGCCACGCGGCCCGCCGCCGCCGCCGCCACGCGGCCTGCCGCCGCCGCCACGCGGCCCGCCGCCGCCGCCGCCACGCGGCCCGCCGCCGCCGCCACACGGCCCGCCGCCGCCGTCCGCCGCCGCCGGCCGCCGCGCCGTCCTGAGGGGGGGGGGGGGGGGTCGGGCCGGGTCGGCCCGGACCCGGACCCCCCGTTTCAGACCAGATTCGGTTCTTGGCTCATAACTTGAGCCTCGGACCTCCGAATGACGAACCGTCTGCGGAAACGCGATCCTTGGATCGAGACGGTCGTTTCGGTATATCGCACTCAAGGTTTCGGTTTACATTGGGTTCGGCCGGGTTGGTTCGTTCACGAAACCAACCGGGTCTTCGGAGCGGAAACGCTCATATCTTGAGCTACGGACGTCCGATTGACGTGCCGTCAGTCGCGTAGTGTTCCTCTTAGTGAGAAGGATCTTTTGGCATGCTCCGCCCGAGGTTTGGACGCAGGTCGAGTACGGTCGGGTTGGTTTTGCCTTAAAAACCAACCGGGCCCCGGAGACGAAAATGCCTATAACTCTCAGACCGGGCGTCCGAACGACGCGCCGTCTGATGCGTGGAGTTCCTGTTGATGATACGGAACTTTTGGATACATCAACTTTGGTCTTCGTGACAGTTGATGTATCAGCCTCTCGGCTCGTGGAGCGGATCCTCCGTACGAGCTTGCTGAGTACGGGAACCCTAGTGCTGGCTGCGACTGTTCTACTGCTACGACTGCTACTGTGACTTTGACGACGACAGTACAGAGATCCCGTGTGGATTTGACGACGACAGTACAGAGATCCTGTGTGGATTTGACGACGACAGTACAGAGATCCTGTGTGGATTTGACGATGACAGTACAGAGATCCTGTGTGGATTTGACGACGACAGTACAGAGATCCTGTGTGGGTTTGGCGACGACAGTACAGAGATCCTGTGTGGATTTGACGACGACGACGACAGCACTCAGCGATCCTACGTGGATCAGTGCTACAGGTTATGTGTGAGCCCGATCCTGTGTGGGTCCTTGCGCTCAGCGGTTCTGTGTGAGCCAGCGCCTACAGGTTCTGTGTGAGCCCGATCCTGTGTGGGTCTTCTGCGGGGGTTAGTTACCTATCGATCCTTCGTGGGTCCGACGACTTAGATGGATCAGTGATCATCTTTATCGTCCTTGAAGAAGTATACATGTGTGAGCTGAATCCTGTTGTTTTCCTGTGTGGATTGTGTTGTGCAATCCTGTGTGGATTATATTTTGCTTTCCTTTGTGGAATACGTATACTTTCCTGCGTGGACTGAGTTATACTTGGGCTCGGAGGTTGGAGCGTATTTGAATTGATGACTTAGGTATATGTATGGGCATATACCTAAGCAGTGTTGGTTGTTACATCGTGATTGTACTTTGCTTCGTGGTTTATCCTTTGTGGATTTTGAGAGACCTTCAGGGGTCTCGGGGTCCCTACTGAGTAGCTTATACTCACCCCTGCACGGGCTTCGCCCGCACTACGTTGTGTTGGTTGCAGACGACGGACAGCGTTGACCTTAGCTGAGGCTTGCGGAGCGGGACGGTACCCGGAGGTGGACCACTGGGCGGAACGAGCACGGAGCGGACGGTGGGACCCGTGGAGCAGAGGAGCTATCTGTACCCACCCTTCAGGTGGGGTTTCCAGTGGACAGCTCGGAGTAGCGGCTTTTACTTTCTGTTGTTGTTTTTCCCTTTTTGAGTTGTACTTTACTTTCAGTTTGGGTTTGTATTCTGGCCCATTTACTTTTCCGCACTTTCAGTTGTACTCTGCTTGCTTAGTGTTTACTTTCCGCTTGTTTAATCTGTGGTGTGTGTTTACTTTTCAAAGGCAATGCCTTCCCTTTTTACCGGGATTTACGCCTTGGTGCTAGTCGCCAGCCCCTGGCCTATGGAAGGCGGGCTTGGGGTAGTCACGGCACGGACCCCGAGGGCGGGTCGTGACAAATTGGTATCAGAGGAGTTCGGTTCTACCGCGAACTCTGATCTTTTCTATGTGAAGCAATAATGTTTAGCGTATTGAGTGTGGTTATCAGTCCAGGGAGTCCAGTGTTGGTGCGGCGGCCGACGTATCCGTACACCAGGACCCTGACTTCTGATTTCCGACTTAATGCACGAAAACATTGATTGCGTGTGTGTTTCAAGTTTTCTTTGTGATTACTTGTGTCAGCTCACCGGGTATACTGATCTGCTTATGAAAGTCTCAAGTTTTCCTTGTGATTACTTGTGCCAGCTCACCAGGTATACTGTTCTAACCGTGGCGCACCTGTTTCCTTTTCAGGATGGCCCCACGACGGCAGCCAGCTAGGGTTCCGAGAGTCGAGCGAGACGACAGCCCACCGAGCGACGAGGCTTCGGTGCAGGGCCCTTTGTCAGCAGTGGCACCAGCGGTAGCTTTACCCGCCGATTCCCCGATGCTTCCAGCAGCAGCCGCTGACGATGCACGTCGCCTCAGCGCACTGCATGAGTTTCAGCGCCAGCGACCGCCCAGGTTTCGCGGGGAGACGGATCCCCAGGCAGCAGAGGACTGGCTGGAGGCAGTGGTTCGAGTGTTTAGGCTAGTGAGGACACCAGCAGACCTCATGGTGATCCTCGCTGCGAGCCTACTACACGCAGCAGCAGGACGATGGTGGAGCTTGATGCTCCAGGTGCACGATGAGGCATCTCTTCTTTGGACGGACTTTGAGAGCATCTTCCGCTCGGAGTTCGTCCCAGCCACCCTTCGTGCGGTGCGTATCCAGGAGCTTCTACAGCTGCGGCAGGGCAGCATGACGGTCGCTCAGTACTCGGCGAGATTTACCGATCTCTCGCGCTACTCGACCGACATGGTACGGGACCCATTCTTCCGGGCCCGGACCTTCGAGCAGGGTTTGAGACACGAGATCAGGGCATCGCTGATCTCCCTCAGCATACCGACTCAGACAGGAGTACTGGAGCGGGCCCTTCTGATCGAGAGCTTCCTTGCTGAGTCTACACCAGCACAGAGACCCACCGCAGGACGGCACGTGGCAGAGTCATCTGCAGCTGGCAGTCGGCGAATGACTCAGGGGTCCAGACAGACCAGACCTCAGGGCACTGGCTCAGCAGTGCAGGGCACACAACGCGGAGCCAGTCTTTCGAGTGGAAGACAGTGCTATGCATGCGGCGGGCGAGGCCACATGGCTCGTGACTGCCCGACCCGCCATGCGGAGGAGCAGCAGACGGTTGAGGAACCACCTAGGCAGAGGCAGAGGTTCGACCGTGGCGGTCTGCAGGAAGGAGGCGGACGAGGCAGAGGAGCTGGCCGAATAGCAGGTGGTGGACGACGCTTTGAGGCTCTACCACCACCACCACCAGGAGGTCCACCCCGACCGCAGGGGAGAGCTCAGCTTCAGGCAGCCGAGGCCTTCGATCATGGAGCCCTGGGAGCCGATGGACAGGAGCAGAACTAGTGGATACATCCTTTGTACTTCTGGTTCCTTGTTGCTTTTGTGTAGCGTCTTGTATTACGAGCTGCAATAATAAAAGACGCATACCTTGTGATGTTTTCTTTCCTGTCCTCTATCGTAATGTTACTAAGAGGTTCCAGTTTTGGCTGTTGACTTGACCCTCACTTGTGAGACATCTAATGGAGGAGACCCAGTTACCACACACTGATGCCGACAGTGTGACTCAACCCTTGGAGGCGAGAGTAACGGTTGAATCTCTTAGTAGTAGCGTCGAGGCCTTACGACGTCATCCTTAGTATGGATTAGTATCATCCATGTTAGGATTGACTATTTTAGGCAAAGAATGTGGTTCATCCAGGGGATGAGACCAGATTTCTCTTTTCGGCAAAAGAGAAATCTTGCAGCTCTGGTGGGACCGGAGATGGTCCGGGCCACGTCAGAGGAGGTCCATGTCATCCAGGAGCGGGTCCTACATGGGCGATCGATTCCTCTTGTGCGCAACAGATGGCGGCACGAGAATCTCCAAGAGAGCACATGGGAGCGGAGGGCTCAGATGCGTGCTAAGTACTCTCTTTTGGTTTCCCTAGTTTTTGATGTAGCTTTACGGGGACGTAAAGCCCTGAGGTGGGAGTAATGTAAAGACCCGTAAAATTCAAGGAAAATTTTTTTCTTAATTTTCTTTAGAATTTTACAAGAGCGCGGTTTCAGACGGCACCTGATTCCAAGGCCCGGAGTGCCCGGAATTAATTTCCGAAGTTTGGCTCGGGTACTTTCAGTGAACGAACGAGCGGGAATTCCTAACTTTTGATCCGGTGCTCGGAATTGAAATCCGAGGGCACCGATGATCTCGCAGCGCCAATATTCGCTTAATGAGACCTTTTCGGGAGTTGCGTTTGTTGCGGGTTGAAAGTTACGTTTTGGGGTTTTTCAGTTAAGTTAAATAAAATTGTGTAAAACAAATTTTATTTTAACTTATTAAAAAAAACCTACCTAAGGGGGTTGGTAGTGGGACCCACACCCACTTAACCTCCCTTGGGAGGATTAAGTGTGGTGGGGCCCACACGAACCCCTAAGTCTTTTCATTTTCTCTCAACATACTTAACCCCTCTTTTAATGGCTTAAGTTACCCTTATTTAATTAAGGGAGTTAATTCCCTTTTTGAATTTCAAAATATTGAAATTCCTTTGTGTTGTGTTAATAAAATAAGAGGTAATCTTTTTTATTTAGAGTTCTTTGTTTGTCTTTGGAGAGCTTTCTCATCTTCAAGCTCTGACGAAGAACGAAGAACGTCTTCATCCTCAACGAAGAACGACAACACTTCGTCAAGGATCATCGACTCGGAGACCTAGTATCTTCGGACCTCTGCTTCCTCTTCGGACCTTCTTCGGCGGCAAACGAAGATCCGACAACAACGTGTCACATCGAACGTAACTCTTCGTCAACGGATTTGACGAACGACGACCGCGACGCCCGACTTCCGCGACGCCGTCTTCCGCGGAACGTAGAAGATTCTTTGAATCTCAAACCCGAGGTAGGGGATGTTATTTATTGATTATTTTATTCCTTTCTTGAATCGTGGATTTTAGCATGACTAAACGTGAGGCTTTTGGATATTCTTAGTTATGTTATTATTTTAACGTGAGGGGGGTCGGACCGCATGAACACGGCCGAACCCCCCCTCCTTAGTTCTCGTTTTATTCTTGCGGGTGGAAGCAAGTGGCGTGGTGCCGTCGCACCACGCGGATGAACATGCTTATTTCTTTCCGCAACGCCGTCGCGCTACGCCGAGGAGAGTCTTCAAAAACGCGACGCCGTCGCGCCGCGTTGGAAGGATTCATGGCACGGCGAAAGGGGCGCGGTGCCGTCGCACCGCGCCGGACGACGAACGCCGCGGCCGGTTCCGGGCCGCGGCGGGACGAGGAGACCGCAGCCGGTTCCGGGCCACGGCGGAAGAGGAGACCGGCGGCCGGGCCGCCGGTGTCGGAAGTCGAGGGCGGGACCGGAAATTCCGGTCCCGTTGGTAAAAACCGGCCGGCCAGTTGGCCGGCCGGATATCTTAAAAACCGGGGGAATAAAACCCCCGGCCGGTTCAATAAACCCCCCTCTCAATGAGGGGGGGGGGGGGTTCAATTAAGAGGGGGGGGGGGGGCAACAGCCCCCCGGTTTATCAAGCCGGCCCCCATTTGCGGGGGCCGTTTTTTTGGCAAAGGCACGGCCTTGAGCCGTGCCGCGTGAAGAAAAACGCGGGGGCAATCAAGCCCCCCGCGTGACCTCCCCGTGCGGCGCCCGCCGCCGCCAGCGCGGCCCGCCGCCGCCGCCGCGCGGCCCGCCGCCGCCGCCGCCACGCGGCCCGCCGCCGCCGCCACGCGGCCCGCCGCCGCCGTCCGCCGCCGCCGTCCGCCGCCGCCGGCCGCCGCGCCGTCCTGAGGGGGGGGGGGGGGGGGGTCGGGCCGGGTCGGCCCGGACCCGGACCCCCCGTTTCGGACCAGATTCGGTTCTTGGCTCATAACTTGAGCCTCGGACCTCCGAATGACGAACCGTCTGCGGCAACGCGATCCTTGGATCGAGACGGTCGTTTCGGTATATCGCACTCAAGGTTTCGGTTTACTTTGGGTTCGGCCGGGTTGGTTCGTTCACGAAACCAACCGGGTCTTCGGAGCGGAAACGCTCATATCTTGAGCTACGGACGTCCGATTGACGTGCCGTCAGTCGCGTAGTGTTCCTCTTAGTGAGACGGATCTTTTGGCATGCTCCGCCCGAGGTTTGGACGCAGGTGGAGTACGGTCGGGTTGGTTTTGCCTTAAAAACCAACCGGGCCCCGGAGACGAAAATGCATATAACTCTCAGACCGGGCGTCCGAACGACGCGCCGTCTGATGCGTGGAGTTCCTGTTGACGATACGGAACTTTTGGATACATCAACTTCGGTCTTCGTGACAGTTGATGTATCAGCCTCTCGGCTCGTGGAGCGGATCCTCCGTACGAGCTTGCTGAGTACGGGAACCCTAGTGCTGGCTGCGACTGTTCTACTGCTACGACTGCTACTGTGACTTTGACGACGACAGTACAGAGATCCTGTGTGGATTTGACGACGACAGTACAGAGATCCTGTGTGGATTTGACGACGACAGTACAGAGATCCTGTGTGGATTTGACGACGACAGTACAGAGATCCTGTGTGGATTTGACGACGACAGTACAGAGATCCTGTGTGGGTTTGGCGACGACAGTACAGAGATCCTGTGTGGATTTGACGACGACGACGACAGCACTCAGCGATCCTACGTGGATCAGTGCTACAGGTTCTGTGTGAGCCCGATCCTGTGTGGGTCCTTGCGCTCAGCGGTTCTGTGTGAGCCAGCGCCTACAGGTTCTGTGTGAGCCCGATCCTGTGTGGGTCTTCTGCGGGGGTTAGTTACCTATCGATCCTTCGTGGGTCCGACGACTTAGATGGATCAGTGATCATCTTTATCGTCCTTGAAGAAGTATACCTGTGTGAGCTGAATCCTGTTGTTTTCCTGTGTGGATTGTGTTGTGCAATCCTGTGTGGATTATATTTTGCTTTCCTTTGTGGAATACGTATACTTTCCTGCGTGGACTGAGTTATACTTGGGCTCGGAGGTTGGAGCGTATTTGAATTGATGACTTAGGTATATGTATGGGCATATACCTAAGCAGTGTTGGTTGTTACTTCGTGATTGTACTTTGCTTCGTGGTTTATCCTTTGTGGATTTTGAGAGACCTTCAGGGGTCTCGGGGTCCCTACTGAGTAGCTTATACTCACCCCTGCACGGGCTTCGCCCGCACTACGTTGTGTTGGTTGCAGACGACGGACAGCGTTGACCTTAGCTGAGGCTTGCGGAGCGGGACGGTACCCGGAGGTGGACCACTGGGCGGAACGAGCACGGAGCGGACGGTGGGACCCATGGAGCAGAGGAGCTATCTGTACCCACCCTTCAGGTGGGGTTTCCAGTGGACAGCTCGGAGTAGCGGCTTTTACTTTCTGTTGTTGTTTTTCCCTTTTTGAGTTGTACTTTACTTTCAGTTTGGGTTTGTATTCTGGCCCATTTACTTTTCCGCACTTTCAGTTGTACTCTGCTTGCTTAGTGTTTACTTTCCGCTTGTTTACTCTGTGGTGTGTGTTTACTTTTCAAAGGCAATGCCTTCCCTTTTTACCGGGATTTACGCCTTGTTGCTAGTCGCCAGCCCCTGGCCTATGGAAGGCGGGCTTGGGGTAGTCACGGCACGGACCCCGAGGGCGGGTCGTGACATTTTTAATATAATTTATTTATAGAATTAGATTATATTTTGAATTGTTTTTAAAGTGAAATTAGAAAATATTTTTACCATTAAATCCAATAGTGGTCGTTGGAATTAATTTCACATTGAAATCAGACTTAAACTAGTGTCAATCTTTTGATACTTATTGTTTTATAAAAACACGCTATTTGCTCTGACAGCGGGAATTAATTATTAAATTAATTAATGTGACTAATATTTTTTGAATTTTGTAAAACGGACTTCATTTTTGAATTCATAATATCAAATATAGCTTAGGGTGAATTTTTGGGATTTTTCTGAAAAACTTCAATTTTTGATGAATAGTGAAACCACTAAGTGGTACTTATAAAAACTGATTTTCTGATTAAATGAAATTTAGCAATCATTGTGTTTTGAATTTTGAAAATCCGACATACTTGGTTGTCATTAAGAAGTAAAATGTGGTTCAATGAGATTAAAATAATTTTTTGGTGAATAGTAACTTATTAAGTTTTTAATCGCGATTAGTGCTAATTAGGGTGGTTTAAGGTAAAAATAATGCTTTAATGATATGAAATGACATAGACACATGTCCCAACCTTATTGGTTGTGTCATGGCCGACCACGACATGCCATGGGTCAACTTGGGGACCCCATGGATCCACTTTGGTTGGGAAATGACATAAATTACTTTTTATTTAATGTTGAAGTGAAAATGACACAAACATTATATGTTTTACGAAAACAATTTTTAAGTGGGGTTATACAAGTCAAAATGTTGATTATAAATAGTCATTGGAAAGATACAAAGATTTCCTATATCATAGTATTTGTTTTATAATTTTTAGACATTAAAGAAATTAAATTATTTATGACATAATAATGATGCAGTGATGACATCATTATTTGACGATTTAATTAAAATGGAAAGATAATGAAACATATACAAACTACACATGGCCAAAACCAATTGGATCAGTGGATTTCGAAGCCTTATCACCTTATCTAAGAATTATATCAATTTGGGACCTTTTAAAACAGAAACACATTTTCAAATAAAGTAATATTTCTTACTTTCCAAAAGTACCCCTCCTCTCCTCTTATAAAAGGCCCCCACCTCTACCTCATTTCACACACTTCACAAGCCTTTGGCTCGGCCAACCCCTGCCCATTTACTCTCTCCACATCCCTCTCCTCATCCTAGAGGACTCCCTTTGGGAAAAATCCTTTCAAAGTAAGCCTTTAGGCTTAAATCAAAAGGAGTTACACTTTTAAAGGTAATTCATTCTCTCATGTTCATTTGATTTATTTTGTTTCTCCAACCCCCTAAACTCTTTTTATTTACTTCTTTTGTAACAACACCAGTATCTTCAATATACTAGGATGTTGTTATAGGATTTATTCATTCTACACTATCACACAACTACATAAAATGGTTAAAGAACATACGGTTTCCGTGGATGGTGAAATTCTGCCTCCCGAAACGATGATTGTTCAATACTCATTTAACACCATAAAAGGTGGCCATTATGATGTCACTATTTTTATATAAGATATATAATATGTTTATGTTTTATTTATGCTTCTGTATTTTTCATTTTTGTCTTACCATTGTGGCTTCCATTATGGGTATACGCGATATCTTCATTTAAGGAAGTGCGGACTACCGCACCCTCAAAGTGATTTGATTCGTTAAATACCTTATGTGGGATGTATAAAGGATGGAAATATGATATTATATGTGATATTATACTGGAATTATAATATACCTTTATATCATTATTATTCCATTCTATAAAATACGAAATAGAAATGAAAGTAGCGTTCATGCGTACATACGGCTTACCATCTCCATGAACGGTGCATTTCATTTATTACCTCTAAATGATTATGTAATGTTATAAATGCATGAATGTACTGGATATATATGACATATATTATATCTAAATCATGAATACAATTCTGGATATAATAAACATTTGACCACACGAACAACATGTAATTGTAAGAAGTCCACTTTCGACTTAAGAACCAAATATCGGCAAAACAAATATTATTAACTTAAATGATTACATAATGTTTATGACATGGTAATAAGTGATATAAAAGGAATAATGAACTAGAAAAATGTTCTTAAGGAAGTACAAATTAACTAAAGTTTATTATTCAGGAGATTAAAGAACGATCGAGTCAAGTCGGACCCGAGGTAAGGGATCCTACAACTCTCTTTCTTTTTAAGTACATTCTTTTATGTAATTTATTTTAAGCTCATCTTTCTTATGATTGGGATGTTATTTTATATTACTCCTACAGTAATTTTTATGTTCATGTGATGAGAGACCCTATTCTCTCTCATCAATCCTTTTGGAAGTTTTATGTGGCGCAGTTAGGCTACCGAGTTTTCGTAAGGGATTTTTCATCTCACTTTTATCCCCGTGATATTTATGCTACATTTGCCACAATTTCTTTTGATTGGTGTATGTACTGCCCATTATTCTACTCTTTGTGTAATATACTTTCGTTTATGAGTATTTACATCAATGATTTATTCCCCTTCTTTCATGGGGTGTATGTTTTGAAAGATACCCAAGTCGGTAAGGGAACCTTTCACCCTCCTCTTTTTAAAAGACTTATTTTATTGGGTCTTTTAATTTACATATTGTTATGTTGGGATATGTTCTCATATATCCTTAATGATGTAAATTTTGTGTCCAAGTGATGAGATACTCTTTTTATCACTCATCAACTCATTTTTATGTGACGCCGTTAGGCTGTCAAGGGAACTTCTTAACCCAATTTCGATTTCTTTGGGTTCAACATGTAGTTATTGAATATGTCATCCTTTGAATATGTGTGAATGACCTTTTATTGTTTTACACTTAATATCCACTTATATTGGGTGTATTTATATTTGTCACACATATTTTTGATATTGATTTGTCCTTAATTTAAGGATACCTTCTTTATAAGGGATTTCATCACGTTTGACATTTCTATTGAGGGTTCATTGTTGTTATGCACCAATTCACTCTTATATGGTGTATATACTGACCTTTGGAGTGTTATATCATGAATCCATTTATTCTCATGATATTATAAAGTTCTGACTAAATGTTATTCCTCATTTATTGTATTCAAGTGTCTCGGATTTTGGTAAAACCCCGTTATCCAAAATATCGTTTTAAATGTTTTAATTATTTGTTATTATTAATATCCATGTTTTCAAAATGGTTTTAAGGATTTATTTATATGGATATTAATGGTTTAAAATTTTAAAATCTTCAAGGTGGTATGGGACACTTTGATTCAAAAATCTCTTTATTAATTATTTTAAATGGTTTTGGAAATGGTTTCTTTTTGAATGGATTCAATATTTCAATATACTAAAATGTTATATTGTGATTGAAATATGTAAAGGTTATGTTTCCTTTATGCATGTTTTATGTGACACATTTATGTTATGGTTCTTGGGAATTGATATGAAAACGGGTGGTTCCGTGATAAACTAAGGGTGGGTGAGCCCGTAATAGCTCTCCAATGCATTGGGTAACGCGAAGGAGTGAAATGTTAAGGTTTCTCCGAAGAGATTTTAGGGAATATACTGTGATGGGTATTCCAAACGTAACCAAGAGGGTTACCCCCTACGTAAGAATGTTATGAATGCCTCAAGTTACCTTTATATCTTATGATTTCTATGATTTATTCATGGTTTGATGAGGTATGTTAAAGTGCCTTTGTTTTATGGGTAAAGAATGATTTCATTCTTATGAATATATGAACTCATGTTTCCTTTCCATATTTTTATAACTCTTACTGAGCTTTTATGCTCATCCCAAGTTTTTCGAAATGTTTTTCACAGGTGAAGGGAAAGGTACATGATGTGATGATAGTGTCAAGGATGTGTCAAGGAAGAATCTGTGTTTTATTTTAAATATGTTCCCGTTGATGGGAAGAATGAATACTGTCTTTTATGTAACCACTTTGTTTAAATGTGGAATGTAATGCAAGTTTCATGATCTAATTCTCTAAAACTCTAAACCTGAAAAGATCCTCAATGTGTAATCTTGTAATAACTCAAGATTAAGTAAGGTTTAAGGCTGGGGCCTTATAACCACATTGGTTGATATCACCCTAGATAACATGGATTCTATGTAGCTCAACTGACCATTGCCCAGTTCGGCCACCAGGTCCCAACCTAGTTCCACCCCATCTTGTGGGGTCCATCAAATCTCACTAGGTCAAACCCGTTCTGTCGGGTCAACCCGAAACAATGGGCATGTCCCACCCTTCCATCACGATCCACTCGCCCAAAAAAAGATGTTACATGGTCAATCCACTCATGCAGTCACCCCTGGAATCCTATTCTAGTCTATGCAGCCACCAAACTACTTCGCATAACCACTAGGCATGTCTCCGATAACTTTGTCGCATCCTAGGCAGTGTCAGACGAATCGACCCCCCATGAAGCCTTCCTTCCATGGACTGATGAAATTAGTCCGATTCTGCAATATCTAAAACAAAAATACATATTTAACCCTTGGGCCCCGCGCTACCCTAATCTAACCTCAGTTTCATCATTCCTTTAATACGGGGGTCTCATCGCATTCCGAGACTCATGAAATGTTGAGTCGAGATCATAAGGATCCAATGAAGTACAACCCCCTAAATGGGGCGGGGGAGAATGAGAATGAATAAAGATTTAACCATGGACGTTTTCTTCTCGACCTTGATTTTTTACATAAGTGGATAAACAAAGGGGATAAACATATCCCTCGATAATCCCACAACAATAACCCATCCCGCAACAATGATCGAACCACATATCAATATATTTAGTGATTGAACCACACTCATCATGGAAATAATGAATGGGGGGAATTATTAATAAATCATGTTCCCAACTTGGGATATGTATGGTTCTATATCCAGTATTGATTTTCATTGTAAATCATTCAAAAAAATAGCTGATTTCGTTGTTTATCGACACTCCTAATAGACTTATCTTGGGATTCTCTCCAAATCCTCCAAAGAATTTCTAGGGTTATGTGCCAAACGCATGTTCCCCACACATATCATAATTTAAAAAGAACATCATCAACTATTTGATTAAATTTTAAAATAAAATAAACTCATCTTTTATTTTTTTCGTTAATATTTCGAAAAACTATTTTTCACAACTGGCCTCCACTAGCTGATGTTAGGCCTCGCCTATGGAAAACACCACATTATGACTTATTAATGGTCTCAGATTCCCAATCCAGTTCACTATTCCAGAGGTATTATTTTCATAAAATAAAATAATTTTATTTAATAATTTTATTTAAGGTTATTCCCTTGTTGAGTTTTTCTTCATTTGTCATGTTCTGACAAAATTTAATTCACACATTTGGGAATGTTTCTATTCTGAGCACAAATGGTGTTCCCAGATTTCAGATCCAGCCACCCATTTAAACAATGTTCTACTTTTTCATGAAATACACACACTCGGCCTATTAAAATATTGAATTTTCAAAAAAAAAATCTTTAGCACACCGGTCCAAGGAATCATAAACTATCTCAGTTCCTGGTATTGGAATTTTCCTAAAATAATTTTACAAAATAAAATCATGAATATCTTTTTTATTAGATTCCCCATGTGTGAATATGAAATAACATAAAGAAAAAAATATCATGAAAATAAGGATAATATTTATTTAATATTTAAAAGATAGAATATTCACCTCAATGAAGAATATTGATGGATAACATGGAATGAGTCTCAAGGAAGGTAAATTGATAAAAAATTACATTCACCAATTTGTTAACATTTGAAACATAATTTTCATGAAATTAATTTCTTCCAATGGATATGTAAATGACTATAATTTTACATATAATAATAATATAATACATAAATTTGGATTATACAAAGAAAACAAAAGAAATTACCGGTGACTATTGCCTCAATCTCATGAAAATAAAAAGTTAGATGAAATTCCATTACCTTGTTTCTGGAATTTAATCATACTTGTACATTACTCCTGTATAATATTTATATGATTATTATAAATCTATAATATTAACAATTTAATATATATAATATTATATATATTATTTTCTTATGGAATTTTATTATCCATTTATGTGAAAGTAATGTTTCGGGTGATAATTATATTGCATATCATACATGTATTGCCTTGCCTTTCATAATCATATTATGTAATTCATGATATATTTATTTCGTGAATGTAAAACATTCCTTATATATCATATATATTAATTTTAAAAATATATAAACAAATCTATAATATATATATATATGGAATTGAATACACCATCCATGGAGATGATAATCCATACGTACGCATGAATGATGTTTCTATTTTCATGGAAAATTGAAGGAATGATTGTAAATATAAAATGTTTATATATTTATATTATATAATTAAATTAATAAAAATTATTTATTATATATAAAATATTATTACAAAATATATCCTTAATTCATTTTGTGGAAATTAATAATGAATCATTTTACTTGGACCAGGATGTAGTCCACAATTCTGTAAACGATGTTATCAGATTTACTAAAAATGGAAAGCATGATGGTAGGATGTATATAACTAATTATAATGTTTAAATACATAATATATATAGTATATATCATATATATGATAAAAAAACTAAGTTTCCATCATAATTCCCAACAATAAGTATTTTTAAATGTAATATGGGCAATACCATTTTGTGAGATGATATATTTCTTTACAGAAGAACGGTTTGTTTGTTACCCACATGATGACATTGTATGTATAAGTTAAGTTCTAAGAAAAAAAAATATTTCAGTGTATTAAGAATAAAAATGATTTTGTGTTTTCTATGGAATAATAATAATTTATGTTATTGAGAAATAAAATAATAAAATGGAGCTTGAGGAAGGATATAACCTCTTCTTTGGGTAACTCTTTTTCATTGGAACCAAAGTGCTTCCTTGGATGGATTTATTCCCAAAGCTATTATTCATGGATGGAGTTATGGATATGGGTATTTGTATTAGATATATCTAGGGAAATATTTTGTGGTTTTGATGTGGGAATAAGGGGAGAGGTGGCAGCCTTTTATTGGGAATGGAGAGTACACACTTGGCATTTTGAAATTAAATTTGGTGTACCAACGTTTCTACAAACAATATTCAATAAAATCCAAAAAAACTAAATAAAGGAAGGTTTATTTCTTAAATATTGTCATAAAATAGGTTTTACAAGTTTATATGTCACTTGGGCCTTTATATTTATCCTTTATACCTTTTTTAATCTAAATTTTACCTTAATCACTGTAAATAATATTTATCAATTTCACTGATATTTTTTCTAAAAAATTATGTTTATATTATTAGATACTAAATATCATAATTATTAAAACAATTTATGGCTATTTTTTAAAATTAAATTTACAAATGTTGAAATATTTAGTTTAATGGTAATCTTCTAGCTGTTGCGAGATATCAGGATTTTAAAGTTATAATGTTCAAAATTTCATTAAGCTTTTATATCTATGTTCAACATAAAAATGCTTCAAATGAAATGCACCGAATATTATATTTATAATTTAAATATTATTAATTAAATACCAATTGAAAATATAATTTAACTACATAATTAAATTAAACAAAAAATAATATTTCATTTAAAATTGGGTATTTTTTACTATTCCCCAAAAATAGATGTTTACCATAAAAATTTGAAAAATTATCTGAATTAATATTTTGACATTAGAAACTAAAAATTTTATTTATTTATTCTAATAAATATTTTCAATTTTTCTGAAATTTATTTTATTTTTTTCATAGAGGGACACAAAAAGGTTTCACATTCAAAAATATTATTTTAAAACATATATGGACTTTACCAAAAAATTATATTCTTCAATATAAATATTTTAAATTTATATAAATCCATTATAAAAAATATTTAAGAAGGTTTTTTTGCTATTCATTTTACTATGTTTAATTTCTAGTTTTTAACTATCTCATTTAAGAAATTATACTAATAAATTGAAGTTTCGTAGAAACTAGGTGATCTATATTGCACATGCTAATTTTGTGTTGGGTGTAGGCTATAATAATTTGGATCCATGCGGAAATAAGTTTTTACTTATTTTAAGGAATAAAATTAATGATAAATAAATTATTTGGGATAAAACAGGGTCCATAAAAACATGGGGTGGTAAATTCTACCTGCTTAAACTAAATTTAAACATTGAAATTCATCTGGGTGATAAACGGTTTAATACATGAATGTTTCATTTATAAAACACCACATAATAAAATTAATAATATTTCTTCCTTTATAAAGGGAATGTTGGAAACATAATAGTTACCAAATGTATTATATTACTAGGATTACACATAGGATAATACATTTGGGATGTGAACGTTGGACATGGAAGAAAATCGTAAATATTCAAAGTGATTGGTCAATGATCAAAATAATGTGGGTGATCCACTGAATGTGAAAAATCACAAAATTGTAAATTGAACAAGAAATAAATAGTTCACAAATAACACCAATAATGATCATATTAGAAAAAAAAATTATTTCAATATCCTTTTCTTAAACCTAATGAGTTTTAATGAAAATATATAATTTTATGATTTTAGGGAAACCTCAAACTTTATTGTTCTATTATCAATTACCACCTCGACTATTTATCCCAAAAAATGAAAGTAAGTTGTTTTTATTTAGAAAACACTAGCATATCATGAGATCCAAGATAAGACATCCCATCTATCAAAACATACCTTCAACACAATGTTATTAGAATTGGCTAACCAATATGAATTAATCCTCATGTGTTGAGGTAATACATTAATCTCCAAATCATCATATGAATATTAACCTAAATATTCCATAAATGGTTAACATTATAACCCTTTATAAGTTAAAAAATTAAAAAAATTGAAATAATGTCTTGAAATCACCTTATCATTAATCCCCTTTATGTAATCACATACCAAACATGTGAATATTGTCATCATGTATTCTCTTGATATATGGTAATAATCTGAATTCTCATAAATACATATTAAAATCCTACATGATTTCAGAATATAATTCTCTAATTATTCCATAAATAAGGTACAGACTAAAAAAAT
This sequence comes from Viscum album, assembly GCA_963277665.1. Taxonomy (NCBI): domain Eukaryota; kingdom Viridiplantae; phylum Streptophyta; class Magnoliopsida; order Santalales; family Viscaceae; genus Viscum; species Viscum album. Next base: position 144,059,029 of record OY728123.1, on the reverse strand, counting down.
TCTTATTATAATCTTTGGTTCATCCTTGTTAATCAAGAAAATCACAGTGATATCAGTAATTAAAAATTCATATAGAGAGAGATAATAAATTCCAAGAATCATATCAATTTATAATAAATAATAGAAAACAATAATTCCATAAATCTTCCTTTCACAAAATTCCATAATAAATTCCTACTTATTAAGGTACCTAATTATCATGGTTCGCATAATCTATTATGATATAAGATTAGTTCACTTTTTCCATTATCTTCAGATGTTCATGGAAATGATCATAATTATTAACCCCTAGATTAGGACACCTTTCCAAAAAAATATCTAAACGCCCTAAAATTGAAACACTAATGAGTGGGAGGTGAGTTTTATGTTCTTTTCTTATTTTACACATCATTATATAACGTTTTCAGTCACTTCATCATTTATCCACTCAATTTTGTTCCTCTAAACACATAAATCGTATACTAGTCCTGTTTATCCTATACCCTCCATTTTCTTTCTAAACATAGATCATAAAGAAAGGATCATAATATTATCTCCATGGTATCTAGAATTCCATTTTAACACCATCTTCTTATTAATTTTAAAACATTGATATTGATAAGTAGCCGCAAAATCTATTTAAAAATTTTTAGATTAAAAATATATATTCATATCTCTTAAAAACTAATTTGGAAAAATAAATTATGATACTTTTATTTATGTTAAATAATAACCTATCACACTGGCATTATAGTTGGATGATAATTCCATAATCATACCTTGAAAGTCTTTTGATATTATCCTTGTAGGTAAAAATAGATTCATCATATTTTTTCATCAATTCAAGAAACTCCTTTTACATATTTGTATGAAGAAAATATGAAATTTAATTTTTGAATAACATGTTATTGAACTCTTCCCAATCCATGGATTGAATTTCACATTTCTTCCTTGTATCCTTGATAAGATTCCACTACTTGTCTTCTTCACTATCAACCAGATAAACTGTCCGAATGAATTTCTCATCATCAGAACAATGGATAATGGAGAATATATTTTAAGTTGTAATAATTCAATGTTCAGGAAGAAGTGGATTAGAAGACCAACTGAATAGATGTGGGATTTTCCTCATGAAGTACTCAACAAGATGTTGTTCCCAACATTGATTTTTGGGAATCTCAGCATGATTCATATCTTGAGAAAGCCATGAGAGGATATTTATGAGGCTTTCCGTTCCATCTACAATAGAATTTGGGTTTTCATGGGAACTATATTTCCATTGTCCATTACAGTCACCACTAATGTATTTCCTTCAGGTTCCATCGATTTACTACGAAAAAACGCAGTCAGAAACAATTATCATAGCGAGGAACCACATAATCATGAAATACTAATAAAAATAAATATACATTATGAAATATTATTTAATCTATGGAACCCTAGGTTTAATCTAAATTATTCACAACCAAAGTATTTTTATAACTATCATTAAGGATAATAAAGATTTTTTAAATTCTCAAAGAATATCCATAATGGGTGTCCCACTAGGTGAACAATATGACTCGTTGTTTTGTTCCGGGGTACGTTGAGTTAAACCCCTAAAACCTTGTCAGAGTGGTTTATACTTGTTATATATGTTCTAGAACCACATCCACTTGTACTATATATACACATATGTACTTCTATGAAACAAATTACTATATATATTAAAAATATCTAGGAAATTTTCCAAAATTTTTACTTATAACTTAACTGCCCTAGAAATATCGCTAGACATATCATTGGAATTATACCATAAGATATCATTATTGTTATTTCATCCTTTATTCCAAAGGTTAACTATAACATCACTTTGATACCAATTTAAAAACCCTAAATTTTCATACATATACATTACATCATCTTTTCAGAATACTTAATGCATTTTAAGAACAAATGCTCAAATACCATGTAAGTTTACTGCCTTATGAATCGTGGAACCAAAAATATTCTAACATAGTGAATGGTAATAAATGGTTCCAAAGAAAATATCCCCATTTTTAATATAATTAAAATCCTTTCCTCATAATTTTTTTAGTAATCATAAGAAAGTGGTGATCTGGAATGGTCAATAATGGAAAATAAATGAAATATGTAAGAATAAAATGAAGGTAAAAGTAAAAAAACATTAGCATAACATTCAAAGATAAAATCTTGCACAAAAAATATCCCAAAGATAAATCATGTTATAATTTTTGGCAGTTCATAATACATGATACATAAGTGAATCGACAGCATCATCTATGAATGAATAACTAAAAAATAAGTCATGTAATTATAGGTATACACATTAGCATAGAAAATATTATGTCAAGGAATCCTACCAAGACATATATAACATGTTATAATGGGATATTACCTATGTACCTACTCATTTTCATTCATGGGATACACCCCATATTACTTTTTATTTTTGGGATTCATCTAATACATTGGTACCTTCTTAATTTTAGGTTGGGGATATAACCTATATTCCCTCATAGTTTTAGTATTAGGATAGAAACCATATTCCCTCTTACATTTTGAATTGGGATACAACTCGTGTCCCATTGTGCTCAAAAAAGACATATCATTACCCAATGTATTTGAGGGAGATAAAGATCCCACCCATATCATTATTAAATAATTCATACATGTTCCTCAAGATAAAAAAAATCTGTCATATCATGACCCATGAAAAGTGATGGATTTTCAAAACATAAAATTATTACCCATGAAATTAAATGGGTATCATTGTAATTTGATCACATAATAACCTATTGATAGTAGAATGGTTTCCCAATCATTTAATTATATCATAACCTTTCAAAAGATGCGGGATTAAAAATCCTATAACTCATGGAAGAGAAATAAGTGTCATAAATGTCATTCCAACAAAACATACAAAATTAAATAAATAATATGAATGGAAACATTGGATCATTTCTTTGAAGGGAATGAGTAACATTAACAGAGTTCATCATTGATGGAAAATAATTATGAGACTATCATTAAAATATGTTCATGAGTAAAATATTAATTCTTCTTTTAAAATGTCTATTAATGAAAATTTAATTTTTTTTAAAATAATATAAATCAAATTGAAAACATACAATGAATTATTGAAATAAACATTAAAACATTATTAATACACTTTTCAATCATAAATATATTCTAAATACTATATTAGAAAACATGGTTTTGAAGGAATACATATTTCAGTATGAAGAGAAAGGTAAAACATATTTCTGTAAAAAACTATTTTTTCATCATATAATGTAACAAAGAGTGGAAAAATTTTATCATTATATTGATATAAAATTAATTACCATATAGAAATAAATCTCATGAGAGTTATTGAGAGTTGAATCATATTTTTTATCAATGGAATCATTATCATAAATAATCTCAATAAATGATGAACTTTTTTCAATAATCATTTACCACTTAGTAAATATTTATTATACTCCCAATTTAATAATATGAAATAAGAGGAATCATATAATTCATTTACAATAATGATATTCATTGTTTTAAAATAAAATTTAATCATATTCACCAAATATAAAAATATATATTCGTAATAGTGCATGAGTCTCAATGAATGAAAATTGAGGTAAAATACATTTACCAATATTGTAAAAAATTGATACATTAACAAAATGAAATAAATTTCATCAAATTTATATGTAAGTTCCCATAAATTTAGTTATAATAATCATAGAATGCATCTATAGTTAGTGTGAAATATACACAAAATAAATGAGTGATGAATAATCAATGAATCTCCTAAAAATAAAATGTGGGATGAAATTTATTTACCTAGTGTCTTGACATTCCTCGTACTGATACAGGGATCTAGTATAATAGTTATAAAGATATAATAGAACTATAAAATAATGATATTTAAAAATATAATACTATATATATATATTATTTTTTGATGACCTTATATTATCCATTTTTTTAATGTACCATTTTGTGTAATAACCATTTTCTTTTTCGTACGTGTTTTGGATTTCCATTCAAGATACTCTAACTTAAATCAAAATCTTCTTATTCACAGAATGTAAAAAATGAATTATAAAAAATATATATTAAGTATATAATAATTTATAGTAATCTATAAAATTTAGATATATGAAATGGAAAACACCATTCATTGTGACGGTAGGTCGTACATACGCATGAATGTTGTTTCCATTTTCCTAAAGTATTTAAATAAATAAAATAAATAAAATAAATTTATATATATATCTATAAGTTCAATATAGAAGAATTATTATATCATATATATCATATATTTCTATGAAACCCATCAGTAACACATGGAACACAATGTGTGAAAGAATCATATCTCTTTAAGGAGGCAATGGTCCACACTTCCAGAAACGAAGTAATCATATATACATGAAATGGAATGCAAGATGATAGGCTTTACATAATAAATATAGAACTATTAATACATCCTCTATATAATATATATCTTATAAAAAATAGTTTTCAAAAAAACACCCAAACATTAGAGGTGTTAATGGTACTGTTAACAACATCGTTTCATGGGGCTGTAGATTTTACTACACAAGAATTGTATGTTCATTAACAATTTGATTGATGTGTGTGTAAGTAAAGGTTAGATACATTAAATAAAAACATATCATTATATTATGGATAATGGGTTATTAATTTTTTATGGAATAAGATGAATTTATTAGGGGGAGAATGAAAAAAAATAATGGATCTCGAGGAAGGATGTTAAAAATTCATATTGTAACTCTTTTTGGTTTGCACCAAAGGTCTTCCCTGATAGATTCCTTCTAGAAGAGAGTCTTAAAAAAGTAATGGACTGATTTTTTGATTTTTATTGCTCATCTATTGGAATATACTATGTGGTTTTAGAATGTGAAGATGGGGAGGGGAGGTTTCCTTTTATAGGGAAGGGAGAGGATATCTGTGACATTTTTAAAAGAAATCATGTATAACCATGTTTTTAACTTGAATGGTTACAAAACAAAAAACAAAATAGAAGGTTTTGAGATGAAATATGTCCATTTAATGGGATTTATGAATTTATTTTGTTAATTTGGGACCATATGACAATGGTTTATTCCCTTGTTAATTTAAATTTTTCATATATCATTTTAATTAATATTAATCACTTTCACTAATATTTTTGTAAAAAATAATGTTGATCTTATTAGAATATAAATATAGTACACATAAAAACCCATTATGATAATTATTAAAAATTCAATTCATATGTGAGTACAAATTATATTCAAGGATATACACTTAAACATCGTCAGAAAGTGTTCTTTTAAATTGAGAATATTCAGAAGTGCACTAGGATTTTATATCTAAGATCAACATAAAAATGATTACAATGAAGTAAATTGGATTCATAGAAATATAATTAATATATTTTTACTTTTTAACCCACTTCAAATATAATTTAAATATATAAATAAATCACAATACAAATTATTTTTGATTTAAAATTCAGTAGTTTTCACTATTCATACAAAAATGATGATTGTCAAAAACATCCCAAAAAACAACCCTTTTATAATTTTGACATTATGAATTCAGAAATGATATATAAATAATCAAATTAAATTTATAATAATGTATAAAATGAAATCAATAAATTTTCAAAAAAGGTAATGAATATAATTTCACTTGAGTGAAGAATATTTTTAAACATATTAGGTCTTTTATGAAAATTATATTTTCATTATAAATATGTTTTATTTAAATAGAACCATTATAAAAAATATTTTCATTTTATATATACATTTTCATATTAATATTTAAAACAAATAGGATATACATAATTACTTTAATATTTATTTTAATTAAATGATGTTTCATAGAAATATGGTGTTTCAAGTAACGTACTCTAAGTCGGTGTTGCGTGTTTGTGATGTCATGTCTATGTTTCATATAGCATAATCCATTTCAGTCATATGGAGAATTTTGTTGGGCATCGTGCAGTAGTATACATCAGTGAAAATTAATTTATTCAAGAAAAAATGCCCATTAAAACTAGTGGTGTTATGATAATACAATACATCTCACCATAATAGGTATTTTAGAATGATAAAAAATCCATTTTTTGATTCTAATGATTTCATTTAATGTTAAATTGTGTTTATATTTTAGATATTTATTTGGATGTAAGGGATGAAGAAAAGTTGTCAACAGAGGAGTGGGGACATTTTTTTGATCCCCCAAAATTGGTACCAGTGGATACCTATTATGGGAGCACACTAAGGATGGTAGAGTACATAATGGATCCATTGGTAGCTACCATATACCAGGTGGAAATGACAATATCAAAAGAACCGTCTATTTGGGATTGCAATTCATTGAATTAATCCATCCCCTAAAAGACCTATTTGACCAAAACAGCCTCAATTACATCCATAACTCCCACTGAGTCTCTAAATAAACCACTTTAGGTTCTTGTAAAGAATTTGATATCATTTTAATATCTTATGATAATATTTTCCCTACCCTATATCTCTCTTATAAATTATTGTATATTCATTAAATCTTCTCAATATTCACCCCTCTCTATCTTTAATTTCATCCCTTATTCATTTTATTTTGGTATTATAGTTTTTTATTCAATGGGATATTAAAAAATAAATTATCGACATTATTTTTCAGTTTGATCATTCTAGGTCTATAAAGAAATGTGTTGGTTTTTTCATGGTCATTAAGGAAAGGGTTTTGTTCTTGCTCAGAAATAATAGAAATGGCATATCTTTTCTTGTATGATCATTGAATAAGATATTTTGATTGTAAAATAGGTTAATTGGTACCATTAAATAGAAGAGTGTATGAATCCTCCAATGGACGTAAGAGATGAGATATAGGTACCTATTATGGGTGACTATGGTACTTCTTTATAAAATTATTTTGTGTTATTATGTCTACATTATACTATTCAATATCATTTATTTAATTTCATAAAAATATATTTATGATTTAAAATTATAATTTATTTCTTCTCAAAATTTTTTAATTCCATCATGTTAATTTTTCAATCAAAATTAGTTTATAAATGGGAAATACACCGATAAATTATTGTAAACTTTTAGTGGAGAAATATATAATAATAATGTAAATGTAGATATATCTGTGTGACAAAATGATGGGGAAATATAAATAATAAAAATCTCAAGAAAATTATAATAATAATATTGTAAATTAAATTATATAAATAATATGTAATAATATATGTCAAGAGTAGGGTACATAACTAAATGTATGGATATTTTGACCGGATCCCCCTGATAGAGTTTTTATTTAACATAATGGGATGTTGAAACATCATAATATAATAAAAGGGAGAGTATAAATACATTATTCTTAATAAATAGTAAGTTAAAGAATTAATAAAATTAGAATATAATATAATATTGAATTACAACTCAAAAGAGTCAAGTGTTGGAAGACCCACTATCCTTAACATTTGTTTTTCTCGAGCTACACTTAACCTTCTATATAATAATCATAGATCTTTTAAGTACAAATTTAATAAAATTATAAATTTATTTAATTTAATATATATTAATTTATTAATTTATTATATATTTATTGGATATACATGGTTTATATAATTTAATTAATACTATATGTTTTGTCAGTACAATGATTAATTTGATGTTGTGGTATTGGTCATTGTCCCATATTCATTAGTTTATCAAACAATAATAGTAAAAGTAATATAATCATAATTCCATAATTAGTTTTATATTAACATGTTCAATATATAAAATTAATTGTTTTGATCAAAATGGTTAAATTCATATCATGATCATTTAATTTAATTTTACCAAACAGGAGGAGTTTCTTAATATGGAAAATTCATTAGACAATTTCCATTAAAAATCCAAATAAATAACAAAAATTCAAATTAATTAAAATATATATACATTATTTATTTTTTAACTCAACATAATTATAAATAAATAATTAGTGTATAATCAGTCAGGTAGTTAATTGATCCAACCTAGAAATTAACATAAAATATAGAAATAATGATTATCATCCAATGAATACACTTTTATTATAACATTATTATATAAGAATATTAATTTTTATTTTTTAATAAATTAATAATTATTATTATGTATAAATAGGCTAATATGAATATTTTATGTAATAATAGAGTTTTTTATACCTGTTGTGGATATACCTATTCTTCATTATAGTCCCTCATTGTTTTGAAGTCCATCAGATTTATTCTTGTGAGTCGGAGATTAATGACTTAGGAAATTCTTATAGAGGAAGTAATTTTATTAAGGAATGTGTATAATACTTAATAGATTACAATAGGTAGAGGAATGAAAAAATTATATATTAAATTTATTGGAAATTTATGGAAATATGAGGAAGATGAAGAGATAAAATGGAATAAAATAGGTGTCTGGTGATGTACGTTACATAATTGTTATTATAAAATGAAAATTGGTATGCACACATATAAAAATACATATATAATATATAAATGGTAATTAATTTTTTTTGAATTTATTTAATGCCAAATACTACTTGTTTAGCTTATTCTACCATATTAAATTTCTTATTTTTATATGTATTATTTTACCAAAAACAAATTATATACTGACTTACCTAATTTCATAGTATTGATTCCAAATATTCCATCCATTTAAAAAATAATAACGAAATATATGAAATTTGTATTTATAAGAAAAATATATATATATAATGTATTTCGAATAAATCTATTACTTTTATGTATTTGATTAATATTCCATAAATATTTTTGTGAAATTAGTCATTTAGTTTACATGTAAAATATTTTATCTATAATAAATTAGACAATTTAAAAAGTATTGGCTTCCCTTTGTAGAAATTTAATATACTCATTATTTATATGTATACACACACACACATATATATATACCAAAAATCTATATATTGGTTACATTACTCATTTCTATTTTAGCTTATAATCATACACACTTACCTAAAATAAATCAGTCATTTCACTTATTCAAAATTCCTAACATGATGATAATTTCTTTCATTATCAGTAAATTACACTCTATGATAAAATTTTAATGGGAGATAGTGTATAAGTTGTTTTTAAATATGTATAAATTTTATTGAAATGTTTTTATTATCCAATATTCGATTTCATAATGATGTTCCATATGTTTTGATTTTATTTTTATAAATTGAATTTAATTTAATTTTATAATATTTTCTCTTAATAAAGTAAAACATCATTTTATTTCATTCCATTTTATATGTGAAATAAGAAATTTATTTTAAAAAAATAGTAATACTATTCATTTTAAATTAATAAAAATATTTTTACTTTCACTACAATGACCATGATTTTTTATGTACTTTTAAATTGTAATAATAGTATTCCAAGAAGTAGTCGACTTCACAGATTAATTTTTGTGGCATCATTGTCCCTTGATAAATATTTATTAATTTAAATATACTATTTTTATCCCATGAATAGAAACTTAATAAATATTTAATATTTTTAAATTATTCATCAAATATAAAATAAGTCAACTAATGATGACTTGGGACATTGTGTTTGTCTAGGAGGGGTATTATTTCCATCGTTATTTCACACCCTGGACCATGAACGCTTTGATATTTGAATAAAATAAAATGAATTTGAATCCCTATATAAATATATTATAATACAATTTATCATATTGGGGGATTATATATCAATTTAAAATATTAAACCCTTGAAATTATGATAGTGTTATTTACTTTTGATTTTTATTATATAAATTTTCATCATTCATAATCAATTTTTTAAAATATCCAATCATTGAGAACATAATTATTTTATGACTATTATTATTTTTATATTTTCATTATTGGAATTATTTGATGAATAATTATTCTATAAATGGATAATGGGTGTTCAGTTTTTTATCTAGACACTATCTTCACTCCCACTCCGATCAACGATAATTTACACCCCCTATACACCCCTATTCAATTCTTATAATGGGATGAAGAAATATGTTGCCCTTATTTGTGGTCATTCACAAGTTGGGTAATGGTATCATGGTGCTGACTTAATGTCTCTTTCTATAAGAGGTATGGTGTATTTAATATAGAGTGGGCATGACATGGAAACTCAAGCATGGGTAAAATTATAATGTAACATCCACACTAATAATGTAATGGCCCGGACCTCTCATGTCCATTCCTTTGTCAAAAATAGGGTCTCCAAGTGTTCTGAAGTATAAAATGGACTTTTCCCTCAATTTTCAGAATTTTGAAATTACACGCTGTGTAGTGTGAGTATACGCAGTGTACCCCCTCTCCGGGTATACCCTGTGTTGAAGGCTGTGTCCTTGTCATGTCAAATATGTGGGTACACTCCGTGTACCCCAAACTACACGTCGTGTAGTCCCTCCCCGCATACTTGTTACCCTCAAACCGTGTGTTGACCAGTCAATGACCGTGTGCCATGTTGGAGTCGTGTTCTTGCCGTGTGAAATAAATGAGTACACACCATGTAGCCAATACTATACGCTGTGTAGTCCCTCCCCGCATACGCGTTACCCTCAAACAATGTGTTGACCAGTCAACGACCACGTACCACTTTGAAGGCCATGTTGGAAGCTGCATAGTGACAGTGTGGAATGGCCGAGTACACACTATAAACCATAAATTAAACGCCGTGTACTTTTTTTCATGCCTATAAAAGGAGGGGTCCCTTCCTCCTTTTCTAATCACTCCTCTCCTCCCCATTCCTCTAAGTAGAGCTCTCCCAAGAGACTCGAAGGATCATTTTCTTCCAAAACTTATTCATCTGAGCTCTGATTTACGATCCTTCAGCGACCATGAGATTGTAATGATGATGTGGAACTTATGATCTTGGATTCGTTTTCTTTCCTTTTGGACTTTCCTTTCCAACTTACACCCAAGGAGGTTTGTCCGGGATTTGACAGAACTGATGGACACCGACAGACGTCTCCTAAAGTTGATCTGGGGGAGCGTTTTGATCAGAACCTATTGAGGTAGGGATCTTACCTTTGTCTCTCTAAATTGTGTATCATGCGGGGTTGGTATCCTTTTGTTTTCATGAGAAATGGTTGAACCATTAAATGAATATAATAACTGGTTAAAGAATGGGGATGGGGAAGTTGTTATGTTTATCTTTATATCCTATGATATTATATTGTGAATTGAATAGGATCATGCCTACTGAAAATCATGGTCGTTGGGGGCCTTTGCTTGCGTAATTAAATGTTGACCTATCATTCTACACCGTTTTGTGAATGGAACTTTGCTGAATGTGGTATTTGGTTAATCACGTAATGTTGGCTGATTTAAAATCTAGAACCCTTGTGTGATCACCATGGTTGAAAAAATGGAATAATGAACATGTGGTTGTTGTCTTGGATATGTTGTATGTGATGGGGGTGTTTTTTGGGTTGTTGTGGATCAGGTGAGCAGTGGGGCTGTGGTTGGCTTGGTTGTGGGTTGGTGTGAATGCTATGATAGTGATGGGTGGTGTGGCTGTGATAAATGGTATCAAGGGGTGATGATGTATGGTGTGGTTGTGGTTATGGTGGTTGGAAGTGGGGCTATAGGGATGGGTTTAAATGTGAAAAATTATGGGTTGTGAATAATAAACAAAAAGTGTAAGAGTTAATGAATGGGGGCTTGGAAATGGAACAGAAATAATAATCAGTGGGGTTGGATGGTCAATAAGAAGGGATTTGTTGTGTTTCTTGTGTTTTCCTAACTTGATTTGTGGATGGCGGGGATATGTTTTACGAATATGTGATATGGTTGGTTGCGGTTGATTAACCAGTAGTTAAGGAACTAAATAAAAAAATTCTATTGAAACATGAAAACTTAATGGGGTTGGGGTTTTTTTTGGTATGCTTGATTCGTAGTAGCAATGTTGAGGCATGTGCTCATTTCTCTGTTAGAATCCATAGGTTGGGATGAGTTTTTGGTAAATATATATATATGTGTGTGTCTTTTTGATTTGTCGCACCTCACCTATGTTGAGCACATAACACCAAACAAACCCATTTCATGGGAGAGAGTGTTTTTCCCATAGTTACTAGCTCATTCCTTCTCCTTCTTCCCTAGGCTATGATGGCTTGATGCGACTTTACACCTAACACCCTTCAGGTATGTTTTGATTGGGGTGGTTTTGGCCCAAGACTCTTCGGGCATGTTTGTTTTCCCAACAATCTTCGGGATGAGGCCCAGGTGTGTGGGGCTGGATACATGGTTGTGAGACCCAGGTTTGTGCGGGCGGGATACGTGGTTGTGAGGCCCAGGTGTGTGTGGGCGGGATACGTGGTTGTGAGTCTTAGGTGTGTGCGGTCGGGATGTGTGGTTCTTGAGGCCCAGGTGTGTGAGAGTCGGAAGAGTGTGGTAGCGTTAGGGAATTTACCGTTACGAATATCAGCTAACTAATGGGAAATGGTGTGGGGTACCCAATACTCTTGTTCTTATATATTACTACCTTTTGTGAATGTGTTTTTGGTGAGTGTGGCTGCTGAGGTTGGGTGGATAGAATTCCTTATTAGGTTTCTTTTGTTGTTCTCAAAGGACATTAGGATGTCTCTACACTTGTGGACGAGAGATTTAGGTTTCCCTACTGAGTATACTTGTATGATCACCCAACGTTTACTTTCAGGTTTCCAAGAGGACTACCAGGGCCTTGCGAGACCCTACTAGTCGGGACAGTTGGATTTGTTGCAGTTTTTCGTACTCTTGTTTATTTTGGTATTGTACTTTTGAGCTTTCTTGTACTAGTACCTTATTTCCGATCTATTTAAACATGCATGTGGGATTGGTTTGGGGTTATTTCTATACACTTGTTCTTTTCCTTTTTGGTGGTTGAATCATCATATTTCTTGATCTTAAATAATAAAAAGGGTAATGCCTCCCATATTTTTGAAAACTCATACCCGTAGTGCTAGTCGCCACCCCGGGGCCTACTGGAGGCGGGACTCAGGGGTCATTATCTCCCTTTTACCATTTCCAGCTTAGGAGGGGCATCTTTGGTGGGATGGGGTCATGACAGAATGGTATCAGAGGTGATGGTTGAGAGATAGGATGGATTTTGGAGTTCGACATAGTGAGGAATTAATAGGATGGTAGGGAAACAGTGTTGGTTAATCTTGGTGTGTGACATAGGCCAGAGAAGACCGGCTAGGAAATGGGATTTTAGGGCCCCCCATGATCTGATGCAAGGACTCTGAGCCTAACGAACGACCAAGTGAGACTACATTGATTTCAGGTTAGAGGCCGTAGGGAAGGTACATGCATTATCATGATTGTGTTCTACTTGATTTGGGTGTTTTGGGAAAGAAATTTAATAATATGATAAAATGAAACCTTGAGAAATTACTTACTACATGGGCATAGGAAATCATTGTTTACCATACAGCTATGTCACCTAGATGTAAACCATGGGTGACTCAGACAGCTGAGTCCTAGCATATTCAGGTGGTCGATCAGTTGATGATTAACCGAGCGGAGGAAGATGACCAATGGCAGAGGACTATCCATTCTTTCCAGCGACAGACCCACAAGAAGTACAAGGGTAGTACTTCAGATATAGATATGGAGGGGTGGCTTTAGGAGCTAGGGATCCCTTATACTTTAATCAGTTCTCTGAGGGAGTTCTAGGTTCCCCTACATGTCAGTCAGCTGAGAGGAGCAGCATGTCAGTGGTGGATGATGTACCTCAGAGAGAGGACAGAGACAAAGGTTCTGTGGGTTGCCTTTGGGAAGGAATTCTGAGAGGAATTCCTTTCTTCCATGATCAAGGCGGAGAAGCGGCAGGAGTTACTCTCCCTTCAGCAGGGGAGTATTTCAATACAAGAGTTGGGGATCAAGTTCAAATATCTCATACGCTTTGCTCCAGATCTCTTTCCGGATGAGGTGTCTCGGGTGAGATGTTTGGAGTAGGTGCTTCATCCTTCGATCCGGTATGCTGTCACCCCCTTCACCCTTTCGACGTACTTGGTAGTACAGAAGAAGGCAGAGGTTGTAGAGAGGATTCACTCGCAGGGAGGTGCACCACATGAGGGAATACAGTCGGGTTCATCGAAGGGGAAGTCGGTCAGTATTAGGTCTCCTGTGATGGGACCTTCCAGGTTCATGCCTTTGGGGAGCAGGCCCCAGCAGTTCTAGTTCAAATCATCAGGTCCTTGTCCCTTTTTCACGATCCCAGTACAGAAGTGTTTTTCTTGTGGAGGTTTTGGGCACATTCAGAGTCGGTGCCCGACCCGAGCTCAGTACGATGGAGGTGGGTGGGTTCAGCACCTGCCTCAGCAGAACCAGCTACCGGCGAGGCCCTTACAGCAGCAGAAGGACCATGTTCTTCCGAGGGAAGACTTTGCAGGAGGAGGCCAACCTCAGGGTTCTCCTTAGTGACCTCGACCAGGGTGTGGTCAGGGAGGAGGACGACATCAGAGAGGCATAGGAGCTAGGCATGGATAGTTGCACGTAGCATAGTTGACAGCTCCGGAAGGACTAGAGGTGGTGTGAGGTATGATTTGTTTCTTCAGAACTCTCATTTTTTCTTTATTAGATTCAAGAGCTTCACACTCCATTGTTGCAACTGGTCTAGCCCATGATTTGGGACTAGGCGTATAGAGAATTTCTGTACCACTGGTGCTGAGTACACCAGTTGGAGGCCAGACCAGAGTATCATGTGTTTTTTGGGGATGTGGGCTGATGTTGGGACCTCATAGATCTAGTGGGGACCATCTTCTGTTATAGATGCAGCTATACTATGTCATACTAGGAATCGATTGGTTGTTTTCTGTTAGTTCTGTTATCGACATCTTCCAATGAAGGGTCGTGTTCTCCAATGTGGATGGGCAACATGCGGGTTCTGTTGGCGAGAGGAGATATAAAGTGGGAAGTCGGCGTGTGGAGCCTCTCCTTTCCTTGTTAGGCGGGTTATCAGTAGTTCCTGCTAATACAGAGATGGTGGATGTCCCAGAGGTTGTTGGGGAGTTCCTCTATGTTTTTTTTGAGGAGGTTGTGACTCTACCCCCCCCCCCCCCCCGATGTGACGTTGAGTTTGGGATAGACTTACAGCCTGGTGCCCGTCCGATTTCAATGGCCCCTTATCAGATGGCACCATCGGAGTTTCGGGAGTTGGTGATTCAGATTGACGATCTGATGGAGAAGCATTTTGTATGACCCAGCGTGTCATTGTGGGGTGCTTTAGTTTTGTTCGTGAAAAAGGCAGATGTTGGTCTCAGGTTATGCATAGACTACCAAAGGTTGAATCAGGTAACAGTCAAGAACTGTTACCCCTTCCACGGATAGATGATCTCTTCAACTAGATGAGGGTAGCTGGTTGGTTTTCTAAGATTGATCAACGATTTGGATATCATTAGCTGAGGGTGAAAGATAGTGACATCTCCAAGACGGCTTTGAGGTGCAGGTATGGGCACTTCGAGTTTGTAGTGATGTCGTTTTGAGTTACGAATGTAGTAGTTGTTTTCATGGGACATATGAAATATGTATTCCAAGTGTTTCTAGACTGGTTCATCATTGTGTTTATAAATGACATCCTGATCTACTCAAGATTAGAGGAAGATCATTTTGAGCATCTCAGGGCAGTCATAGAGGACCTTCAACAAAACCAACTTTACGGAAAATTGTCTAATTGTAGGCGCTTGACACAATATGTACACTTCCTTGGGCACGTGGTGTCCTAGCATGGAGTGTTTTTAGACCCATCAAAGGTGGAGGCAGTTATTTTTTGGTTGACACCCAAGAGCGTGGCGGAAGTTCGTAGTTTCTTGGGGTTAGCAGGTTACTATCGGAGGATCGTTTTGGACTTCTCTCGAGTTGTTGCTCCATTGACAACCTTGACTAGGAAGAACCAAATATTCCAATGGACCGAGAATTGCCAAAAATCATTCGAATACCTGAAGGAGAAGTTGGTCAGTGCTCCAGTACTATGGTTTCCAGAGGATGGGTTGTTGTATGAGGTGTTTTTTGATACTTCTGGCCTTGGTATGGGGTGGGTATTGATGTAGAAGAAGGGTGTGATCTGTTATGGGTCTAGGTAGTTGCGCCCTCATGATCGTAACTATGCCACCCATGACCTGGATATTACAGCAGTAGTGTTCGCACTGAAGTTGTGGCGACATTACCTCTTTGGGGAGCACTTTGTGGTCTTCTCAGATCATAAGAGCTTGTGTTATATCTTCTCTCAGCGTGACATGAACATAGGGCAGTGGATATCGGTCGAGTTCCTCCATGACTATGACTTTGGGATCTCTTACATTGATGTTAAGGGCAATGTTGTGGCTAATGCCCTTAGCAGGAAGTCACATAAGGAAGTGGTTCGGGAATCCGCTAATGCTTGGAAAGCAGTGGGAGTGTTGGCCACCTTGCACTTGGATGCAAGGGTAGAAGGTGTTAGAGGCTATTTATTTGTTTCAGATAAAGGTGAATTCCTCCTTATTGAAGAAAGTGGAAGAGTCTCAGTGGGGGAACTCCGAGGCAGAAGTGATGTTGGATCGTGTCGATCAGGGAAACTCTCCAGAAGGATGGTCAGAGGCTAGCCGACATCGGATGCTTTTACATGGAAGGTTGTTTGTTCTACAGGCTATTTGTGAGGTAGTTCTCCGTGAGTTCCATATCTCATTCTTGGCGGTACATCCAGGAGTTTCAAAACTATACCGAGGCCTGAGGAGATAGTTTTTGTGGCCCGGGGTGAAACAGGCAGTGGCGGAGTTTGTGGCTAAATGCCTAGTGTGTTAGCAAGTGAAAGCTGAACACCATGTTCTCATTGGTTTGTTTCATCCTTTAGATGTCCCCAAGAGGAAGTGGGATTAAATATCAATGGATTTCTCCATGGGACTACACAAATATCAGGGTGGTTATGATTCTATCTGGGTAGTGGTGGATCGACTGACGAAATCAGCTCACTTCATTAGGATTAAGGAGTCGGGCCTGGTGAGTACCTTAGCACAAAGGTACATAGACGATATGGTGAGTTTTCATGGTGATCCGAAGAATATTGTATCAGAACGGGATATTGTATTTTACTCATGAGTATGGAGGGGGTTACAACATACTTTTGGCACCGAGCTACGCCTTAGCACTGCTTTCCACCCCCAAACCGATGGGCAGACAGAGCAGACTATCCAGACATTGGAGGACATGCTGCGGGCATGCGTTCTGGATTTCAGAGTGTCACGGGTACCACACATTCCTTTAGTAGAGTTTTCATACAAAAAAACATCCACTCTACTATTGGCATGGCACCATTTGAGGCTTTTTATGGAAGACCATGTCTTTCACCCATTTGCTGGGAAGAGGCTGGTGAGACAGGTGCTCTTGGGACAGAGGTAGTGCAGAGCACCACAGAGAAAGTCCAGCTTGTATGTGAGAGGATGAAATCAGTTCAGGACTGACAGAAGTCTTATTATAATCGTCGGAGGAGGCCCTTGGAGTTCTAGTTGGAAGATCATGTGTTCTTGAAGGCTTCCCATCAACGGGGGCAGCAGAGGTTCGGGAAATGGAGAATGCTCTCACCTAGGTTCATCAGACATTTAAGGTGCTGAGGTGAGTCAGCGAGGTGGAATATCAACTAGCCATTCCACCTCAGTTAGAGAAGGTTCATGGAGTCTTCCATGTCTCCCAGTGACGTCGATACTTACACGACGACTCTCACGTTATCAACTGGGGAGAGTTAGATTGGGAGACAACAAGACCTTCGAGGAATGACCAGTCAGAATTGAGGATCGTAAAGAGAAGGTGCTCCATGGACGAACCATTCCCTTGGTTTGTGTGTTCTGGAGGCATGACGGCCTTGAAGAGAGAACTTGGGAGAGAGAGGCCCAGATGCACGCTCCGTGCCCAGAGTTGTTTTGACTTTTGTTTTCTTTGTTCCTATGAGCTTTTTTTTATACTCTGTACCTTTGATATATGGAATGCTTGGCTTGTCGGTTATGAGACCTTTTGTTTCCTTGTTCTCTAGAAGTGTGTAACATGTCCTGATGTGCGGGAAATAGTGAAAAACATGATCCTTAATCGAGATGCATTAATGATGATGTGATTGAACCCATGAGGGTGAGTCAGTGTCACCAAAAGTGGGTAATATCTCGACAAAGGAGAAGTAATTTCCCCAAACCAAATGTTCGGGCAGTGTGTTGGTTTTGTGGTGGTGGGGGTAGTGCAAGATGAAAAAAAATTATAACGTATGAAAGTGGGGAGACCCAATTATTAATCGAGACTCATTAATGAGGATGCGATTAAACTCGTGCAGGCGAGTCAGTGCCTCCTAAATCTGATAATATCTCGACATAGGAGAATGAATTCCTAACACATATGATTAGGGTTGTTGAACAGTTTCCCGTTATAAAGAGGTACCTAAGAGGTATCTTGATGGGTTCCTCTAGGTTGGATTTTGAATTCTCAGGGATGAGAATGTTTTAAGAGGTATCTGATGTAATGGCCCGGACTTCTCCGGCCCATTCCTTTGTCAAAAAGAGGGTCACTAAGTGTTTTGGAGGGTAAAATGGACTTTTCCCTCAATTTTCAGAATTTTGAAACTACACTCTGTGTAGTGTGAGTACACGCCGTGTACCCCCTCGCTGGGTATACCCTGTGATGAAGGATATGTCCTTTCCATGTGAAATAAGTGGGTACACGCCGTGTACCCCAAACTACACACCATGTAGTCCGTCCCTGCGTACGCGTTACCCTCAAACCGTGTGTTGACAAGTCAACGACCATGTTCTATGTTGGAGCTGTGTTCTTACCATGTGATATAAATGAGTACATGCCAGGTAGCCAATACTACACACCATGTAGTACCTCCCCTCATACGCATTACCCTCAAACCGTGTGTTGACTAGTTAATGGTCGCGTACCGCGTTGAAGGCCGTGTTGGAAGCCGTGTGGTGACCCTGTGAAATGGCCGAGTACACGCCATGAACCATAGAATATAGACCATGTAATTTTTTTCACTCCTATAAAATGAGGGGTACCCTACTCCGTTTCAAATCACTCCTCTCCTCCCCATTCCTCTGAGAAGAGCTCTCCCAAGAGACTCGAAGGATCCTTTTCATCCATAACTTCTTTGTCCGAGCTCTGATTTACGATCTGTCAGGGGACACAGGATCTTAACGACGAGGCGGAACTTCTGAGCCTGGATCAGTTGTCTTTACTTCAGCCTTTCCTTTCCAACTTCCACTTGAGGAGGTTTTTCTGGGATTTAATAGAAGGTAAGGACGTCGATGGACATATTATAAAGTTGATCCCGAGGAGCGTTGTGATCCGAACCTATTGAGGTAGGGATCTTACCTACGTCTCTCTAAATTGTGCAGCATGTGGGGTGGGTATCCTCCTATTTTCATGAGAAACATTTGTACCATTTAACGAAAATAATAAATGGTTAAAGAACAGGGATGTGGAAGTTGTTATGTTTATCTTTATGACCTGTGATATTATGTTGTGAATCGAATAGGCTCATGCCTACTGAAAATAACGGTCGTTGGGGGCCATTGCATGCGCAATTAAATGTTGCCTTATATTTCTAGACCGTTATGTGAATGGAACTCTGTTGAATGTGGAATTTGGTTAATCACGTAAATTTGTCTAATTTAAAATCTTTAAACCTTCTGTGATCACCCAGGTTGAACAAAATAGAATAATGAACATGTGGGTGTTGACTTGGATACATGGCATGTGATGGGGGTGGTTTTTGGGTTGTTGTGGATCAGGTGAGAAGCAGGGCTACAGTTGTCTTGGATGTGGGTTTGTGTGAATGATATGTTAGTAATGGGCAGTGAGGCTGCGATAAATGGTATCAAGGGGTGATGATGTACGGTGTGGTTGGGGTTATTTTGGTTGGTAGCGGGGCTACAGGGATGAGTTTAAATGTGAACGAACTATGGGTTATAAATAATAAATAAAAAGTGGAAGAACTAATGAATGGTGGGGCTTATAAATGGAACAGAAATAATAATCAATGGGGTTGGTTGGTCAATAAGAAGGGACTTGTTGTGTTTCTTGTGTTTTCCTAACATTGTTTGTGGATCGCAGGGATATGTTTTACGAACGTGTGATATGCGTGGTTGTGGTTGATTTCCCCATAGTTAAGGAACTAAATAAACAAATTTTTTTGAAACATGAAAACCTAAATGGGGTTGGGGTATTTCGTGGTATGCTAGCTTCATAGTAGCAGTGCCGAGGCACGTGCTCAGATCTCTGTTAGAAGCCATAGTTTGGGCTGAGTGTTTGATAAATATATATATATATCTGTATCTTTGTGTTCTGTCGCACCTCACCCATGTTGATCACTTAGTGCCGAACACTCCCATTTCATGGGAGAGGGTGTTTTTAACATAGTTACTAGCTCCTTCCTGCTCATTCATCAATAGGCTCTGATGGCTTGAGGCGACTTTACACCTAAGACCCTTCAGGTAGGTTTTGATTGGGGTGGTTTTGGGCCAAGACTCTTCGGGATGGTTTGTTTTCCCAAGAATCATCGGGATGAGGTCCAGTTGTGTGCGGGCGGGATACGTGGTTGTGAGGCCAAGGTGTGTGTGGGAGGGATACGAGGTTGTGAGGCCCAGGTGTTTGCGGATGGAATGTGTGCTTCTTGAGGCCCATGTGTGTGCAGGCGGGAAGAGTGTGGTAGCGTTAGGACGTCCGCCATTAGCAAGAGCAGCTAACTTAAAGGAAATGGTGTGGGGTACCCAATACTATTTTTCTTATTTACTACTACCTTTTGTGATTGTGTTTTTGTTGAGTGTGGCTGGTGAGGTTGGGTGGATAGAATTCCTTTCTAAGTTTCTTCTGATGTTCTCATAGGACATTAGGATGTCTCCCCACTTGTGCACGAAATCATTAGGTTTCCTTACTGAGTATACTTGTATGCTCACCCTACGTTTACTTTTAGGTTTCCAGGAGGACTAGTAGGGCCGTGCGGGACCCTACTATTCGGGACAGTTGGAGTTGTTGCAGTTTTTTGTACTCTTGTTTCTTTTGGAATTGTACTTTTGAGCTTTCTTGTACTTGTACCCTATTTCAGAACTATTTAGACATGCATGTGGGATTGGTTTGGGTTTATTTCTATACACTTGTGCTTTTACTTTTTGGTGGTTGACTCATCCTATTTCCTGATCTTAAATAATAAAAAGGGTAATGCCTCTCATATTTGTGAAAACTAATACCCTTGGTGCTAGTCAGCACCCTGGGGCCTACTGGAGGATGGACTCGGGGGTCATTATCTCCCTTTCACCATTTACAGCTCAGGAGGGGCATCATTGGTGGGAGGGGGTCATGACAAATAATTCCCAATAATAATTAGAAAATTAATACCTTGAGGCTAGTAGTTTTTTATATTATATACTACAATAAAAAAATATCATTATAAATGATTCTCTGTCATAAAAATGTATGATTTTATATTACATTAATACCACCAAATATTTATTCTCTATATACCCCCTTTGTAATATTTTCCAATGATACGCAATTAATATCATTTCTTCTTTATAAAAAATATTTACATAATTTGTGATATCTATTTTTCATACTTCTATTTTCTTATGTATATATATATTATACTTCTTCCTTCTTAAAGATATAATACTTTTCATTAGATTAGAATATTTATTTTGATATGGAGTAAGATCTTGATAAGATGAATCTAATTTTTCTATTTATGCTTTTCAAATGATATCATATATTAAAACCAAAAAATAAATGAATAAACATTTAGACTTTAACTCACATGATTGTCATCTAAATATATTTCATGAATATATCTATTAAATATATATTTAATATTTAAAATACTAATGTCAGATTTATTATTCAATTTTTATTATTTCACAACATACATCTCATCACTAATCTAGATCTTAATTTTGTGAGATTTATATAAGAGTTACAATATTGAATGAAATTGGATCTAAAATTTTATATTTAAATCTCAAATACATGACAATTGAAAATTTCATTTGAAAACTACATGATTTCACTTTCATATCACCAACTCAAATATTGTATATTAAATCATCAATCCAGACTTATATAACAAGTTGATATTTCACTCAATATTTACTTGAATACCCTAACATAGTGTCATCACTAACACAAAAAAAATATTTCTCTCACATATATAGCCACACTACTAGAGCTTCAATATTACATGTCTAGATCAAAAACATAATATCACTTCCCCAACATTCAACTCATTCTTAAATAGATATTTTTTCTTAAAATTGAATTTCAAAAAATTTATAATCATTCTAAAACATAATAATTATATAAATATTCCTTAAACATTGCATACTCTTATAAAAATTAATAAACTAGATAAAAAATATTTTACCTTCTTCACACATCCATACAACTCTTATATAAATCATATAAATATTACTTCATGATTATTATCACTATATTCATTCAATATATTCATCCCCTATAAAAACATACTATATCATTTTAAAATTAATCTTTTTTTTATGCCTAATATAGAAAATTATATTCATCAAACATTATCCAAATGTATTCAACTAATATCATTTAATACATATCATGTTATTTTTATTTAATAAAATTTTTATTTCAATATTATCTATATTTTATTAGTATTCTTCCTTATCCATAATTAAAAATAAAACAAATATGAAATTTATAAAGACACTATATATCCAAAATTGAATTTCTAATAATATTATTAACAAAAATTGCAACAAAAAATTGATTACAAACCATCATGCACCCAATGTTATAAAAACACCTTAATTGAATATTTTTATAAAATATTTTGGAAAATTTATTTATATGAAATATTTTATATTAATATAAAATTCTAAACCAATATAATTTAATAGCTTATTTTTACCCATGGGAATAAAATTCATAAGTCTTCTTCAATAATCCTACACCAATTCTATGTAATATAATTAGTATACATATGATAATTGATCTCATCGTTTCATATATAATTTAAACTCTATATTACTCATTCTAATATTTTAGAAAAAATAAAATATTTCTCTCAATTTTATAATTCAAATCTATTATGTGAAACCAATTTTATTATCTAAAAAAATATTAAAATATTATATTTTTTTCATTGATTGCAATTATATAACAAATAATACACGATTTTTTATCAAACTACCTATAGTAATCACAATAATAAGATTTAGTAAAACATAACTAAAATTTACATTATGAAACATGAGTGGAAAATTTATAATAATTGTTTTCTATAAATATATAATTTTAATTCTCATCATCATTTAATCTAATAATTATTGATGGAATGATAAATTTCATCCATACCTAATCATGAAATATTTTATACCAAATACGGAAAAGGTCTAATTATGAATATATAAATCAATTTATATACCATTTACATGTTTATTTCACCATCATTGTAAAACTCCCCCTTAATTCCATCACCGCAGCACATTAAAATTTTTTTAATTATACACATTTCATATTCGATAATATAGAAATTTATTATTATATAGTCAGAATAGATTTTATAAACAATTTATTATTCGTTACAATTTTATGGAATATATTTGGTTCTAATAAAATTTATGATCTATGATATTTCCCCCTTTTTACCATTCATTACTCAATATTTAACTCATTCAACATTTGGGTTTATAATATTCTTAAATAAATTCAATGGTTCCAATAAAATTCCTCCAATATTAGATATTGTATTGTATCACAAACAATTGATTATAAATGATCTCAATGTCAACTGCTATTATCGCTGGTCCATGAGTTCGATACCTACATACAACAGTATAATAGGACTTTTTAGATACCAATTGTTGATCTTGAATTTTACTAAAACCACATTTAAATGGTAATTGAATAACTTCTATAAAGTATAAATCATTTAGAACCTAAATATATGTAATTAATAATATTATATTATTTAATAATAACATTACGATGATAATACATACTTATCACCTTCTAAAGGTTTACAATTCATGGATATTTGTAAAGAAATTTATAATAATGACAGTTTTCTTAAAAAACTTATTTACAATGTTAAAATTTTGAAATTAATTACCTATAGTGAGTAAATACTTATTATAATAGAAACAAATTACATAACATTAATATATATATGATCTAAAATCAATATTAGTTTTCTGAGGCTAGATATATATAGAATCATTACTGTATAATAAAAACATTGATTATATTAAAAAATACATGAAAAAATATTATTTCACAGATAATGTACTTAAGTAAAATTTATTATTATTCACTGTACCACAGGGAAATACAAAAACTATATAATGGGTGAGAAAATATACTAAATAAGGGATACAATCTAATAGATCATAACATTTAATAGATATGACATTTAAAACATAAGAGTAATAAATAATAAAATTATTCCAGAAAAATAATAAATTAGTTATAAAATATCCATGTATTAAAAAACTAATGAAATATATAAAATCAAAAATAAAAATAATACATTTGATAATGATGAAATAATTTATAATACAAACCATAAACATACTATAATGGACTTCCTATGAATTATTAATAAAGTATATGGACTTACCTGTTACCCAATTACTATTTTTCTCATGATACCCACTGAAAAACTGAAGGGTCATTTTAAATTCAATATTCTCCCACACATAACAATTACAATGGATTTATTTTTATTTAAACAATGTATAAATAGGTTTTCCCCAGTCTATGGATAAATATTTCTATTTAGTTGAATTCCCATTAATAAAATTATAATAACATATTATATAGATAATTCAATAGAAACTAAGCATTTCAAATTAATTGCAATGAAGTAATAGTGTGTTCTACTGTCATGGTATAAGTATATCAATAATAATTAATCATTGAATTTAGTAGTTATTAATGGTAATATAATTAATAAATGACAGACAATTCCCTAACTATATTTAGATATATGTGAAACAAATATTTGAAACACATTAGGGATGTTGAATTAATTTAATGAGAAATTTCCTTATAAATATTAGTTGATTACAAAACATTACATGTTCTAAAACAAGCTTTTGTTTCTCTTGTGACATATTCGAAGAAAAAAAAAATTTTAGTAACAATTTGAAAAATTTAACCTGTTAAAAATAATGTATCTGTAATACTACATGCACTTGGAAAACATTATGATTTGGATTATAGATATTGTGGGAAAATATTTTATTGAAATTCTGAAAACATATGATGATTTAGAATGATAGATAATTGTAAATACATAATTTATAATGGAAAAACGGGAAATCAAAAAAATATAAATATAAAATTATATACATATTAGGATATATTATAAAATATATTTTATTAAAATGATTTCAAAATGGAAATCATGATATAATCATTACCATTCATTTTGTATATCCACAAATCCAACCCTAAAACACTTCTGAAATCATCTAATTGGGAGATAATAAAAATTGAAAATTATTTTGAGATATATTACCAATAAAATCATCAATATTTGTGAAGATTCTTGGTCGGTGAGGTGAATATTTGTAATGTTATGCCACGTGTCACTCAATAAATAGTAGACAGTTACAAATAACCTTGTGTGTACCATCATGTACTCAAGAGACTCCTGACTAGTAGTGGAGGATTGTTACACCCATTTCATGGATGTATTATAAGGTATTTAAATACAATAACATATATAATTTAATTGATATTTTTACAATATTTGTATTTTATTTGAGTTTATTGATATATTTAATGATCCAATAAATATTTGTAAACCAATAAATTGGAAGAATAATGTAGGATAAAGACACTTCACCCCATGAAAATTCATTCAATTGTGTGAGATAAAAATTAGATACATGAGTAGAACAAATGTTTAAAGAAAATTTATATTCATGTTATGAGAACATCACATTGTAAAATTCAACATACAATGTGAATTGGTAAAGACAGAAGATGACAAAATTCACTTTTTCATTGCGAAATCCATTCTGAATATGATTTCCAGGGAGGAAATAGATTTTTCAAAACTAGAACTGCAAGTTTCACATTATAAAACCCATTAAAGATGTGAACCTATCGTTAGTATAAAATAATAATATATATTCCCAAGGATTTTTATGGTGTAGTATAAAATCAAGAACTTTAGTATTTACCCCATGGATACTAGATATGAGATAAAATTTTGACAAAAATGATGATCAGTCTGTGTAAACATTGAGATTAACTTTTTTCACCTCTATTATTCTTCAGGTACACATGTATCTATAACTACTCCAAATTAACCAGGGGGGTTAGTTACATATTTAAGCGTGATGTGAATTATGGGGGATTTATAAAAGCAGAATTCTTTATTTCCATTACAGTTTGGGTTGATGTATAAATTCTTGGTATATATAAATTACATTCAGTTGGAATTGAATGTTCATTTTTTGGTATTAAGAAGATTAATTTCAATTAAAATGAATAATAACAATGTTGTTTATATAACCATTTTCTAATATTTTATAGTTATGTTTAAATATGTTATTGGGTCACATTTGTCATTAATAAAAAATGCAGTTGATTATTCCCATGGTGAGATTATTGGATTTGATGATGGTTCCCAAACCAAGAATCCTTAAGAACCGATTTTGATTAAAAATAAGTTAACATATAAATAATTGAATCCCACATATAGAATCTTAATAATCAATGAACATGGATTTCTCTATCATGGAAATTGAAATAAAAATATGTTAATTATCTTCCGTACCAATAATAGAAAAAATCATTCAATATCATTTTAAATTACTAAAACTAACCTTGAAATTTTATAGCCATACTTGTGGGTTAGACACAAATACATTAACATTATATCTTTATTCAAGTAATTTATTTTTATTTTTTAAATTATAAATTTTTTATAACCTTGTAGGATTTAACCACCCCCTATGCTATTTCAAGATAAATTTTGGTACATTGGGGAAACAATATGTATTATATCAGAGTGTGATGTAATAGTTAAAATAAAAAAGAACCATTTCTCATGATAAATATATAGTATAATGAGATAAACACAAACAAACCTAAAAATAAATGAAATAATGAAAGGATGTAAATAGCCACTGAAGACAAAAGAAATCCTAAAAACCTATAGGGTGGTTATATTTATATACCATAAAAAATAAAAAAATTGGATCATCATAATCTCTAAGAAAAATCACATATTAGGATATTTTTACTCATTTTATTAATCCTACTCAATCTATCTATCTTTGGACACATCTGAACACATTCCTCAAAATAATTGAACATCTTCTCATGTATCCATGTGCAGTGGAGTCCTGAGAAAGGTGTTAGTATAAAACTCAGTAGGTAACCTTACACTGAGTCCCATACTAACTAGTGAATAATTGATTTGTTCATATGACATTCCTACATTAATAATTAGTATAATTTTTAAAATAATTAACTTTATCTTGATCAATTGGTTCATGACATCGATCAACCATACATGATTCTACCATATTTGGGGTATCAATAAGAAAATATTGATGACTCTTAATCCCAAGTGACATTTGGAATCCATTTCCATGGAACCATGATCCATTTATAATGACTCTAAAGAGCCGTCATCTGATCATTTGGGATATGGGCCTTAGGATTCTTATAACATCTCCACATCACTTTGGGGATGAGGCCTACAATTGTCTTTCATTTTAGTACCTAATCCAAGGAATCCCCTATCATATCCTTTTAACTTTAGAGAAAATAATAGATATATATCTATCATATATGTTCTAAATACATGGTATTGAATATCATATCCTATATAATCCATGGATTATTCCCCTTATAGACCAATCATCTTGAATCAAAATCGATGTAAGCCCATATAAATTCCTATCAAATATAATGATGAATCCACATACAATACTATCTTATAAGATCCTAATCCTTGGTAGAAATTATCATATCTGATCCTCAATTACAAGGTTGTTTCAATCATATAATGATCTCAAAATATAATACATCTCCCACAACTAAGCTTCATGTATAAAGAATCTCCATTTAAACTATCTTCAAAATTGGGAAGGCCATATATATATATAGCTCCTATCATGGAATCCCAAATATATCATATTTTCCCTATGGTCTCATCCTAGGACATATTATAACATAAGAAAAACAAAAGGATTGGTTAAAAACACCTATCAAACACCTCTCTCTCTACACCATCATGCGTACATGTCAGTATGGGTTCAAAGTTCCATCGACAACCATCAATGCCCATGATAACACACATCTTCTCAAGGTTGGTATTCCAAAGAATACCCAAGTGGGACCCTTAAGCCATCATATCATAGGAACTACACTATTATTCCACATTCCTAGACATATTTTTAGGATAAGAACAAATGCAGTAGGTCACCACGTATGACGAAATCTTCAACTAGGTATATTTCCCTCACCATCTATATTGGGTCTCTCAACACAGGAAAGTATCATTTGATGGATCATGGCCTATATATATATTTAAGGACACTCTATATCTGTCTTCTCAATAAAACTTCTCCCAGCCTACCTATGGTTTCTCCACCAAGTATATTGTTATACGTGAAAAACCACATCATGTCCATCCTCGCCTCCCATGTGGTTTTGAGGCCAAATTGACCCAGTTGGTCAATATGGTTCAGCTATCCCAAGGGAAAAACAACCCTTCCTTATGGGGTGGTCATGGACCCACCAATTTGTAAACAATATCTTTTTTTTTCTAGCTTCTCATTCCTTGATAATTTAAATCCACCCAACATCTCAAAGGTCTTGGTCTCATCCATCTGCAACAGAGGTGTCATGCTAAGGAAATGGGGTTCTTCATGACCCCTGGATCACTTTCGATTTAATTAATAAATTAAATTAAATTTAAAAATTATTTTTAAATAGATTATCAAAGTATGTGGCCTCCATTTCTATCCCGAGTATCCATATGAATCATCAAAATTAATAAATTACTTAGGGAATGTATATGAGACTACTTTTAATTTTATGATTCTTCCCATTTTATTTTTGTACGACATTAGATCTAAAAAGGACAACCTTATATAGTAAGTTCACTCCTCATGATTATGTGAACCTGTGACACACCAAGTCATATTTAATAATTAATAGAATTAATTTATAATCAAATAATTCACTTTAAACAAAAATAGAAAACACTGATAATCTCATCCAACATCATTATCACACAAAAACCGCATCCATTTTCACACTAAGGGACCGTATCACATTAAATAACTTATGTTTAATGAAAAAATCAATAAATGATTATATAGAAAGAGAAAATATCAATAATTTTATGCAAAAGCATGTGGAAATCCAAAAAAAATTCCTAACCAGAACAATTGATGTGAAATATGGTGTAGATGGCATCTCAGGATTCCATCATCATCAAAAGAAAATTATACCATACTTATTATGATGATTCCACCATGATTTTATTAAATAAAAACCAAATCCATTATTATGGAAACAAAAAACATACAAGGATGGGATGGAGATATCCAAGTATCTTACTGGAGTCGAAGACAAACCTCAAATTGTTGAAGAACAGTCTCAAAAAACAAACCGTAATCAAGGATTGAGTGGAGTAAAGGAGAGGGAAGAGGTCTAACTACTCATGGGGTAAAGGATATGTGAAAGGGTTTTCCCTATTAAATGGTTAGGGGGTGTAAAATTATCCCTGTTAAATCTGTCAAATGATTTTTCATCATGAGTGTTGAAACAATGCATGAACCATGTGATCCCCTCTATCACAATATTTACAAATGACACAGTATCAATGTCATGGTTATGTATACCATTCACCATCTAGGGAAAATTATAAAACATATTGTAGATAGTAATATTTCAGTTTATGGACATTCTCATAACTTCACAAATTGTGTGCCTATACTTTTCATATTGAATATATGAGGGGAAATAGTTGTCATTAATCACACAATAACTGTATGTATCAGGATAATATATCCAAAAGTAAAACACCAAACATATAACATTTAGAAAACTCCCATACCATTAGGGGATTTATCCGAAGTCTAAATTATGTCTTTATATGGGTTCTAACCTTGTTCATGTTTTCACTAATTAATGATTTGAAATTTTAACCGATCAGTAGTATGAATTCATAATTTCTCATAAATTTTATGACTTTTATGAAAATGGGATCTTACAATGTTACCACATTAAGGGTTATCATCCCCAACGAGCCATGAAGATCATCTATCAGAATATCCTAACCTATTTTAGTCATTAATTCCATCTCAAATGACTATGTTCCCCCTCTGAATGCACATATTTTTTCCCAAGTACATCTTAAACATGCATTTCATAAATATCAAACTCATTATAGAATTATTATAACCACCGAAAAATATAGAGATAAATTTTAACTGATCCCATATACATTGAAAAATGGAAACATCATGATTTCATTCATCATCCAACCTATGGGGCTTCTCACTATAGGGTTTAGTACACAAAGGATAATTTTGAGACTGTGTGCCTACAACAACATAATTCTCCATCAAAACATGCATCTAGAATCCCAATCACACTGATAATATGTCTCCTACAATCCACACCCATCAAAATATAACAAAATTATCTTCAAAATGATGCCCATTCACTTTTATATATTCAAAATCACAGTTGACATGCCTATATCATCCATTCACAACACGAACTTATAATACATACCTCAAAAGGACAAATATAATGACTAAAATAATACAATAATATTCCAAATGAGTTTTTAGATTTATTTTCAATCTTAATATTTCTAGTTGAAAATAGGAATACATTATGAATGAACTCTGGTTGGCTAATCCAAAAATTGATCAACTATAGTTTCTGACACACCACTGAATCCTAATATTGATATGTTTATCCCAAGAGACATATCAACATTTTACAAAAACACTCATAAAATACTTTACCCAATGTTTTGTAACATTTTATGGATTGACGATCAACTTTACACTTGTGTCATTGTTCAATGGAATGAAAATTGATGCACCACAGACCCAATCATGGTTAACCACACTAAAACCACACTACAAAAAATGAAAATGAATCAAAACTATATGACGACATTCATAAATTTAAATTTATAAAAAAATAATAAATAAATTCACACTTGGGATCATTTATTTATTGCAATGAAATTTATAAATATAACATCCAAAAATTGGTCTCATACACACAACCCTTTTCCAGAGGGCCCATTCAATTGTTACCCATATCTCACACATAGTGTAACACCCGGACCCCAGTTACCCAGATTCAATGCATTATTATAATACATTTTTTATGATTACATGGAATCAAGTCCCAAAGGACCGATCAGTTTAGAAGTCTTGGAAAATAGATTACATACATGAATGTTACATTACATTTTATAACATACAAAAAACATAAATAATCCTTTATGAATTCCATATTTCCCATGTATGAACCCTATATATCAATCACAATACACTTCTTGGATTCCTAGTAAAATAAAACATAGATAATGGTGATCTCAAACGCTCAGTAAGGGTAATCAATACAATGGAAACATTTAGAAATAAGCATAACCAATTAAGGGAATGTATAAAACTAAAAAAAAGCCTTTTAAACTTTAAATTCAGCATAATATGGAAGAAATAAAATGAAATAATGAAATTTACTTATTCACATGGATATTATTTTAATCAAATAATCACATTCAATATCAATAACCACTTTTATAATGATAATATATATACAATACCAAACATTAATTTCGGTGTCAAGGTCTTGTGCCAAGACCTAAGGGATAACGGTAACCAGAACCCATCTCAGAGTGCCTCTAATAACCAGACACCAACTCGGAGTGCCACTAATTACCGGACAACAACCTGGAGTGCCTCTAATAACCTGACACCAAGCTGAAGTGCCTCAAATAACCGAACACAAACCTGGATGGTCTGCTGTAACAAGACCCCAACCCGGAGTGCTTACTTTTACTAGTCCCCAACCCAAAACATACTAGTCCAACACATTCATCTTAATAAGAGGACGAAATATAGCATAAAAATTCATATTCAAACTAGCATACAAAAAGCCAAATCATTAATCATAAACCATTAATGACATAAAAATAACTCATTTGTAGTCAAACATATAACAAAACCTTAAATAGAATATTGATGAATTGTATCATAATAAATCAACATCAAACAAGTGTAAAATTTATCAAAGGATACTGACATAGATGAAAATGATTTTTAAAAGTCTTTGAGAGAAATACACCTTTTTCATGAAAACATTTAAAAGGAACACAATTTAGAAAAGAAGTAATTTAATGACATTTTTGAATCAATGTGTCCCATACCACTTTGAAACATCTGAAAGGAATTAAAATCTTTAAAAAAATTCCTATCCATATAAATAAATCCTTAAAAACCATTTTGAAGACATGGACATTAATGAGAATGATTTAGAAAAAAAATATTTACAACATTTGAAATGATGTTTTTGTAAAAAATTTCCCTAAAAATGATCACTTTGAAAACTCTTTCATAAAACATGGACGTGGATAATAAATATGTCCTAGTAGATACTTATGTAAAAACAACCTCGGATAATAAAGTGATTTTGAAATTAACCCTTACCATTTTGGTAACATAAGAAATATACAACCCATGGAAAATGTATCATAAAATGAATATGAAAACACAGATAAATTAAATTCTATTACACAAAGAATACAATTATGGGAATTATATAAACCACAGAGATGGTAATAGTGTAAATATGGTATGAATCTCATGGGAATAAGTAGTGAGATGAAAACCCCTTATCAATTTGGTAACTTACAAAACATAAAACCCATGAAATATGTATCATACAATGAATATGTAAATACAGATAAATTAAAGTGTATTACAAAAAGAATACAATTATGGTCAGTACATACACTACACAAAAGGTAATAGTGGAAATATGGCATGAATCTCACAGGAATAAGGAGTGAGATGAAAACCCCTTACAAATTTGGTAACTTACGAAACATACAACCCATGAATGAGGAATCATACAATGAATATGTAAATACACAAAAATTAAAGTGTATTACACAAGAATACATTTATGGGCAGTACATACACCACAGAAAAGATAATATTGGAAATATGGAATGAATCTCAAAGGAATAAAGAATGAGATGAAAACCCCTTACCTTGAACTTTACATCAGTCGATGGTACATTTATCCACCTGTATAAATACTATAGTATGTTATTAAATTATACCAGAACCATATTAATATTTATGATACCATAAATTATTCATATATTACATTATACTACCCATTTAATAATAATTTCCATGTTATATTAATATTTTGGGCAATAATCATTTTCTTTATTGTACGTCTTTTAACTTGTTACTCTTGATTGAATCACATAGATCATGATTTAAATAATTAAAGAATATAAAAAATGATTTATTTAACATATATATTTAGAATAAAAAAATTTATAATAGAAGTATATATGAAATGTAAAACACCGTTTATGGAGACGATAGTCCATATGTACGCATAAACACTGTTTCCGTTTTCATATAGTATTGAACGGAAGTAAGTGAATAAGATATATGTCAGTACATAAATACTTATATATATAAATATATATATCTCCAGTAGAATTATTATGTCATATGTTACTTACTTATTAGTAAAATATATTTTTATAATCATCGATGAATGGTGAACTAGGAAATGAATCTCATCACGTCGTGGAAACAGTAATCTGTACGAACTCATGAGCGAAAAAATCATTCTTTTGATATTAATATAATATATAATTGGATGGAATATAATATATACAGAATCTTTATCATGTTATATTTATTATTTACTTCAAATAAACATCATTATTATACCCATACAAATAATAATGTATTGAATAACAATTACTCTATGACGTGGAGACGGGAAGCCGTACGTACGCACGTATGGTGACATTTCATTCAAAAGGTGGATATAATATTGAATTGGGTTATACCATAACTATAATAACATCACAGTATATATAATTTACTTGAGTTATTATTTTGTAATGGAAACAACAATGAAATAGTAAGTGGAAGAAGAAAAGAACATGAAAGAGGGTGGTGAAATCAATACCTCTTCTTCGGGTTATTCCTTTTGATTTGATCAAAAGGGAACCTTAAGATGGATTTATGATCAAAATAATGCCTATAGGTTGAAGGGATGATATTTGAGAGGGTATTTTGGGCTGGGGTTGGCCGAGACTAATGGCTTAGAAGGTGTGAATTGGAGAGAAGTGGGGGTGCCCTTTTATAAGAGGGGTGAGGGGCACCTTAAAAAAATCTTAAAATATTATTTTATAATAAATTCATATTCAGTTTATAATGGATCCAAGGTTTATTATTTAATTTATAAGGTGGGGATAGGTCGAAAAAAACTCAACAATGAGGTTTTAGACATGTTTAGGTTACCATTTTACCCTTATCATTTTAATTTAACTCTAAGTTAAAAAATTTATATTTTATAGTGTCTTCTAGTATTCTTACACTATATGGTTAATAAACCTACTATACACTACCAATCAAACCCCAATTGGTTAATTAATGTCATATATATTATTATTTAAGTCTTTTTTCCGACCCTTATATTTTTAGGACCATTATATCAATTAATAATATAATATTTGTTTTAATACCTATTTTATGTAAATTTTGACACTATTTGGTATTTGTTTTTTTGTTAAAATAATAACAAAATTATTACTTCAAAAAAACATTAATCAATACTAACATGTCATATTCACCTATAAAATTAGTGTATGTCCTAAAAACATTGAAATTATATTTATTTTAATATTTATAACACAATTAATTTAATTCATTCATTAATAATGTAATTACTGCATCATCATTGTGTTATAAATAAATAAATTTATTTAATGTATCGAAATTATAAATAAAATAAAATTACGTATTAAATCTTTTTATATTTCTAATGAATATTTATAATCGAATTTATCTAATGTAATACCCTATATTAAATACGTTTTAGATATTATACATTTATTTCAACTCTTTTAACTCTTCTTTAAATTAAATAATAAAAAATGTTCTAATCAAATCCAAGTGGACCTAAATGATAATATGTTATTCCAAAGCATGTTTTTGGTCGAATTATAATCATCCAAAAGAATTATGACATGTGTTAGGGTAATGATAATATCATTTTTAACTTTAATTACCCTATTTACTTTTTACCTTGAAAAATAAAAGTAATAAGTTACTATTCACCAAAAATTATTTTCATCTCATTGAATAAAATTTTAATCCATGATATTAACAATGTCTCTCATATTTTTGAAATTCCACTCACAGAAGCGGTTAAATTATGTTTTTTGTGAATTTGAAAATTCTCTTAGGAGATGGGTAAAAGACGGTGAAAAGTTCAATAAAATTTTTATATATCTAAAATTATTATAAACTGACTCTAATGAATTATATAGAATTTATATATGTATTATGTATCTCTTTTTACATAATATAAATTTAAACAAAATAAATTATTATTTAAATAAAAATCCAGTTTTCAATAATAACTCGGTGTTTTTTCACTATTCATAAAAAATTGAATGTTTTTAGAAAAATACAAAAAATTCATCCTAGGATAATTTGGATATTATGAATCCAATAAAAAATTCGATTTTAAAAAATTAAAAACATAGAATTTGCATTTATTAATTTAAAAATAAATTCCCGCTGTCAAATCAAAAAGCATGTTTTTATGAAATAATAACTATCAAAAGATTGACAGTTGTTTATGTATGGTTAAAATGTGAAATTATTTCCAATGACCAAAATTAGATTAAATTGTAAAAATATATTCTAAATATAATTTAAAACCCCAAAAATTCAAAATTTGTCACTATTAATTATTTCATTTAATAAAGAAGTTTTTAATTAAAATTTACTAATTTTCACTATTCATAAAAATATTAAAGTTATCAGAAAAACACCAAAAATTTATTAAAACTAAATTATTATGTCCCAATTCTTACAAAGAATTATATGTTGTCAAACTGAATATATAAACATTTCAAATATTGGATTAAAAAATCTTCTCCATTAAAAGGTGGCAAAATTGCATTTTTTAAAAAATATTTATTTTATCTGAAAAAAATGTATTTTTTCTTACATTATGTGAAAAAAACACATTATATGGATTCTAAAATTATAACGATTATATATATAGTTCAATATTCAGTTAATACTATTCATAACCTCTTTTGAACAGCTAGTTTGTGAAGTCATGGTGTGCTAGATTCAGTGTTGTGTGTAGTGCAAGTTATTAAATTACTTTGAAGATAGAATGTACTATGAAATCTTGGGGTGTTACATACTTCCCACCTTCAATAAATTGCATCCTCGAAATTTGAAATTATTTTTCGAAAATAAAATGTTGAAAATAAAAAATACCTTTGGGAAAACCCACTTAAAAAATTAGTTTAATAAAATTTATTCTTAATAAGAGGAAAAAAGAAATGAAAGGGTTACCACAAAATTATGATCTCAATTAGGAGAAAATTGTTGGAAATTAGACACATATAATTGGGGGAAAATGTAAATATTTATAGGCAATGATTGAGGTCATCAATCACAAACAATTGAAGAATTGTGGGTTTCAAAGCCACCAATCTATGATGATTTAAAATACCATCGGTTCAACAAAATTTAAGTTATTAGGATAAAACATTTTTGGTTTTAAAATGCCTTATATAATTTTTAAGAATTTATTTATTCATAGAATAAGAGAATAATATATATATATATACTTGACAAGTAGAGTTCCATCCTTTAACCAATTTATTCCACAAACTAATCATTTACTCTAAAAGATAATTGCACTAAAAAATTTTATTTAACATATTCGTATAGGGTTCCAAAGTGAATTTATAATTCATTTACCATACACTTTAAAAAAACTACATTATTCAATCTACTACATCACGTGGGTCAGTGGTAGGTGATACACCCTTGTCGCCCTTCAGTTGCGGGTTCAGCCTCACGGCCTTGCCGGACGCGACGGGTTGCTGCCCAACATCGGGGTTGTATTTTTTATGAAAATCCAAAAATAATCTCAAACTAGACTTATCAAAAATACTTATTTCCAAACTCATAGTCCAAAATTTATATGCAATGTAAACACAATGAAGATCATTTTTCTTAATAATAACATGTGAACACCATCACCATGTATTATTTTAAAACATGGTAAGATCTTGAATTACTCTAAAACCTTATTGATTGCATTCATGCTCCATTATTCTTTATAGAAAACTGGATATATTCCTTCTATCCAAAAATGATTAAAACTTGAAATATGAAAATCATTAATTAGTTTCATGGTAGTCAAGAATATCAAATATAATTTATCCAAATCAATTATGTATTATTCCAAAATCACTACCTCAGTATCAGAACCATATTATGGTTTATCTTTCTCTCAACCATATATTTTCCAAAATGTTTAACTCACTGTAGAGTCACTTTTCATTGTACCATAAAATCTCAAATCCTCAATGAAATAGTATTGCAATACAATCCTTATTTATTTCCAGTACATCATTGATATAGTTGTGGTAGTATTATAACATGATTATCATCTAATAGAATCATTTGCGTCATAGCCTAATGACTAGGACAATGGTTCACGCAGCGTCCAAACTCCTTGCAGATGAAGAATTGTACATTTCAAACCCTTTTATTACCCTTTCAGTCGCGTACTTTGTGTCCTTTTTCTTCACACTTATAACATACTCACATTCCCATTTACCATTTTCCAAGGTGATTTTTTCCATAGTTATCACATATGAGAAAATACTTCTTTACCTCCTTCCCTTTATCTGTCCTTCTCTCTACCATCAGTTCCTTCTCTAGCTTTCCTTAAAATCCATAGGACTCCAAGAATTATTTACATATCTTATCAACACATGATATTATTTCTTCATTTGATGATAATATGTGAGAGACTATTTCCCTTCTAAATTATGGCTTAAGACCATGAACTATATGATCTTTCTTACTCTTTTGATCATTCATATGGCTGGAGTTATCATTCCTTCTACTGGGCACCATTTCTAAACAATGGCATACACTATATTAGTTTATGAATAGAAATACCTAATCCAAAACTTGTAAAAAACTTAACATAAATTAAACCATTTATGGATATAATCCATAATCATAAAAATGTCTTCTTTGAAGAAGTATATACTCATAAACCATTCATAATTGTCTCTAAAGAAAATTTGAATTATCTTAAGCATATCTTGCGAGGGTGTCGTAACCAAGAGTGCATCAAGGCCCATTGTCGTGCACCACTTCCCATTCGAGTCTAGCTCAAAGTGGTGTTTTCGGGTTTTACCCCTAGGTACATCTGTTCCAGAGCCGCCACTACCTGGTCATATCCAGACAGGGATGTATTTTCTTGTAATGCTCAAAAAATCTCTATATTACCAAAATTCTAGGAATTTCTTCTATACTAATCCTCAACGTCTATCATATGTTAATGTTCTCTAATCAGAGTTTATCTAAATCTAGTTTCCATGGTTTTTTCTAAACATTCTCTAATACCAACTGTAATGCCCCGACCCCAGTTACCCAGATTCGGTGCATTATTTTAATACAATGGCATGATTACAAGGAATCACGTCTTGAAGGACCGATCAGTTTAAAAGTCTTGGAAAATATATTATATACATGAATGTTACATTACACTTTATAACAAACAAAACAACATTAATAATATTTTATGGAAGCCATATTTCCCTTGTCTTAACCTTGAATATCAATCACAACACACTTCTTAGAATCCTGGTAAAATAATACATAGAAAGGGGTGAGCTGAAACGCTCAGTAAGGGTAAGCAATACGGCGAAAACATTCATAAATAAGTATAAACATTTAAGGAAATGTATAAAACTAAATTAAAAGCCTTCTAAACTTGAAATTCAGTATAATATGGTAGAAATAAAATGAAAAAATTCAATTTACTTATTCACATGGATATTCTACTAATCGAATAATCACATGAAATGTCAATAACTACTTTCATAATGATGGAATATACAATGAAAAACTTTAATTTCTGTGCCACGACCTCGTGCCAAGACCGAAGGGATAACTGTAACCGGAACCCAACTCGGAGAACCTCTAATAACCGGACACCAACCCAGAGTGCCTCTAATAACCGGACACCAACCCATAGTGCCTCTAATAACCGAACACCAACCCGGAGTGCCTATAATAAACAGAAACCAACCCAGAGGGTCTACTGTAACCAGACCCCAACCCAGAGTGCTTACTTTTACCGGTCCCCAACCTAGAATATACTAGTCCAACACATTCATCTTAAGATGAGGATGAAATATAACATAAACATTCGTATTAAAACTAGCATACATAATGAGAAAACATTAATCATAAACCATTAATGATATAAAAATAACTCATCCATAGTCAAAAATATTAGAAAACCTTAAATAAAAAATTGATGATTTGTATCATCATAAATCAACAGCAAACAAGTGTAAAATTTATCAAAGGATGATGACATAGATGAAAATGATTTGTAAAACTCTTTGAGTGAAATACCCTTTTTTCATGAAAACATTTAAAAGTCACACAATTTAGAAAAGAAGTCATTTAAAGACATTTTTTAATCAAAGTTTCCCATTCCTCTTTGAAACATCTGAAAGGAATTATCATTTTTAAATACATTCTTCTCCATATAAATAAATCCTTAAAACCCATTTTGAAGACATGGACATTAATGAGAAAGATTTAGAAGAATAAATATTTAAAAGATTTGAAATGATGTTTTAGTATGAAAATTCCCTAAAAATAATCCCTTTGAAAACTCTTTCATAAAACATGGACATGGATAATAAATATATCCTAGTATATACTTACATAAAAACAACCTTAGATAATAAAGAGATTGTGAAATTATCCTTTACCAATTTGGTAACATAGGAAACATACAACCCCTGAAAAAGGTATCATACAATGAATATGTAAATACACTTAAATTATTGTGTTTTAAAAAAATAATACATTTATGGGCATTACATACACCACATAAAAGGTAATAGTGTAAATATGGCATGAACCTCACGGGAATAAGGAGTGAGATGAAAACCCCTTACCAATTTGGTAACATACGAAACATACAACCCATGAAAGAGGTATCATAAAATGAATATGTAAATACACATAAATTAAATTGTAATACACAATGAATACAATTATGGGTAGTAAATACACCACACAAAAGGTAATAGTGGAAATATGGCATGAATCTAATGGGAATAAGGAGTGATATGAAAACCCCTTACCAATTTGGTATTTACAAAACATACAACACATGAAA
The DNA here is from genome assembly GCA_963277665.1 of Viscum album. Lineage (NCBI taxonomy): Eukaryota > Viridiplantae > Streptophyta > Magnoliopsida > Santalales > Viscaceae > Viscum > Viscum album. The sequence continues at coordinate 144,018,532 of OY728123.1, read as the reverse complement.
GAAGTATCATACAATTAATATGTAAATACACATAAATTAATGATAATTATACAATTAATACAATTATGGGCAGTAAATACACAACACAAAAGGTCATAGTGGACGTATGGCATGAATCTCATGGGAATAAGGAGTGAGATGAAAACCCCTTACCTTGCACTATCTTTCAGTCGAGGGTAAGTTTAGCCTCATGTGTGTAGACTATAGTATGTTATTAAATTATACCAGAAACATATTAATATTTATTATATCATAAATTATTCATTTATGACTTTATACTACCCATTTAATAATAATGTCTATGTTATATTAATATTTCGGCTAATATTCGTTTTCTTTATCGTACGTGTTTTATCTTGTTACTCTTGATTGTATCACATAGATCATGATTTAAATAAATCCAGAATATAAAACATGATTTATTTATCATATATACTTAGAATATAAAAATTTATAATAGGCGTATATATGAAATTTAAAATACCATTTATGGAGATGGTAGTCTGTACGTACGCATAAACGATGTTTCTGTTTTCATATAGTATTGAACGGAAGTAAGTGAATAAGATATATGTAAGTACATATATACTTATATATATAAATATATATATCTCTAGAAGCATTATTATGTCATATATTACATACTTATTAGTAATATATACTTTTATAATCGTCGATGAATGGTGTACATGGAAATGACTCTCATCGCGTCGTGGAGTCAGTAATCCGTACGTACTAACGAAAGAAAATATCATTATTTTGACATTAATATAATATATAATTGGATGTTATATAATATATAAATAATCCTTATCATGTTATATTTATTATTTACATCAAACACACAACATTATTATTCCCATCCAAATAGTAATGTATTGAATAACAATTACACCATAACGTGAAGACAAGAAGTTGTGCGTACGCACGTATGGTGACATGTCATTAAAAGGGTGGATATAATAATTAATTTGGTTGTACCATAATTATAATAACATCACACTATATATAATATACTGTAGTTATTATTTTAGAATGGAAACAACAAAGAAAAAGGAAGTGGAAGAAGAAAGGAACTTGAAAGATGGTGGTGAAATCATTACCTATTCTTCAGGTTCTTCCATTTGATTTGATCAAAATGGATCCATAGGATGGATTTATGATCAAACTAAGGACTCTAGGTTGAAGGGAGAATAGTTGATAGGGTATTTGAGAAGGTTTTGGCTGAGCCAAATGGCTTAGAAGGTTTGAGTTAGAGAGAAAGGGAGTACCCTTTTATAAGAGGGGTGAGGGGCACCTTAGGAATAACATAAACTATTATTTTGTAATAAATTCATATTCGGTTTATAATGGCTCCAAAGTAGATTATTTAAAGTCTATGGTGTGGATAGGTCTAAAAAAACTCAACCATTAGGTTTTAGACATGTTTAGGTTACCATTTTAACCTTATCATTTAGATTTAACTCTAACATAAATAATTTATCTTTTACCATGTCTTCTTGTATTCGTACACTATATGGTTAATAAAACTACTATATACTGCCAATATAAACCCAATTGGGTCATTAATGGCATATATATTATTATAAAAGTCTTTTGGCCAACCCTTAGATTTCTAGAACCATTATATCAATTAATAATATAATATATTTTTTAAAAGGTATTTTATGTCAATTTTGACACTATTTGGTATTTGTTTTTTAGTAAAACTAATAACAAAATTATTACATAAAAAATACATTTAATCAATACTAACATGTCATATTAACCTATAAAATTCGTGTATGTCAAAAAAACTTTTAAATTATATTTATTTTAATATTTATAATACCATTTATTTGATTCTTTCATGAATAAGGTAATTACAGCATTATCATTGTGTCATAAATAAATTTATTTATTTAGTGTCTAAAATTATAAATAAAATACCATGGTGTAGTAAATAATATTAGATTTAAAATTAATATTTATAATCTAATTTACCTTATGTAAAACCCTATATTAAAAATGTTTTAGTTATTAAACATTGATTTTAACTCTTTTAACTCCTCTTTGAATTAAATAATAATAAATGTCCTAATCTAATCCAAGTGGACCTAAATGATAATATTTTATTCCTAATGTTGTTTTTGGTCGAATTATACTCATCCAATAGAATTAGGACATCTTTTAGGGTTATAATAATATTATTTTTACCCTTAATTACCCTGTTTACTTTTTACCGTGGTAAATAAATGTAAAAATTTACTATTCAAAATAATAATTTTCATCTAATTTGACCACATTTTAATCCATGATATTAATTGATTCTCTTAGATGTTTTAAATTCCACTCCGAGAATCGTTAAAATTATGTTTTATGTGAATTTGCAAATTCTCCTAGGTGGTGGGTAAAAGACGGTGAAAAGTTCAATAAACTTTTTATATATCTAGAATAATTATAAACTGAATCTAATGAATTAAATTGAATTTATATAGGTATTATGTATCTATTTTGTCCTAAAATAAATTTAAACAAAAAAATTATTATTTATATAAAAACCCGGTTTTAAATAATAACATAGTGTTTTTCACTATTCATCAAAAGTTGAATGTTTTCAGAAAAATACCAAAAATTCACCCAAGGATAATTTCGATATTTAGAAACCAATAATGAATTATATTTTACAAAGTTACTAAAATAGAAGTTGCATTTATTAATTTAAAATTGATTCCCCCTGTCAAATCAAAAAGCGTGTTTTTACGAAACAATTACTATCAAAATATTGACACTTGTTTATGTTCAGTTTAAATGTGAAATTATTTCCAATGAACAACATTAGATTAAATTGTAAAAATATATTCTAAATATAATTTAAAACCACTCAAATTGAACAAATTTCACTATTAATTATTTCAATTAAAATAGTTGTTTTTAAAAAAAATTAGTAATTTTCACTATTCATAAAAATATGAAAGTTATCAGAAAAACACCAAAAATTTATTGAAACTAAATTCATAGGTCCCAATTCTAAAAAAGATGGATATGTTGTCAAACTGAATATATAAAAATTTCAAATATTGGATTTAAAAAGACTTCTCCATTAAAAGGTGGTAAAATTGCATTTTTTAAGAAATACTTATTTTATCTTTAAAAATATGTATTTGTTCTTACATTATGTCTAAGAAACTCATTATATAGATTTTAAAATTATAAGGATTATATATATAGTTCAATATTCAGTTAATACTATTCATAACTTCTTTTGAACGGCTAGTTTGGTATGTCCTGGTGTGCTAGAACTCATTGTTTCATGTAGTGCAAGTTATTGAATTACTTTGAAGAAATAACATACTATGAAATCTTGGTGTGTTACACATAACAAAAGAGAAGCATTCTTATAAAACTAATTGAAAAATTCTCCATCTCTAGTAATTATTATCCATACAGCCCTATATATAAAACAAGTATTTTCAACCCTTACAACTCCTGAGTATCGTCTAAATATGTTCCATCACTAATTGATTTTCATTCCTTGTGAGTCACACTAATCCTATTCCAATCACTAACACCAAATATCCATACAAATTTTTTTCAATATAATTACTTGGATTAACTATCCCACAACACCTAATCAATTTTTGATTTCCCGTCTCAAATGGAGGTACATGATAAACCCTCACCTTATCTAATTCCATAATTACCATAAGAATAAAATCCACCTCTTTTCACTCTACTAAATCATAAAAACATTATGTTTCAAAATTATAACTCTTGATATTTTGAGTCACTTCATTTCATGAAAATATGATCATACTCTATAGAATATTACTATTGAAACACTAGGATCTCATTTGGAACTCCACTTCAATATCATGTACTCTACTCATTATTATTTATCAATTACTTCACACCTCCCAGTGCAATTCTAGAACCATAGGTTATTATCATTAGTAAAAAGAATATAAGCCTCATTTTTATTCATAGTCACCACATATAATCATTTTTGATATGATAAATGACATTTTTATGTTCACAATACCACAATAACATCCATGAGGTAGTAGGGTTGCACACTAGAAAAGTCCTTCTCTCAAGGACTAGTATAAATACCCAAGAAATGTAAGATATTTTTCAAAATAAAAAGTCATCATAATTCATGATCATACACATGGTTATACCTCACATGCACTGATCACTTCATGAAAAAACAACAAAGATAAAAACCCTTATAGTAACTACATAATTCAATCCAACCCTTCATAAATGGTGCCCTCTGTCAATCAAAATGCTGACTCACTATGGTATAGGTCATAAATAATGGACTCTTTATCTCCATCCAAGCCCTACTTAGACATGTATCACTTCATGTTACCTATGTCTGGACACCTAGAATAGATGTTCATATATCACATTTTCTAAACCCATTGGGCATAATACACTCTCCCACTAAAACGTCCCACACTATCGACCTGTTAAACACCAACACTTGGGTTCTCACATAAGTGAAATCATAGACTAAAAATCATTCCAATACTAGTGGACCCATCCTCTATGGGGAAGATCACACTATAATTCACCATATAGTATAATATCTCAATTTTCAATTGCCCCCACACAGACATAAGAGATCATCCTATATGATTAAATGTTAGAACACAGACACGGTTCAATTAATTAGAAATATATCCCAAGAAATGGCGGAATACAACATATTCAATGTTAGTTGAACCTTAAATAATATGCCCAAAATAAAAAACCCCCATGTGTTCAAAAATTAGAACTATTTTCCCACACCAAATCACTAGGTTAATTTCATGTCATGTTAACTACGATGGAGTTATCATCCACATCAACAATCATTTCACAGTAGTTTAATGTGACCTATCCCCAAAATAGAAACTAATATACATGTCATCATAAAAAAGTAGAATGTACCCATATATATATCATAAAATATTGAATGAGAAATTAATGACCCATTAATTAAATAAGGCATAATCATCAACAAATATTCACATTAGAAAGCTGACAACATGTGGATCTTATTAGATCATTATTAATGGAAAATATTACTAGAGTGGTGGATAATAGTCATATTAAAATATAAGGAAAATTAATTCAATGTTTATAAAATATTAAATAGTAGTGAGTGATATATTCTTGAGTAAATATATGGCGGAAATAAAAATTAAAAATACTAGGATTTATAGTGTCCAAGATTACAAATATCATAGTCCACTCTTCAATCACCTATACTCTTCTAAGAGATGTGTACTCTATATAAAACTCACTTTTAAAGGTGAGAGAACATTTTTATAGACCCTAACATTAAAAAACCCTAGAGGAACAACCTAGTCTTGATATATGAGGCCATCCTCGTCATCTATCCTATATTTTGATCAGAAGTAACAACTATGACATCCTTTTATGAGGAGGAATAACCATAGAGATGGAAGAAATTATTTTTATTGTAAAAGGAGATTCCAAATACAATGAAATTATAAAAATAATGAATAATATTACCTAAATAATAATCATACATTGAAATTATAAAATAAGCATAATGTTGACATAGTTTAAGCTTCATGATCATTGATCACTTAGAAAGACAAAATGTCAAAGATTATATCTTTCAATGATCACATCCTGAGTGAATACGTAACAAAATATCATGAATAATATTGAGAGAAAAAAAATGAATATAAAACACATAATTTATGTATTAGTAGTCTACACAGGTAATTGTTTATATTCCATAATAAAATATCTTGGGTCATTAAAACATTGAACCTCAATGAAAGTTTTCATGTCTTATATCAACATGAAACTTATCAGTGTATAACAAATAAATAATGAAATACTTTCCATTATTTTGTTAAATCCTCATTGAATATCATAGATAAAATCTATATTTAAAATACATCATGAAATACTAAATTAAAAAAAATTTAAAAAAAAATTACTAAATACATTTATAAAAATTTACAATCTGAAAACAATTGAAAACAATTTAATCTTGTCGGTTAAACAACCAAAAATTTCAGTAAAATAGATCATAGAATGAAATTCATTATGTAGGTATAAATATTCCTCAAATAATTTCACAATTATATTCCATCATAAAATAATTAAACTTTTTATATAAAAATTTATTTTTAATAAAATTAATTGAAATCTGAAATAAAATTTTAGATAGATAAAATTTTAACTAATAGAGTCTCATGACCTACTACTGAAAAAAAATAGTGGTGGATCATAACCTATTTTCGACATAGAGAGTGGTGGCTCATAAACTACCATTAGAAATGTAAAATGGAGAATTAAAATACCATAAGAGGCATTTTAAATTTCATGAAGAAATAAAATTAATGAACCCAACAAAAATATTCTTATAGAAATAAAATAACAAGTTTCATGATATAAAATAAATGGTTTTCTCCAATTGGATGTCCAATAGTGACCCATTAGTGACCATTTAAGATTTACAATGACAGCTCTTGACCAACCATATGATGTATCTAATGGTAGATCAAATAAAATATTTACAAATACTAATATGATAAATAGATGAATAAATAAACAAATAAAATATAAAATATGTTAAAATAGCATAAATAAATCAATAGTAAGTAAATTAAGAAAATAAATTTAAATAGAAACATAAAAACTTTTGAATTTAAGAATGAATATTAAAATATCAAGAAATGGTATACGATATACGATTAAATAAGGATAAAGGCCTCTTATTTAAGAATAAAGTATATTTTTTCTAGAGAAGAAATTAAAACAACAAACCATATTTTTTAAATGATGGAATGTTTTTGTGAGATTTATTCTATCATCTCATGATTAAAATAATTTTGGGTTTTTTGATTCATGGAGTGTAAAAACATAAGGATCAGAAATCTAAAGGTTTGTTCTCTTGGTAACGACGATAAATCCTTTAATATTCTAAGGTTTTATATTCAATTTCTTTTATGTGAAGAGATTATCATCACATCAAGAAGTATCAATTTCCCTAAGGATTTTTATTGACTCTTGTTCCTTTATCAATAACTTCACTACTTTATTACCATTTCCACTTTATCAACTAGTTATTTTCATTTAAAATTAAAAATAATCACTACTTTCATTAAAATAAAAACAAAATAAAAAATTTTAAAAATATTATCGCACAATAATAACAATAATTGGTTTTTATTGAAAAAATGTGTAGTTGAACCTCTTCTTTGTGTTCCATCATACTTATCTTTGTACTGTAGTAAATATAAAAATAATTAAACTTAATCCTTGATGTATTCTTAATGAGGACTGGGTCATGTTTTTGGCACCATTTTTGCGAGAGGGATTCTAGTAACCCCCCATTTTTTTCAAAAAATAAAAAATTTAATTTCAAATAATATAAAAAATAAAATTATAAAAATATTAAAAAAAAAATTAAAATCAGTAAACTTCAAAAAATTTGTTATGTATGTACTCTTATTTCTATGTACATACCTTTTATATTTCATTCAATTAACATTCACTACTTGCTTGTTGCTTGTAATGGAATTTTAAAATTCTATTTGGAATGAATGTGAATGTTTGTGTAATTTGATTCACATAAAAAAGTTAAGTGCATAAAGGAATTAATAATACTAGAAAAAATTACTATGTCTGTTTTGGGTTCCAGAGAATCACAATTGGATAGTGTGTCTATAATCAACCATAACAGATTAATTGTTTCGAGGAAAATGAGCATCACTTTGTTCCTAATCCTAAACTCCATGAAACATTTGAACATTATATGACAAAGATAGATGCTATTTTTGATACTAGACATGAATTATTATTTAACAAAAACCATGAACATTAAATTAAAAATTATAAATAATAATATCAGAAGAACAAAATTTAGAAATAATTCTCTTACAGTTTTGAGAATGGTATTAGGAATAAGAATAATTTTTAATAAATGAAAGAGAATTTATTGTAGGAGAACGTGAGAGAGAATGTGTAGTGGATTCTGAGGATAAATATATTGGAGAGAAATTCCCATTTTTTATGAATATTAATCAGTTGAATTTAAAATGAACAAATAATTAACACTATGAATTATGAATTCAATTCACATGATTCCACAATGAACATAAATAGAGTTGAGTTAGAGAAATTTTATTTGAAAATAAAACATATTTAAATAGAATTAATTATTCTATACATGAACCCAAGATTGGACAATGTTCACTATTTTATGAACATTGAAAATGTAATCACTATGGTTGAATAGAAAACTGAAAAATGAGATCCTGGTTGTTAGATAAATTCACCCAACTTTTTTAAAAAAATGAATAATGAATCTAAACATGGAATTTGGAATATTTTTTAAATGAAATACCAAATTAAAATCACAGACTGAAAATTGTTCTAAGGTATTAATAAATGTAATAATCCTAAATTAGAATGTGTCAATACAATAATTTTTGTAATTTTTTTGGATGAAGACATTGAAGTAGTATGTTCTGATTAAAGGTTGATGATAAAAATTCACTACCTTATTTAAAAAATGTCCATTTTTTGAATCATTGTTTAGTGAGATAGAAAAAAATGATGACCACCCCAAGGATAATTATATCAATTATAAAATTTAGAAATCTGAAATTATTGATGTTAATTGAACAATTTTTCACCTAATTTTAACACAAACAACCAACATTCAATGACTTTGAATGTGTACTTTTATGATCTTGATCATTTTGGTGAGGTTGAACAAAAACATATTTATTTATGGATACATAATTCTCAATAAGCATTTATTGTTTATTTTTTATTTAACGTGGAATATATTTTTGATGAAATTTATAAAAGTCTAAATTCTTAATATCATAAAGTTCATTTAAATTTTCTTCTAAGTTTCATACATATTTCCTCAATTGAGTGAGGTGAAAAAGATCATCTAGAGACCTAGAGTATTTTTTAAGGGGAGTTTCACAAGAGTTTAAATGAATCTAAAACTACTTAGCATACAATTTATCCCCTTATGTAACCTATTTGTTTGAACTCGGCCAAAATATCCCTAAAATTTGAATTTGATAGGGTTGAATTTGAGACGGATAGTAGTGTGAATCATAATACATCTCTAGAAGCACCTATTACATCAATGTTCCATCCTAAAAACTCAAATCTTTTCAAATATAAATATAGTCTAAGAGTGGAAATCATTAATACATAGAGTGATTCTATTGATACATTTTATGTTTCTAAGCTTAAAAGCATATTTAAAGAGTTTGGGGACAACTAATTTCGACCTAATCATAGTTGTCTTGAAAGTACTAAAAAATGAATTTGGGTGATAAATATTAATCTCTACCTGATGAATCCTTTGAGATGTACCATAAAGACGAAGAGTGTGTCATATAGAAATTTATTGTTGAAGTAAATTTATTTTTTTAGGTTTTAGAGAAAAAATTCATTATTGAGATAAAAAAAATTGTGGATAATACTTGTGGTAGTTTATTGATAAGAAACCACACCCACCTAGTGAATTTAGTTAGTTTCGTAAGGAGTCTATATGGGGACTATAAAAATATCCCTTTAGGGGAGACAATACATTATTTTATTTTTATACTATAATGTTTATGTTTTTTTTATTTTAAAAATTTAGTAGAGTTTAACTGAAGAAATTAATATCATTACTTCATGGATTTCAACCCAATGTCATTGTATTTGTTTTTTCTTATTGGTTTTTGAATAAAATATTTTTTTTATAAGTTTCTAGTGGATATGAGTACTTGGACTTTTTTGTTCATGATTTGTAGGATGCATCTATTTGTTTCACTATATGAGTAGTATTAGCTTTATATTACTTGGTAAAACTAGTGAAGCATCATTTGATAAAATTGATCAAGGAAGTACCAACATTGTAATTATGTATTTCTTTATTTCATCTATCCTCTATTACAGGTTAGAAATAAAAAAAATTATATTGATTGTTTTTTTGCTACAATGTTGCTGGACTTATTTTTCCTACATGTGATTATTTTCTATAATCCTTTTCTGCATGACATTATTCATTTTTAATTCTATTCCTTTGTAAATAAATTTCATACTATATTGAAAATAGTTTTAAACCAAAATTTTTAAATTATTACACCAACATAATTTATTCAGATGAAATTTTAAGAGCATAATTTAAATTATATGTCACTAGGTTAAAAAAAACTCATCTGAATGTGTTAGAATATTTTATGTGGAAAACACATTATTTGAACTACAATGTGACTATTATCTTGTCATTAATATAATAAATTGAAAATAAATATTGAAATTTTAGTTCAAATTTTTCTTCTCCACATATGAATTAAAATTTGGGGAAAATATTCAGTATTCTGTGTGGGGGAGGTGGTCCATGTATGTTCAAATAATATATGCATTAATGAAATCCCATCAAATCCCAATGTGTCTTAAATGTTTCGTTAAAAATGTTTCATTTTTTTCAATATTGTTTCTCAATTTTTGTTATTTAGGCTTCACATTGTATATCAAATATGAACTTCCTATATATAAAACATTATTAGTAGTTAAGAATTTCCATGAATCTAATGCTTTTGAGGATGAATGATTTCTGATTGAATTTTATTAGTTCCTTTTTGAATGTTATTCTTTTGAACTATTTTTGAGAGTGATATAGGATACATTTTTTTGGAGTTAAAATGAAAACCTTATAAAACTGAAATTTAAATATTTTTCTTAGGGGACTAAATTATAAATTATTAAAAGAGTAATCACCTAAGTAAAAAAAATTTATATGATATTCATATAAAAAATTTTATGCGAGATTAAAATGGGAATTTGGGAACCCATAGTGAACCTAAGAGACATTATGAACAAAGTGTGTGTGAGTATTCCCTCTATAACAAACATAAATATGTGTATAATTACTTTTCATAACACATGTTACATAGAAAGGGAAAAATTTAAAAAAATATACAATTTATAATAAAAATTGAGTTCATTATGGTGATACGAATAAGAAACGACGCGTATTGAAGGGGAAATTATATTTTTTTTGTAACCAATTAAGTTGTACCAGTAATGTGATTGAAAATACATTATTTTTTATTTTTTGAAACAAATAGATAGTAAACATATAATTTAACTTTTGTTATATTCATAATTCTATATACTCTTAACCTTTTATCACACATAGATTTATAAATTTGATATTAATTAGAGTAGTGAAATGAGTATCTTCACATATGAGGCATGATATCTTTAATAATAAATTATTCATTATTTTATTCATCACCTAGTGGGTATTTTAATTTTTTTTTAAAATCATTTGACTTATTCATTTTAATGCCTATCTCATATGTTTTTTTCCTCTACAGTTTAATTTCAAAATATATTTCAATTTGAGTTACATAAGAAAATACTGATTTTAAATGATAATAAAGCATGAAATAGATTGTGGATAATAAATGATTATGTTTGGGGGAAAATGTTTTTCCCTTAAAATATATAGATTTTCCAAATCTATTTATCTACTTTTTAAATATTTAATTAATTATATTTACACCTTTTTATAATAATTATAGTTTTTCAATAATATATTTTAATTATTTATTTAATCAATTTTTTATAAATAGTTTTCTATTTATTATCTATTAAATTAATTAACATAGTCTTAATTAATTATCTAGTTTATTAATTTTCTTTTAACTTTTTATTTTTTTATTTGTCTTAACATTTACATTATTTTTTGTTTTATTTGTTTATTTAAATAATAATTTAATAAGTTTATTTTCATTTAATTAAAATTTTATTTCCGTTATTTTTAATATTAAATTTTTTATTGTTATGATAATTAAACATTATCAATTCAATTTTAATTTTCTCCATAATTCCCATAATTAAATTTAATCTAAATATTTTATTATTTATATTCTAATTAATGATTCGATTTTAATTGTTCTAATATCTTTATTAAATACATTTCAATTAGTTTTTAATGAATATTTTTTTAAATTTTTATATATCGGGTTTATGATATTATTAATTACTCATTTAATTTATGTTTTATTTATTTTAAATATTAATTTAGATCAGCTGTTAAATTATTAATTTATTTTCATCTTATTAATATTTTTAATCACTTATTTATTTTATTAATTGTTGATTGATTATATAATTATTTTAGTTAACATATGGATTTTTTTGTGTCAGGTGAGTTACCGATAGTTATTTAAGTCATGATCACATCTCCCACAGCCTACGGTGGATTATCCATTATAGAAAAAGCACAATTCACAATTTGGAAACAGTGAATCCCTTTCCTTCAGTGAGTCCCGACCACCATTGTGCTTTAGCCTTCCCACCTACCATTCAATAGTGAAACTACCTTTTCATATTACAGTGGTCACCATTCAATTAAGTAGAATTATCGTCACACCATCAGACTCAGCATCCCTTATCCATATCCTACTGCTAGTGTTACTAGTGACTCTGAGTGTTAACATTGGTAAAACCCCATTCCTTCAAACCATTGTTGATCTTATTTCATGAAAAACCGATGCTTTACATAGCCACTCCTACCACCCACCACTTTCTCCATTGGGAGGAACTATTCCACAAAACAAAATTTTTGAAACCATCTTCCACACATCGTGATACCATAATCAATTGAAAAAAATTACAGATCCAAGAAACTTGATCCAGACTTGAACAAGATATTAAACATTAAAAAATAAATCATTATTACTTGAGATCAGAAATAAAAATACCATATTAAATATGAGAATGTTTCATCATCAAGACCCGCACTTGAAACCCTCACAACTGCAAATCTTCTTAGCATTATAAGTGTACACCAGCAAGAACCAATCCATTGCTGGACCCATGATAGCTGTGATCCACCATTAGAGGTTGAATCTGATGCCACCATCACTATAACTATCACAAATAACTGTCAATGATTGAGTACCCATTGTTTACTTGTGAGCAAGACCGCTATCATCTAGGTTTGGATTGGAAGTAGAAGTCGAACCCATTCTCCCCACCACCATTGGAAAATGATGGTCTTCATCTCTTGATGAATTCACTGATGCTTCTGAGCTGAGCCAAACATAGATACAAGGCATACTCCCGCCACATCCGCTACTAATGCTTGTCGCCACTACTATGAAGAGGAGCACATTCCTGGACAATTCATGTGTGTCTTCTCAAGGAATAAGATCATGTGGATTTTTTTATACTCATTTTGTAATTTTTTAAATGGCCTAGTTAAAATTAATTTTTTAAAAATACTGCTTAACGGCGGCATCGGAGATGCAACCTTTTCTATAAAATAGAATGTTTTTTAAATTTTAATTTTGTTATATATAGATATAAAATTTTAATGTTCTATTATTCTTTTGTATGGTTATATAAATACATATAAATAAACCATAATGTTTCAACATAATTTATCTTGTATTCAATTACAGGCCTTTGATAACTTATAAAATATAAACTATAAGTCTAATATTAATGAAATTTTAAACATTTATTAAAAATATAAAAATTAGTGGAAAATAAAAATAATTTCTTAAAAATGTGGGATAAAAAGTTATTTATAAGAATTCAAATCCACCTAATTGAATCATAAAATTGTTTCAAGTACTCAAAATTTCTAGCCTATATAATATAAAATGTAAGACAAATATGAATAAAAATATGAATAAAAATTTAAACATTCCATAAGAATATAACAAGTAGTCCAAAATGAAAAGAATTTCTTAAAAATTGTTCGTGAAAAAAAATGTATAAGCTTTATAACCAATCAACATGAAACATAGAATGTTTAATGTATGTTCTTTTTTTAGACTATATAATATAATATATAAGACCAATATGAATGAAATTTCAAACATTAGTTAGAAATATTACAAGTAGAGGAAAAAAATAATTTTTTACAAAATTTTGGAGAAAAATAATTTATAATCATTCGAGTCCCCCTACTTGAAACATAAAAATGTTTCAATTACGCTCCTTTTCTAGCCTATATAGTATAAACTATTGGACAGATTTGAATGAAATTTAAAACATTGATTAAAATTATAACCAGTATTCTAAAATAAAAAAAATATTACAAAATATTGAGGAAAAATAATTTATAATATTTTTAATTCACCTACATGAATTATAAAAATGATTCAAGTATGTGCCTCTGCTATCCTATATAATATAAACAATAAGACCAATATAAATGAAATTATAAATGTTGATTAAATATATAAAATGTTGTTCAATTTTTAATTGTTATTTATATGGGTTTTATAGTTTATATTTTATAATATTTCATAGTCATGTATGTGTATTAGGATCCTCATCGATATTCATTCTTTTCTCTCACACTTATGAGTTAATTTTATTATATTCCTTTCATTAACATTTATATATTTTATTTATTGAACTATATATTTTCAAAAACGTTTTGGATGGTTAGGTTATCTTTTAAATTTTATTTATATTGTTTTAATACTATATAATTTTTAATCATTAAAACTTATTTACTTGAAATATAGTAAATATTTATATGTTTTAAGTAGTCGAGTTTGAAAGCTATCAAGAATAAACAATTCCTGAAATATAAATAAAAAAATGAAATACTGGATAAACTTATAAAATATCCAATATTAATAATAGTAATATCATTTAAGTAGACATAAGACATGTAAATAAACATATAAAATCAATGTATATGTTTTCGGTGAGGAGATTATATCCCACATGGTGGTTTATGAAATGGACATCTGCATCAAGTGCAGAATGGTGTCTAATGACCTGGAGAAGGCTGATTCTCATGTAGTGGAACGTCGACTGGGGAATCCTATATATGTGTGTTAGTGGAAGGAGTTGTCAACTGCATCTCGTACTACCTTATGGATCCTTCTCTGAATAGGGTGGTAGAAGGACATGCCTCCATCATAGTGTGGAAACAGGCCTACGATAGAGCTACACCCCAAGACTATGATGGATATAGAATGTAAATCTATGATGGATCCCAAGGTTGTGAAGGATCTAGAACCCAAGATGGAGGGAAGTGCAAATATCATGTAAGGAAAGACGGATCCCACGCCACCTGAGGCACATGCTGAATCGCCTAATCATGGACTACTAGAGGGCTGAACTCTTCCTGCAATATTGGTTAGGGATCATGTTCTGCATGACACTATCTATGTCATTATGGTCATGGATCCTCAGCACTGGAAACTGATTCATACTGATCCTCTAGGGAAAAAACATACTCTCTCTAGGTGGGACGCTTGAATATGATCCTAGATAGAATAAATAAATATTCCCTCACCTCCATCACTGTAGCATGGAAGACATCCTATCTAAATACACCCTTCTCTACATCACTCATTTGAACAAGCTGCTATGTGTTATTTCCCTGTAATGGGAATAAAATTGAATTAGAAAATTGTTCATTAAAAAAAAATAATGTAAATTTATTAACATACCATCCTCTGCATCTCTATACTGGGATGGGTAAGATATAGAATAGACATCATTCAATACCATGGATCATAATCAAACTACTCCGAAATAAATAATAGATTCGAAGGAACACCCTAAATATGAAACTCTACATGTATGTGTCTTCAATCGATAAAGCTGGCATGTACTCAGTACCTGTCATCATCCTGTCTCCCTATCAGCTTCATCCCATGAATTCGCTCCGTTTGTCTTGACAATTTGGAATCTACTAAGTACTTCAAAACTACTGTGTGAGTCTATCAGGGTTCTGCCACTAAATAATATTGATGTTAATGAGGGGCACTACAGCCATAGCATCCTCAACCCTAACAGTGCAGTATGCTGGCATCTGGTCCATAATATTCATGTATAAAATCCATAAAATCTGAAATGGAGTGTAACTATGTTGAAAAATAACCTTACTAAAAACCAAAATTGATGTAATTATTAAATATGTTATAAAATGATATATTGTATATAAAAACCTGATAAGGTATGAGAAATTATAACTAGAGTCGATATATGCTCAAATGTAGTCTTGGATCATGTCAAAATTGGGTCACTAAAACCACCTGTAAAATACATCATTAATACTGACAAATAATGAGAAAATATAGTCTATAACTCATAGTTAAATCATAATCCAATAGAAATGACTGATCATACCAACGTCAACATGGATCGTCTTTCTCTACCTCCCTTGCGACCGGCTGACCAGCACGATCTGGGAAGAATGTGGGGATACTCTCCCATTCCCACATCTGAATAAGGATGATGCATCCCCCGAGACTAGTGTGTTCACTATGGGATAGCATGCATAAATCTCTGTACATGTATGCCAAGAAGGAGGATCCCTAGTTGTATGTCCTAGCACAATCAAAGACCTCTAGAAGGGGTCGATACATTATGTCCACGTGCATCCCCGAGTGATCAGCAAACATGGTCCCCCTAATGAGCTGTAATATATATGCATGGGAATAACGCATGATAGTATACTCATCGTCATCATCTTAATGTAAATGTGGAATTAGTGATCCCATCCAGGGAATAAATATGGACTCTCCATATATAACCCTATAGTCGGAGAATGTATCAACACCTAATAAGCAATGATCAAGGTCTATCCAAGTTACACGAGTGAGGCTAATAACGTGTCTCCTCTAGATTAAAAGACCAAGAATCACTACCAATTTCTGGGGAGTGATGTTCATCTCTCACTCAGAAATGTGAATGTGTGTCTCTTTGCTCTCCACCTCTCTATGAGGGCCACAAGTAGGTGTTGGTCAACAAATGTGAAATCCTATACAGTAAGTCCATAGAGTCCAGAACCGTGAAATTATGATATAATGGCATCTGAAGACTCCCATTGATGGAAATTATGTGCTTGATGCACCCTGATTGATCGATCTACACCACCCTATAACATGACCATTGAAATGTGGTTATTCTGTTGAGTGAGTATTATGGTATCATCCATCTTCATATAATCAAATAAAATGAGTCATAAGTGTAAAATATAAATATATTGTTATGGTTAGCATTATTTTTTGACTTGTATAATGGAATTCATGAAATTTTTATTTTCATTGTTCTATGATGTTATTTTTACCCAAGGAAATATAATGATCATTGCCTTTTTTTCTGAATGAAATAAATATAACATGATGAAAGAAAAGAATAAAAAAATATAAATAATTATGTTGTGAAATAATTTTATTAATAAAAATATCATTGTAATAATTTTATTAATTTATACGTTCATTAAAGGAATATATCTAGGTTTTATGATTTTTATATGGTTTTAGGGTTTATGATTATTTTTTCAGTTAGGGTTTTTTAGGGTTTAGGGGTTTGAATTTGGATATTAAGGTTTAGAACTGATGTTTTTAGGTTAACAGTTCTGCTTTTGGGTTTTTATGTTTAGAAAACCGTGAAAAATCTAATATTATTATATAATCCGACTACATAACATTTATTTTAATCATACTTCATTATGTTGGCCCCTTGATGCAGTGAAAATGGTTGATGGGGTGTTAATTATCACTTGCAATGTGGGATGCCCACATGATGTGTGACTCAGTGTTGGTGACCCGATAGGTACTCTAGTAGTAAACATATGTATGAATGGATAGTAAAATGCCGTGGAAAATAGTATATGGACATTGTCTGACTGACATATGTTGGACCACCTATGGGAGGACACACCATGTATCATAGTAAATAGGAATGAACAAGGTTATATGTATATTCCCTAGAGCACGGTGTAGACATTTGGAGGCAGAGGCACATCATGTTGTCCCTCTACATGCCTTTTATGTTTTATGGGATCTAAGCCATGTAATGCTAGGGATATGACCATTAATTAGGTTGGGACCCCACTCAGTGTAAGGACACATACATTATAGGTACCCTCTTATTTTTTGGATTCTTTTCCCTATCATATCTCTTTTTTACCTAGATTTTTCTTTATGAGTATCCTATATTGAATGTTTTTGTATGTGTAATATTATGGAAGTCTATGTGGTGGATTTGGATATATAATGTGAGATTTTATGACAATGACACATATTTATGAGGTTATCAATGATGGTAGTTATTAGAAAGGAACATCAACACACATAGAGTGGAACACTCAATTTTTGAATGATTATATGACCTCTATATACAATACTACTATCACCCTTAGATGGTATCATGGCATTGATATTTAACCATGGGAGTGGAGCCCTAATTATTGTCTTGGTATGGGTCCTTTATTTTCCACATGAGAGGCACCCTCCTACATAGTCACCACATGGGTCCTATTCCTATAGGATATGTCACCTAGACTGTGTGACACATTTTAGAGTTTTGGATTTATTGGTTATGTTTTCTCCTTTTGGATTTATGAAATAAATTCTATTATCTAAGATTATATTTAATGAATAAGAAGAAAGTTAATTCTTGAATGCATGCATGTTTTTATTACGGATTTAATATTAATAGGGTATTTAGAAATTAGGTATGTGTCACGAAGATATACACTTTTGCAATAATGGAATACAAATTTTTAGAATTATAGAGACAATATTTCTAAATTATTAGGTCTGTAATTTGGTTAAACATATTTTGGAGGAGATTTATTATTATAAAATTATGGATTGGATTAAGATAAACCATGTGAATTACTAATGATGATTTATAAATTTATCTAAATTTATATCTTTAATAACTTATGCTAATCGTTTTGATACTATTATTTGGTTATATAAATGTTTATTAAAATATCACACATGATATTATCATAAACCACATTAAAGGAAAATGCTTTTGGTTTAGGGCCATGGTTTGAGGGTTTGTGGTTTATAATTATTATATTATAGTTTATGAAAGATGTTTTTGGGTTATGTTTTCTACTTTTGGGTTTTGGGGTTTAGATAAATGAGAAAAAGAAGAGATCACAACATTTAATTTACAATATGAGATTGTCACAATGAAAAAAATACATCATTCTAGTTGAGACTGTGAACTTGACCCAACAACATTAGGATATCGTTTCCATTTATGACCTTTTTTGGACCTATCGTCCATCTCAAACTCTATCCTTGTTCTTGAGGCCAGTCTATATCATTACGCATCCTACTAGCCTTCGGTCTCCCATGAGGATGCAACTGATTGATTTTAAGTATCATTATCGTCTGGCCTTCAGGCATTGGGAAATAAAGATACTCCATAATAGGTGTCCATGGTGTAGCATAACCATCAGTAATGGTATCCATCTAGTACACCGGATCAACATATTCTTCCCATGATGTGTTCATGGAGGCACATGATGTGATGTCATGTTTTCAAGGAAACCATTAGGCCTGAAAGTTTCCACATTGACATTGACTTGTTTCCAGTAATAGCACCATTTTTTCATCACTGCGATTAGATATTGGGTCTGAACACTCATGAACATCAAATCAGGAGCCTTATAGTTGAAAATTAAAGACATGATAACCAAAAGCTTCTTCAATATTCTTTATAATATCTTATTGAAAGTTTCATCTGAACTATAATACATTCTTTATTCCGTCTAATTGTAGTTTATTTCTATTAACAATGTACTTCACACATCAATATAATGTATCACGAACTAGGGTGGTTACAAGTAGCCTGTGATAACCTTTTAAGACACCATTGATCCACTCATAATTTTTGTCGTCGTGTGTCTGTACCTCTTCCGTCATCATATGCCAATGTCTTTTTTATTTTTTTGGAATCTAGATCATATACTCATAAACATCATGATTAGCCTGACATATTTTTTAAAAATGTTCTTTAAACTTCTGTTGGTCTGAATCATATTCTACACAGAATAGATGATATTTCACATGATATTCTTTTATCATTATGTTGAAACAGTAAAAAAATAAAAAACACAGTGTGTACCATGCCACACAATTTCCTTATTAATCGGTTAATTGTAGAATTTTTTATACACATTTCAAGAAATGGGTCTAATGACGAACTGATGATATTTAGTTGGGTATCTCCATGTATCAGGATATTCAATGATTGCCTCATTATTTTCATGATGGAAATCAGATATCAATGAAACACCCTGAATAAAGGTGAAATGGAAACTGATACATTCCAGAAACCAACTCCATGATTCATAGTTTTCATTCTCTAAAATTGAAAAGGAATGTGGAATATGTGAATGGTTTCCATCTTGGGTAACCGTAATAAAAAATACACCCTTGTAATTTCCGAATAGAAATGATCCACCAATCTGAATGAAATATTTTCTGAATTGAAATGTGGAGATATAGGTAAGGAATTCCCATAACAACTGATGAAATTGAATACAAGATGAATCAAGTTGGTTATCGTGAGAAAAATGTTCACATTTGTCCAGATGGAAGACAACATGGTTATGATGACTCATTATGGATAGAAATTGCAGAAACACCCAATATGATTCATCCTATTCACCATATACCTTCACAATTTCCATCAGTTTTCACTATCGTTGCCTTATTATAGGTAATATTATAACTGATTTTTTGTTGAATCCTCTATTTCACAAGGTCTATAATAAATACATGAAACATCCTAATCATCTTAACAATAATATATGACACAAATTATGCCTCCAATGAGGTGTGATCTTGTGTGATGTTTGGATTAATACAAGTATGAGTTGCCTCAATCCTTGAGATTCCCTAACCTCTAAATGTAATGCGTAGAATCTCCCTCAAAGAGAAATATACAATCATCCCCTTACTTCTCACACCGTATGACATATTTACTATGGAATTATTATTGAAATATAAAACTATAGTGCCTTTCAAAGTGAAATATCTTTAGCATGATTTTTAATGCTTCATTACTTGGAAAATTTCTTTCAATATATATGGTTTTATCCAACACACTAATCTTATCTGTTAAAACTCTAGAAAACTTAGTTGCCAGTGTGAGAACATTATTTTCGAATACAAGCAAACATTTAATTGAAACTAACCAATATGAATGGATTGGTGGATGATTTATTCTAGGTCAAGTTTGATATACAACTAATCAATTTCTTAAAACCTCCTTCCTAACTTCCCCTGATCCTTCCTCATCAGCACTATTTCCACCATCTGATCTTTCATTACGAAACACGTCATCAGAAGTCTGATTGACATGTATATCATGGAGACCATCTAGGTTGTCCTCTTGTGTAGCAAAATTTGTAATATGATTGAATTCGTGTGGTGGTATATCTTCAACCACTCTTGTAATTCTATGTCTTCGTACAACTGGAAGTTTTTATTGTACTGTAAAAACATCAACGTATAACTCTATCATGGTACCATCTGACCATTGAGTAAATAAATTAATTGTTTGGACCCACTTCACATTAGCAACCAGTGGATTAGCTAGATTCCAAGGTGTTCATGAGAATTCAAAATGTTTATAACTCGTATACTGGATCTCTTGATCGGGGCCTAGATTTAAGGAACCACGAATTCAATCTTCATGGTCACTTATGGATACACAATCAGTTGTACTAACCACAGTTATTGTTTGTGTATTATAAGATGCTCCTTGATCAGTTTGAAAAACCTCTGCATAGCAGTACACTCCGGAAAAAATTACTCTCTTTAAAAATAATTTTTATTTGATCAAAATTAAGATAGTGTAACAAATATAAACATTGATGGTTTACCATATAATATTTAATAGAATGAAATTTTAGGATGCCTTTCTATACCCCAAAATATGCTAGAAATTTTTTCTAAACAAAAACATATTTACTAGATAATTGTTATTAAGTTATTCTTTAATAATTTATTCTTTAATCTTAAAATCATATTATATTCAATATTTAATTAAAATTAACAAATCATATGTATTTATTTTTTAATAATATGTCATAATTAATTGATCAATAATTAGTAATTTCTAATAAAAATAATTATTTCTAAATTATATATATCTAATTAAACTACTTAAATATCTTCAATTACTAATAATAACTGTCATTCGTTAATACCTTTTCCCTTATTTATTTCTATAACAAAATAATTATCATTTTATCATTGATAAATTTACTAATTTGATTTTCCTTTTCTTAGATCTTTTAGTAGTTTATAAAAAAAATATGAATCATCTTAACCATATCCCCTAGGAGTGTCAAACTAGGAGTGCAGAAAGTCCTGTTGTTATGCACTAGGATACCCCGGGCTAAGCCCGAAAATCCATGTCAGATGTTTCACTCCTTTCTATATCTATGCCAGAGCCACATCAACTTTTTTGAATCTAGACATGGATTTTATTTCATAGATAATCACAAAATCTATATGCTACCAAAATTTCACAACACATAATCCAATGTTAATCCTATGTTAATCTACACTTAATCTATAAATAATATATACAACTAAAAATAATTATTTCAAACTAAATTTTACTAATTACACATCCTAATAGACAAAAAATATAAATCTAATTAACAAATTAAAAATTAAATATTTAAAACTACAAAAATATGAAATAGTTAAATTAAAAACAATAAATTAAAGAAATGAAAATATATATAAATAATGCATCCCAAAAACACACACACACAAAATTTAGTGATAGACATAGAATATTCAGGAGGGATAAAGGAGGAAATTGAGTGAGGAGAAGGGGGCTGCCTTTTTATAAGGTGATGAGGTAATGGTGGCATCCCCCCCCTGCCGCCTTTGCCAGTTTGTTGATCTGGGCCAAAGGTAGCATGGGGGAGCAAAGGCGGCATCGTCGATGCTGCCTTTGTGACTAATTTTAAAAAAACAATTTAACCTAGGTCGTTTTGATTTTTTTTTCAGAAAACATATAAAAAACTTATATCTTGTGTCCATTCATGATAAGGGACAATGGAGATTTATGAAAATAATAAATAAATAAAAATATCACCCAAAAGAATAAAACAAATAGATATAACATTAAAAATAAAACTAAATAAATATTAATAATAGTATTAAAATATAAAAATTAATAACTAATAGAAATTAATAATTAAATTAATCAAATGATTTAATTTTAAATTATTTTTCTAAAAATTTAAAATTTATATAAATTATAATTATAAGTAAAAATAATTAATAAATTATTAACAATAATGAAATTAATAATAATATATAATAAATAATTATAATTATAATTTATCTTTTTAATTAAAACAATAATAATCATAATAATAAATATAATATCTTATAATTTATAAATTAATATGTAAAGACCGACCCAAATACACCTAATCACCAATAACTCGGGCTACGGGCATCTGTTTGACGAACTGTCTGCGGCACCATTATTCCTGGAATGAATTCGTCCATTTAAAAATACCCCATGATATTTTAGGGTATATTTGAGAAAAGGTTAGGATAGTTTGTACACAAACCAACTGGGCCCTCGGGACTAAATGGCTAATAAATCATAGACCAGGCATCTGATTGAGGCGTCGTTTGTTGCGTTGAGACCCCTTTGACATGGCGGTCCCTTGAGAAACTTCTACCTGAGTCTTAGCGAGACTTGGATAATTGACCAGTAGATCGTGGATCCAATCCTTCCAGTGTCGGGCAGATAGAGTGCGGAGACCTGATAGCTGTAGACCTGACGACTTCTTGACCGATTCGACTCAAAGAGACTCGACTTGCACAGTGGGGAATGCCCGATATTTGGTGGAAGACCCATGGCGGACGGAGCCCCTGGTAGTTGGCATTCAGACTCGTGGTACTCGATAGGAGGAGTACCTCTGTAGGCTATTAGGGGGAGCACCCGGTATTTGGTGGCAGACCCATAGCTGATGGAGTGCCTGGTAGTTGGCAGAAAACCCGCGGTACTCGAAAGGAGGAGTACCTCAGCAGTCCAAGGTTAATGAGAAACACCTCAGAGTCACGACACTCCCAATGTACTCAATAGAGGGGGAGTTCTCTAGTAGCCATGGTTTTGATAATGAAACTCTTCGTTTGAGCTGAGTCAATGACCTTTGTGTTTTCCTTGTGATTGAGATGGGTTACTCGATAACTTATGTATATTAATGGGCATATACCTATGTAATGGATATCCATTGATTTAATACGTTTTGGATTATCCTTGTTGGTTTTATGAGACCTTGAGGGTCTTGGTGTCCCTACTGAGTATTGTTATACTCACCCCTGTACGGGCTATGACCTCACCTCGTTGTGTTGGATGAGGACGATGGACAACGCTAACCAAGGCGAAGTGTACGAGGACTGGCTGGTACCTGGAGGTGGACCTCACAACAAGTCGGTACTCAGACAAGAATGATTAATGTGGGGCACTGATGAGGCTATTTTTATCTACCCTTTAGGTAGGATTCGTGGAGGATGATCTTGGTGCTGTTAGACACATTCCAGCTGTTTTTCTTTTTGGTTGTACCTGTATGTCCTTTACTTGTACATAATTGTTGGGCTTGAATTTTCAACCCCTTTACATTCAACATTCCTGTCACACAAATTTTACTTATTGTTTACATCCTCTTTTACTATGATTGTGTGTGTTAGTGATTTATAAAGGCAATGCCTTCCTAGTTGTAGGGATTTGTGACTTTGGTGCTAATCGCCATCCCCTAGCCTATGGAAGGAGGGCTTGGGGTAGTCACGATATGGTCCCTGGGGGACGAGTCATGACAAATTGGTATCAGAGGATGTCAGTTCTTCCGCAAGACTTAGGAATTTGATAATTAATCCGTTGAATCAATAGTTCTAAGGGTACAATGTGTGGTTATCAGTTCACGGAGTCCAGTGTTGGTGCTGGTGGCCGACGTATCCATACACCAGGACCCTGACTATTGATTTCTGACTTAGTACACGAAATCACTGATTGAGTGTGTGTTCTCAAATGTTTTATTTAAGTTATCTCAAACTATGTTAACTCACCAGGTTCAGTTTTGACGGTGTCACATCTGTTACTTTCTGGATGCCTCCTCATGGACAACCAGTTATAGCCCTGAGTATTGTATGCACTGACAGCCCGCCGAGCGATGAGGCTTCAGGGCATGGCCCTTTCCAGTTGAGGCACCAGCGGAGACACCAGTGGTACCACCACCCATTGGACCACCGATTCCACCAGCCCTACCAACAGACGATGAACGCTACTTGAGCGAGTTGCACGAGTTACAGTTCCAATGGACACCACAGTTCTAGGGAGAGACAGACCCACAAGCGGTTGAGGATTGGCTGGAAGCTGTGGAGAGAGTCTTTAGGCTAGCTGGGACACTGGCCGACATCATGGTGATCCTTACTGCCTGCCACCTTAAGGCATCAGCAGGCAAATGGTGGAGCTTTATGCTCTAGATTCATGATGATGTGTTAATTCTATGGGTAGACTTCGAGATCATATTCCAGGCGGAGTTTGTAGTATCCACCCTTCGAGCGGTGCAGATACAAGAGATACATCATCCGCAATAGGTTTGTATGATAGTAGTGTAGTACTCAACGAGGATCACTTAACTCTCATGATGCTTCACTGATATGGTCTTGGTCCCATTCTTCAGGGCCCAAACCTTTGAGCAGGGACTTAGGCGATAGATCAGAGCTTCAGTTATCTCCCACTACAACCCGAGGTAGATGGGGGTGTTAGAGTGAGCCCTCCTAGTGGAGTGTATCCTTGCTGAGCAGTCTCCAGAAGCGAGACCCATCACTAGTTGATTTTCTATGGAGTCTTCTGTAGCTGGCAGTAGAAAGATGATGAAAAGGTCCAAGAGGACCAAAGATATAGGTGGTCGACTGCAGGACTCAAGATCGGTTGTGCGGGGCACCCAGAGTGGAGACAGAGCCAGACATGCCCAAAGCGGCCAGTGTTTCTCATGCAGTGGGTAGGGTCACATGGAACGTGGATATCTGACCTGAAGTGCAGAATATCAAAAATCAGTTGAGGTACCTCCCAGGAAGAGGCAGAGGTTCGATCGAGGCGGTCATCATGGTGCAGGTGGACGTGGCAGAGGATCCGGTCGAGCAGCTGGTGGTGGATGACTTTTCGAGGTGTTGCCACCACCACCACCAGGAGGTCCACCCTGACCACAAATAGCAGGAGGACAAGTGGGTGCTCAGCTTTAGGATGCTGAAGCATACGACCATGTAGCTCTAGAGATGATATGAGGTGCGATCTGTGTCTACTCCACCATAGATGTAGTTCTTATAGGCACAGGTGCCAGCCACTCTTTCATAGACACTTCCCTTGTTCGGAGCTTGTAGATTAGGATGGAGCCATTTGCTCGATCTTTATATCCATAGACTCATAATGGAGCATACTCGATGATTATGCACTTGTTCTAGTAGTGTGAGCTTACTCTAGGAGGCGAGAGAATCGGCTGGGATCTCCCTGTAGAGGCATCGAGGCCTTACAACGTCATCTTGGGTATGGAATGGTTATCTACAGTCCATGCTCAGATCGACTGTATTAGGAGCAAAGTGTTGTGTGTCCGCACGAATGGGACCAGGTTCACCTTCACCAGTGATAATGGAACCTTTACAGTGCATGATAGATTTACTGAGAGGAGGGTGTAGTCGATCACCCACCGGTTGGCTTTCCATACCCTCAGAGCAGTATATTTGGAGACTCCAACTAATCCTATAGTGGTGGACCAGTACGCATATTTTTTCCCTGATGATGTTCCAAGACTACCTTCTCACAGATAGGTGGACTTCTAAATTGACCTGTACCCAGGGACGACACTGATATCAACACCATCATATCAGATGTCTCCCACTGATCTTCAAGAGCTATGGGTATTGCTGGAGGACTTACAGGGGATGGGATTTCTCCAGCCCAGTGTTTCTCCCTCTGAAGCCCTAATTTTCTTCACCATGAAGGCAAATGGGTGCATGAGGCTCTATGTCGTCTACTGTCATCTGAACTAGGTGAGCATGAAGAACATGTACCCAATTCCAAGTATTTAAGACATATTTGATCAACTCATGGGAGCACAATGGTTCTCGAAGATAGACCTCAGATCAGGCTATCACCAGCTCAGAGTATGAAATGAGGATGTGCATAAGACGACCTTCACGTGTCGGTATAGCCACTATGAGTTCTTGGTTATTCCCTTCGGCGTAACCAACACTCCAGTAGTGTTCATGATTCTCATGAACATGATCTTGTAGCCTTACATCGATAACTTTGTCTTATTCATCATCGACAACATTTTGATCTACTCAACTACTGAGGAGGAGCATCCCTACCACTTTCAGGTAGTACTAGACACACCCCCAGAGCCCAAACTTTATGGTAAGATCTCGAAGTGCATGTTTTGGATTAAGGAGGTTCACTTCATGGGACACGTCATCTCAGAGGAGGGAGTTTCAGTGGATCTAGTGAAGATTGAGGGAGTGATTTCTTGGGAGCCACCCATGAGTGTGATGGAGGTACGATGATTCTTGGGTTTGGATGTCTACTATTGGAGATTCATTCCAGATTTCTCCAGAGTTTCATCATGGTTATCAACCTCGATGAAGAATGGGAAACGCTTCGTGTGGTTAGAGAGATTCCATGAAATCATTGTGTAGCTAAGACAAAGACGGACTAGTGCCCCCATATTGATTATCCTGGTGGAAGGCATGGGGTACGTAGTTTACTACGATTCATCTGGGACCAGAATGGGGTGTTTCCTGATGCAGAAGAGAGTAGTGATTGCGTATGGTTCTCAGAAACTAATACAATATGAGCAGAACTATGATACCCTTGACCTGGAGTTAGCATCAGTGGACATTACCTTGAAGATGTTGTGACACTATCTAATGGGAGAATGTTTTACCGTATACTCTAATCACAAGAGTCTCAGGTATATCTTCTCTTATAAGGACCTGAACTTGCAAAAGCGGTGATGTCTTGAGTTCCTATTACAATATGACTTTGATATATTCTATAATCTTAGGAAGGGGAACGTTTTTGTGGATGCACTCATTAGTAGGACTGGTATTCAGCTGCTAGGAGAGGCCACAGAGCAGAAAGCTGCCTTAAAAATATCCATTGTGGATAGGGATAGAATAGCCTATCTAAAGTCTCTCACTGTCACTACTCCACATCTTCAACAAGTCAGTGAGGTGAAACATGGAGATACTAACTATGAGACATGAAGTTCTTAGATATCCCTAGTGCTGGCACCTGATGGATTTTTTTGAAGGTGGGGAGCATGACATCGTCTTCAGAGGACACACACTGGTACCAGTTTCACTTCAGGATGAAGTATTGAGGGAGTTCCACACCTCCCCTCTAGAGATACATCCGGGAGTGGAAAAGATGTACTAGGACCATTGACGATAGCACTAGTGGCCAGGTATGAAGAAGGCAGTAGCGGAGTTTGTCTCATGGTGCCTCACTTATCAGCAAGTGAAGACAGAGCACCCGGTACCAGCAGGTTTGGTTTTTCCCTTAGAGGTCCCAGAGTGGAGGGGGATGGGATATCCATGGAATTCATGATGGTTCTTCCACGTACAGCTAGGAATTATTACACGATTTGGGTGATTGTTGACCGATTCAACAAGTCGGCCCACTTACTACCAATCAGAGAGCAGGGCTCAGTAGAGAGCCTGGGATGCCTCTACATGCAGGAGATTGTGCGATTACATGGAGTACCATCTTCTATTGTCTCCGACCATGACACACGATTTACTTCCCAGGTATAGAATGGGTTTCATGATGATTTTGAGACAAAAAATTGATTGAGAAACGCCTTCCATCCTCAGACGGATGGTCAGATTGAGAGGACCATCCAGACCCTCTATGACATGCTACATTCATGCATCCTCAACTTTGGTCGTAGATGGTAGGAACACTTTCCTTTGGTGGAATTTTCCTACAAAAACCGTTATCACTCCACCATTGGTGTGGAACATTTTGAGGCCTTGTATTGATGGCCTTGCAGATTGCCACAATGCTGAACAAACCTAGGGGAGTAAGCACTAGTGGGACCTGAGATTGTACGAGCTACCATAGAGAAGGTGAAGATCATCCAGGAGCAGATGAAGACTACACAGAGCAGGCATATGTCATATGCTGATAGGAGACGGAGACCTCTAGATTTCGAGGATGGAGACCACGTCTTCCTATGGGTCTCACCTTGACGAGGTCTACGGAGATTTGGCCGAGGTGGCAAGATATCTCTGAGATTCCTCGGACGTTTCCAGGTCCTTAGTAGAGTAGGAGAGGTGGATTACCACATGTCTCTTCCACCTCAGGTTCACAAGGTTCCCAATGTCTTCCACGTATCTCAACTGAGGAGATATGTGTACAACTCATCCCACATGATCGAACACGTTGAGCTGGACATCGATTATGGGGAGACTTTCACAGAGGTTCTAGTAGAGATTGAGGATCGACAGGATCTTGTCCAAT
Organism: Viscum album; assembly: GCA_963277665.1. NCBI lineage: Eukaryota > Viridiplantae > Streptophyta > Magnoliopsida > Santalales > Viscaceae > Viscum > Viscum album. Next base: position 143,989,198 of record OY728123.1, on the reverse strand, counting down.
GTGGACGGTCGATACCTCTGGTGTGCGTTTGATGATAGTACGAGACCTCCAGAAGAGCACATGGGATTGAGAGGCTTAGATGCATGCTCAGTACCCCTTTATGATCCCTTAGTGTGAGTTGTAGCTTATGGGAACGTAAATCCATGAGGTGGGGAGAATATAAGGACCCAAAATTTTAGTGAATTGTTTTTAAAATACATATGTATTTTATGAGTCCGCAGCTTCTAATGGCTCTTTATTCCAAGGCCCGAAGTGCCCGAAATCAATTTTTGATGTTTTTCTCAGGTACGTTCAGTAAACATACGTTTGAAATTTTATAACTTTTAAACTGGAGCTCAGAATAAAATTCCGAGGGCACTGTTGAACTCGAAGCGTTAGTGATTGCATAGTGAGACCTTCACTGTAGTTGCATTGTATCAAGAGTGGAAGAGAGTTTTTGGGGGTTTTAATTAAATTGAATAATGTTAATGTTTTATAATTATTTTATTTTTTGGTGGTTAAAACATCCAAGGGGAGGTTTGTGGTGGGGGCCACCACACCATAACCTCCCATGGGAGGTTATGGTGGTGGGGCCCACCTACACATAACCTCAGTTGGGATGATTATGCAGTGAGGCCCACAAGAGCTTTTAACCTCCTCTAAACACCCAATTAATTTGGTCAAACTCTTCACCTTCACCCTTAATTTAATGAGCCAACTCCCACAATTTAATTACGTCATGTAACATAATTATTTTGGAACCATTTTGAATTCTTTTAATTCATTATGCCAACATTATAATAAGTGATGTATTATTAAGGTGGGGGTTGTCATAATTCTTGTTAGGATAATTAAGGAGAGGAAGAGCCTTTAGGATAATTTAGAGGACTCCATCCTCTCAACGAAGAACATGAAGAATGCATGTCACTGCAGAAGAATTATGAGCGTCGTCTTCTCCCTCATCAACAAGAGAATGTAGTGGAAACACTGCCACCCAAGAAGAAGGAAAATGATGTCATCTCGACTCGTCTTCCCCGAATCCTTCCTCCTCAACTTCTTCGTCTTCCACCCGACATAAACGGAATGGCGTCTACTTCCAGTGACATCGTCAACAAGTGAGGATCGAGGTAGGGGATTTACGTTTGATTCTTGTTTCCATTATTTGTCATTCAATCTTGGATTATTAATTTTCCAATTGATATCGCAATAAAGTGGAATTATCGGGCCACACATACAGAGCCTGACCCTCTACCTTTTTTATACTTTTGTTGATGACGGAGGCAGAATAACAACAACGGCCGATATTGGGACGACCGTGAGGAATCCTGCATCGGAAGAATGCCAGAACACCGGAGAGGTGCAGTACCACCATTTTACGTGGAGGAAAGGATAGGCACGACCATGTAGGTCCACAACTAAGATGTGCGGTGCCATCGCGCTGTGCGGAGGGAAGAAAGAGGCCTCGGTGCCACCACACCATGCCGGAGAAGACCCGCAGACTTTGGCCGTGGTGGAAAGGAGGAGGTGGACCGCTGAGCTGGCCACCGGTGCACACAATAGGCGAGACCTAAAGGGTCCCGTGGTTAATAGGGGTCGGTGCCTCATGCCATCCATTTCAGAAAAAAGTGGGGGCACCCCACCCCCCTCTTCTCTCACACGTGGCAAGCCGGCCACGCGGGCCAGCCAGGCCATGCAGGGCGTCACTAGGGACAAGTGGGCCACCACCAGGCCACGTGGGCCGCCCCTTCGGGCTGGGCCACCCTTTTGGTTGGAACCCCTTCGGGACAGGCCACCCATTGGGACGGGCCTCCCCTTCTGATCGGGTCAGACTCACGGACCGGGTCGGACCCCGGTCCAGACCTAGGTCAGGTCGGGTTGGTCGGACTGGGTCAGACGGGACCCAGACCCGTCAGATCCGAATACACCAAATCCCAAATCACTCGGGCTATGGGCGTCTGTTTGATAAACTATCAGTGGAACCATTATTCATGGAACAAACCCTTACCATTGAGAATGCCCCATGGGAGTTCGGGTTATAGTTGAGATATGGTCAGTTTGGATCGTACACAAAACCAACCAGGCCCCCAGAACTTAAAGGCTAATAACTCACAAATCGGGCATCCGATTTACGCGCCGTCTATTGCGTTGAGACCCGTTTGACATGACGAACCTTTTAGATACTTCTAAGTTATAATTCATGATACTTGGAGTATCAACTAGTAGCTCGTGAAGTGGATCCTTCCAGTGACGACCAGACAGAGTGCAGAGACATGATAGCTGTAGACCGGACGACTACATGACTGATTCGACTCAGAGAGACTCGACTACCCTAGTGGGGAGTACCCGTTATTTAGAGGTAGACCCATGGCGTATGGAGTTCCTAGTAGTTGGCAGCAGAACCATGGTACTCGACCTGAGGAGTACCTCTATAGGCTCTGAGGGGGAGAACCATGTATTTGGCGGTAGACCCATAGCAGAAGGAGCGCCTGGTAGTTGGCAGCAGACCCGCTGTACTCGACAGGAGGAGTACCTCAGTAGTCCAAAGTTAGTGAGAAGAACCTCAGAGTCCTGACATGCCCACTGTATTCGATATAGGAGGAGTTCTCTAGTAGCTGTGGTTTCGATTATGAGAATCCTAGTTTGAGCTGAGTCAATGACCATTGTGTTGTCCTCATGATTGAGATTGGGTTACTCGATAACATAGGTATATGTATGGGTATATACCTAAGTAATGGTTAACCATTGATTTCATACTTTGTGGTTTATCCTTATTTGATTTTGGATGACCTTGACGGTGTCAGGGTCCCTACTGAGTATTGTTATAATCGCCCCTGCACAGGTTATGCCTGCACCTCATTTTGTTGGATGCTGACGACAGATAGTGATGACCAAGACGAAGTGTACAAGGACTGGACGGTACCCAGAGGTGGACCTCACGATGAGTCGGTACCTGGAGGAGACAGACGAACGTGGAGCACTGAGGATTATAGCTATACATACACTTCAGGTAGGATCCATGGTGGATGATCCAGAAGCTTCTAGACACCTTCTAGATATTTTTCTTTTTGGTTGTACCTATTTTCCCATTCCCTGTACTTTACTGTTGGGCCTGTATTTCTGTCCCCTTTTCTTTAAAAAATCTTGTGGCACAATTTTTACTTAGGGTTTGCTTTTGTTTGTACTCTAGTTGAGCATGTTTGTGATTTATAAAGTCAATGTCTTCCCAGTGTTTGGGATTTACGCCTTTGGTTCTAGTCACCAGCCCCAACCCTATAAAAGGTGGGCCTAGGGTTGTCCCAATACGTGCCTCGGGGGACAGTTCATGAAATAATAACAGTTAATATTCAAATAATAATATTAATAAAAATATATGACAATGTTATAAAAATATTAACTTTAATAATGTTATTTAAATAATTTTATAATTAATAAATGATTTACGTAAAATCAAAACAAAAAAAATTTAATTAAAATGTTATTAATAATTTAATAACAAATAACAATAAATAAATAACAAATAGTAGTTTGAAATTAATAAAAAATGTATAATAATTATATATATAATTAAATATTTATTAAATCATTTATTTATCAAAAAACTTTATAAATCCATCTTTTTTACTATCAGGATTAATGATGGAGTCAGGTCCCCAACCAATTGCCTCCCAAAAACCGTCGGTAAATCTTTAATGAAAGATTTTATAAAGTTTATTGGGGTTTAATAGAAAAATGAATGTGTTTAGTCGAATGGAGAGAAAAAATTGAATGAATTGGTGAAAATGGGATTAAGAAACCATATTTCTAAATTGAGATGGAAACAACAATAGGGACATGAAAAATTAATATCATCCATTGAACACATGTATGGCTTCTTGGAGACCCAGAGAGCAGGAGATGAGTAGGTAGAGGATCGAGACTCGAAGACAACATGAGGAGAAAAACAGAGCTACCACTCAAAAGATAAAGAGGGGGAATTATTCTCCTTTGCCTTATTTTTGTAAATAAAATTGTTAAATATTTTATATTGTGCGTAATTATGAAAAAAATTTCATGCTCAGGGGATTATAGTGTACTTGTTAATTTAATATAATATCTTCACAAAAAATCATCTTTATGATTTGGAATTGACCAGTGATATTGATTCATGATCTGAATTATAATTGTTTGATACCTCTTTCTTTTAATTTTATAACTCCCTGATCATTCAAAGAGATTGATCGGGGATACATTTCTCAACAATTAATGTTAAAAATGATGGATTATTTTGAAGTGATTTATTTCATCTTCACTTCATCAGAATCTTTTATGTTTTTTTATTCATACAGTGGCGAACTCAAAGGATCCAAAATCTATGCGATTGGCCTCCTAGTGAGGGAGATTAATCATTTAATTTTCCCCAGCTGTGTATTCAATTTCTTTCTTGTGGTGAGTATATCATCATAACCAAATGTATCATCTTCCCCAAGTATTTGAAATCATTCATATTCTTTTGTCTCTATCTTCACTGTCTGAACATATTTTCCACTTTATCAACTAGTTCTTTTAGTTATAAATTTATCAACTTTACTGATTTCCATAAAATATACAAGTAAAAAAATTAAAAAAAAATTCACCCATTGTTCACAATAATGGGTCTGTTTTGAAAAAAATCGATAGCTCAACCCTATCATTAGGTTCGACCTAACTTGTCATTGTACTATTTTAAGTATGAAATTCCAAAATATTTAATCCTTTTTTCTTATTCAAATACATATAGGTCAACAAACCTTATATTTTTTATTTATAATTATTTCAAAATTCAATAAGACAGATTATTAAAAAAAATTATTTTTTTTTCACTCTTGGAGTAATTATTGTAATGGATGTAACACTTCTATTTCTATTAAACTACTATAGTTAAATAAAATACCTTTTAATATGGGTTCAATATTTTAATGAAATTTATTTTTATTTTAATTAAATTCTATTTCTTTCAAACATTTATTCCTTATTTTATAGACCATTTTTTATCTTTTCACAAACACTCAAAATTTTTCATTCCTTCAATGTTAAGAAAAAAATTATATTTTATTTATTCCTTAATTTAGAAACATGTATTTCAATATATGAGAATGTATAAAAAAAGGAGAGGGTTATCATATAATCATCATCATATTGGGAAGTATAGTTTATCAAAATCAATTATTCATTTTTTTTAACTATAGCCATTGGTTTATAGGAATTCTTCCAAATGGAACTATTTCAAGTCATACCTATTTATAGATTTTATATTTCATTACATTAAAAATTTTCAAGTTATAAATTCTTATTAATGTTTGATTTATCCTGTTTGTGAAATTATCATTATTATTCTAGACTATGTACCATCCTCTAATACTACAATTCTATAAAAAATTAATTTTCTCATCTTCTAATAAATTAATTATTATTTTTCATCATCTATGATTTCCATGTTCTTTATTTACTCTCGATCATTCTTCATGATTTCATTCAATTTTTTCCATGATGGTCTTTGTAAATACATATCCCATAATGTTATGAGATTTTTTTTGTTTTAGTATTTAATTTATACAAATCCATGAATAAAATATTTAGTGTTTCATATTTTTTTTGAATCCATGGATTCCTTGTTATCTTATAGTATAGTTCTATAATATATTTCATTTTTTTTCTAAAATTACCAATAAATAAACATCATCATTAGAATTCATTCTATATATGTAGTGCCCAGACCATTGTTACCCGGAGTCGGTGCCTAATTACATAACATTAGGTTGTTCACAATAGATCAAGTCTCCAATGACCGATTAGTTTTGTAGCCTTGAAAAACTAGATACATAGATATGTTTTACGTTACATCATGAAAATGAAAAACCACAAAATTGTGTCCCATTTGAACACACTAATATCACTTATCCTTTTCCTATAGGTTAATTTTAATATATTTCTTCACATCTAGGGAAAAGTAAAACATAGAAAGGGGTGAGCTCAAATGCTCAGTAGGGATAACAATATTGCAGAAACTATCATAAATAAGCATAAAAATTTAAGGAAATGTATAAGTCTAAAACACAATTCTTTTAACCAAAAAACTTCATCATTATATATGAATGATAAATAAAATAATTTTATATAATTATTCAAATGGATATTCAACCAGTAGAATAATCACATGTAATATCAATAGCTAATTTCCTAATGATGGAATGAAAAATGTCGGATACCATAACCACATAGTCATGGAATCATGCCAATACTACAAATGAGATTTTTTTAAGGCCTTGTGCCAAGACACTGGTTTGTCTCATTAGACTTAGCAATGCATCGAGGAGATATAGCAGGCTCCACCCCTCACATACTATTTCCAATGCATTCCTCATATGAAAATGTTAAAACATAATATTAACATTCATATTAAAACTAGCATAAAAAATTTTAATACATTAACCATAAACCATAAATTTTATAAATATAAGACATCCATAGTCATATATATCACAAAACATTCAATACAATATGGAAGATTGTATCATAATAAATCAACTTCAAACACGTGTATAACCAATCACTGAATGTTGACATAAATGAAATAAAAACTATTTTAGAGAAATATCTCTTTCTATTTTGAAATCATTCAAAAGTCACATAATTATAAATGAAATCATTTATTTTTAAAATATTTTTTATATTATTGTAAAGGAATCATCAATGGTTTTATAATGGCACAAAAAAGCCGCACTCACTGTATAAGTTAACAAACATTCTTTTTTTTTAGTTTGTTCGAATAGTTTGAAAAGGACTTTATTTGGAAAAAGATAGAATGAACCCTTTATAAAAAATCAATAAATAGTAAAAAAGGGTATAAATGCATTTAAAACATAGTCTAGGAAATAATGAAACTGATTTGAAATACATTTTTATGAAAAATGGATGTGGATGATAAAGAATTCCCAGTAAATACTTGAGTATAAACAAACTCAGATAAATAAAGAGATTGAAAAATTGACCATAAATGTTTACTTTTCCTTGGTCGACGGTATGATAACTTCATATATCATAGTTAAGTCATTGTTATTAAATTATAAAAGAACCATATACATAAATATCATATTATATATATGATCTTCTAATATTTTTTGTTAAAAATATTTCAATAGTAACATTGTTTCAGGTGTCAACAGATTCATTTTCCTTTCTATGTTTTGTAAAATAAGTCATGTTTGTTGTAGATATAATGCATTTTATTCATTTAAATAATTATATTATGTTTTTCAACATTATTTTTTATTCATAAAATGAAATTTATTCAGGAATGGTTACGATGTGGAATGAATCTCATCACGTTCCTGGTGATGGTAATTTGTATGTACACATGAGTGACAAAAACATTATATTAATGGTGAAATCTTATATAATTGTAAATAATATGATATATAAAGATCATTAAGATGTTTTATTTATTATTTAAAACAATTATACTAATTATTATACCCATCCAATTAATGAAGTGTTGAATACCAAACTAGACCATAACGTAGAGACGATAAGTCGTAGGTACGCAATATGGAAACTTTGGCATTCATAGGATGGATAGAATAATGAATATAGTTGTACCATATTTATAATAACATAACAGTATGTATAAGGTACTATAAGTATTATTTATTCATGGAAACAACAAAGAAATAGGATGTGGAAGAAGAAAAGAACATTGAATGCGGTGCTGAAGTAATTACCTCTTCTTAGGGTTCATCGTTTTGATTTGATAAAAAGGGATCCTTAGGTGGGATTTATGATAAAAGTAAATCATATAGGTCGAATTGATTGTATTTGGGAGGATATTAGAGGTGGATTTTTCTGATCCAAATTCCAATGGATGTGTAATTTTGAGAGAAGGTGAGGTACCCTTTTATAAGAGAGGTGATGGTCACTTTAAGAAAATCATGAAATATTATTTTACTATAAAATAATATTTGGTTTCTAATGGTTCAAAACTGATTTATTTTGAGGATAATGTGGGTATGGGATGAAAAAATATCCAAAAATAGGTTTTATGTAGGTTTAGGTCACCCTATTAACATTTTCATTTAGATTTAACTCTTAGTTAAATAGTTTAACATTTACCATGTATTCATGTATTATTATAATAAATTGTTAATAAACATACTATAAAATTCCATTTGAACCCAAAGTTGTTCATTATTGACATGTCTACCCTTATCTATGTACTTTTTCTGACCCTTATATTTTTATAAATATTATGTCAATTAATAATATAGTATTTGTTTTAAAAACTCATTTATGTCAATTTTGACAGTATTTAGTATAAGGTCTTTTTGAATGTAAACAATTTGTGATTAATTCGGAAAAAATATATTAAACCAATAATAAAATGTCAAATTAATCTATAAAATTAGTGGAATGATTTAAAAGTCTTAATTTACATTTATTTTGATATTTATAATATCAATTATTTTAATCATTCATTAAAAAGGTAATTACTACTCATCATTATGTCATAAATAAATTTAACTATTTAATGTCTAAATTTTTTAAATAAAAAACCATTAGATAAGAAATATTTTTAAATTTATAATTAATATTTATAGTCTCATTTATTTTTTATATACCATATATTAAAAATGTTGCAGTTATTAACATTTAAATGTAACACATTAAACACTTCTTGAAATAAATAATACTAAATGTCCTAATCTAATATAAGGGGATCAAATAAAATAATTATTTATTCATATGGTTTATTTTGGTCAAAATCCACTCATCTAATAGAATTATGATGTGTGTTAGAATAATTAGGGAAAAACCTTTAACTATCCTATTTAATTTTAACTGTGGTAAATAAAATTGAAATGTTAATATTCACCAAAAATTATTTTCATCTTTTTTATCCAAATTTTACTTATTTGTGTCTGTAACACCCCAAGAATCCATGATACATTAACCTTTGAACAATACTATATCTTGTGCTATACGCAACTTCGAGATCTTGCACACCACGACTAATCAAACTATCTGTTACGAATAGTAATACAGAATTTTTAAAAATTTTAAATTTTATTTTTCAAAATGGACATCATTTTTGGATTCAGAATATCAAAAATAGATTAGGGTGAATTTTGGGTATTTTTATGAAAAAATTCAATTTTTTATGAATAGTTAAAGGCACAACATTATTGTTTAAAATGAATTTTTATTTCAATAATTGTTTATTTTATTTAAATTTATTTGAATTAAAAATATATGCACAATATCTATATTATTTCAATGTTATTCATTGGTGTCATTTTATTGTAAAACTAGATATATAAGAACTTATTGAAATTTTTACTTTCATTTACCATCCTTTTAGGCACATTAGAAAATTTTCATAAAACATAAATTTACCACTTCTATGAATTGAATTTCAATATTCCCTGAGACATGGTTGATGTCAATAAGTAAAATGATGTTCAATAAGCTAAATATATTTTTTGGTGAATAGTAACATGTAACTTTTATTTACCACGGTTAAAAGTTTATTGGGTGATTAAAGGTAAAAATAATATTATTATTACCCTAACACATGTACGAATTCTAACGGATAAGTATTTTTCGAACCAAAATAACCTTTGAAATAAAATATGAACCTTTTTTTCCACCTGGATTATATTAGGACATTAATTATAATTTTGTTTAAAGAAGAGTTAAAAGTGTTAAGTTCAATGTTTCATGATTAGCCATTTTTAATATAGGCATACACATAAGAGAAATTCGACTATAAATAATCATTAGAAAGATAAAACTACTTCCTACAAAATGGTATTTTATTTATTATTTTTTGGCATTAAATAATCAATTTTATTTATGACACAATCATGATGCATTATTTATCTTATTAGTGAATGATTAAAATAATTAATATTATATATATCCAAATAAATGTAAATAAATACTTTTAATGAATTAAAAGAATTTTCTAGGTTAATATGACATGTTAGGGTTGATTAAATGAATTATTTTCAATGTAATCATGTTGTTATTACTTTAACAAAAATCAGATACTGAATATTGTCAAAATTGACATAAATGATTTAAAAAAACTATATTATTAAATGATATAATAGTCCTAAAAATCTAAGGTTCAGCCCTAGGAGATATATAATAATAGATATTTCATTAATTAACCACTTGGGGTTTACATATAATTTTATATTATGTTTATTAAGCATATAATATAAAAATACATAGATACGTGGTAAATGTTAAACTATTTAACCATGAGATAAATCTAAAAGATATGGTTAATATGGTGACCTAAACCTATCTAAAACATATTTTTTGAGAGTTTTTAGACCCATAAATACCTTATCCATGAACGAAATTCTTCTGGTGCCATTATAAACAGAATATGATTGTATAATAAAATAATATTTCAAGGTTTTCCTAAACTGACCCTCACCTCTCTTATAAAATTTTAATTCCCCTTATCTTAATTTCACACCTCCAATTCCATTTAGCAGGGCCAAAACTAACTCAAATATCCTCCCAACTATCCCCAATTTGACCTAGAGTCCTTAATTTGATCAGAAAGACAACCAATGGAGCCCTTTTGATCAACTCAAAAGGAAACTCTATAAATTTTTTTTCTTATTCCACTTCCACTTTCATTGTTGTATCCATACCAAAATAATAAAATTTAAAAAATATACATATTTTGATGTTATTATAAATATGGTCAAACCATTTTCATTATTCTATCCATCCTATTAATGACATGTCACCAACTTGTGTACGTACAACTTTCCGTCTCCACGTCACGGTGTAGTTTGTTATTAAAACACATCATTATTTGGATTGGTATTATAATGAGTATAATTTATTTAAATAACAAATATAACATGTTAATGATTCTGTATATACGATATATCATCCTATTACATACTATTACACCATTAATAAAATGGAATTCTCGCTCCTACGTACGTACGGATTACCATCTACATGAATGTGATGAGTCCCCATCATAAAAATTCAATAATAAATATAATTTCTGGATTAAACAAATATTGTTTAAGAACATAATATAATTCTGGATATGAATCAAATACATCTTATACCTATCAAAAATTAATTAATTAAGAAAACATATAAAGTAATATAAATCAGTTAACACCCGAAACGATGATACTACTGAAATATTATTAACAAAGGAATATTAACAGATCATATATGATATAATTTTAATATATGTGGTTCATATATAATTTAATAAAAATTAATTAACTATTATACCATATTTTAACATACCATCGACCATGTAAATGTATATAGTAAGGGTTAATTTGACAATCTCTTTACTTATCTGATGTTTTTTGTACTAAAGAATCTACTAGGACCAATTTATCATCTACATCTGTGTTTCATAAAAATGTATTTCAAAAAATTCTTACAATTTATAAACTTTGGGTCAAATTCATTTAAAACCTTTTTGTATTTTTACATATTGTTTGAAAGGAATATTTATTACTCTTTCCAAACAATGTACATTATGACATTTTAGAAAAATTAAGGTATGAAGTGTTTTTTAACTTATACGAAATGTGAAGCTATTTTCCACTGTTATACCAGATTAAATGCTTCCCTTACAATATTATAACAATATTTTAAAAATAAATGTTTTGTTTTATAATTACATAAAATTTAAATGATTTCAAAATAGAGAGAGATATTTCTCTCAAAGAGTTTTGGTTTCATCTATTTCAACATCCATTGATGGATTTCATACTTGTTTTAAGTTGAATTATTGTGATTCAATATTCCATTTTTTATTGAAGGTTTTGTGATATGTATGACTATGGATGTATTATTTTTATACAATTCATTTTTTATGTGTAAATTATTAATATTTCATATGCTTGTTATGATATTAATGTTTCTGTTATGTTTCAACCTTTTCATATTAGGAATGAATTGGACTTAGTAAGTGATGGGTGGAGCCTACTATAGCTCCTAAATGCATTGGTAGGTCTCATTAGACAATCTAGTGTCTTGTTAGAAGTCCTTGACACAATATTATTTGTATTATTTCCAAAAGTCCTTGACTATGTGGTTATGAAGTCTGGAATTATGCATTCCATCCTTATAAAGTTGGATATTAATATTATATGTGATTATTCAACTAGTATAATATCTATGTGAATAAGTAAATGGAATTATTTGATTTATCTTTTCTATATTATGATCATTTATATGTTTAAAAAACTTATTTTATTTTTATACTTTTCATTAATTGTTTATGCTTATTTATTAATGTTTTGGATATATTTTTATCCTTACTAAACACCTGAGATCACCCCATTCAGTGTTTTATTATTTCAATGATGCAAAGAAGTATATTATGAATGACCTTCTGGGATAGTATATAATAGATTATTATGTTAAAATGATACACAGTTTTGTATTATTATATCATGATGTAATGTAAAACTTATGTATATATCTAGTACTTCTAAAGAAACTAAACTGATCGGTATTTTGGGACATGATTCCTTGTATCATGTCAATGTAATGTAATAATTCACCGACTCAAGGTAACAGGGTTCGGGTAATTACAGAGTCAACCATGTATCTCAAATTTTTGAATTTCAATTAATAGAAGTGATAATTTTTTGTTTTATGAAAAGTTACATATGTGACTTGAAGGAGGGAAAAGGATGTTAAAATTTTCAATAAAATTTTATATATCTAAAATTATTATAAAATCAATCCAATGAATTAAATTGAACTAATATAGGTATTATGTATATATTTCTACTAAAAATTAATATAAATAAAATAAATAATTATTTAAATAAAAAGTTGGTTTTAAACAATAACGTAGTGTTTTCACTATTCATCCAAAATATAATGTTTTCTGAAAAATACAAAAAATTTACTGTTTGCAAATATTGATATTCTAAAACAAAAAATGAATTCAATTTTGAAAAATAAAATTTAGAAAATTCCAAAAAAGTGGTTATTAATATATATAACGGCTAGTTTGATTGGTCAAGGCGTTCCAGAACTTCGTGTTGCGTACAGCGCAAGAAATTTTATTATTCCATGAGAAACATACCATGGAATCTTGGTGTGTTACATTTTCCCCTCCTTTAAATAATTACATTACAAATATTTCTACATTATTAATGCATAAAAATAGTGTGGTGGTTTTCATCATATGATCCTCAGGTTCCCATGAATCTTCTTCCATCTTATTGTTTCTCCATAGTACTTTTACCAGACGAGTCATCCGATTTCTCAACACTTGATCTCTAGTATAAAGAATCCTTATGTGATTTTCACAATAAGACAAATAAGGTTCCAGATCAATTTCATTATTGGTGAGTACAAGCTTTGGGTCAGGCATTTAATTAATTTTTAACAGTGATACGTGGAACACAACATGAACTTTGAAGAGAGTTGGCGGAATTTCCAAATGGTAATTGAAAAATAAAATTTTGTCTAGTATTTTTAATGTTTTGATGTACCTAGGACATAAATTACCCTTCTTACCAAATCATATAACACCTTTCCTTTGAGATACCACCAAAAAAACATGATCTCTTATCTGAAATTCCAAATCTTTACGTCAGTTATTAGCATAGCTATTTTGTCTAATTTGATCAGCATTGATGTGGTTTTGAATAATATTCACCTTTTCCATTGTTTCCTCAACATGTTCAGCACCTATGAGTTTTATTTCACCCACATATTCCAAAAAAGTTGGTGTGCGAAATCTATTTCTATATAACGCTTAATATGGTGCTATTTGAACACTTTAATGGAAGCTATTGTTATATGAAAATTTTACTAGAGGTAAATATTGTTCACACATACCTTGAGAATCAAGTTAGAAATATCTCAACATGTATTATAATGTTTGAATAGTCAGTTCTAATTTTCCATCTAATTGAGGGTGGTGGGATTTTTTCAAACGAAGATCAGAATCGAGGGCATTCAAAAGAGTTTTACAGAATATTTATGTAAAATGGGGATCAAAATCAGAAACAATTGGTAGGGGTACTCCATGAATCCTTACAACTTCATTAATATATATTTTTGATAAATTTTCATGTGGTCAATATTCTCTTATAGACAAAATTGCTGACATGGTATGCTAATCAACAATAACCCATATTACATCATTCCTTCATGGTGTATTTGGTAGAAACATGATAATGTACATCGTAATATCATCCCATTTCCACATAGGAATCAGAATAGATTTCATGAATCCTCTAGGATATTGTCTTCCAACTTTCACCTATTGAAAAACCATTCATTTGACACATAATCATCAATCTCCCACTTCATGTTGTCCGACCAAAAATGTTCCTTCAAATCTCTATACATTATAGTGCTACCATGCTGTATAGAGAAACTGGACCAATGATAATCATCTAATAATTCCCTTTTTAGATCAGGTTTATCTGGAACACAAAGTCTCTTCCCTAATTTGAAAATTTAGTCTTCATAGATGAAAGTAATCAATCTCCCATCCATCCCGACATTAATTTTTTTTTGAAACTATTCATCATCAGTCAGAGAAATTTTTATACATTCTAGTAAAGATGTATTGGAAAAAATTGAAAAATTATTGGTGTTTCACCTTTAATGATTATTCCCATATCCATTTTTACTTGAACTATGAACATATTTTATCTTTCAACCCTCATCTTGTTCAAAACTCCATGATCCTTTTTGGTCAAAGCATATGCCACCTTATTTTCATTCCCCGTGTGACAGTATATAGTCCAATAAAAATCCTTGAGTAGTTCAAGACATCATTTTTGACTCATGTTGAGTTCTTCCTGTGAGAAAATATATTTTAAACTCTAGTGATCGGTATATATCTCACATTTTTCTGCATAGATATAGTGTATCCATATCATCAAAGCAATGATTACAGATGCTAACTCAAGATCATGAGGGGGATAGTTTTGTTCATTTCTTTTAGCTGTCGTGATGCATAGTAAATAACTCTATCATTATGCATAAGGACACAACCAAGTCAATTATTTAAGTATCACTCTAAATAATAAACCCATCATTCCCCAATTATAGATTCATGATAAAATCATTGTCTATTCTCTTCATAAATTATTAAAAACATTATTCACACCCTTATTTCATAACAAATTTAACCCCTTTACGTGTGATATTGGTTAATGGGTTAGAGAATATGGAAAAAATCAGGTTGATACATTGATAAGAACATGTTCAATCAATAAAACTGCATACCACGGTTATACATGTCAGTGTTGGACATTATAAGATTTCATTTTCCATTGAAGGATTGATTTAGATTCCATCTTTAGAGACAATATGGCCAAGAAAAGATTTTTCTTGACCACAGAAATCACACATTCTAAACATCCAATATAATTCACTTCTTATGAGGGGTTTCAAAATAGTGCAGAAGTGATTTTCATGATCTTACAAGATTTAATAGTAATCCAAGATAACATCATTAAATGCCCCTATAAATTCAACAAGATACTCCTTGAAATCTATATTTATTAGATTCATGAATACATGTGGTGTATTAGTTAGTCCAAAATAAATTACTATAAACTCATAACACCTATACATAGTATGAACTACTATCTTAAGAATTTCATCCTTCATCACATAGAACTGATGATAACCAGATCAAATGTCAATCATTGAAAAAATAGTGATCTCCATGAAGTTGAACTAATAAATCATCAATGAGAGGTAAAGGACACTTTTTCTTTTGTTTATAGCATTGATATCCCTATATTCAATGCACAACTTCATTAATCCATCTTTCTTCTTAAGAAAAGAACATTTATTCCCCATGGAGAAACACTATGGAGAATAAACCCTTTATTAATTAATTCATCTAGTTTTTTATTTTGTTCCAAAAATTCCAAAATGTTCATTCTATAAAGGGGTATTTGATATGGTCTTAGATCCAAGAATTAAATCAATGGAAAACTCCCTTTCTCATTCTTCACGATGTCCAGTTAAATTCAATGGGAAAACATCAAATTATTCCCAAAAAATTGGTACTTACTATATTTTAACGTACCATTCCTCACCCATAGTTATTTCACACTCTTCCTCCCTAATAATTAAATTTAGTAGAGATACTGGGCGTGGATCGAGATGAGAATCAGATGGTGACATTTCTACTCTAAAAAAAAGTTACTCTTTATCATCATCAAAAATTGTAACATCCTTCTTCAGATAATAAGTTTTCGCATCATGGTTTTAAATACAATCCATACCATGTATTATATCAAATTAAATCAAGGGTATGATGATGAGATCATCAAATCAATAATGTTTATATTCCCCAATGGGAATTGAGTGAAAAAAATTCCCAATGATACTTGACATAATTGTTTTGAATAACAACTCCCTTATTAAATCGAATTGAAAATATTTAATTTTCATAGAATACTAGGTAGATATGAAATAATCTGATGATCTAGAATCAAATAAAGAATTTTATAAATTTCATGGAATAATTAAATTGCCTGCCACCACGTCATTCAGTGCTTCAACCCCAACCGTAGTAATTGCATAAGAATGGATATTATCCCTTGTCCATTTCTAATGTATGTTTCCATGGTGTTTAGGACATTTATTTACATGATTCTCCATTTCACTACAATTTTATCATTCAAAATTGAATGCCTATTTATTTCCCTTGAAATCATGAGCTTGGTGGCCTTTTTCACCACACTTATAACAGACTCCCATTCCCGTTAGGAAGGTACCAATAGGTTTTTACCCACATTTACTACAGGATGGAAATTCAACATTTCCATTCTTCCCCTATTTACATTTCTAGAGTGTTCGAAAAATTTCTTCTTCTCATTCTTTTCTTTTAAGTCATAAGACACAATGAAATACTTTTTGACTTGATAGCACATAAGACAATATCTTTGTACAATGAGATTGATTGGGGGAATAATGATCGTTGGATAAATTGTTTTAACCTGTAAAATAATTGATCAATCTTACTCATTGGTTTATATATATAATCTACTTCATGCCCTACTAACCTTGTAATGTTATCCACATAATGGGAGACATTTTCATCATAATTTTTCCTTAGACTTAGAAATTTTCTTTCCATATCCACTTTATGGTCAAGAGGAAACTATTTTTCTAATAAAATATATTTAAAATCCCTCCATTACATATTTTATAATTCTTCATCCTCCATTTTTTTTAATTAATGACCACCATTGATCTGTATCTCTTGTGAGGTAATAAACTTCCAGGGCATCTTTTTCACTTTCGTTAATCCCCAATGCATGAAATATTCTCTCTAAAGAACTTATCCATTTATTATCTAAAAATGGATTCGTAGTCCCATTTAATGTTGGTGTTTGATATCTCATGAAGCGGTCCAACATTGATACTATGTGCTGTGGATTAGGGTTCTTGAAATGGGTAATGTTATTATTCATATCTAGATTGAGTTGTCACAGTGTGGTTATATGATTTTCAGCACCGGTAGCATCACCAGATCCACTATAATTATCTTGAATATGAGGTAATTCCTTAAATGGATTATGTGCATTGATACATTTTCCATTCCTTCCACTAGGTGTCATTTCTAAACAGTGGTATACACTATATTAGTTTATGAATAACAATGCATAATTATAAACTAGTAAAATAACTAAAATAAATTGAAATATTTAGGTATATAATCTATAATCATTAAAAATATTTTCATTGAGGAATTATTTACTAATAAATAGTCTATTTTGGTTTGTAAATAAAATATGAATTATCCTAATCATATCCCCTGGGGGTGTCGTAACCAAGAGTGCGACAAGGCCCGTTGTCGTGTACCAGGATACCCTGGCTCAAGCCCAAAACTCTTTTTCAGATTTTTCTCTCTTAGGTACATTTGTTCTAGAGCCGCCACTACCTTATCATATGCAGAAAGTGATGTATTTCTTAGAAAACTCACAAAATCATTACATTACCAAGATTCTAGTAATTTATTCTATACTAATCCTCTATGACTATCTTTGGGTAGTGATCCCTAATCATATTATTTATAAATCTCCATTTCAAGGATTGTACTAAAAATTGCTGATACAAACTGTAACAACCTGACCCAAATTAACCAGATTCAATGGATTATTACATTAAATTGGCTTCATCACAAGAGATTAAGTCTCGAAAGACCTCTTAGATTAATAGCTTTGGATTTACTAGATACATACATAAGTTTTACATTATATTATGAAATAGAAAAACTACAACATTTTGTTCCCTTTTATCACACTAATATACCTTAGCATATTCCTTCAGGTTAATCATAATATACTTCTTCACATATTGGAAAAAATAAAATATTGAAATGGGTTATCTCAGATGCTCAGTAAGGATAACAATATAGCGGAAACTAACAAAAATAAGCAGAAACATTTAAATAAATTTATAAGACTAATACTCAAGTCTTTTAAACATAAACATCAGCATAATATGGAAATGATATATCAAATAATGACACTGACTTATTCACCTTGATATTCTACTAGTCGAATAATCACATGTAATATTCGTAGATTATTTCATAATGATGGAATGCATAATTCTGGACATCATAACCATATAGTCATGGTCTCATGCTAAGACTAAAAATAATATTTTTTCAATGCCTTGTGTCAAGACATTTATTTGAATTATTAGACTTAGAGATTAATCATGGAGCTATAGTGTGCTCTACCAGTCACGTACTAAGTCTCGTGCATTACAAATATGAAAAGGTTGAAATATAACATAAACATTCATATTAAAAATAGCATACAAAATGTTAATACTTCAACTATAAACCATAAATGGTATAAAAATAGAACATATAAATTCAATCATATCACAAAAACATCAATACAATATGGATGATTTTATCAAAATAAATAAACATAAATCAAGTGTAAAATCTATTAAAGGATGTTGATATAGATGAAATCAAAACTATTTGAGGGAAATATCACTTTCTAATTTTAAATCATTCAAATGAAACATAATTATAAAAAAAAATTATATATAAAATCTTCATATATGATTTTAAGGGATGCTTTAAAGATATTACAATAGCGGAAAATAGTTGCACTCACCATATAAGTTAAAAAAAAATTTTGTCCTTAATTTTTCCGAAAAGGGCGAAAAGGGCCTTGTTTGGAAACGACTGAAATATTCCTTTATAAAAATTATATAAAAAGTCAAAAAATGGTATAAATGACTTTAACCCATATTATATGAAATATTAAAAAAAATTGAAATAAATTTTATAGAAACAAGTATGTGGATGATAAAAAGTCATAGTAGATACTTACGTATAAACAACCTCATATAAATAAAGAGATTGTAAAATTAACCCTTACCTTGTACATTTTCTTGGTAGAGGGTACATTAACATCCTGTATAATATTTAAATTTGTTTTTTTAAATTATACATGAACCGTATACATAAATATGATATCATATATATCTGATCTTATAATATTGTTTGTTAATAATATTTTAATAGTATCATTGTTTTGGGTGTTAACGGATTCGTTTTCCTTAATATGTTTTGTTATGTAAGTAATATTTGTAATGTATAATAAATATTTGATTCATATCAAGAATTATAATGTATTTTTAAACATTATTTTTTAATCACAAAATGAAATTTATTCTTTAATTGTTACGATGGAGAATGAATCTCATCGCGTTTATGGAGACGGTAATCCATACGTACGCCCGAGAGACAATAACATTCTATTGATGGTGAAATAGTATGTAATTGAATGGTATATCATATAAAAATATTCATAAACATTTTATATTTATTATTTACATCAATTATAATCATTTTTATACCCATCCAATAAATGTTGTGTGGAATAAAAAACAACACCATGACGTGGAGACGGTAAGTCGTACGTACGCACGTATGGTGACTTTGTCATTCATAGGATGGAATGAATAATGAATATGGTTGTACCATATTTATAACGACATAAAAGTATGTAGAATTTAATATATTTATTATTTTGTTATGGAAACAACAATGAATGTGGATGTGGAAGAAGAAATGAACATTGAAATATGTGTCGAAGTAATTACCTCTTGTCCGGGTTCTTCCATTTGATTTGATCAAAAAGACTCCATAGGTTGGCTTTATGATCATTGTAAGTCCTCTAGTTTTACATGAGAGTATTTTTGAGGATAAATAATCATGGTTTTGGTAGAGACAAATCTTTTTGTAGGTGTGATTTTGAGTGATGTGGAATTAACCTTTTATAAGAGATATGTGGTCCACTTTAGGAAAAGTATGAAATGGTATTTTATTAAAAAATCATTATCAATTTCTAAGGGATCAAAAAAGATTTATTTAAAGGATATGGTAGGAATGTGTCAAAAACCTCTCAAAAAATAGTTTTTAGGCATGATTAGGTCACCATATTAAACTTATCTTTTATATTTAACTCTTAGTTAAATAGTTTTACTTTTACGATGTATTTTTCTATTATTATAATAAATGGTTAATTAACATACTATAAAAATATAAGAGAACCCAAAGTGGTTCATTATTGACATATCTATCCTTAAATAAGTCCTTTTTTGGGTCCTTATATTATTAGAAATATTATATAAATTAATAATATAATATTTCTTTAGAAACTTATTTATGTCAATTTTTACACTATTTCGTAATTGGTTTTTGTGAAATTAATCAAAAGTTGATTAATTTGAAAAAATTAATTTAAATCAATACTAAAATGTAATAATAAACAATAAAAATATTGGAATGCATCAAAAGCCTCAATTTGAATTTATTTGTATATTTATAATTTCAATTATTTTAATCTTTCATTAATAAGGAAATTATTACATCATCATAGTTTCCTAAATAAAATTAATTATATATTGAATGAAAATTATAAATAAAATACAGTTAGGTAGGAAATTGTTTTAGCTTTCTGATGAATATTTATAGTTGAATATATCTTTTGTGTAACCATATTCTCAAAAAATTTTAATTACTAAAAATTAAATTCAACACTTTAAAGTAATGTTTAATTAAAATTATAAGAAATGATCTAATATAATCAAAGTAGATCAAATAAGATCATATTTAATTCCTAAAGTTGAATTTGGTCGAAATACTGATCTCCCATATAATTATGACATGGTTATGGGTAATTATAATATGATTTTTACCTATAATTATCCTATTTACTTTTAGCATTGGTAAATAAATTTCAAAAGTTACTATTCAACAAAAATTATTTTTATCCAATTGAACCACATTTTACTTACAAATGACTACCATGTCTCTTGGATTTTTGAAATTCAACTAACAGAAGTATTAAAATTATATTTTATGCAATGTTGCAAATGTGCCTAGAAGGTGGGTAAATGACGTTAAACAGTTCAATAAAATTTTAAAAATCTTATCTTATTATAAAATGACTGTAATGAATTAAATTGAACTAATATAGGTACTATGATATATTTTGACTTAAAATAATATTAAATAAAATAATTAATTTTTTAAATAAAAATTATGTTTAAACAGTATTGTAGTGTTTTACACTATTCATCGAAAAATGAATATTTTCAAAAAAATACCAAAAATTCATCCTAAGCTAATTTTGATATTTTTAATCAAAACATTAAGTCCATATTAAAAAATAATATTGATAAAATTTCAAAAAGTGGTTATTACAATTCAAAAAATCTAGTGTGATTGATCGTGGTTTTCTAGAACTCTAAGTTATGTACAGTGCAAGCTACTTTATTATTCAAATAGAAATGTATCATGCAACCCTAGTGCATGACGCGGGAGGATGATCCGGTTCTACTGACGTTGAAGCCTTGAACCCCCTTTGTTCCGTTTAATAACCCTAATTACCTCCCAGATTTTCCGTCGATTTTTTTACATCCGAAGGTGCCTGACCTTCACCTCGGGAACCCTAATCTATCGATCTCGGAGTTGGAGTTCTCTGAAGTGAAAAAGCATCTTGATCTGAACCTGGTGGCTTGATTCATCTCATGAAGGCCGTTTGTTGGTGAATTTTATTGATGTGTCTTTGCCAAGTGGGACTTGCGGGATCGAGCAGTGGTTGGCCTCCTCGACAATCGTCACATAATGATTGGTTTCACCTAAGATGAAGATCTGGTTTGTGCTTGGTCCATTGCCCCTCGAAGTTTCAATGGGTGTAAGTTCTTCCTATTTCGGCGGACTATTTAATGCTATATGAATAGGGATCCCACATCCCTTCCGATCTGGGTAAGTCTCCCCAATATTCCTTTACCCTTTCAAAATCTAGCGATCTTTTGTATGCTTGGGAATATGATAGGTCGATTCCTTTTTTCTGATGTGAGTACTTCTACCCTGTGCCACCCGATTAATCCCCGGTGCTGTGTTGAGGTGGACGTTTCTAGACCGCCGGTGGAATGGGTGTGGATTTCAGTTGGAGAGGAATTTCGATGGAAGTAAGTTGTTATCTATGAATCCTGGGTGGATTATTGTTCAAACTTCAAAAGACTGGGTCATTCCTGTTTGAGATGCCATGCTGGGTTACAGTGCAGGAGGCCATCGACACCGAGCTCTCTTGCTGAGGACAGGAGACCCGCTGTGGTGGAAACTGAGAAAGGAAATTTCAGACCGCGGGGCACGCTGCCTGTTAATACATCCACGGGTGCTCCTTCGAACCCGTTGGTGTCTACAGTTTTCACACGGCTCTGGATGGATTTGAATAGGGGGAAAGAACTGCAGGTATGTGATCTCAAAGGTGATGGCGATAGTGGGGCGGCATGCCCTTCAGATGGTCTCACAGCTGCAGTTCTTCAGCAGCAACCTGAGGCATCTGCTGTGTCGAACAGGGATGTCAATGCTCAACTCGGTTGGTCTAAGGCTGCTGCGGATACTCATAGGGAAGGGGGTAGCAGTGGTGGTATTAGTTAGTGTAAACAGGGCTCTGATTTGAGTCATGAATTGGATATCTTGTAGGGGTCTGCCCCAGTTGTGAGGCAGTTGCAGTCTACTAGATGTAAGAAGAACCGAAATATGGAGATTGTAAGCGGTTGCATTGGTCAGGGTAATGTTTCTAGTTGTGTGTTGATTAACGTACCCACCAGGAATCACTTTCAAGGGATAGACATGGCGGGTGGGGAAGATTTACCTCCTATATGTGGCAGTGGCATCGTGCAGAATGAGTGAAAGGAGAATGCAGTAATGTGTAAAGCTGGGATTGACACTGAACATACAATGGCCGACCAACCTCACTATTTGGCTATGATTGACATGAACAATCATTCTTAGAAAAACCAGCTAGTGCAGTATCAAGAGATACAGTGCCATGGGAAATGGGGAGACCTCGCTGACAGTGATAAGGAAAATCATGCGAAGATGGTTACGCCATCATACAGTGATATTGTCCATGTGGGGAACAAGGTGATGCCGGTGATCCAGGACAATGTGATTGCTTCTCCCGGAGGAAGGAGGAAGAAATACTACTCCTATTTGGAAAAGCCGATGCCTACCAGATCGAATGTCAGAAATATGCAATCTTCAAATGAGTTTCATGAGCTGGAGCGGCTGAATCTGAGTAGGAAATATGCAAATGTTCTGAAGCACTTCAAAAATTCGGTGTGGGAAACGGCGACTGAGGAAGAGTCTGTTTATCATGGAGGTGGTGAGGGGTATGATTTTGAGGATTTTCAATGACTTTTCTGGTTCTGTAATGTTTTCTCTCATGTCATTTTCATTTATCTTAATAAATGGTCAGGGGTCCTACCTCTGGCTACGCTTTCTTGGTAAATGTATCGTGGAAGCTTATAGAGGTACAATATAAATACCTTTTCAATGTTATATCCTCCTATAGTATTTATTATGTTGTATGTCACTATAAATCCCATATATAAATATTGGTTTTTTCAAAATCACATTAAAAATATTACTTCTTCACTACATCAATTTATTATCTTCTATAAATAAAACTTTATAAATACCATTTGGGATTATATTATTTTGATAAAAAATATCTTTATCATTTTAATGTTTTATCGAACTCCAAAATTATCATGTATTGATCCATAAATTTGTCTTCCATCACCTATAATTTAGATCATGGACCTTTGATAAATTAAAATCATTATTTTCTTCTAATCAATAAGAGATTTTATGTATGCTTTTTTATTTTCTATCATTCAATTTGAAAGTTTAATTAATGATAATATTTTCCAAATAAATCATAATAAGCATTCATCTTAGAGTCTAATTTTAAAAATTATATAATACTCACATATATTTTTAATATTTTATTCTTAAATATTAATATTTTTCTATTCATTAGAATATATATATTTTTTATAGTAATTGCATCACAACCAACTATTGTATTTTTACTCCGCTATATGGTAGTTCATTGTATATATAAAATGATGTTACTCTTTATTCATCAACAGTAACACAAAATTATATATTTATTGAAAAAAATCACTATATATTTTGAGATAAATTATATTCATATTTAATAAATTATATATCATTAACCTCTTATCGAATTTTATTTTAATTATAAAGAATCTTATTATTTAACATAATAATAACATTTCTTTAATAGTATGAACATTTACTCATAATATTTAAATTTATTAATTTTCAAAAGAATCAGATTTTAAATAGTGGTTTTATCGATATTCCATTAATGTCATGATATCTATCATTTACACAGTACCCAATTGTTTTCCTAAATATGAAATGAATCAATGAATTTTTTGAATATTCATAATTTCTGTATCAAAAAAATATTTATTTACATTTCTGAAATTAATTGCAAATTAATTTTATTCTAGAATATCATATCCATAAGACTATTTCTAATTAATTATCACCAATATTTTGTAATTTATTCTATGAAAAATAAATAAATAGTCTCTAAATCATAATTCATATGTCAAAAATTTACATTTATATAAAAAATAGAAATTATAATTTATAAACTATCTAAAAAACAACATGTTGGTATTGTGGTCCAACAAACAAATTACAATGGGGTTAATCAATGAATTGTTCATTTATAAGTTTTTATTTTTTCAAAAATTAATTCAAATCCTATTTCGAGGTGAGTTGTAACATATTTTTATATAACAACTATTATCATGCACATTCCATGTAAAATATAAAAAAATAATGAACATAAACACATTATTTTGTAAATGGTAAACAAAATCATACCATACCAATGGAGTTTACCTATATAAAAATATTCACCAATCATAACTTTTAATTAATATTTATATCAATAGTCACTCTATTTCAAAGATAACTAAATTCACAATGTTTTATGTTTTGATTAAAAATATCCTAATTTAATTTCCAATTTTTCAATCTAAATTTTTTTATGATAC
Source organism: Viscum album (assembly GCA_963277665.1). Classification (NCBI taxonomy): domain Eukaryota; kingdom Viridiplantae; phylum Streptophyta; class Magnoliopsida; order Santalales; family Viscaceae; genus Viscum; species Viscum album. Next base: position 143,963,776 of record OY728123.1, on the reverse strand, counting down.
AAAACAAGATATGCATACAGGATAGAAAATTCTAAATAATAATTTTGGATTTAATAGATACCAAGTAGAGATGTTTTCAATTAAATAATGTAATACATATATCAATATGTTTATTGATACCTAGTTTGGGAATACTAGATGTTTGTGGAAATAAAAATAACCAATTTTTTCTCTATACTTATCCTCTATTAGAAATTTCAATGATAGAAAATTTATCATAATTATTATTTAAGATGAATATATTTAAATGGAGAAGATTTCATTTTCTCTAAACTCTAACATGAGAAATAAACCCCCACAACCACACAAACATAGACACACACACAGACACACACACACACATATAAATATATGAATTTCACATTTTATTTTAAAAAAATTCTATATCGTCACATTTTATGGATACCAAATATATTAAATTATCATATCCATAATATAAATCCAACTTTTCTCTTTGAATTTATCCTAATGATTACAAACCATCCAACATCAAATTTTTAAAAAATATACATATTAAAATTCAAATTAATATCATCATAGGACATCTAATTATTTGTTCTTTTTTATTATTTCAGAAAAACATTTAATCAAAAACTCATATATATTCTGGAGATTGTATTAATCCCACACTTTTATAAATGTGTAGCTTCAGATCTCAAATATGTGATATGTGGAAAATAATTTCATGTCTTCCATAACATCAAATCTGCATCAACCACTACAAATATCACTTATGATTTCCTTGAAAATTTTATTTAAATCATATATATATTCACTTGCACATTTTCAATACATGTATAGTATTTTTAAACTCAATGACTTTTTTACATTGGTGATTAAAATTTTACATATAATTTAGAAGAAAATTCTTAAATAGATTTTTCACATTTATAGCATAAAAAAATATTTTTCATATATCTATATATGATTATTTAAATTCAATCATGCATGGAAAAATTTATAATATAAATTTACATAACCATAAAATCATTACTATGTATCATCTTTATTAGTAATGCTTCAATTATATAATGTGAAAATTATTTTTCACTGTAACATAAAAATTAAAAATGTAATTAAAACATTTTCAATAAAATTTTGATTAGTAAATAATTTTTATAAAATCAAGTATAAATATTTTATAATCTTCATATTGTTAAAAAACATCATTATAATAACATAATATATTTTCTAGACATTATACCACAAATATCATTTAGAATATCATACTTATTTTTATTAGATTCATTACATTCTATCTTTATCTATTGAATAACTCAAACAACTCATTTTCTTAAGCTATAAAGTTTTTATCACTCCACAAACATCCTCTAATCTCCTTCTATGACATTTATTAACATATTTCAGTAAACAATTATTATTGTTTTATGCTATTCCTTATAATCAGTCTCTAACTATTATTAAAATTCACACTAAATAATGACTAATAATAATCCCAACATATAAAATCTAATGATAAAATTTATCAAATATGATACCCTTAATAATAATTTTTAAAAAAACAAAAAAAAAATAAACCCAATATATAAACACTGGTTGTAAAAAAATACATAACATCAGAAATTTCATGTTTATTAAATATATATTGATAATTACTTGAGTTTGTTTAATTAATATATAATTTCAATCAAATAATATGGGTATAATTTAATATTTAATAATGATATATTTTATTTAATATGAGATTTTTATTTTATTTCTTACAATTTCCAAGAGAAACTAATAAGGTCATGTGATAATTATTAGAGTTAATTGAGAAATTTTTAAAAGAAATATTATAGGAAATGATAGATAGTTAACCATTAAAATTAACCATGAATCATATATTAAACATAGACCTACAATAAAATGAATGTTCTGAATGGCCATGTGGCCTCTCTTATATGTCCAGAAAACAATTATCTTCATTTTTGGCCACATGGCTGTTCCAAGCAGTCACTATTAAATTTGTTCATCTTATAATTTGTTGAAAAATTTGATATCCATTCTTCAAAGAAGCCCCAAATTCTCCCAAACACATCCTTAATATGTTATGTTCAACTAAATGTTTAAAATAATATATTATGATTGAAAAAAATGGATTCATAACACATAAAAATTTCATGTTCTTACAACCTCTCATCCTTAAAAAACATCCTTGAGTATCCCTTCCATGAATGGTGCATATCAAATGATCATAACTATAACAATAGAGTATTTATGTTGGCCTTTTATACCAAAATATCATCCTATTTATGAAAATGCTACCATAGAACCTGTACCAGAGGAACAAAACTTGTTTAGGGAGACTCAATGCTCTTAAAAATAGTATGAAAAGGATTCTCCTCAATATAAGAATAAAATTTTCACTCAATATAATTAAGATATATGATATGAGGTGATTTTTAATGTGTCACGAACCAACCCTGGTTGACCAAGATCTAGTAACACAAGCCAGTCTATAACATGTCTCAAAGGGATTTATTGATCCCTATGGGCTAGAAAGTATTGTCTAGAATCAATGTATATGTGAGGGAATGATTTAAGACCATGTGATAAAACCAAGACCAGATATTTAAAAAGAAGAAATAGAGCATGTGAAATATATGATAACTGAATCTTAAAAGAATTGGAATAAACAAATTTAGCTATAAGGTACAACCAACAGACTGAAAATGGAAAACAAGGAATCCAAACCGCACTACCTCACAATATTTGTGTGAACCCATTGTCACCACCAATAGAAAAACCAAACCCCACCATAACTGAGCAGTTGAACTAGGAACCTAAAATTGAAACTAAACCTAAATCTAAAATGATAGGACAGGCAGGAGGATTAAAAGGCTCAGTAGGTTTTCCAATATTAACCATAGAATCTAAGACTTTTCCTTCCCAAAACAATCCAATGAAAAAACATAGAATAAAAATATAAAAATAGGGATTTAATATTTTAAAATAAGAATTTTTTTACCTTTTAAAAATCCAACACACACTACATTCCATTTCAGAAACCACTTTCCATTATATAAACAAAACCCAAAACAAATGATACCAATGTTGGGTTAATGTAGAAAAGGAAAACAGTTCAAGGTGAAATTAAAATAGTACAACATAATGTAAACTAGAAATATAAAATATTAAGTAACCATGGGTGATCCTAAAAATCCCTATAAGAACCATTGAAATACTTTCTTATGTACCACCATCTAGCATATGATGAAGCTCTTAAATCCATAACCAACTGGCTACCCAAAATGGAAACAATCTAGTGTAAAATACCTCTTTACCTAGAAAAATATTGAGAGGGTACCAATCCATCTATTTAAGGTTGATCAAAAACCTTATCTCCATAATCTAAAAGGGTCCCATGATCCCATGGTGGTTATAATAATACTGTTTAAGTGGGAGGCCCTCGCATGCTTGGCTCACCTTACATGCTATCACCACACTTGCCTACCCCAAGAACGAACACTCTATACAATAACCCATAAGGGAAATACCCATATAGAGGTACCCCATAAATTTATACAAACATACATGTATCATATATTCACATCATATCATTGAATGTGAGAACTGTACAATCACACCATATAAACAACAAAATGGTTTTTTGTAAATTTTTTTAAATCCCTGACTGGGCACTCACTTTAACCGAAAAAAATTCTTTTCTATAATCATCACAAAAAACACTTTTACAAGAAAACATTATTTCCAAAAAAGAATTACCACATTTTAGGAAAAAAATTAATTGAATAAAATATGACAAACATGCATTTAGTTTTACACATTAAAAAACATTACCCAAAAAATCACAAAAATACTACTTTTACATTTTCAATGCCAAACAATCTCTTCTGTTCCAAACTCACACCTAAACAATTCAAAACAATATTAAAAGACTTTGACCCATTTTAAAATCACTCCCAAAAATGTTTTAATTTCCAATGGATAAAATCATGTGAAACACTTTTAAAACCAATCCTAGAAATCATTCAATGGGAACAAACAAAATTTATAAAATAAGAACTATTTTCAAAAAGATTCCATTCACATTCAAACCAAACAATGACATACACTAGAGCACCTTGAACCAATGATAATAATTTCAAAAATCATTTAATAAATATTTCACTATATTAAAAAACATTTCAAAATAACCCAAAAAATTCATTCATCACAATTTCACTAATTTCACATGAGAATTAAACTTTAAAACCAATTGTAAACTCAAATACATAAAAATTACATTCAATCATTTCCAAACATAACCCGAAATACATTCACAAGCTGAAGAACCAATTTCACAATTTATGAAAACTAAAAAAGATCCCAAAATAGGTTTTCAAGAAACATACACTCCATGTAATGTAAATATGAAAACAAAAATAAATCAAAATCATGTAAAAATCAATTAAAACTATGTTTGTTCAAAAATTTAATTCCATGAAAATGATAAATAAATTATAGAAAAAAATACATTGTCGAATAACATTTATACACAAAATCACATACACAAAATCAGATAATTGGTTCCAATTGAATTTTTATCAATTTTAACTAACCAAAATACACTAAAAAAATTAACTATAGTACATATGGTCATTAGAACAACTTTTAAATAATTATTTAAAACAAATATGTTTCCATTGGATATGATAGAAAGGAAACAGTCGGATGCGTCTACCTCAAATATGTTATAATTAAATTATGATTAAAAGAGATATGGAACAATACCATGAAGACTGACCACACACCATAAAAAATGAAAAAAACATGAATAAGAACCTAGGGTGTTAGGGTTTTGCTAAATCAAATGATAACCACAAAAATTTACTAGTCAACGCAATCATGGGGGAGAAGTGTGCCCACATGAGTGGGAGACTACCATTGTAGGTTATGGCGGATGAGGTATGGCTGAGGGAGGGCCACCACACACCAGTGTTGGTGGAGGAATCATGTATAGGGTGTATCTATGAGGGTCAGGTCGTCAGAGAAGGGTGGAGTGGAGGTCGGAGTTGGAGCGACGAGGGGGGTCGATGGCAGGAGCATCGAGCACATAGGGGGTTAGTTGGCCAGAACCATCGAAGGAAGAGGGGGGTCAGCTGGCCAGTGGGGTAGAAGGGATAGGGGGTCTACTGGTCAGAGCAAGGAGAGACAAGGGTAGAGATCCGGGGGTCTGAGTGCAGTGAGAACAGGGGGTCTATTGTTTTTTTTCATTTTATAGTAATCATTAAAATAAATAAAAATATATAAATAACTTAATAATAATTAAAACTATTTCATTTCTCAAAAACAATATCAATAATAATAATAATAATATCAATAATAAAATAATTGTATTTTTAGAAATATTAATAATAGAAAAAGGATAATAATAATAATAATAATAAATCCAACATTATGAAAATAAAAATAAAAATAATAAAATCTATAAAAAAATAATAAAAAACTCAAAAATAATTATAACAATAGATATAATCACATTAATAAAAAAATTCAATTTCTATAACAACAATATTATTAATTAAAAATTTAAAATTAATAATATTAATATCACTTTGTAAATAATAGTATTACAATAATTTTTTAATTAAAATAAAATTATTATCCACATAATAATAATAATAATAAGATGGCATAAACCTTTTTTTATGATTTTTCTAATCACATGATCACCAGGGCAGATGGTATGGTTACTGGTAATCATGTGGTGCCCGTACATAGGCCTGAAACCCACCAAAACAATTAATCCTATAAAATTTTAACCATACATTCAACCCAATCCTTGACATGATAACCCAAAGTCATGAAATAAAACATAAAATATAAATTTAAATGTTTGGGTGTGATAATTATCACCATTAAAGACACTTTCTACCACTATAAATTCAACCAGCTAAACAATATACGGATATAGAATCCATGCCTGATTGAAACTGAAATAAACCAAAAAATAAGAAAATGAGAGAACCCCAGTGGATGCTATACACCATAAGAACTCAAATAGTTTAGAAATTTTACCTCCAATCATGCCAAGATAAGAAGGGGGCCTAAATGAGAACCCTTAACCAATCCAAACTAACATCTATATCATGACCGAACAACACCACCACTGAAACATGGAAATCACAACCCAGACAAAAAACCATTAACACTAGACAAAAAACTCTGAGTTGAAATTAACTGTAGTACTGAATCTGAGCATAAAGTTACACATTGATTCATCCATAGACACTTAAATATCCAAACAAAAATAGATAAAATGAGATCAACCAGTCTAAAGGTCCAAACGCACATTAAGGAAAAATGTCACAATTTAGAAAACCATAATCAAACAAATAGAACTGTTGGATTACAATAGATCATGTTCATCACATTCCCCATTTTAGTTGATAAACATACAATAATATTAAATCTTTAGTAGTAGAGAAACAAGAACATAAAATATTTTTATATTTTAATCCCACCATGCAACACAAAACGTGACCCAAGGATTCACACCCATGGCAACACCAGACTATCTGTGAGCTTTACCCTTAGACTTGTAGTTGGGGATCTGATGGATGAAGCATATCCTTCCCCATAGTCTGGTAAAATAATACTCTTGTCATATTTTATTCTCTAGAATATTAATTCCAAAAAAACTTCTCTAGATAACCTTGACACCAACAACAATGACATGTATTTAGAGGGATTCGACATTGTGACTTCTTGTTCCCTAAATGTACACAATGATGGCACACCATTGAATATTCCTATTAACTAGAATCAATCACCACTGAAGAGGTTTCTTTTGAGATTGGTTCCTAAAGGAGACCCTACTCACCAGATGGAGAGCATTCATGAGAAACTCAAGGCACTAGATTTCCTACCCTCTATGCTATGTAGACCAACTCTTCCAGAAACACCTCTTCCTAGAGGTTCTCGAAAAGATGGTCCTTATAATGGAATATCCACTCAATGATATTTGAAAAAACACCCCTAATGAAGAGGGAATCCTTTATCAAATCCTTTAACTCTACATATGGAGAAAAAGATTCATGTTCATTGAAATGGTCAGCATATGTCTTCGTCATCCATTTTCCTTGTTGAATTCACATGATGCCATCCCTTTTAATCATCTTCTACTCTACAGGTATAAACCATTAAATAAATATAGAACTAAAGACATCCCATGTAATCCCACCTTATATTTATTGTGTTGAAAATAACTTCCATTCATCCAGAGCTGTAACATTTGAAAGAACCAATACAACATGCACTCTGATAGCTTCATGAGTTCCTCCAATATCCAAATGATGTGCTTGACCTATTCACGCCACTCAGTTGCCTCCAATGAACCCCGATCACCATGATGTATTGGAAGTGTATAATAAGGAACAAAAAACTATAAATGTCTTATCATAAACTGTTAGGACCACTCTGGGTAGAATTTTATGAACAACATATTATAAGAAGAACCTAAACCAATATCATGATGAAGTAACATCAACAAAAGTGACTTCATCAAAAAAAACCATCTCATGAACCAAAAAAATATAAAAATATCCAAAATCTTCCCTTAAAAACCATTAGAAAACAGCTTAAATCTTATAATTTCCAATAAAATCCATTAAAATCACATGAACTGTCATATATAAGTCCATCTATTTCATTACCAATTTCAAACAACTACTATATTGTTAAAACAAAACTTCTCCCTTTATAACCAATTTTACCAATCCGAACATAATTTAATATAAATAATCATCATTTCCAAAATCCATTTCGTTTCCAAAAACACACATACACTAACTATAGGAGTCATGGACTACTTTCAATGCCTAACTCAGTGACAAAGTAGTGAGTCATGCCCTAGGTAAAATATTCCACTAGGGGGAACATTAACAGGACACATAATTATCACATGGGCCACTACTCTATGTGAAATAAAAACATGAAATTGGATCACCTCAATATTCACACCTCAATTGAAAATAAACTAGAAAAATAAAATGATTCAATTCATGGACTACACCTTGTGACTGAAGATTCAGAACAAGTGAGGGTTCCTGATACCCTTTTCATACCTACCACCTAATTCTTGAAAATTTTAGACTCCAACTACTAGAAACCCCAGATAACAATTTCCTCCTCTAATACAATTTTTTCATGACCCAACTCAAGATAACCATAAAACAGTCACCAGAGTCGGCCCACAACATGTCACGAGGGGTATTCACAATCCCCACATGCCCAAAAATAGTATCGAGCATCATATTATATTTGAGGGAATGATTTAATCCCATGATATAAAACTAAGACTACATATGTAATTTTAAAAAACAGAGAATGTATAAAAATTACAAATGAATAATAAATGAATATGAATATGAAGATTCAATTACATGGTACAACCAAAAAACAAAAAACTAGAAACAAGAAAAGCAAACCATGATACCTCCAAATCTCCATGTGACCCTCATTGTCTCCACCAACCACAAAACCAAACTTGATCCATCACAAAGTAGTTGAACAAGGAACCTGAACAATAAACTAAACATGTATATAAAAACATATGATATTCATGAGAATAAAATTCTACGTGGGGTTACCAGGATAAACCAAAAAATTCATTAATCACTATAAGGACCTAGAAATAAATATTACATAACCATGAATTATGTTAAAAATTCACATTGAGTATTTTTTCAAGTTTATAATATTAGATAATTAGGCCATAATTATTACATTATATCTCAAATGATACAATGTAGACACTACTAAAATATATCCAGTTTTTTAATAAAATAATAATTTATAAATGAAAACCTGAATTCTTTTCTGGATATAAATCTTCATGAAATATTCCTTTCTCTCACACTTCCTTATATTCTGTGAAAAACATTTAAATAACATGGGATAAGAATAAAAATCACAGTAAGGGTTATAAAAAATAAAGAAAACATTAGTCCTTCAATAAATAGAAAAAAAATATTTTTAACATACCTCATGAAAACAAAATATTTATGAATAACATATAGAAATCATAAATCATAAACGTAACTGGTATAATCCATAACATACTTATATAGTATCCTTCACAACGACATATTAGATTATATTTGAATACCCATCATAAATATTCCTTAAATCGCTTAGGAGAATCATTAACGTTTACGTATGTCACATTACCTAATGCATTGGAGAGCTATCTCGACCTCACCCACCCTAGTTTCATCATGGAACAACTTGTATATGTAAACAATCCCTAGAAAAATAACTAATTCATAACATGTAAAAAAAGAATAAAAGAAAGATAAAATTTACACATTTCAATCACAATATATCATTTCAAGATATTTAAATAATCAACATCTTGTCATAACCATTTTCAAATAAAAATAAATTAAAAAAAGTATATGGTATATATTTTCCTTTTAAAAACATGTCGGTTTGTTCAGGATGCCAAATAAGAAATAATGCTTGTGATGGTAGAAGGGTCATTGTCACAACGTATGTTAAAAAGAAACATTTATTTTTTCATTTAGTAAAATTCTATGTATAAAAGTATTCCCTTTGAATGAAATTGAAATTCGAAAAGGTTTATAAAACATATAAAATAACGACCTGTATAAATCAAAATATGCCTCAATTAAAGGAGATTGAGATGAAGTCCCTTACCTCGTGTCTGACATGACTCGTTCGTTCTTTAAACAACTGAAAAATAAACTAATGTTAATTTATACATGCATAAGAAAATTTTATCATGTTTGTTATTACTTTTACATCAATTTTTAACATGTCATAAAAATTAGATAATCATTTTATTCAATAACGGTCAATTTGCCTATATTTGGTACTTGATAAAAAAATGAACTTCTTATAATTAAAAGTTGTCCATGTGGCCAAAATTCCATTATCTCCAGAATAATATTATTGATTCAGATACCATATATATTATATATATATAGTATATATATATGTATATGTATTTATAATAGTATACAATATTTGGAGATAAGAAATGAAATGCACTGTTCACGGAGATGATAAGTCATACGCACAAAAGAATGCTATTTTCATTTCTATTTGGTATTTAATGGAATTAAAACATAATGATACATAGTTATATTATAATTAAATTATAATATAATATATAATTTAATTAATTTCATCTTTTATATGTTCCATGTATGGTTTGAACAAGTTATATCACTTTGAGGGGGTAGTAGTCTACTCTTCCAAAATTGAAATTATTGTATTTACCCATTATGGAAACAATAAAGGTATACTAAAAATGAAAAATACAGAAGCATAAAGACAATATTAATATAATATATATCACATATAAATACAATTTTGTCATAATGGGCACCATGAGAGGCGGTACGAGATAATTGAACAATCATCATTTCGTGAGGCTGTAACTCACCATCCACACGAAATAGTATGTTTGTATCAATTAGATAGAGGTGGGTGGAAGTGTAGATAGAATAAATCTCTTAAAAACATCGTAGTATATTGAATATATAAGTGTTTTTATAAATTAATGTAATAAAGAGTGTTTACGGGGTTGTAGAAGGATAATAAAAGAAAAATACATGATAGAAGATATTACATTTAAATTGTGTAACTCCCTTTGGTTTGTAGAAAAAAAATTCTTTCTTGGACTTACTTATGCCTAGGGGAAGGCTTCTATGAGGAATAAAGGGATGTTGGGAGATTATTGGACTATATTATGGATGATCTAAGGGGTTTGATCTATTTTAGTAATGGGTTAGAGGTGGTGGCCATTAATAAGGGGGGATGTGCTCTTTAAGAAAGTTTCGAAATATTTTTTTTATTACAAAATGAATTTTGATATCAAAAGGTCCCTAACTTATTTAATTCAAATATAAGGTGAGTATATTTCTAAATCATCTCATCCAATGTGTTTTTGAAAAAGTTTAGGGAATAAAATTAACCATATCATTTGACTTTAAACCTTAGTTAAATAATTTATGTTTTACGATGTCCTCCTATATATTCAAATTATATGGTTAATATATTTACTATAAAAGTCAAGAGACCAAAAAGGATCTTTAATGAAATTTTTAACATCACATAAAATCTCATTTATGTCAAATTTTATACAATTCATATCATGACTTTTTAAAAATCCATAAGAACATGATTAATTTGAAAAAAAATACATTAATTCAAATGTAGAAAGTAATAATCATCCATAAAATTTTTGGATGGAAGAAAAATATTTAAAAAATTATTTTAATATTTATAATTTCATTTATTTAAAATATACCTTAATGAGGTAATCGTCACATCAATGTTATGTCATAAATAATTTAATTTATTTAATTTCTAAAAATTATAAATAAAACACAATGACGTAGTAAATATTATTTTCTTTCAAATGAATATTTATAGTATAAAATATCACTTATATAACCCCATATAAATTTTTTTACAAAAATATATATGATTATGTTACATTTTATAAATTTAAATTAAAATTTAAAATGTCATTTTCAACTACATGTAGGTCTATGGGGTCCCAAAATCAGCCCAAGGATACGCATTGTCAGAAATGCATCATCCAATAGGTTTAGGACATGTGTTGGGGTAATTTAATGTTATTATAATATTATTTTTTACCCTTGTTTAACATATTAACCCTCTAACCATGGTAAATAAAATATTTAAGGACACTACTATTCATAATGTCTAAAAATAAATGTTACATATTTAAAAAAATTTGGACCTCCTGATTACAAATTTGGAATCCATTTTTTCAAATTAAAAACATAGATGTTTCATATATTAATTTAAAATAAATTCTTGATTTCAAAACTAAAAACCATGTTTTTATGAAATAATAACTAACAAAAGATTGACATGTGTTTATGTCTAATTAAAATGTGAAATTAAATACAATGACCAACATTGAATTTAATGGATAAAATATATTTGAATTACACTTTAAAACCAATAAAAAGTAAAATATAACTATATTAATAAATTTTATAAAAATTATGATCGGTATTAAAATGCTATATCTTTTATTATTCATAAAAATGAACTTTCTCATAATAATACCAAAATGTTACCCAATGTAAATGTTAATGTCCCACTTCTAAATTAGAAGTTTATTTTGTGAAATGGAACATATAAAAGTGAGAAAAAAATATTTAAAAAGGGTTCTCTATAAAAAGGTGGTAAATCATCATTTTAAAGAATATATGAGTATTTCATGCTTAAAATTGGATCAATTCTTATTATAAGACTCTATAATTTATTGGATAAATGTAAATATATTTAACAAAAATGTATAATCATATTTCATATTGTTTTTTTCATTCTCGCCAATACAATGAATATGCATTGACTATCATTTAAATAAATATTATATTATTTTTTTTCAGTATGACTGCATTGTGTGCATCATGAGATTTAGAAGAAATCCATTGTAGTGTGTTGGGTACGACATAAAATATAGAGTACCCTTTAATGTAATATTAACATTTAATTCAAAATTATTAATAAATATAAATATTTCATATTCTTTATTTACCTGGGATGTTACAATATCCCTTTCCAAAACAATCCAATGATTGAAGTTTTAAATATAACATTAAAGCACGGTTCTCACATTTTAAAATAAGAAACATGTTTTTAACATTTATAAATACAACACACACTAAATAGCATTTCCAAAACCCTTTTTCATTTTATAAACGAAACCCAAACCAAATGATACCAATGTTGGGTTAAAGTAGAATAGGTAGGTAGTGAAAGATGGAAACAAGAAAGTACAATTGAAGTAAACAAGCAATATAATTTACTAATTAACTATGGGTGGTCCTAAAAATACAAAAAATACCACTGGAAGTACTCAGTTCGGAACCACCATCTGACATATGGTAAATCTTATAAGACTATAACCAACTAACCTCCCAAAACAAACCTTATATAGTGGCAAAGCCCACTAGTCCTAATAGAAAATATAGTTGGTACTGATCCATTTAATCAGGGTTAATCATCCAATCTATCTTGATTATCTAAAAGACAACTAGGAACCCAATGGGGTTAAAATAATAATGTGTAAGTGGGAGGCCCTCACAGGCATGACTCACCTTACCCACCATCACCACATTTTCTTACCCCAAACATGGACAATCTATTCGACAACAAATAAGGGATATACCCTTGTAGAGGATCCCCAAAAATGAATAAATTCATAATTCTATCACATTTTCATTTTATATCATCGAAGCATCCAATTGGGACACCACGCCAAAGAAGCATCATCACCATTTTTTGTTAACATTTTCATATGACCTACCTGGCACTCACTTTTACCCAAACAAAATATTTTCAATAATCAACAACAAACACTTACCAAAACATATTCATAATGAAAACTAATTCCAAAATTGTAGGAAAAACATGTGTTGAATAAAATATTCCAAATGGGCCCTTATTATTAAACATCTAGAAAAATTCCCAAAACATCACCCAAATACCACTTTAACATTTTAAATGTCAAACTGTACCTTTTGTTCCAAACACGCACACAAACAATTCATAATGAAATGATGGTCCTTTAACCCTATACAAAATCAATAAAAAACAAGATTAAAGGCCAATCCAACCAAACCAAGGGAAAAACCTTTAAACCCAATCCTAGAAATCACAAAAAGGGACCCAATAACATTTAGAAAACATGTCTATTTTCAAATAGTTACCATTCACTTTCAAACCAAACCCAAAAATACACCAACACACATTTCACCCATGATTCACATATCAATATTCATTAAATAAATAATGGACTCACCTAATAATACATTTCAAAAGAACAAAAAAAATTCTTACATCATGATTTCACTAATTTATTATGCAGAATCAACTTTATAACAAATTTCATAGTTAAACAATTAAAAATTACTTTTTCATAGTTCCAAACATATCCTAGACCACATTCATGACCAAAATAACCAAATGAACATTTCGTGAAAACTAAAAAACGTTTCAAAATAGGTTTTCACTAAAAATTAAATCCTATTTAGCAAAATATGGTAGAAAAAATAAATCTAAATAATGTAAAAAACATTTAAAACAATGTTCACACTAAAAAATTCCAATAAATAACATTCTAAATCAATTAAAAATAATAATTTATCGAATAACATCTATGCACAAAACCACATATACATAATCAATGAATTTGTCTCAAATACAATATAACAATTATAAATATCCCAAAAACTCTTCAATAAATTAACTATATTACTTAAGGTGGTGTGAATAATGTTTAAAAATTAATTTGAAACATAATGGTGTCCATGAGTTATGATTGAAAAGAAATAGTCAAAAGTGCATACCTCAAATATGTGTGAATCCAATGAATGTTTCTAAGACATATAGAACAATACCTCTCTGAATAACTGTGCAACCTAAACAATGATAAAATTCATGAATTAAAACTCGAGGTGTTATGATTTTGGGAAATAGAAGGGAATCCCCCAATAATTAATTTTCAATCCATCAGTGGAGGATAAGTGTGCTAACCAGAGTTGGAGACGATCGGAGATGGCGCTATCAAAGGAGGTCTGTCTATGGGAGGGAATCCACACACTAAGGGAGGAGGGGGAATCCGGTAGAGGGTGGTGGGAAGAGGGTAAGGCTATGGGAGTAGGGAAGAGTAGAGGTCAGAGTTTGAGCAGAGAGGGGGGTTTGTTGGCCGGAGCATAGAATGCAAAGGGGGTCGAATTGCCGGAGGAACCAAAGGATGAGGGGGGGGGGTAGCTAGCTGGAGTGGGGAGCAATGATAATAGAGAATGGGGAGGTCTATTTGAAGCGCACAACATGGAGGGGGCTGGGATTCGATTGTTTTAATTTTTAATTTTCCAATAATAATAAAAGTAATAATAACACCATTAACATAATAATAATTTTTTTAATAATTATTTTAATCATTTTTTTAATAAAAATAATGTCAATAATAATAATTGTAATAGTAATATCAATAATAAAATAATAGAAAAATTTATAATATTAATAATTGTAACAAAATAATAATAATATTTACATCAATAATTAAACAATAAAAAATTCTAATAATAACAACAATAATAGTAATAATTAAATTATTAACATTTTTTCATTTCATTAATAATAATAATATTAATAAAAAAATTAAAAATAAAACGATTAAAATAAATTTTCAAATTATAGTAATAAAAAAATTTATTAATTCAAATATTATTATTCTATACCCAATAATAACAACTAAACAAATAAAAATAATAGGGCATAAAATTTTATAAAATTCATTTATTTTTTTTGATTTGGGTAGTCAAACAGTCACCAGAGCTGACCAAATAGTTAAAGCTAACCATGCACTAGCCAAAAATATACCAAAAAATAAAATATTCCTGAATTTTAACCCTATGTTCAGCCCAAGCCTCGACAAGAGAACCTAGATCCATGAAATGAAAAAATAAATAAAAATAAATTTAAATGTATATTTGTGATAGAATTGTTTTGACATAACTATGAAACATGAAACACATTGTTTATATCCAAATATAACTAAGAATGTGAAATTTGAAATGAAAACGTTATGAACCAGTCAAAAATATCATAATTTATGTGGAATCTCAGTGAAAACATACACTTTATCAGAATTCATTAGTAACCCAATCTAGTGATACTCGAATGAAAACCTTACATCCCACCACAATCTATAGAGGCATGATGTGATTATTAAAAAAATGAATTATTTCTAGAAAATCTGTATCAATTCTCTTCCTAATCATCTATACATACTCTGAGTCCTTATGAATGAGTTAAAGTCATAGCATCACTGCCTCACCTACCTCTAACCATCACATGGTTGAACACCACAACCTACTATATTGGGCCTCATAATGATACATCAGTATCATATCATGGAAACTGTTATTGTATAAAATAGTGGATTAATCCTTTTTATTTACCCCAGAAAAAAAAATTTCTCATGCCCATATAATATCCTCTAACATGTATTTCGTATTATTTGACATGCCCTTCATGTGAGGGTGACAAGATATGCTCAGAAGTAATTTTTATCCATGACCCTTCTACAACCTCATAAAGAATATAAATTTAAAACGTGGGTTGCAATATGATATAATGGTATATGTAACTCCATAAAAGAATTTAATATTTCTAACATAGAGACTTCAATGGAAACATATTGGTAAGGTCTCTCAGATTGATAGGAGCTTGGTGAACTCCATCAGACTATCCATGATAACACATTGTACATCATTTCCATGAGGTGATTTCAGAAATTCATTAATAAAATCCTTGGTCATTTGGTCACATTTTCAATTTGGAATGTGTAATAGATGTAAATTTATAGTAGGTTGCTGGAACACCACCATCACCTACTGATAAGTTGAACACTGAGTAACAAACACATAACCTTCCTGTTTATATTAGGCCACCAATACCCAAGTCATAATTCAAAACACATCATGGATATTACATGGTGTAATTCCTATTTAAATGAATGTTTTTTTAATAGGTATTCACACCTGTCATTATGTTCCACAACACACCCATGAATGTTCAACATCTCATTCTAATCAATTACCAAACATGTCGGTGGTTTCTCATCTAAAACACTATCCCATAGTACTAATCCCAAAAGATAAGAATGTTATCTAATCCTTAATCAATCATTAAGTGAATATGTTAGTGATAAATCTATAAGAATAGTTTCCTATGTCTGTCCATGATATCAAGATGCATCATGGAAGTGTTACATAAAATTCCATTCACTACTAGATTCCTGAACTGCTTTTGTCTGAGTCTCTTGAATTAGAGAGGAAAAAACAAAATTACTATTCCATGTAATTAAATAAATCTAAAAATTGAAATACTATAGGTATTATACCCAATTCCATTTTCTGTCAATAAATTTCGATTGAAATGATATGCACATGAAGCTATCATGATCTTTGTATAAAACAAAACACCCTCCCAACAAATAATGTCTTCGATGTTGTAATGAATGAACCAAAACTACTAATTCAAGACAATTCATTCGGTAGTTACATTTGTGATTCCTCAACAAGAATTATCCATATTCCACTACAAGTTAGACATATTTGAAAATGGATCTCAGTCTGATGTCAAATACATCACAATAAACTATATAACTTGTATTAGGACCAAGTTGAGTGTGTGTCAACACAAAGGTAAGTATACTATTCCACATATGAATTTCCTTCTCACAATTTATAGATCATGAATATAATATTCCTTTCCTGGGAAATCCCATAAGAGGCAATAAAATGGATTATAAATTCTAGATAAAAAAATGATAATATTCAGTCAGTTCAAATAAATCATTATATATCAATGAAGATCATTTGATGCTCCCTAGAAACAATTATACACACCTTCCCATTTTTTTATAAACACTTATAACTTCAATATTAAGAAACCAAAGATGTGATTATTAATAATCAATAATTATACTTTTCTAGTCCACACACATAGCCTATTATAAATTAGTTTTTTGAATATGATGTGAAGATGTTTGGAATGCATGTGTCGAGTATCGGATTACACTTTGATATCATCTAAGAAAACCCCAATGAAATTAAATAGGTATTGGTGGAACACCCTATTCATTATATCAATGAATATAGTTGGTACATTTATTTTATTGAAATACATTACTTAATACACATAATTTCCATATCTACTTTTAGCGTTGTATGAGAAATATCTAAAGGCCTAACTCATACATGATGATATCTAAAACTAAACTTAATCAGTAATATAACCACAAATACTTGGAGATAATCAAATAGATAATTTATATGTGGGAGAGGGTACCCATTTTTAATGGTTAGATAGTTAAATTTATCATAATCTGGTGAAATCGATAGAGTTCAATAGATATTTATAGATAAAATCATGGGGTAACCTATTGGAGAGAACTGGGCCATATAAATACCTTATATTAAAGTTCCTCCAACATCCATTCAAGTTCTTGAGGTCCTGTAATAGAACTCATATAATGCTGGATTGATAATAGGGCCACTCCAAGAACCATATTAATGGTTAATTCTACCTCCATCTTATTAGGTAGATATGAAAATTCATCAAGGAAGTTGTCCCTAAAATGATACACCATTTTATGAAATGATAATTGAAATAGTTCATGTTCATTCACAAAAAGAGAATTGATCTACATGAATTATTATCATGACCCGTGCCCTGGGGCCCATGTTGTGACTACCCTAAGTTCTCCTTCTATAGGGTAGGGGCTAGAGACTAGCACCAAAGGCGTAATTCCCTAAAACTGGGAAGGCATTGCCTTTATAATCTATAAACATACAAACAAGACAACAAATTTCTAGATACGAAACACCATGTAAAACTATATAACAAATGGGTGTTGAAAGTAAAAATGGGGCCAAGATACAAGCCCAACAATAAAGTACCAGAAACTGAAAGTACAAGTACAATAGAAGAAAAAGGAAAACAGCAATTGTGTTGTCCACCGAGGTTCCTACATGAAGGGCAGGTACATATCGCCTCCTCATTACTCCTCGTCCATCCGTATCCTCCGTGTATCAACTCGTGGTATGATCCAAATCTGGGTACCATCTATTCCTTGTACTCTCAGTCTCTGTCACGGTTTTTCATCGTCTACATCCAACCCAAAAATGTGCAGACATAGCCCATGAAAGGGTGAGTATAACGTTACTGAGTAGGGACCCCAAGACCATCATGGTCTCACAAAAATCCACCAAGGATAAACCATAAAGTAAGAATTCAATAGAAAACCCTACATAGTTATATGCCAATACATATACCATAGTTATCAAGTAATCCATCTCAGTCATGAGGAAAACACAAAAAAACGGACTCAGCTCAAAACATGATTTTATATTATGGGTAGTATGAAGTTACATCCCCAGTCACATTGTCAAGACCATGGATTCTGTAGAACTCATCCTTTATCAAGTATATTGGGCCTACCGTGACACCAAGTGCGCTTCCCACTATCCTTTGACTGCTTAGGTACTCCTCCTGTCGAGTACCGTGGATATTCCTCGTCACCAAGAAGGCTCTTGACCATTGGTCTGCCGCATCACCATGTGTGCTCCCCTCATATCCTACTAAGGTACTCATCCTGTCAAGTACCATGTGTTTGTTGTGACACCAAGACGCTCTCCACGGTGGGTCTTCCGTGACACCAAGGCGATCCCCACTGGACTAATCAAGTCACTCCATGTCAAAACGGTCAGCAGTCGTCAAATATCATCGAGCATATAGGTCTCCGCACTATGTTCTCTGCCCTCTGGGAGGATCATCTCCATGAGCTACTTGTTGATACTCAAACTTTCACGAAGTCCCCTGAAGAAGTATCTCAATGGTCTGCCACATCATAGGGGTCTCAACGTAATAGACGGTGTGTTAAATAGACGCACGGTCTGTGAGTTATTAGCTTTTAAGTCCCGAGGGTCCGGTTGGATTCATTCTCAATCCAACCTGACCATTTCTTATCTCAAAACGAAACTCCAATTGAGTATAATAAAAGGGACCATCTCACTCCAATATTTCCAGTGCTGCTGACAGTTCGTCAAACGGAGCTCAGGTGCCAAAGGTATGGAAAATAGAGCATAAAGGATCGTAGTGGCCCCGGGTTTGGTCTTAACAGGCCCAACCTGGCATGGGTAAACCTAGTTCAGGTCGACCCAGCCTGACCTACAGGTTCAGGCCCGGCCAGTGATGCGCTCTGATCCTCTAGGATGTCTGGTAGGCTGTGAGGGCTATGAGGGGCCACGGAGCCCATAGGGGTCACTAGGCAGCTTAGTCGCGGGGGTGCTGCAGGGTCGGTTCAGCCGAGGCACAGTGAGGGGCGTGGGCCGATTCGGGCGTGGGGACACGAGGGGCGCAGTCTAGTTTGGCTGGAGCACAAGCTGATACGGACGGGGGACTGCGGTGGTGCGGGCCAGTTCATCCAGGTCACCATGGGGGCGCGGTCCGGTTCCATAGGGGCGTCACGTGTGGGTACAGGCCGGTTCGGCCGGGGCGTCGCGGGGGGCACAGTCCGGTTCGACTAGGGCGCCGCTAGGGTGCACGCCGGTTCAGACCGGAATGCAGAACATCGTTGGGGCGGTGTGGATGGCGGTGGCCACATGTGGCAGCACTGTTGCCTTCGTCACGTTCGTCTCCTTTCTCCATTTCAAAGAGTACACAAAAGAAAAATGGCTAAGGGGTTGAGACCTATTGGTTTGGGCCACACCCTCCGCATGTAGGGTGGTAGCATTTGGCTCAACAAGAATTAAGAACTATGTACTTCAAATTATACAACCTCCACAACAATTCTTTCCCAAAATGAAAAATCATTCAAGGAAAGTATTATCATGCAAATAAACCTCCTACCTCATGTTGATACGTCGACGAAGTTATGGGGAAGAAGATGAATCATTTGGAAAATATTCATGTCGTTTGGTCATAGTCAAAGATTCCCTACGTCGGAGAAGTCACTTGGATGAAGGCGGAAGATGGGGTCGGCGTTCTTCATTGGCATTCTTTATTGGAAGAATTCATTGTTCATTCGGGATGTAGTTCTTCATCGGAGAGATTTTCTCCAAAGGCTCCACCAGAATGAAATGTGTACCAAGATAATAGATTATGAAATCTATTATTTTGTTGGTAGTATTCAAAAAGATTCATTAATTATGGTGGGTGGAATAATTAAGCATGAGGGTTGGAAAAATTATTGTGGAGGAATTCATGAGGGTCCTCCACATTAATTAGGGGGGTTGAGAGTTTATCTCAATTAAAGGGGGGTTTAGTCCCTGGCGGTCCCCACTACAATAACCTCTCATGGGAGGATATGGTTTGGGTGGTTCCCACCAGCATAACCTCTCAAGAGAGTTTATTGGTAAGTGGTCCCCATACCTCAACATCCACATAAGGGTTTAGTTTCGGTGGACCCCTCCCCCCAACCCCCACATGGGTGTTGAAAATAAAAATACAAATTTCATACACTTTTATTGATATTATATTCTTACACAAATAACCCAAAAAACTAACATTCACACTCAGCCAACTGATGGCGAGGTAAAATTCTTCTTAGGTGAAAAACGGTGCTACGAGTTCAATGGTGTCCTTAGATTTCAATTTCGAGCATCGATTTAAAATTTAGAAAACCCCAATCACACGTTTACAAATCATACATGAAAAAAAGTTCAAAAATTCATTTTGGGCACTCCAGGCCTCAGAATCACACGCCGTCAATTTTCACAGACTTGTAAACTTCCCATATTTTTTTAAAAAAATATTTATAAAGAAACTTCAAGTCATTACATTCTAGCCACCTCAGGCATTACATCCCCAAAAGCCACAACTCATTCTAAGGGAAATAGTGGGGGTACTAAGCATGCATCTGAGCCTCCTCCTCCAATGTGCTCTCCTGGAGGTTCCCGTGCAGCGAGTAAATGCACACCATAGGTATTGACCATCCATGAAAGAACCGTTGTTGTCAATACTCAATCTCAACTAGAACCTACATAAAAGTATCCCCATCATCGACGTTCAGCTCTCCATGGTCGATGATGTGAGAAGGGTCGTGCATGTATCTCCTCATTTGGGATAGGTGCAAGACGTCATTCACCCGGTGAAACTGAGGTTGAATAGCTAAGCGGAGTGACACCTCACCAACTCTAATGAGGAACTAAAAAGGTCCGATGAACCATGAAGATAACTTTCCACCTCATCCAATTCTCTGCAAACCTCATCAAGGTGAGACCCATAAAAAGATGTGGTCACCATCATCGAACTCTAGATGTCTCCATATCCTGTCAGATTATGACTTCTGCCTACTTTGTGCAGTCTTCATCCACTCCTGGATGACATGCACCTTCTCTATGGTATCCCATTCCATCTATAGTGCCACAAGTGTTGACTCCCCTGGGTCAGTCCAGCACAAGGGTGATCTGCATGGTCGCCCGTTTAACGCCTCAAAAGGTGTCATCCCAATTGGGGAGTTATGGACATTGTTGTACACTAACTCCACCAATGGAAAATTATCCTCCCAACTGCGACCGATGTCGAGGACACAATCACACAGTGTGTCCTTGAGGGTCTGAATGGTTCTCTCAGACTGGCCATCTGTCTGATGATGGAAGGTGGTGCTCAAATGATGTTGAATCCCGAAAGCATCCTACAACCCCTTCCTTAGTTGGGAAGTAAAATGTGTATCATGATTAGAGACAATTTTTTGGGGTAATCCATGTAGCCTCACAATATTCTACACATATAGGATTTCCAAGATCTCTACTAGACCTTGCTATCTAATTGGTAAGATGTTGGACGACATGGTGAGTCGATCGACGATCACAAAAATCTAGTCATGTCCCCTAGATATACATGGAAGTCCTGTCATGAAGTCCACAGATATCGCATCCCAATTCCTCTTTGGGACCTCTTAAGGCTGAACCAAGCTTGCTGGTACCTGATGCTCTGCCTTCAATTGCTGACAAGTGACACGTCGAGAGACATATTCTTCAACAACTTTCTTCTTCCCCAGCCACCAGTGTTGTCATCAGATATCCTGGTACATTTTCGCCACTCTTGGATGTACCAATAGAGGGTATGTGTACAACTCCCTCAAAAGTTCCTCTTAAAGTGACACTGGTACCATGGTATGTCTTCTTAGGCAGATGACGTTCTCCCCACCTTTAGAAAAATGATCGGGTTCATGTCTCGTGGATATCTAAACACATCGTGTCTTGCAGTTAGTGTCCCTAAGATGTGCCTCCCTGAATCACTGAAGAAGTGGATGAGTGACTGTAATATATTGTAGAAAAGAAGCTTCGTCTCTATCCATAAAGGATATCTGCAAAGCAGTCAGCTACTATGTCGCCTCACCTAGCACCTCTATACCACATCTCCTACTAAGTGCATCTACAACAATGTTCCCCTTCCCTATAGTATAGACTATCTCGAAGACATAGTCCTAGAGGAACTCAAGCCATCTTTGATATCTTAGGATCAGTTCCTTCTGGGAGGAGATATACCTGAGACTCTTGTGATCAGAGTACAATTTAAAATGCTTTCCTATTAGATAGTATTGCCACATCAACAAGGAGAAGACAACTACTACTAACTCCAGGTCATGGGTAGCATTGTTCTTCTCATGTAGTATGAGATGTTGAGAGAAATATGTGATCACTTCTCACCCCTACATCAGAACGCATCCAAGTTTGATCCCTAATGCATCGTAGTAGACTACGTACCCTATGCCTTCCTTTATAAGCCTCAAGATGGGGGCCTAGTCAGTCTCTGCCTCAGCTCTTGAAAGCTCTGCCAGCATCTCTCTAACCACACACTGGTTTTACCCTTATTCGTCAAGGCTGATAGTGGTGTTGAAACATTGGAGAAATCTAGATGAAATCTTAATTAGTATCCAGCCAAACCTAGGAAACTATGTACCTCCATCACACTCCTGTGTGGATCCCAATCTAGTACTGCCTCAATATTTGCTAGATCAACTACCACTCCAGCCTCGAAGATGGCATGTATTAGAAAGTGAACCACTCAGATCCAAAATAGGCACTTCGAGAGCATACCGTAATGCTGATGCTCTCAGAGTGTGTCCAATACTACACATAAATGATAGGGATGCTCCTCCTCAATAGTCAAGTATATCAGAATGTCATTGATGAAGACTACAACAAAGTGATCAAGGTATGGAAGAAAGATCATGTTCATGATTCCCATGAACACTTTTGGAGCGTTACTTATGACAAATGGAATATCCAAGATCTCATAGTAGCCATACCGACCCATGAATTTTGTCTTCGGTACATCCTCGTCTCGTACTCTGAGTTGGTTATTTCCTGTTCTGAGGCATATCTTCGAGATCCATCATGCTCACTTCAACGGATCAAATAGTTCATCAATCCTTTAGAGTGAGTTCTTGTTCTTCATGGTCACATGGTTCAGGCACTGATAGTCAACACAAATCCTCAAGCTCCCATCCGCCTTCTTGGTGATCAGAATTGGGGCTGCCTAGGGAGAAACACTGGGCCAAATAAATCCCTTCCCCAGTAAGTCCTGCAACTATACCAAAAGCTCACGAAGATCCGCAGGAGCCATACGATATGCTAGTGTAGATATCAGATCCATCTCGGGATACAAGTGAATGTAAAATTACACCTCTCTGTGAGGAGGTAGACCTGGTACATCATCCGAGAAGACATTCATGTAATGATCCACCAATATAGGATAACTCAGACTCTACACTTCAACCGCTTCGAGGGAATGGCTAGAAAACTTATTAGTGATCGGCTATACACCCCTCTGGGTAAGTCCATCTTATGCTGCATAGGCTCTCTTCCTGCTGGTGAAGGTAAACCTGGTCCCATCCGTGCGGACACACCACACTTTGTGCTTAATATACTAAATCTAAGCATGGACTGTAGACAACCAGTACATACCCATGATGACGCCGTAAGGCCTCGATGCCGCTACTAGGAGATCATAGCCGAATATCTTGCCTCCTAGAGTATGCTCTCACTACTAGAACTAGTCCGTAATCATTGAATCTTCTCCAATAAGAGTATCTAGCTATATGGATAGAGCTAATGGATTTTTCGGAATCTCCGAGCACCAAATGAGGGCAGTGGAAATAAAAAATTGACTGGAACATGTGTCTGTATGTACTGTAGCTAAGATGGAGGAGAAAAATATCATAACTCGTATCATCTCCGAAGCCCCATGATCGTTGGCCTCAGCTTTCTGGAGTTGATATCTCCCCTATCCACCTACTCCCTACAGTCGGGGTGGACCTCTTGGTGGTGGTGACGGTAATATCTCGAATAGTTTCACTCTACTAACTGCACGGCCAGCTCCACTGCATCATTCTCCTTCTCCATACGGACCTCCTCATCCAGCTCCACTGCAACATTCTCCTTCTTCATTGGCATTCTTTATTGGAAGAACTCGTTCTTCATTCCGGAAGTAGTTCTTTATTGGATAGATTTTCTCCCAAGTCTCCACAAAAATGAATAGTTTTCGATAATAATAGATTATGAAATCTATTATTATTTTTGGATTAATTCTAAATGACTTATTAATTATGATTGGTGGCATAATAAAAGCATGAGGGTTGGCACAATTAATTTGGAGGAAGTCAAGAGGTGCCTCCACATTAATGAGGGTGGTTGGGAGTTTTCTTAATTAAAGGGTGGTTTAGTCTAGGGTGGTCCCCCCCACCATAACCTCTCATGGGATGTTATGGTTTGGGTGTTCATCACCACCATAACCTCTCATGAGAGGTTATGGTCTAGTGGTCCCCACACCACAACTTCTAGATGGAGGTTTACTTTTTGTGGACCCATCCTCCCAAATCCCACATGGGTGATGAAAATAAAAATAAAAATGTCATAAACTTGTATTTTTATTTTATTCTTACACAAAAACCCAAAAACTAACTTTCATACTAGACCAAATGTAATCGAGGTGAAATACTTATTAAGAGAAAATTGGCACTGCATGATCAACGGTGCCCTCAGATTTCAATTCAGAGCACTTGTTCAAAAATTAGAGAAACCCACTTGCACGTTTACTGAACGTACTCGAAACAAATTTTCAGAAATTTATTCCAGGCACTCTGGCCCTCAGAATCACACTCCATCAATTTTCACAGACTCTTAAAATTTCCATATATTTAAAAAAATTTACATATAAATTCTGGGTCTTCACATATAGCAATACATCCCATGATATTTGGAACCAATTCTAATCTCTATACCAACTCATTCTCCCTTAAAAATATTGCTACCACCCTTGTGGGACATTAATGAAACCCTCTATTGACAACAACCCATATGGGATCAATGGAGTAATAACTAATCCATACCAAGAATCTTTTTGAAGCCAATAATTTAGAATAATTTAATGTTCCATAATAAATAATAGAGGACTCTCTTTGGGAGGGACTCCTTTCAAAAGTGCAGTCATTCGAATTAGATCCCCAGTAGATTGTCATATTTGATAACTCTAAATGAAAATACAACTCCAAGAACATTAATATAGATTAAATATATAAGAGTGGGAAGAACCTATGAAATATAGATCATATTTTAATGTTTAGAATTCTATTATCATATAACGATCAATATATGGGTTCACACTCTATTCATCGAGTGTCGATTGTACTACATAGATGTTCTTCAATCCATGGACCTCAGATACTGTCATACTACAATGAGAAGGTATTAAATACAAGAAAAATACTTTATAATACTGTATTACAAGGGCTATTTTACCACCCTGACCTCTACGAGGAGTAGTAATCTAGCTCCCTACCTGATATGGTTCTTTTAATCCTCCTATAGAACCTGGATTTTGTGATGACCCTCTCTCACTATCTAATAAAGAAACTATTATACATAAATATTTAATGTGGACTAAGGATCCATATGATTGACACTCAACTAGGTATCTAGTGCACCATATATTAATATGAATTTGGTAACGACACAGGTGTCTTACAACAATGCTATAAGAGCATATTCATTGGATGTCACTTCGAGATGTGAAACCTCTAGGTGACGCTTCATTCTCTAAGAAGAATTTCTTACCTATCGTAGTACCAAACCAGCCTTTTTTATAGCTTCATCTCCAAATGTTTATATTAGAGATGATGAACACATTGATTTTATTATATATATTCATTAGTAGGGATATGTACACATCTGATTCGATGGAAAAAATGATCCCATCCTAAAATCATCATGGTCTAGAAAAATCCTCACCAAGGAGAGAAATAATGAAATGATGGAGGCCCAGAAACAAGTGGATTATTCCAAAATAGATATATTCCGAGACTCTAGTTTTTTAAAAAAAATCAAGGCTCAATCATCCCACAACATCTCTTGAATGGAATAATCATATAAGAAAGACAAAAAACCAGTCTAAAGAATAACTCTATGACCGTAGGTCTTGGTAAAAAATCCCCACCGTCTATGAAAACCCACAAATCATTTATGTTTCAATATTTAACATCTATAAATTCACGGTATCTAGAATATCAAAAATTATTTTAAGTGACATCTATCTATGACTCAAAAGCCTTTGGAATAACATCCCCCTAAAAGGTAGGTGTTCTTCTATTTGAACACTCGAGCCAAATTTGACATAGTAGGGGAAAGTCATGGATAATCAGGAATAGAAAATATTATCCTTGTGAAACCCTCATAGAATTGGGCATCAGTTCCAAGATCATGTATAATAAGAGGTGAAATTTCTTTCCCATCACGATGTAATACCAGTGGTGTGGGCCCCACCATAGTAAATGTAATTTCATTAACACCCTATTGGTTTTTAATAATGTTACTTCTTGGTGGAATATTTCTATATTGATAATGTAATTCCTTTGAAAATTATATGATAACATAAAAGATCAAAAATAATGTAATATGAAATTATAATGAATTCATATAAAAGATCCAACACCTAACTGCATTCTATTAATTAAAGGTCTAGGCAATATAAATGTTCTTGAAGGATCCCATTATATGCTCCTAAATACCCAATAAAATTATTGGGTCATGGTCATGTTCTATATTTTATGGATGCGATTCTACTGTAAGGATTTTCAATTGAATGTTATATAGGAAAATTCTATTCAATATGTAACTAAAATCCCTATTTAAGTGTACAATTTTCTTTCAGTTTTTAAATAGTAGTAATTTATAAAGTGTACATATATAGGATGGTTATGAAATTTGTGTTTCCATCCAATTTATTATATACCTTTCATAATATGTTACAATTGTAACCTCATCTATTTGATACCTGTCATATTACATCTAGTATCATGATATATCAGTCCAAATATATTTATTAAATTATACAGATCACCACTCCAAATTTATAAAAGTAGATGATTTATTAATTATAATTTGAATAAATTTAATCACATCCAACTAATATTACATAACCCGACACCATATTTAAAGTTTAGAAAACACATGATAATAGAATTGTTAAGGTCATACAATCATGCTACAAGGGAAAACACTGTTTAGGTTAAGGTAGCCACATTAATGAGAAAATTAATTATCACATAGTGCAATAAAATTTTTATGTAATTAATAGATATATCACCCAAGGAACATATATAGAGTATCCATAAATCGTCCATTGTATTCTACATTCCATGGAATCTGAATGATATTTGAATCCCAATGTTCTTATAATGACACTTGAAAAAATACTTCCTTATATCTTACAAAAATAAAATAAAAATAAATAATCATAAAAAACATAAAAAACCTGTACATCACCGAAATATGTAAATTAATACAACATTAATAGGATAAAACTAGAAAAATATCCCATCCTTGGAAACATGGTCGTTATATACTTTTTCATTAGAAACTCTCATTAATAAACTCATAACCATAGTATGATGTGTCCTAGTATCCTTTACACAATCCCAAAATCATAAGGCGATATAAGGAAACCTGTAAGACCGTATTGTGACATCTTGAACCTGGTCTAAGGATATATAACCAGAAATTATTTCTCTATTGTCTCAATCATGGATCCTTGTATTCTATGGGAATCTAACTAGCTGTTATGGTCAACAATGTCATGGTGGGAGATGATACCCTTATAATAAGAGTGAAATAATTATGGAATAATATATAAAACACATAATTGAAAATAAATAGTAGAAAAAACTACAATATTAAGTCATCAATATATATTTCTAATGATAATTATTGTATGTGGTATTATATAAAAATTAATTATGTCATGATGATACACAAAAATGGTTAGTGGGTAGACATCATATCAAGCTATACCAAAGTTTATAGAAGAAAACAGCTAAAATAAAATTTCATCATGATTACTAGATTGATTATTTCCCTCACACATCATCCAAAAATAGGAATCAAGTGTATATTATTGGGTGTTTTCCATTGTCTCTGGTTTCATCCATGAAATCGATTTGTGTACCAATTGGCATAAAAAATGGACATGGGTAAGACTCAAAAGGCCACCACCAATGAAATCTATGATATACAACCTTGATATTTATTACAGATTAATAAATGTTTTAATAAATACATTTATGATTAATACAACCCAAATGATCGATAAGTCCAGTTATTTTGGATTTGTATACACATCAAACCATCTTATAACATCAGATACAAAACATTATTGATCACATCCTTGACATGATTATAATATTCCAATTAACACAAAAAAATTATGGGATATACTAGGAAAAAAACAAAAGAAAGGGGTGACATATAAATCCCAGTAAGTGAATAAACAATTCATAACATGAAGAAGATCATAAATTTTAGGCAAAATGAATATCAATTGACCATAATAGTAACATGAATCATAAGGCTTGATATATCGTGATAATTATAACATGGAAAATGTGGAAACTACACAAAACATAGAATCATAATCATAGGTCAAGGTTAGATCATCATGGTCCTCATGGTAGACATATTCTCATAAATTAAACAGGTACACCCCTATTCTAACATTACACATCATGCTAATATTCATTACACATTGCATTGGAGCACTATCAGGGTGCACCCATCATAATTATTTCATTATTATACTTATGCGTTCCATATAGATCATACAGCATGGATTCACTCAACATCATAATATATTACATGAACAATTAATCACGAATGAAAACAAGTATTTTCACAATAAATATACTTATTTCAATAACTATCAATACCATTGATAGAAAAAATAAGCATTATTTTCACTACACAATTATTTTGTCATGGAAAAACCATGATGATATTTCGACAGCATGACGACATTACAATTTTTTTAAAAAAATGGTTTATGAGAGAGAAATGGATCTTTAATTATTTGTAAATGAATTGGAATGTTATAGGTAATTGTTGATGAATATACCAAAATTTATGAATTCATGATAGAAGCTATAATTTAGGGATGGTATATAAGTTGAGATAAGAATCCATGTGAAATTTCGACATGGTAACATGTGTACGTAAAGGATCGTGGGAGGAAAAATGAGAGTCAAAGGAAGAACACATAATTATTAAATAAAAATAAAATTTATATTAATAAGAAATAGATTATTGAATCATAATAAAAGGAGAAATTAAAGTCATTCAATAAATGGTGTGCTTGATAAAAGAAGAGAGTGGAAGACACCTTACTAAATTTAGGCATGTTAAATGGTGTACAAAAAGGATATTGGGAAGGGTTAATGAGAGTTAAAGGTTGATATATTAATTTAATAATAATATGGTACTTAATTTATATATGTAATAAAATATCCCAATAGAAGAAAATGGAATTAAAGAGTCATCAAATAGAATAAGTGCTTAAATGAAAAAGAGAAGACAGAAATTCCATATTAAATTTCATCCTAGTAACACCTTAAGAAAAATGTCAAAGTGAGGGAGAATAAATAATCGAATAATCATATAACATAAAAAAGATATATGGGATATTTATAAAAAAATTACATCAAAAAATTTAATTTAATAGAACAATTAAAAAGAATGATATTGGATTGAAAATAGGAGAGGAAGGTGAGGTTCCCTTACATGAGTGTGTGCCTCTAAAGGATTTGGATGTTCTTCATAAAAGATTGGGGTTCCTTCAGAGGACTATAGAAATTGTAGGTAAGAGTAGGGATGGTTTACATGGAGTATTAGTGAAGATAAATGGAATCATGTGTGGTTTTATATATGAAGGAGGGGGATTTATTTATTATTTAAATTTTGGAATGTACATAAAAAAATATCTATAACCCAAAACCCTCAAATTGTTTTTTCCTATGGTTTAAACCAAATGAAAGTGGTTTAAATTATTTTTTAATTTCAAGGTACAAACTATTAAAATATAACCAATGGTGGTGATTAGGTGAGTTACATTCTTAATGTAATGAATTTATAATATTAAAATATAGTAAAAGTCATAGGGGATTCATAAAGGATTTTAAAAATAAATTAAATTAAATTAAAAAATTTTATTAGAGACAAAAATTAATTTATTAGGTGGATAACATTTATATTACTTATTACATCACACATGGGTCATTAGGGTTTCACAAAACACTATGTATTTTTATACAATATTTAATTTTTACCCATAATTTCAATTGTCTCATAAAATATTTAAACATTCATCATTGGATAATTTTGAAATTTGGATTTCAAAAATAATATTCATTTTATATAAAAAAATTTAAAAATATGTGAAATTTCAATTTTAAAATATTGACCGATATATATTAAAAATAATGTGTTTCTAACATTAATAATTTTCTAACCCTAATAAAAATTATATTTGACCTTATAAAAAATATATTATGTTTAATATTTTCTAAATATTATTTAAAAATAACATTCTATTAAAATATTATTTTTTTCAAACACCATTTATTTATCATTTCAAAAATTGAATTTGTATATTAACAAAAAATATAATTTATGCTTTATCATATCATAATGAAAAATATTTACAATGTAACAATAATAAGATGAAAATATAATCATTACACAATAAATAAATTTAAATACTCATAATGTTAGATTATCGATACATATCCATTTAATACACCAATATATTCCCAAAGATAATGGTTCAAAATGATTGGTCATTATTTTCTCTTTTCAGTGTACAAGTTTTGGTCCGCGGTCTCATTGAGCTTTATCTTATCCTATAAACAATTTCTTTCATGCATATGTTTTCGGATCTCATCATGGAATTGATCTTGGTAAATTAAAAAAAATTATATCTCCCTCATAAGCTCAGCTAAATAGTCCTTATAGGGTACGATCCTATGGGTTTAGGCCATCACATTCTTTTTATATGTCATTTTTATTTGCTAACACCCTATATTTATATAAGTCATGTGATCATAATTCAACTTCTATAGTATCAATGTCAATGAAACATGATAGTCATTTAAATCCAATTGCATGTAATAAAAAAATAATTTAATATGTTTAATATAACCATGATATATTTATTTAAACTAATATAGGGAATTTTATTCATAATAGTTCAGGTCGTTACATATATTATATAGTTAGTGGAATAAAATTAATAGTTTATATGTAATATGATATGTGAGTAGAAAAATAAGTGAGAAAAAGTCAGATCATTTTCTTGAAAGATACCTATCTGAACCTAACTACATCAACCTAATGTTTTATGTGATTGATATAGGGGCCATGATATAATAATAATAATAGATTCCCTAAATTGTAATCAAGTCACTAGTTACATAACATGATCATTCAAAATCATTGTAATAACTCTTTGAGTTCGGCTCTAGGTGACTGAGTGTAATCCCTGGATGAACACTCATAAATTAACTACTACGATGAATACTTTTTTAGAACTTGGAAAAAGTACCAGGTAGCCATAAGATATACATTATTGTAGCCTAAGTGGATAATATAAGGCGGTATGAATCCAAATAAACCAATCCAAACCGAGTAAGATAACCTAATGAAATATAATATCTATGTAATATAATTTATTTTACATGATATTTCATTAATTTTTTCTTCAATGGTAGACTATAAATGACAAAAACATGTGTAATAAATAATGGAAAATACATCCCATAATTTGTTGGTAACAGCTAGGTAGTGTTGGAAAACCATTGTTCGAAATCAAAGACTTTCCCAGGGTAGGACATTGTATAATAGTATATAATGGTCATCAAAAAATACAAGTTAGTTATAAAAAACATCACCTTTAATTTAATCTCATTAATTAATGGGAAAAATTATTCATTTTTTTAGAGTTCATGTAATATAATTATTCTATTTAACATTCCACTAATTTAATTTTCTCATTTATAATATGAATGTTTGGACAAACCAATCTTATTATGGGTTTTTTCATATAATCATGGTAAAGGTGTAGAGGATACATAATAAACATACAAGGAAGGGTAGTCAAGTAGAGTTCATCATCCTATAATAATTTCAAGGGTACATGGTAGTGTCTCATCATGTTATAAATGTTTAATTAAGGTGAAATCTCTTTTATGACCTGAAAAATTGGAAATATAACGTGTGAAAAAATATCTCAATTTATTAAAATCAAAACATTTTGAGAAACCCATGATAGCTCCTAATATATACCAATAGATCACTCCACATCCGACAACAGATTTTGTTTGGGTCTAGAATAGGGAAAATCAAAATTGAAGGAAAAAATATAGAAAATAGGGTAAATGACCTCACATTGAAATAGTATTAATGAAGTTAAAATAAGATGAAACAGGAAGAAGGAAGACAAAATGTATTATCAATTCTGATAGAATGTGTCCAAAAGAATTTGACTTTAAGTCATGATATAGAATATCCAACCAAGCCCATAAGAGAGGGGTTCCCAATGTGAGAGGATATTGTGCATTTTAGAGAAAAGAAGAGGGGGAGAACAGTTAAATTCATGATGTAAAAAATTTCAATTTCATCTTTTTATGGGATATATGATTTTACTATATGATTTATCAGACCTTGTGTATTAATATTAATTTTACCCCCACATCCCAAGGATTATGACTCATTTTTAACAAACTATGTGAACAATGCGTGATTCTTACTTTCCACGGTGATATCCCATTGTAGGGATGGGTGCATGGTAATAAGAAATTAAGTCCCGATTATTGGATTCAATACTATAGTTAATTACGGGGTTAGAATCATCATGTTTCCTCCCTCACGTAGTTAATAAAGTGGTGATCTACCCATATGAGATGAATGGATTAGAATCACAATTACATCTAACCACACGCCAACCATGCACCTCTTCAGGTTTCTAAAAAAACAGGAACCCTATCATTCGAAGATGCCTTGTACACTATCAAAACCCTCCATAATTATTTAATATCCATTACAAGGATGGTAAAAATATTTATATAGAAAATTTAATTTATTTATACCACATAAAATATCGGATATCAAATAGGATTAATCCCATGATCATCCACACAATATGAAATAAACATTCATTTTTAATTTATACATCAATTACGTTGAAATTTATTTAATTATGATAATATTCCATGATTTACTTCAATTTTTAATATTTATATAAATTACAACTATGTATCATTGAATTAATACCACAAGTAAATTTTAAACAGATTAAATAAATCAATTTTATTTAAATTTTATAAGGCACCCAACTGTACTTTGTGGAAATGACATAATTGCATTAAATCTAAAATACATGATAATTGTGATTCTAAATTACCATGTTATCAAACATAAATTAATGGTAGGTAATTACATGGTGTGTACTTTCAATCAAATGGATCATAGAACACATGCGAATTACACTTCTTGTGACATTCTTGGTGTGCATATAGAACACTTTGAAAAAGACCATACACAATTTTTTGTTCTAACATTTATCATGAAAATTATTTCAATATATATAAAAAATCGTATAACATGGAATTTAATAAAATTTAATGGAACCTAAAATAGATAGTAATATGTTTAGTTATATAATTTTCTCTTTTACAGAAATTAAATTATTCAAATTGTTTTTATTAAAATACATAGCCTATACTGGGATACATGACATGTAATCTCTTCAACGTATATTCAAAACAAATTCCTATGGACTGGGTGATATTCCTTGTATAGATATGTATTATTTAAAAGTATTATATCCTTCTTTAATGTAGTGTGACTTAAATGTTTTATTATTGTTCAATCATGATGCCTTGTAGAATATACTAGATACACATGGAACCTTCTCTTTATTATTGTGGACAAATGAGGAATAAATGCTTTGAATTCATGTTATACATAATTTTCTTCTACATGATGCATGGAAGTCTGATACAAATCATTATATTTATCCTAATTTATCAGATCATTTATCATATATAATTGATATATCTCATATCTATATGAGATACATGTATGATACATGGCTAAACAATATCTATTTTTGGTATATATCGTGGACACTTATGTTATTGTGATAGAACCATTGAAATATATAAATGGAATTTTTGGAATTCTTTTATTATAATTTAACATTTTTGTTGGTCATATTAGTGATAATGGTGAAAAAGAAGATAAAATGATTTTCATATTACCAAAATGATTAATTATTATGTAATTGAAATTTAAAACACATACCATTCAATCATAGACTAGTAAATAATTATAAATTATCAATGTAACATATATTATAAAACTTTTGTGTTATATTAATAGTGTATATTAATTTATGGAATGGAAAACTAATAAATTACTCTTAATTTACTAATAATCAAAGTGTAACATAAGGTTTGAAATCATTCCGAACAAAATTCATCAATTTCGTGGAAAGATTGAATACCAAAACACGAAGAGGATGATAATCATGTGAAATTTGTAATTAATTTATAATATGATCTAGATTAACCTTAACATGAATTTATTTATTAATTAATGATCTAATTTATTAGATCTCAATATACCATCATTTAATTTCATGACTCAATTATAGGTTCCTTCAGGAAGTGACTCACATGTGAACAAAACTCTCTAAACACCCTTGAAGAATATCCCTTTTCTAGGATCATTGTTTTAGTTTGACGACATCATTTTTGGACGATCAAAATAGATCACTCAATGTGGATGAATAATTCATGGTTCCTTATCTTGGGATAGAAAGAGGATTTGGATAGAAAGAATTCGATATATCTAGATGTTTATTAAGGTATTGGGAGATCAACCCTCATTAAATTTTTCACAATAAGTGTGTTTGGAAAGTGGTATAATTATGTATTTATTATACCCTATTTAGGGTTAGAAATTATCATAAATTACCATTTATAATAATATAATTCTTCGATAACCCATGTAACATTAAGAAAATTCAAAATATTATGGTTATTCACTTTACATGTGCATCTGATATGTATATTTAAATACATGTAATTTATATAATTCCCAAAAAACCAAATAATATTAGTCCACATATTTTATTCATCATTAATAGAAAATTTATTAATGAATATTAATTTAATAAGTAATTTTCACTACTGTATTCATCTACAAATATTATAAATATTATTTTTGAAAACCTGATATATATATATATATTATTACAATTTAATTTATCAATTATTTAAAAAAAATTGTAATTGAATCTTAGAAATAAATTTATTATGAATAAATATTGAACTATAAATAATTAATTATATGTAATAAGAAAAGTCAAATTAAATAATTAAATTATCATTTATTTTATATAATTTTATTTTGTAACCCTTTAGGCTTCTTTATTAAAGTAAATATGATGAACTACCTAATGTAAAACATTAGTTTATTAAAAAATTCCATGCCTCAAATTGAAAATAAATGAAATTTACTAATGACATAAAACCATCAAAAAATTATTATGGTTGAATATTTTCATTTATAATGATATATATAATCAAATAAGAGTCATGCTGGTGTTATCAAACTAAGTTCATTATTTCACATTCTATGATATTCCTGAAATTTTCATTCAAATGGAACAAGATATAAGTTGATTAATAAAATAATTTTCATTCTCATCAAATATCATGAGATATCAAATTATATCAAGGGATATAAAGGATAAATCATTTCTTCTAATTTACATTAATTCAATATCACTCATGATAGTCCCATCATGTCTTAATTCTCCATGAGAATATGACATCTTGAATATCATCAAAACATAAATGATTATAACATTTGATATTCATTAATGAATATCATAAATTAAATGGATAAATAAACATGTCTTTCTATAGGAACATAGATTGACACATGATATGTGGATTTTATATTAACATGTTTGTTCTAATAACTCCTACATGATAAATTATAATGGGGAACACCGTGGGTGGATTCATTAATGTCCTATTAGCCTGCACCATAGGTAAAAAATATAAATTATATCTCATCAAATGATATCATCCATAAATAGATAATTTATTCATGAATACTATTTTGGAACCTTCATTTTCTCTTAACAGTGGGAACATATATTACTTTTTTACTGTGACATATATTCTTAGGATATTATCAAATGCTTTCTCAAGTAGAGGAATAATCATGATGTGATAAGAACTATTGTTATTATTTTAGAAAATGAATACAAATAATAATTTTGTATATTTAAATTCGTTCAATGGGATCAACTCCAAAATTATGATCATAATATTTGGTGTTGTGTCATATTATCTATTTTATAAGGATACATTACAAGCCCATTCTTTGAGATTGATAAATTTTTTGATACCATTATATTGGAAAAGATAACATTAATTTATCTATATATAGTTTATTTTATAATTTATTCTTATGTATTTGTTAGCGATATTGAATTCATTTTTACTAATGAGTTGAATTGTTATTATCTATTTTGACACATTTGTATTTTTGGATTATTTTAGTCATGTTTATTTTATGTTTCATAGATGTCTGAGTTATGGATGGTCATAGATATTTTTTTGAATCATATATTCAATTTATAAAATATATTTGGAGAAAAATTTAAGCCCTGATATATTTCCATTGATACCCAAGCATTAGTGTCTAGCTCAGGTTGATCAGGGAATCCCTTTAAACCTAGTGGTGATCATGGTGGTGTGACATGCTAGTTCATCATGTGTTTGTCCATTATAAATTATATTAGTATTGAGGATCATGAAAAGGTATTAGGTTCTTTTAGTCTTCTTCTGGTTATTTTTGGTATGTCATGGTACCCTTTTTAAGGAGCCTAACTAAAACATTATGTGTTAATTATCTTTAAATCAAGAATATATTTTCTTATTTTCCCAAAGATGTTTCTAGGTTTAGAGTAGCAGTGAATGTTTTCATAATAATTATATAAAAATTCAATACATTAAAAAGACAAAAACCCACAAAGTATCAATTTTTACATTAAAAAAATTAAAATGAAAAATATTCAATGTTAATGGAAAATATTAATGATTTTTAGAATGACTTCATCATTGTTGATTATCCTTGAAATACAATGAAAAATGATTGAAAAATGTTGTATGAAAACAAAAATATAAATATGGAAAACAAACAATGAATAAAATAAACACACTATTGTATTTCAAAACAATTATATTATATATCAGTGTTTTACGTACCATTATAACATTTGATCTCATATGATCATTTACATAAATATAAAATTAGCTTTATTGCACTATGTTTTTTGAAAAAAAAATTCAAATATAAAATAAAAGTAAAATCATAATCCCAATGGATTGATTAAAAACATCATAATCCATGATTTATTTTCCTAACATGATTTTTTTAGAAATAGTGGTAATAATCATTAATTTAATAAATAGATCATTAACTTACCATATGATATCAAAACATCTCCATAAAAACACTATATCACTTATAGAATATTTATGAAGGCTCCTTGGTTAATCATCATTATAGTCCATAAAAAAATTCTATGGAGAGAATAATAATTACCCAAGGCATTGAATAGATATATTATGCTCATCAATAATTATAAAAAATAGATATAGATCATAAAAAACTTGAAAACCCAAAAACAATTAATATTTAACTTCAAAATCACAGAAAAATTTATTTTTAAATTATTTGAAACGAAATATTTAGTCTTCACATAAAATAAAAAAATTATTATTTATTTTGGATAATATTTTATAAAAATATAAAAAAATATTGGGAAATACCTTTTCATTCAAAAAAAATTGTACAGATTTTTTTAATGAATAATGGCAACAATAAGAGGAAAATACACTCATCTCATGTATATTAATATCATTCCATCCAGACAGTGAGAAAAAAGTACCTTGTTTGGAAAATGATAAGAAGATTATTATTCTTATCCTTTATGAATAATGAAGTGTGAAAAATGTAAATATTTTTATAAATAAAATATGAGTGAATTTTAACTTTGATTAAACAATTTATGAAAAATATGTATATTATAGTTCAATAGTTTCATGGAATAAATAAAAACATTTAAATTATTTTTTAATTAAAATCCCTGACCTTGTGTCAGAAATTTCATTTATTTTTATAATATTCATGAATAATAATGTTAATTTCCAATGTTCATTACATTTCCATTATTTATTTATTTAGTTTGTTACTGTTTTTTATCTAGTCTATAAAAATATTTATTTTTGTTTGATATTTTGATGAAATTTGGTTTATAAACACATAATAACACCATTGTGTTAACCATGAAAAATGGGTTATGGTTATATTGATGAAATATTCATAAACATGTTATTAATATAATATTTTCTCATTATCATATCTTTTAATACAATCCATGAATTTGTATGATAAAAACTTAATCGGGTTTTTTCATAGAGACAATAATCGTTACATACCTATCAATTTGATTCCCGATTTTATAATGGGTGAAATGTTTTTTGATATTTAATATTTGAATTCATAAAAATAATAAATATGTTATAAATGTCGTATTTATTAACTAGGTCCAACCTCATTATTAGCCCTTTATGTTTGGAATGAAAAATGAATAATATCACTCTATGGAGGTGGTATTCCCCCTGTAGACATGATTAATGTTCTCATTTTCAAAAAGATATTAAGGTATGAAGGTAATTAATATAAAATGTTAAATAATAAATAAAAAATTATAAATGTCATATTTATTTATTTATTTCTATTATTTTAACTAGTTATGAAATCCATTTTTTTTATAACAAAAAACATCACTTTGTTAAGGTTGTAGTAAACACATACACACAACTGATGTTTTGTTTTCCCTTAATATTGATAAGTAGATGAAAAAGGAATATAACATAAAATTAAATTAATATTATATATAGTATATAGTTATGTTCTTATTTAAGCATGTTAATAAATTATTTTATCAATTTATAAGAATAAATGAAATGAAAATTTCAAGTTAATAACAATAAATATTCTCTGAAAAAGCTCCATCAATTTATTCCTAATGTAGTTTTCAAATGGTATTCACATCAAAAAGATCCTCTAAGCTAAGGATATGGATTTCAATAAAACATTTAGTTATTTCGTGGATAGATAGTACTCTATTTGTGTGTGAAAATTAAATGTTTTGGATGTCCTCTCATAAGAGAGAGAGTTGATAGGCATGGAATTTTCCAAAAGACTCATATATATTGAAGCATTTTTCATGAACTTTTTCCCGCATCATAGACCATTTTCGAATAAATCAAGTTATTGGGAGTAAATATTACCATAAATATGGATTTTGACGATGTTTTAAGTAATTGTAAACCATATACTTTTATTTGTAGCCCTTTTATCCTATTTTAACTCTTACCTTGGTATCTATATTTTTCAAAAGTTACTGCTCATAATGAACAAAAATTAAGGTGGAATCCTGATAAAACATGTAATATCTAGTTAAAAATGTATATTACATTTTATATAAATCTATTTCTAATTGTATGATACATTACATTATGAAACCCATAGAAATAGAGAAAGAATCGTGTTCTAGGAAAAATTAAATTTTTTACGTATAAAACTATTTTCATACAAAATTCATGTATAATTACTATTAAAATCAACATTATGGGATTATTTTTATTCAAAAAAAATGATTTAAATTTTATAAATAATAAAAAATGATATTATTTTAATAAATGAAATTAAATGATAGTTTTCATAAAAAATGTTTTTAATATTATTCTATAGAAATGATATATTTTTCAAAAATAACAAAATAATAATAACAGAAAAATAATTTAAAAATTAATATTAAAAAATTAAAATCCTTTTTTTCAAAATTCAAATTCTAGAAAATTAAATTTATTCTATTTAAATAATAAAATATAATACATGAAAATGAATTTGTTCTCAATGAAATTATTAACATTTTTCTTATAAAAGTCCAATATATTATTATTTTTAATATAAATATAGGAAATATATTTCATATTTATTTACAATGAATGAAATTTATTTATTATCAAAACTACCTATGTTTTTACATTATTATGCCTTCTTTGTAACTAAATCCCTGAAATATTTTTCATTACGTAAATAATTGTGTATATTTTGTCTTAATAGCATTAAAAAATGCTATGTTGCATATTCAATGATATGGTATTTTAAAAAAATCATAACCAGGTGAATCACCTTATTCCTCAAAACATTCTATAAATAATCATGAATATAATTTGTTTTTACAAAAATGAAATATTCTCATATATATGAATTCATTTTGGGATCTAAATATATGATTCATCTGAAATATATTTCCATCGAAAAGAAACATGAAATGAATCATGTACCTTGGACAATCCTAGAGGAAAGAGAACTTATTTGAAAACCGATCTATAATTCACCATGGTTTCCTATGGTGTAATTTAATATTGATGTATCTTTTTATTTTTACCAAA
This sequence comes from Viscum album, assembly GCA_963277665.1. NCBI lineage: Eukaryota > Viridiplantae > Streptophyta > Magnoliopsida > Santalales > Viscaceae > Viscum > Viscum album. The sequence goes on along the minus strand of OY728123.1, from coordinate 143,922,309 downwards.
ACACACAATTGTTTCTATTGTGATATATTATGAAACACATGATCTCCTACCACCAATTAAATTTCATTCATCAAGTTATGCACATATAATTTATAACTACTTTGATCTATAAATATATGTTTTTGAATCATAATCTCTTTCTCCACCACTTCTTCTACCAATAATGGCCCAAAAAAATTTCATTCTCTCTATCGCAAAAGCAATTTGTTTAACACCATGTTTTAAATTGTTCCTGAAAGTGTTACACTTATATACATGATTGAAAAAATCATTATAATAATGTTTATTTAATGATATATATTGATCCATAATTAAATTAAATTCCATATAACATTCTTGAATAATCACTTATATGTTAGGAATCTTATTCCCCAATTTTCATTAGATTGAGGATGATATTGTAAGGAAATTTAATATAGTACATAATTAGATATAATGTATTTTATTGAAATTATATGAAAACCCAAGATAATATAATTATAAAATAGAAAGAGAGACAATTTTCTATATGTATATCCCTTTAATAGAATGTCTATAAAGATGAACCAATGATAAATTATCTTGAATATAATGAAAATGAAAATATTTAGTCAAACGATCAATAATAACACATATCATATAAATATATAATTATTTACTTAGTAATCCAATGAAAAAATATATGGAACCATTATCTTAGTTCGGCTATAGTAATATAAAATTATAAATCATTTTATTCATTTTAATATAGTTAAACCAATTTATTGTTTACTTTTTTTAGTTAATTCATTAACTAATTTTTTATTTCTTCCCAAAAAAAGTCCCTATGTCCCCACATATCATAGTTCTAAAAGGATTAATTAAAATTATGGAACTTTCAGCTTCACCCAATTACTCTTTATTTAACTCAAAATCACAATGAGAATAGAATATTTTTCAGAATATAAAAATTCCTTTTTAATAAATGTTAAATTCAACCAAAATATATTAAATGAAAATTTATAAATTTTCTTATAAAGCAGTATCATTCTTATGATATTTTTTAATAATTTAAAATAATAAATTATACAATAGAATGAGGAAAAATAAATATATTTCATTTATTAATAATGTCTAAATAATTAATTATAAAATTATTTACCAAGGATCGTGTTAAAAATGTAGCATAATTAAGGATGAATTATACTTCTAACCAAAGTAATCAGCTACTTTGTTTACTTTTAAAAAATGTGAATAGATATTTCATTCATGATCATTAATTATTTATAACCATATTATATTATTTTTAAACTCATTCATAGTCAATAAATACATTCATATTTAATGATCAATATATAATTTAGTCAATACTCCAAATAAAATGTTGTCTTTATACTTAATGATAGAAAAGAAAAACAACTACTTCTAGATCATTTATAGGATAATATATCCCAGGGGGATTCAATTGGAATGAATTATATGAAATTACAAGATCATTATATAACATAACACAACTAATTCAATTCAAATTAGAATCATAGTTGATAAAAAATCTTCCCATTATAGATAAAATAGAAAAAATGGAGAATTCCGTAATTGTAATTTCAATTCCTGGAAATGATCATTAGACACTTTTTCAAGGTGAATTTAATTCCATATTAAGTTATCCTTTTTAGTCCTCATTAAAAATATTCAATTTTTAAAAAAACCCATTAGTAGTAAACTAATAATCAAAGAAAAATATGAGTCTTTGTAACATTTTTTTTCTTTTATAATCTTATTCCACATTATATTTTCCTAGATCTATATTTATTCAATATTTATTCAACAACAAATCCAAGGAATGAAACATATCCTAAAAAATATTCAAATTTAATATTTTATCTATATAACATCTTTCTATTAATGTTTTTTTTTATAAAATACCAATGATTTTTTATTGATCCTTATTAATTTTTAAATATTTAAAAAATTCTTCAAATAAAAAAACCAAACATTTATCTAAATACTTATGAAAAAATATGTTCATAAGATTCATAAATATCTATAAATAATTTTGAAACTAATTGAAATAACTAAACACTAATAATGATCATAACTAGTACAAAACACAACATTCAGAACATCCTTTTCATTTACCTGTATAACATGCCACTTATATATGAGATTGCCCATTTAAAAATACTAAACTCCATGAAGCTAATCCAATATGTATTCAATACATGGTAATTGAAATTTTTCTTAATAGTTGTTTTATTAAATTCTATATAATAAATTTAGAACCTCATGGAACTATAATTATATAAAAATCACAAAACTTGGACATCCTATGGTGAATTTATAAGAAGAATAAAACATCTATCAATAAACCATTATATATATTTTCTAAATTCATATCCCTTTACAAGATCAATTGAAAATGTCTCCCTTAAAATTTTCTTTGCATCAGGGTCTAATTCAATAGTAAATTCAATCTCCATATAAGGAAAAATAAAATAAAATTCACCAAGGAATACATCATTGATATTAGTTTGATATAAGCATAACACTAATTTGAATAGAATCTATTTTCATAAAAATATTTGAAATATTACTTTCATTTACATATTTAAAAAATTGATCATATTCAGGATATGTTATAAGATAATAAAATAATTCATTTATATTTAGTGAAAATGATTTTGAAAAAAACTTATTTTACCCTATCATCTATCATAGCATGAAAAATAAAATGCCAATCAATTCCAAGAATTGAATTGAAATCTATAGTAAAAAAACAATAAATTATTATGTAAATCCTTCAACAAATAATATCTATAATAATATGAATTTTTAATTTTTCTTTAACAGTATCATTATTTCATTATAACAAATATGTTTCCATCATTTCATGAGGTGAAATTTATAAATAATTAGAAAATATTTGTGAAATGAAAAAATTATGATAGATGAAATCAATAAATAAATTTTAAAAATAATAATAAATTATTAATATTTCATACACCATATAATTATATGGTCAAAAAATCAAAAGTATTTAAAAATGATTTATCTACACTATGGTACTTGTGTTTTTGGTATATCAATCCGTTATTCATTTCATGGGAAAAATTCATGTTTATTGACACATACTATTATAATTAAATAATATTTTTATAAATTTTTATATTCATTTAATCATTACTTTGATCCTTTTATGTATATTCATGGTCCATTAATACAAATAATCCACAGATAAATAAATTTACAGTTTAAAAAATACAATAACTAAGAAAATTTTTATAACAGTTATAATTGAATTAAAACATTATTTTATTCAATTATAATTTTTTCATTGGAATATTATTTATTATCATCCATCTCGATCTCTTTTTCAACTTATATTCATGTTATATATGATCATTAAAAAAACCATTTCAACCATTTATGTTAATAAAAAAGATTCTCATAAATTATGAATTCATGAGAAGATAATCATATATGATACATTGAAATTAATACTATGAAAAATCATTTTTACTATAATGATTATCGATTGAATTTTTTATACCTTTCTATATTAATGATGTTTTCTTTATCCACCTATTCTGGATCATACAATATTTTCCACATTTAAAAAATTATTTTTTCTATGACATGTTGAAATAAATTATGAAATTTCATATAAATGAATATAATATTTATTTCATCCCACTCCAAAAAATTAATATCATTTCATTCATTGATATTTTGCACCATTGAACACCACTGATTGACATCGACATAAAAATGGTAAGTAGTAGGAATAACCATTTCATGTCCTAAACAACCTAAGAAATTATTTATATTCTCTATGGATTTAATCGATCAATTTGATATTAATGTTTTATATGATCCATTAAAACTCAGAGGGTGTCATTTTATGAAATAATCAACAATGGAAATATTTATTTTTATTGAATGTAGTTGGTCTCTCATATTGATAATGGCTCTATTTTCATCATACAAGTAATTATCCATCATTGTTATAATAGCAAATATTCTATTTACAACCATTATGGGATACTTATTTGGATGGAAATTGTACTCATAGTTTATCCTTACATCATATTCCCTATATCATATGTAGAAAACAATTTTTAACATACATGTAATACATAATGAAAAATAGTAATCACAAAATTATATAGTATGTTAACCATATAGATAATATATAATTTGAACTTCTTTATATTACCTTATCCTCTAAAAGATTCAATCCCATATTCACATACCATCTATAAAGACACAAAATTAAAACATTTCATAATCATGCGTTTTAAATCACAAATGACATTTTCAGGATTAGAGTTTAAATTATTAACACATATATCATACATAATAAACTAATATATTAAAATGTGGACACTTCCAGTTAACAGGTAATTTTTCACAATACATACATTTTAAAATGTAAAAATTTTTGTTTTTACAAATAATATTTATGATTTTAAACTATTCATCATCATTTGTTATACTCATCAATAAAATCCTATTAAATATTTTCAAAATTTTAAAAGTTAAGATAATTATATTCATGGGATAATAAATAGTATAAGATAAACACACAACTTAATTTCAAAACCATGGGGTAATATTAGATATTCTTTTATAAACATAATACTATTTGTGTTCAAATAATAATTTACATACATTTAAAAGTAATATAAAGGAAAAAGTACATAGAAACTGTATAAGAAAATATAAATCAAAAATATTAATAATGATTGTATCTTATAATAGTGGAGAATCCATGAAAAATGATGATACAAAACAAAAAAGTTTACCTATAATTGTCAAAATAATTCCACTAAACTCAAAAATAATTACCTTACCTTTTAAATTAAAAATTTTTCCTCAAAAACTAATTATAAAAAATAAAAAATTATTATAGTGTCCATGTTTTGTCATTTCCATTTAAATATTACACTAATAATTATAGGAACACAAATAATTGAATAACCTACCAGGTAAAATCCATTAAATTTCTATGTAGTACATTATAATTACCTAATAATTTGATAATTTAAATTGAACATACCATTAATCATAAGAAATGTTAAAGGAGAATATCCCACATGAAACACAGAAAATATTTAATTTCAATCATCATTCCAACAAAATATATACTTTTAAACCAATAAAAAAAATATAACTCACATAAAATACATAAAAATTCAGTTTTTGAATTATATTTAATGAAAAATTACAAAACATTACAAAATAGTTTTTGTGAATATTAAATATTAAAATTAAATAAGAAACATCGTATTTAATAATGTCTATGATATTGAAAATATATATTTATTCCATATTTATTAATATCATTCTTTTTACTCCATAATTAGTAATGTAATGTATTAAAGAAAAATCTGTGAAGATTCATAATTTAGAACACTTTATAAAAATTTAATGGTAACTAAAAAATATTTATAATAATTTTTTAACTAAATAGTATGTTTCATAAAATAATTTTTGGTAAATATGGATATTTTAAAAAAATATTTGGAAGGAATACAATAAAATGATTGAAATTGTTTTTAAGGAAGATGACTTTCCTCAAATATGACGAGTATCATAAGTACTTTAACTTCCTAAATAATAACATTAATTTAGTTATCCACTTTAATAAGATCCATTTAAATGTTTATTTAATTTTCATTATTGAATTTGTTAACTGTTTTACCCTAAATTATTTAGAATAATAAATTTTATGTTCACGTTGGATGTGTAAAAGACATTAGATTCATAACTACACAATAAAATCATTTTGTTTATGAATTTAAAATAAGTTATGTTTATATTAACTAAAAAATATTTAAAGTATTATACATATAATATTTAATAATTTAAAAAAATTAAAAGAAAATACTTAATCGAAGTAGTTGAAAATGAATTACATCCTTTCATGGAGATGGTAGTTCATTTGTAAAATTTATATACATTCACATTATTCTATTAGATGAAACAAAAATAATATAGATAAAATTTTAATATTATAGAATAATAAATATAGTATAAATTTACAATATATTCACTTTATCCATCATTATGACAGTCCTTTTATGGAGGAAATGAAAAATGAATTGCATCAGTTCGTAGAGGTGGTAGTATACACGTGTGTATAAGAAACATTATCATGTTCAGATAGATCCAATTATAAGAGGTTAAGTAATATAATATCATTATATTATACTAATTATCATAAAAATATAAAATTTATAAACATAATCCATAATTTTTACCATTTATTTAAACTAGGGTTGGATAATGATGAACATATTATTTTGGAGGTAGTTGTCCACACGAATGCACATGCATTATTATAATTTCACATATGAACTATAAATAAATGAAAAATGGATATGAAAAAATCATAATAATATTAAAATTTATTGAATATAATTATTCAAATTTTTTCATCATGGGTTAATTTGATTTCTAGAAGGTATAATAAGAAATAAAATGAACAAACTCTGTTATGAACTATATATCTTCTTGATAAATTCTCCTTAGCATAATAAGTCAATATTTATGGAATGGAATTTCAATCACACTAGAGTCTTCAAAAAATGTGGAGGAATGTTATGAATGGATTTAATTTTCAATTTAAATTACAAGTTTCTCTTCATGTTTGTAGAAGATAGGATATTTCCTCATTATTAAGTGAGTAAGAGGACACACATGAAATTTATCAACAGATCAAATTATATTAGTTTCTTAGTAAAAAAAAATTGGAATATAAATGTAAATTTTGTAATATGGAATGGAATAGGGTAGAAATATTACAATCAAATAGAAATTAATTTTTTTATTCCATTATAATGATTAAATTTTTTAATCCATGTAACTCATTTTAAATCTTATAATGGTACCTAATTTTTTTAACCAATGTAAATTTTCCTAATGACCAAAAGTGGGATGAACACATTAAACAATATTAATGTGGTGATTAAAATTAGGAATTTAATTTGATAACATTATGTTTCTATAATTTGATGTAATTATTTAAAAAATAACTAAAATTTTCTTTTTTATGTTTAAATTTATTTTATTTTCAAATAAAACTATAATATATATTCCAATAAAATTTATTGGATTTAATATATTCATTAAGAGGTAATAAAATATTAAAAAGTGAAAAAAATAAAATGAATATATTTAAATGCATGAATATAAACTAATAATTTATATTAATTTAGTGTTTTCTATTATTCAACAAAAAATAACACCTTACTAAAAATCTCAAAAAATTAAGAATAATATAAATTTAACTTTATTATATCAACATTATTAAATTTTATAAAAAATATAAAATTTTAATTTTTTATGTAATATTTAATATAAAACCAATAAAATAGTTAAATTAATTTACAATTGAAAAAATTACATCCATATTGATTTAAAATTTAGATAATATTCTTATAGTGAACATCACTATATAAAATCTAATCAATTAATATTTATAAAGAATGGAATTTAGTTGTTATCAATACTACCAGGGTTTTTATAAATGTATTTAGAAATTTTTCCACAAATTTGGTAGGTGTTTGGGAGGGTCCTGTAATTCTCATTTCTATTTCAAGCCTCTATTCAACTTGAATAGTTTGGGTTAAGAATCAGTTTTGATAACTTTTTATTATTGTCTTTGATGGGTTTGGTATGGAATGATGGAATTTGGATTGTTGGTGTGTTTGGTTGGTAATTTTGGGGTGTCCAATAGTACATTGGATTGAACATTGAAGTTGAACTTGGTATTCATGATTATCCCACATAGCTATTAAAAAATTGTTGCACATATCCAAATATTACTATAAACATAATTTAGTTTATCTCGTAGTTGGTGAATGACTTTAAAAAAATGTAGAACAACACTACATAGATTAGCATCCCACGTGGAATTTGTTATTTGATCGATAATAGTTTTCGACTACCAATATGGTGGTTCCACAATGTTGTGATAGATTAAAGTGGGGTTTAGTTTAAATTTAGGTTTTTTAGATGAAATTTGTCAGTGGATGATTTCTTTTTCATAATATCATAAATGTGTTTCATGTTTTTACGAACTATCTGAGTGAAAAAATGGTACTAATATAAAAAAAATTGATATTAGACATTTGTTTTGGTATTATATCTTGGAAGGGATCTCTTTATTTTACATGATCTATTTTATAAATTAAATTATTTTGTTTTGAAATTGAGAGAATTTTTTAAAATTTATGTCGAGCTTTCTGTACATTTAATGGTATTTTATTATATGAAAATTTATCATCAAATTTTTAAGGATGTTTTAAAATTGTCTGAAATTGTAAAAAAATGAAAACTTCTTGGTTATTAATAAAATTATGTCTTACTACATTTTAATTAATAAAATGTGTTGATTTACTATTAAAATTTAATCATTTGTACATGTGGATTTTTCAAATATTTTTTATTTAGGTTATTTTAAATATTTAATGATTCATGATGCTGGATTGATACATTATATTTTAAATGGTTTTTATTTTTGGATCAATCCAATAATTTTGATAGGCCTATTTTGGATTATGTCATGAGTAATGACTTGTTATAATTGATTTCATGTGTTTCTTAATGTACATATCCTATAAATATTAGGAAAAAATTTCGATACATTTATCTGTGTATTATCATGATGAATAATCCTATGATCATAAGGAGTAGATCATTATTGTTATGGACTCAGCCCAGATGATGACTAAATAGGGGGTTCCTAATAATATATTCTCACATATTATATGTTTTTTACCATTATATTAACATCATGGATTCATTAATATGATGTTATGAAGTATTTCATGGTTGTAATAACTATTGGGATACTAATATGTATTGTCAATATCCTTTTTGTGGTTCCAGTTTTGGGGGAGGTTATGTTGTTTCTTAATTGTGTGTTTTCATTAGGTGATTTCATGAGATCCAACATTTGATATTTTTGTGATGTTGGTATTCTATATTAGGATTGATTTTTGATAATTTAAATATGAGAGACATTTTTATCAATTCAAAGGAAACTGAGAATTGAATTATTCCTCTTTATGAACCTACAAGTTATATGTTTTTAATTATATCACTAATAGATGCAGTTCTATAGTTGAGGTTGAAGTTTAACCATGTGAAGGGTTATGAATAGAGGCTTGAACACTTTTTGTGTTGATGATGTAGATTTGATGATTTTATTCTCATTTTTTCCAATGGGATACCATGCTTCCTTAATGAAGATATTTAGTTAAGAGTTTTGGAAATTTATTTAGTATTTTCCTCCTTTAAAGAGTTATATATCTCCATACATGGTTAGTTAGTTTTATATGGAAAATGAAATTTTCTTTTCTGGTTTTTCCTCCATCACAATGTTCCTATTTATTATACAATTTTTGGAGAATTCTAAATAGCAGGGTGACCTGATATTTATTTGTCTTTTTATGTAATTGTATTTTTATGAAGGTATATACTTTTTGATTTAATTATTTGGATTCTTATGTTTTCAGAATTTATGTGGGATGATTTTATATAGTGGTACATGACCAATGGTTTTTCAATTTTTTTTAGTTTTTCCCTAAAAAAGTTTATAAGATATATATAAGTAAAATTTGATATAGGGTGGTTACCCATAAACAAAATTTAGGGAAAAATCCATTTTTTAACCAATTTTAATATAAACATGAATAATATAAAACATTATGATAATAAAAATATGAAATTTTTTAATGTGAAAATTTTATTAATATATATTAAAATAGTCTATAGAATAAAATGAAGTGTAATTAAATTATGTTATTTTAAAATAGGAATTTAAAGGAATTACAAAAATTTAATTGACTGTCTATTATTCTATAGACTATGAAATTTTATAGAAAAACTAAAATAATTTATTAATAATTGAAAATTATCAATATAAATGAGTGGTGATATTTGGTAAATATATTAGTTAATAGAATATGATGTTTACCCCATGTCTCTGACGACAATTTTCTTAAAATTAGAAAATGTAGAACCTTATATTTAATGGTATGCAATATACCAATAATATAAAAAACATTTCAGGTTTTAGTTAGAAATAAGAAACAAAAAACACTAAAAAATTAAATACAACGAGATAAACCTCAAAAAATATTATAATTTTTTCAATGCAATTGGAAATAAAAATATATTCTTTTAGTTTAATGTTAGTATGCACCAAAATTATTATAAATATAATTTGGAGAGACTATGTTTCTTATTCGTTAATCCAACAAAATACTTAATGACATACTACAAGATATTGAGAAAATAATGAGAGTGAGTAAGATATAAATCTTTTCATTCACTCAGTGAACCAAATAGTGATGATTTAAAAGGAGGTAACATTGATATATTAATTTTTTTAATATTTTAGTGAGATTGATCATGTTAGTGATTAATTTTGAATGTATTGTTATTGATAATAATTTCCTCTGATTTATTGTTGTTTTTTCGTGATCCAATGCTTAATTGATTTCTTATTTTCCTAAAAATAAACTATAGTGGAACATCTATGGGACTATCTCTCGACTATGATGCTCACAATACACATAATTCTCTATTTTCATTATTTATAATCTACTTAATATATAATTAACACAAAAATTTTAAAATGGTTTTGGGAAATTCATGAAATATATACTAATATATATATATATATATTCAATGCAATAAAAATTTATTTACAATACCAAATAAAGGAGAATGTTATTTGGAGGTTACATTGATTGATATCATTGTTCAAAATAGTTTTCAATATTCAATTTTATAGAGGTGTTCAAGTCATGTCACACCTCACATTCTCAATGGAAATGTTATTACCCCCATATTGAGACCTCTGTATTCAAGTAAATTGTCTTATGAATATTATCTCAGAGACATCTACGTTGACCAAAAATACTCATTCCATGATCCACCATATGCATGATATAAATTTTGAAGGTATGGTTAATTTATAAATGATAAGAATAAAACAATGGTAAAGAAAGAGGGTGACTTCTGACTATAATTTATTTAACTACCATTAACATACATAGAATTTTATAAATTAAATTTAACATTGATCATAAATATCAATGAAACCACCAATACCTCCCTTGAAAAGGAATCATTGTTAGTTCTGTTATTTTATTGGAGTTGAGATAGAAAATATGGTGGGATAAAATATAATATAAAAATGTATTAAATGTGTATTGAATAAGAAGCCTGATATATTAAAAGAGAACACATATTACACAATGTTATAAACTACAATGATACTTTAAATGGACATGAAGGCATCCCCTCAGTTTCCAACCCTTTTAAATGAATGAAATTTACATTTTTATATGGATAATGGGTGAAATTTTTATTTTAAAAATATCATGTTAATGTTATTTTGTGTTATATTTTTTTAGGACATAACTAGTAATTGGTGTGGAATTTCATTTTGTTCCATATGTCCTCCCTCATGCACCAAAAAATGTCATCTTGATTGGACACCATTGGAAGAAGTTATTGTATATTTAATCAGATAATTTATTCTTCCTATGTGACTCGTTGTATTCCAAAAATTCTTCATATAATGCCATAATGAATTTGAAACTAAAGGATTCACAAGTGTCTTCCTACAGTAATGTTCTTCAGAAATATATTCTATAGCGTTATTAAAATATTAAGCATCAATGGATGGGCTAAATTAGCAATATAATCCCATTTTCAAATGATTCCACATTTCTGTATAGTTTTTTATGTCCAGATTGTGTGCCGGTTTTAGAACATTGATATATTTATTCAGGTTTGTCTCTAAATGTTTGAAATTATTCAGAAGATGTTTTGAATCAAAAAAGAATATCATAAAATCATTTATTTTAGATAATGTTATGGCTCAAATATATAATAAAAATAAAACAATTAGAATCTAAAATTTGGATATCTTTCTATTTAAGCTCAAAATTCTAAAAAACATATAAATGTTTCAATTTGACATTAAATAAAACTCTTTTATGATTATAAATATATAATTACTAAAAATATATATGAAAATTTTCTTGTTGTCACTCCACAATACACAATAATTTCAATTCTAGGAAATCAATATATATTAACATTTAAATCCATAAAACAACAAAAAATGAGAAAACAACTATGATATTATCAAAAAAATAATTATATAATGTCTCTTTTAAAAAAACTATTCCCTATAATTTTGATTCTTCATATGTAAATTTTTTTGAACCTCAAAAATACATCCCTAAACTAATATCAACCTACCTCATATTGATCATTTTTTTACTTATCACTGAAGATAAATAAAACCACCACTAATATTCCTAAATTTGAATAATGAAATTCAATTAACACATATGTAACTGTGTCAAACAACTATTCCCTCCCTCAAGCAATATATGTCGGTAGTTCCCCATTTTTGTTGGATTTAATAAGGGTAATACAGTGGGGGAATACATAAAATAAAAAATAATTAAAGGAGGTATAAAGAAGAAGAATAATATATTAAAGGAAAATTAATATTAAAAAAAGGAAAAAATAATTTTTTTAACGGAAAAAAGGATACCTCCATGCTTCCAGCCATTCGAAATTGATAAGGGATACATTTTTTATGATAAGGGGGTAAAAAAATTCAGTAAACAAATATCCCCTATAAGTTATCGACTTTTTACCAATTGAAAGAAATAATTTGTAATTGATATATTCTTTATTGTTGTTCCATATTGTCTTATAAGTTTAAACGCAAAATTTTATCTTGATTGTAACTCAGTTAATGATTTTACGAAATATCTACAGAGGGAATTTATTTTTCCCAGGTGACTCTTCATATTTTTTAACCTAAAATTTCCTTTCTATTATGGAATCTAAACCTTAATATTCATTCATTAAACACATTATGAATGATATTTAGGAATCCCGTCACTAGAACCATGTCAAATTTATGTTCAGTGGACCATACATCATCTTGATGTAATCACATCATCAATTGTATATAGATCCATAAACCGTTTTCACCATCTAGATTGTATGCTAGTTTGGAGACTTCAGTTAATTGATTGTGGTTTGGTTAATTGTGGAAAATATTAATCCTAAGATGTGCCGAATAATAAAAAATGAATACCATAATTTAATTCATTTTAGAAATTATTGTGGTTTAAATATATTATAAAAATAAAATTGTTAAAATCCAAAAATAGGCATTTTTTTCATTTAATACCCAAACACTAAAAAAATATAATAATGTGATAATTTCACATTTAATATAACTATGGATTGATTAAAAATATTTAATTATTGGATAATATATACAAAAATGGTATTTTACTAACTCCTACACGCATAATCATTTCTCACACTAACATTATTATATATTCAAATCAAAATTCAAACAAGATACCAAAATGAGAATCCAACCATGATTATATCCAAAGTAGAATTATTTAATGACTATTATGTGAAATAACATTCCCAATCATTTTAATTCCTAAAATTTTAATTTTTTAATCAAATAAATTCATCTATGGATCAATAAAAACGAACATAACATTGATCCTTTTATCACTCCTCACCAATAATAAATTGAATCTATAGTTAAGCTTAAATTGGGAAATTTCATGTATCACCATAGAATTTAGAAAATTATAATTTATCCACAAACTGATACATAAAAATATATTAAATCTTGAGGTCTCATTCAAGGTGAGTTTTATGGATTAGGGTTGTTGAAAATGTGATTGAAAAGTATAACACCAAAAAGTGCTAGTTGGCCTCTTTAGTACAATACAAGAATAATCTGTCCAAAACACAAGATTAACCTCAATCAATACACCTTGAAAATGTGAAACACAACAACACCCCATCTTCAATACTTGATACATGAGTTAAAAAATGATTACAAATAATGATATCATACATATTCCTCCACAATTTTATCCTTTTTTACCTTTTCAAGAGGTCCATCAAGGCACAAATATATTGTTTTCTATTTTTTCAATAGTGAATGAGATAAAAATTAAACGAAATTAGTGAATAGAAATTCAGGAAACTAATTTATTAGTGGAACATGAGTAAAAATTTATATTACATTGAGAAATTCATGATCATCACTTTTTTCTATTGAGATACAGGTGAATAAAATAAAGCACAATGAAATGATCACTCATGACTAATTATCAAATTCATCACTACCCAAAATGTTTACTCATATCTCACAACACAACCAAAGCAACACACCCCAAAAATCAAAAATGAATATATCACCACTATACTCAAACATGATATATACTTGAAAAAATACTATAAGTGGGGTTATGTAAGGAAAATTTGGAACGTAATGTTTCTTTATCCTATAAGGTAATTCATAGAATTCATTGGATAAATAAAAATAAATATAATGGTACACCTCATGATAATTTTATTCCATCCATATAAGTTCCTCAATAATATAAAAACATTTAATGATGTATAAATCATTGAAAGATAAAAATCACATGTTTAGGTATTCACACAAAATAAACGTTTCACCCAAGAAAGAATGTATATTAGAAATAATATTCCAAAATTTTTCAAAATAACATAGAGTCTGGGAAAATTATATTTACTTAGTGGTTCATGGTCTTGGATTTCATAAATCATTCAAAGTCATAATAATTCATGAAAATAAAATCCAAGTATAATGATTTCACAACAATAATAAATTAAATTCCAATCCTTCAAAAATCATTTCAATTTTCATAGTATCATTAATGTGGTAAAAATGATACTAATATTCAATAAAGAAAAATGTTCCAAATAATTGAAAAAATCTGTCAAAAAAACAAGTAATTTGGTTGACACACAACCCACAAATAGATTTGACTACCCCTCATTCCACTGTACAAAAAAATAAAATATGCACACAAAAACTAATGAGAAAGAAAGATACAAACAAATGTTATTTTTTTGTACCAATCACGAGATAAGGTCATAAATTATTCAACATATAAAATTAATTAATAAATTAATAAAAAGAATAAAAAATAAAAAAAAACTAAAGATTGGGGGGAAGAGGATAGAATATGGTATGACTCCCTATGTTTTTGTTATGATTTTACTACCCACAATCAGGCATTGTTAGTAATTTAACCCAAATCAATTGGTGGATAGAATTTCATTATTTGAAACCAAAAAAAAATTATTTTTACCAAAATACATCAATATATTAAAGGAGTGATTTAACCAAATTTATAAGAAAATATCCCCAACACAATGAATAAATAAATGAGAAAATTTATGTTATAGAGGAGGAAAGAAACGAATAAATCGGTGCTCCCTATATTCAACATATGGATGAGAGGTGTCCACTCATGGTGAATTTATTAGAATATGAAATATATTGTCTTATATATCATGTTTAAGAAATGTTTCCAATGTGATTTCTTCTTTAGATCTATCATCATCATATTCACTACTTTACAACACTATCAGCTCCCCTATTATCTCCACAACACATGTTACTACTTAATTTATTCATCCAGGGATATAATTAGTTGTGTGGTATCTACAATATCATAAATAATATATTTTATTAATATCAAATTATTATTATATGAATAAAAATTGTTCTGTAAAATTAAATATCCCTCAAAAAAATCAACATCAAACACTTTAACTTTAATCGAGGAAGCAGTGAATTTATTTTTTGGTGATATTAGATGATCAAAAAGTATAAATTTGAATACTAGAATGTCTTATATAAATTAAATTATAATAGAAATTTAATAATCATCATCTTTCCCATGTTTAAATTAAAACCATTTTAATTTAACATCTTCATATTCAGTAGCAAGTGACACTTCCAAATTTCAAGCCTTTTCAAGAACATTGAGATTTTTTGGAAGCATTAATGAATTTTGTGTAATTTTTATCATTATTTACAAATATATACATGTATATTCATTCATCATCCAGGAATAAGAAAAATAATATATTTAGTCAATCTTAGGCCTATGAAAAAAATTAATTAACACTTTTTTTTTATTTTTATGATTTTTTTTATTTTATTGGGGTTTCCTAAAAATTTATGCATGAAGGAAGTTGGACTCCATAGTAATGATTACAAGTTGATGATAAAGGTTTATTATGAACAAATATTCCATTAGATCCTAATTTTCATTAGAATACAATATATCGATACACCCTAGTGTCGATCTTTTGGGGAGGCTTCTCAGAACACACATATTTTTCAATTATAACTATTTTTAAAATAACTAATAAAAAACTATCATATATAATATATAAGGGTTGTTTTGAAATTAAGGGAATGAAAAATATAAATTATATATATACATATATAAGGAATTAAATCATGTATATAGAACAATTAATGAAGGGACTTTTATTATGGATGTTACGATTATTGATATCAATTGTTCAAAAGTGTTTTCAAGGTACAATTGAATGAGGCGATCTGGACCTACCACACATCTCCTTATTAATTAATATTTGATTACCATACACTAATTCCATTATTTACAGGTAAATTCACATCCAATCAATATCTATGATACATTTTATATAACAATCACAACTCATTCCATGATCCACCATATTCATTACACAAATAGTTATGGGAAGGATTATTAATAAATGAGAAGAAATAAAATGTAGAGAAGATGGGAAAAAATACACTGTAATCAATTTAACCACCAATAAAATTCACAGAATTGAATAAATAAAATAAATAAAATTAAATTAAACTCAATCAAACCAAAATTATCTCCCTTGTTCAATAATCAAGATGAGTTCCCAATTTTTATTGGAGTTTATAAGATTTATATGTAGGGAGAGAATAAAAAATTAACGAAATAAGGTATAAAGAATATGAATAATATATTAAAATAGAAATAATATTATATAAATAAAAAATCTAAAATTATACTACAGATTCACAATAATAGAGAACCCCATGTTTCCAAAATTTTGAAATGGGGATGGCGTACATTTTTATAAGAGAAGGAGGTGGAAAACCCCTGTCAAAAAGATCCTCAAAATGTTTTCATGTGTTTTCCACAATAAATTATATAATTGGTAAGTAGTTTATTATTTAATTTTGTTACATATTGATTCATTCATGGACCAAAAAAATTAATTCTGGATAGGAATTCATAAAAATGTATTAGTGTAGAATTACTAAGGTAATTTGTTATACCTAATTGACTCATCGTATTCCAAAACATCATCTTACCATTCTATAATTTCATTTAAAACAGAGTATGAAAACATATACTCCATAAAGAAATTTCAAAATTATATCTTCTCTATAACCATGTTTAGTTTTAGATTCATTGGGACATCCCTCATAGATTAATAATGATATCATCGAATATATCTATATCTATCCACATTTTTCGTTGTCTAGATTATGTGTTGGTTTTGGGACTCTAAGAGATAGATTGAGCATTGGATCCAAAATAATGAAATTATTACCAAGATTCATTGAATACTAAAAATGTAATATCAAAATTTAATTTTTTTTAATATTATATGGATGAAATATGAACGAAATAGAAAATAAAGAAAATTGAAAATTATGATTTTTTTTCATTTAAACTCAAAACACTACATTAATAAAATGCTACAATTTCATATTAAATACAAATATGTTTTTGTTATTAACATTTATTTAAATAATAATATAAATAAAATTGTTATATTTATCCCTCTACATTAGTAATGTAATGAACTCTAAGGAAATCATCTTATTTTCAAATAAAAATCCACACAATTTTCAAAATTGAAAAAACATCTATTATCTAATCCAAAAACGAATCCTATCATATATATTATATGGGATAAATTTACTCTAATTTTCATTCCTAACATGTAAAATTTTCAACCACATAAATCCATCTATATCCCAGTCCTATCCTATGTCACATTAATATTTTTTTCACTCTTAATTCAAGAGAAATTGTATCAAGAGTTATGTTCTTACAAGGAAATTTCATTTATAACCATAGTATTTTGAAAATTTACATGTCTCTTATCTCGAGACATGAAATTATTTCTAATTATTATTTGTTTTTTAAGGTGGATTTTTGCATTAGGGTTGGTGGGAAAATGATAAAAAAATTATTTCCAAAAGCGGTTGTCTAACTCTTAAGAACAACACCTGAATAATCTAGTGGAGAAAAAGGATAAACATCACTCAATCCCATTTGAAAATGTGAAACACATCACCATCTCATTTTTAAACCATTATAAATCTACAAAACAATGATTCTAAATAATTTTATCATCCAAATTATCCCCTTTTTCTCATTTTTTTCATTTTTCATAAATGCTCCCGAAAAAGAAAAATATATATTTTTTATTTTAAATTATTTATCATTTTGGATTAGTATGAAATTTAATACAATGAATGAATGAATATTCATTCGCATGATTTGTTAAATTTTCTTTCTTAAAAAATAATTTACAATGGGTAATATATACAAATCTCTTTTTTTCTTCTTCTATTTTTTTGTATTTATTGTCAAATCATTATCATTTTTTAATGATAATCAGATGATTAAAATAAAGAAAAATGAAATGATAAAAAACACCAATATATACCTTTATATTGTAACAATAATCTCGACGGACACCTTATACCACCCAAAAATTATATACATCCCAATTAAAAGTTATAAAATGAACTTCTACATACACCAACTATTAAATACCCCTGAAAAATTCCAAGATTGTTTGGATGTAAAGAAATATTTTCTTGTAACATGGCTTAATATTATAAGGAATGTCATAGATATTATGATATAATGAATAATACACATAATTATATTTCTAAATAAAAAATGTGTCTATCTAAATATGATTCTCCATAATTTCAATGTCATTTTTTGATATCCAAATAATTGAAAGAAAAACAATAAGTAGTTTTGAATCTCACATAAAATCCTAGTTTCTCACAATAATGTGTGGGTTTTAAAAATAATATATCTAAATGTTTCTTAATACATCATAGGACTATAAAAATAAATTAATTCAGTATTTTAGGGGAATGTATTATAAAAATTATTAAAAATAATGAAAAGTAATGAAAATCCAATTCAATGACAATTTTTTCAAAACAATTATCATTTAAAATATATTTTTCAAAAATCATATCAATTTTATAAAAATAAATTGATATGTTAAAAATGATTAGAATTCCCATTAAAGATCAATGTTCCTAAAAAATGAATATAATTAAAAGGAAAAAAAACTAACTATGAATATGGACACTCCCCCCCTCACAGAGATTTACATACCCTTCATTTTAGCTCATCAAAAAATTAAAATATGCACAAAATAACTATATTGAAGGAAAGATACAACCTGGTATTATTTTTTAGGGTAAACTATGTGTGTGCTATGTTTTTTCTACCCCTATTATGGATGTTTATGTGGTTTAACCCCAATTTGATGGTGGATGGAGTTTTTTTCTAAGAAAATACCATAATTAGATTTTACCAGCATACTTCATTAGATTCGAAGAGTGACAACTTCCAGATAATAGAAAAATATCCCCAATGCCAATATTATATATATGAGAAAATTTAAGGTATAGAGTTAGGGGGAAATAAATAAATGGGTTCTCCCGATTTTAATTTTATAGAAGAGAAGAGTCCTATAATGGTGAATGTAGTATAATTGGATGTGGTTTCTCTTCATGTTCAGGTTTGGTAAATGATTCTAATGTGATATATTATTTGGTTCCATTAACCTTATATTCACTTGTGTATATCTCAATTGACTCCTCTGATCTCACCTCAACACATATAACTTACTCATCCTTTTAAAATAGGTCCTAAAATAGATGTTGTGACCCACCTTCACCTAGATTAAACAAGGGATAATAGATTTCCAAACCATTCCTTCTTCATGTTGAAGGAGAGATAATGACCCACGAAACCCGCCTTCAGTAGGTCCTAAAGAGGAGAATTGCACCATTGGTATTGAATTGCCTAGAAAATTGAAGTCATTTCCCTTTTTATTTAGTAGGATCGGGGGATAAGGTAGTATATCCCAAAACATTCAAAACTGGAGGTAAATGTAATGCAAAAACCAACCATTCCTATATTCATGTTCCAAAAGTAAATGCAACAAAAGTACAAGAAAAACCCCAAAGGAAAGTACCAAAGAAAAGAAAAATAGAAACAACTATTGTTCCAAAGTACGAACTTTTACTGTCCATCTCAATCCGTGAAGTCCTCCACGAAACGTGAAAATATTTTATATACGTATGGTGAGTATACATGTATACTCAATAAGGGACACCAAAAGCTCACATGCACAAGTAGGGAGGCATTATAATGCCCCATGAGAAATGGAGATAACCAGAGCACCTAGCAAGGAATCTATCCACCCCAACATCACCAAGGAATACTCCCCAAACAACTCAAGTCAAGTAATGTAATAGTAATAAAACATTGATATTTGGGTACCCTATGCCACTTTCCCACTAGTTATTAAAGACATCTTATGCATCAAACCTCTCTCATCGTTCCCATCGAAGTCCCAAGACCATGTCCTGCCCACACACACCTATGTTATAACCACACATACTTCCTGCAGACACTTGGCCCTCAACAACATAAAACCATTCCCACAAACACTTGGGCTATAACAACTACTGCCACACCCAAAAACACCTAGGCGTTATCTCAAATAAACCTGGGAAATCACCGGCTCACACACACCTAGTCCAACCACCCCCACATACCATTCCCAAATAATCTAGAGCTATAATTGACCTCAGTCCATCACAGCCTTCCCAAAGAATCATGGGTTACTTGAGAAATGGAAAATGGAAGGAGTTAATAACCATACACTCATAAGAGTGTTGCGGAAAACACACCCCCCCCAATGAAATGGGGGTGTCCATCACAAAGTGCTCAACTTGGGTGGGGTCTGAATATAAAACATAAGAAATAAATTATATATATAGGTAAAAAAGAACTCATCCCAACCTAGGGGTTCCAAAACCATCCCAACCACAAACACCCCCATTACTATTCATCCATAAGAAACATCACAACCGCAACCGTGTCATAACTCATTCTTGGAAAAAAATTCCACATAGAACCCATTCTCGTTTTCATATTCAAGTGATTCCATTTAAAATAATATTTCACTACAGGGCAAGTAATGGGAATAGCCACAAGGTAAGGAATGGAAAACAACCAAACAATAATTTAAGCATTCACTCCCAGTTCTATTGTAATGTCACAACAACAAAAGGAATATGTGAGATCCCTAAATGTACTATAATAAATAAAAGACCCAGCATATGGCCCCACTTGACCTTAGATCCAAAATCCAAAAAAATCCCTACAATAGAGGATCACATCCCCATCCACATCACTTCCCATGAATCAATTGTAAACATCACCAGAACCACTTATTTTTTTATTCATTATATTTGGTCAACCAGAGTGATCACACTAGAATCATTACTCTTTGGGAATCTATTTAGTCAACAGAGTTTACGTTATTAACTAGTTTCCATGTTACATCGATTCAATCACATTAATATCATGAAAAACAGAAGTTTATTAGTAAACAATAAAGGACCACCAAGGGAAATTATTTTCAGTGGGCATAAGTCTATTCAATTCACAACATATAAGAAAAGATAATGGAGTACATCATCATTAACAACACACATATTCATTTATTAAATCAATTTATTATCTTTATTATGTTTTTGTTTCATCCATTCCTATAGAAACATTATAATACACTCCCCACATGATACACAGTAAAGAGAGAAGAAGGAAGAACCCTATTTGGATGATGAATGATCGAAGTTTCTCTCTAGGTGACAAGAACTAAGATTATTGACTTGAATGGGGGGGGGGGGGAACTTCGAGGACTCCATGAATGATCCAGAAAGGCTACAGTACAGGCACACCACTCACCTTGGGAAGGGGGCTCTAAACGCACCAATGGGATGAACGAACCTAGCCATGATGAAGAAGAAAATAAATCTAGTGCGAAATTAAGTGGTGAGATTCTGGAGTTATGGTATAATAATTTTGAATAGATTTAATGGTAGATCGTGGCTTCGCCATGTGGTTGTACAGATGATGGTATTAATTTTTATTTAATTTCAAATTTGGGGAGATGGTCGTAATAGTTGTGGGTTAAAGGATTTTATTTAAACAGATGAAATGGGTAAAACTAACACACACTACAGACCCGATGAGGGTCTCCCCACTCTTAGGGGACTTTGGATATCATTTATAGGCTTTACAAATGGCATGAACCACTTTAAAAGGTTATAATACTTAATAGTGGTGTTCCAAGATAACTGGGGATGAAAAATCCAACATCCCCCCCCATGGCACCGATCGGTGACACAATGATCATTATCATCGATGGTTGACACCGAGATGACATCCTGCCAATGAGACGATGCCCTTAGGATCCGTACCTGATGGGTCCAAGGTGTGCCAAACACCAGAAATTTTGAAAATGGACGGACCATGAGGGTCTAGACCATTACAATAGATAACTCTCTAATATTATCGTCCTCAAGAATCAAAGCTAGACCCTAAGAGAAGTTAGGGGTCCGAAGAACCACCTCAAAAGATACCTCCTGGGGAAAACCACCCCAAACAGACATAGAAATCCCAAGGATCACATTGCCCCAAAACATGGATCGAGGAGTTATTTCATCCCTGTCAAGATACTACCCTCTTTGGGTATCTCTCACTCGCCCGAATGGGTTTAATCGCATCCACATTAATGCATATTGACTTGGGATCACGTCCTCCCTTCCCCACATTTCAGGTCTTTTAAAAAACATCCACCAGGTATGGAAAACAAAACATCTCATAAACCAATAATGTCTGCATTTCATTACCAACAAGTAAAAAACAAAAAAACTCAAAACATCTCTGCGTACTGGGAATGTATATGTTCCTTTCATTCCCAGGTACTCTCTTTGAGCCCACCATGCCTCCACGACTCACTAACCAAAGGGATGGTTCATCCAAGAAGAACATTCTCCTTCGGATCCTCGATTCTCACTGGTCACTCCCCAAACGTAGCTTCATCCTCTATATCCAACTCTCCCCAGTCAATGACATGGGATTCATCATGTAGATATTGATGAAGATGGGAGAGGTGGAAAACATCGTGGATCCCTTCCAACATAGGTGGAAATGTGTGGTGATATGCCACCTATCTGACTCACCCTAAAACATTGAAAGGCCCAATGAACCTAGGAGGGAGATTTCTCCTGTTGTTGATTCTCCACTACCCACGCCTAAGGGAAGCCTTCATGAACACATGGTCTCCAACCATTAACTCCAAGGGCCTCATGCAAATATCAGCATACAACTTCATCCAGTCATGGGATGCCTTCACACTCTCATGGACAAGTTGAACCTTCTCTGTTGTGCTCATCACTACCTATGGGCCACAAACACCTACCTCCCCAACCACGGTCCAGCAAACGGGTGCATGACGCGACCTCCTGTACATGGATTAAAATGGTTCAATGCTAATAATATAGTGATAGCTATTATTTTATGAAAACACTACTAAGGGAAAATGATGATACCATGAACCCTTGAAGTACAAAACACAAGCCCAGAGAATATCCTCCAATGTATGAATGGTTCTCTCTATATGACCATCTATCTGGGGATAGAAAGATGTGCTAAAGAATTGCAGGGTGCCAATATCATACTGCATTCCCCTCTAGACTCGTGACGTAAACCATGCATTCCTATATGAGAATATGGTCCTCGAAACTCTATTCATCTACACCACCTCATCCATGTTTCTCCATTCTAATTAATCAACCGCGCTCGACTCCTTGGTCACCAGGAAGTGAGCTAATTTCATTAGTTTTTCTACACTACCCAGATATCATTATAATCTCCTTGATTGATGGGTAGTCTTGTGATGAAATACATTCTTATGGCATCCCACTTCCACTCAATTACATATAAAGGCCGCAAAAAACCTCCTAGGGAGCAGTGTTCGCCTTCACCTATTGATACATGAGACACCTTGCAACAGACTCCGCCACTACATGTTTCACCTCGGGCCACCAAAACATTTCCCTCAGGCCTCAGTTCATCATGGAAACCCCAAGGTATACCGCTAAGAGTGAGTTATGGAACTCACATATAACTCTCTCACACATCATCTCCAGTAAAAACAACTTTCCCCTGAAAAGAATCTGATTCTATCCATTCTCTGACCACCCTTCCAGATCATTACCTTGGTTAACCCGATCGCGCATAACTTCACTCTCTATGTCTCCCCACTGGGACTCCTCCATCTGCTGCAATAGAGAGGACATCACTGTCATTTGAAACAAACAACCTCTACCACCATCCACCCATTCATCCAGGTATAGGAAATCCAACCCCTATATTGCCTTCCAAGTATCCACAGATTCTTGAATAGCTTCCCTCCATGAAATCATGCTCAAGGCATCAGCCACAAAATTCCCCTCACCTTCAGTGTTAGAGATTTCAAAGTTGTAGTCCTGAAGAAAATCCACCCACCTTCATTATCACAAGTTCAGGTCCCACTGGGTAATGATATGCCTCAAACTCTTGTGACATGTGAATAACAAAATTTTCTCCTTGATGAGGTTATTCTGCCACATATTCTATACGAACACCACCACTACAAGATCTATGTAATGGGTGGTGTAGTTACGCTCATGAGGACTTAACTGACTAAAACCATAAGATATCACTTCCCCTTGCTTCATCATAACACACCCCATGAAAAGTATAGAAGCATCATAAAATACCTTATACAACACGCCTTCCTCTAGAAACCTTATAACTAGATCGATGACCGAACATTCATTCAAATAGCTAAACAATCCATGGCACTTCCCACTCTACACAATGGCCTGGTCCTTTCTGGTCAAAGATGTCTTGGGAGATGAAACTCGAGATAAGTTGGGTACAAACCTCCGATAATAACCTGTCTCCCCAAAATGCTACGAACCTCCATCGCATTTTTGGGTGATTCCCAAGAAACTACTATTTCAACCTTTTACGGGTCAACAACTATCCCTTTACTAGACACCACTTGTCCAAGGAAATGAACTTCTCATGTCATGAACTTACACATGGACAATTCCCCTTAGAGTTGGCGGTGTCAATGGATTTCCAAGACCATACTGATGTGATTAGTATGATCCACCTCTGATCTTGTGTAGATCAAAATGTCATTGATGAACACAATGAAGAACCCATCTAGAAACTCAAGTGAAACAGAGTTCATGAGCACCATGAACACAACAACTGTATTCATAACACCGTACGACAAGACTACAAACTCAATGATCCCATTATTGAACCTAATAGGAGTCTTCATAATATCAGGGTCCTTCACACATAAATGGAGATACCCTGACCATAAATCGAGCTTAGAGAACCAACCTTCTCCCCTCAGCTGGTCGAAGAGATCAAATATCTTCAGGAGAGGGTAACAGTTCTTGATTGTTACCTGATTCAGTATCCGGTAGTTTATGGACAGCATGAGACCACCATCTGCATTCTTCGAGAAAAAGAATGGTGCACCCCATGGTGACATGATTGGTGAGAAAAAACCATTCTTCAACAGATCATCAATCTGAATCTGCAACCCCAAAAAATCATAAGGCACCATCCGATAAGGAGCCATCAATATTGGACGAGCACCGGGTTGCATGTCTATCCTGAACTCAATATCACATTAAAGGGGTAGAGTTTCCACTTATTTAGGTAAGGAGTCTATGAACTCACTGATGATCCCTAAGACTTCCACCATCTCTATATCTGCCGACTCCACTGACAGTTCCACAAACAATGAATGGAGGGGCTCTACTCGCTGACTACCTTCCTGGAAACCCTGCTCACTAGTGAAAGTCATACGCTGACCACCTACATCAGAGAACATGAGTCTTACTCAGAAACAATTGATAATATTCTGTACATAAAACATCTAGTAAATTCCTAGGATGACATCATATGGATGTATCTTCAAGAGTTGAAGATCCCTACTAGACTGATGTGTCCCTATCATTAGTCTACACCCTTGGTAAATATAAAACTATTCGTTCTGACCTCCGATTGGAATACTCAACACCAGGGGTTCTGGATGTCTCCCAAAGTCTAAACCCAGATCACAGATAGACCAGGTGAAAAAAAGGAGTATGATTCTCATGTATCAAACAAGTCATATCCAATAGTACTAAACAAGATGATCATACCTTGAATGACTTCCAACCCTTCTGGAACTGTCACCTCTATGGTGTTTAACTATCTACGCCAATCTCCTCTTCCCCTCTATCGTTGGCTACGTCCCTGACCACGTCATGGTTTAGGATCCTAAGGACCGTCCTGAGGCTAGCCTCCTCCTGTAACATATTCCCTTAGAGGAGAGGGGGCTCACTGTCTCTACTTCTTTTGCTACTGAAAGGGTCTGGTTCAAAATCTGCTACTGTTGAGGTGGGAACTTAACCTTCCCACTCCGAATATACTATGATCGGTTCAAGAATTGATTATAATGGTTACGTGGACTCCACAGATTAAGAAACTTGGTCTTGGGCCCATGAGGAAAGGGAAAGGAGTGGGATATCGAAACTGAAACTTCTGGGGTCTTCTCACCATTGGTCGAAACCTAGAATGATCTGACACTGGAGGCCTACTTCTAACATCCTTCCCCTTTTATGATCCAAAATGGTTCTCCTATCACGGCATACCTACCTACGTGTGCATCCTTTCCACCATGTCATCCTTGTTTTGGACCACCATGCACGTCTGTAGGGTGAAGGGAGTAACATCATATTGATGAGAAGGTCGGAGTGCCTCTTCTAAACATCTCTCCTATGACACCTCATCTGGAAAAAGACCTGGAGTAAAACGAAGGAGATCATTGAGCATGATCCCCAACTCCCTCACTGACATGATCTCCTTGTGGAGGGAGAGTAGATCTTTCCTCTTCTAATCCTTCATTCAGGAAGAGTGGAATTCCTCCTGGAATCCTTCTCAAAGTCAGTCCACACAACCTCAGCCTCCCACTTCTCCCCAAGGTAGAGAGTCAACCATTGGTGTGATGCTCCCCCCATCGGGCTTACAGCCAGACGAACCCAGTACTCTCTCGGTGCCTAGATAATGTTAAAAGCTATCACCAGCTCATGAATCCAACTCTTTGTCTCCTTGTACGAGATGATGCCCTGATATTTCCTGAGGGTCTTCTTCTAAAAGGAATGAATATTATTCTTCCACTTGTCATCCTCCTTTTCTTAGTCAGCCCTCTACTGACCAGCCAATACAGCCTCCAGGGCCTCGATCTCCCGCACTACTAATGGTTGTCATCCGGCTTCTATAACTCCATGATAAACTAGGAATGCCAAATCCCAAGTAGTTCAAAAGATTTATTTTAAATTTTCTCAGACATCTTATTAATTTAAAATAACCAAAATTCCCAAGAAACACATGAAAACAAGTCATTATGATTCATGTACCTTTCCTTGGGTATCTACCCTACAATCTATGTATCCTCAATTGGTCGTTCGGTAGGCCCAGAGTCCTTTCATCAGATCATAGGGGCCCTAAAATCCAATTTCCTAGCCAGTATTACATAGCCTATTTCATGCACCATGACTGTCTAACACTATTTCCCTAGCATCCCATTCAATCCTCACTATGCCTATCTTCGGACTCCATCCTATATCTTGACCTCCTATGATAACATTCTAACATGACCCAGCTTCACCATGATGAAAAAGGGACAACAGATTTCCAGACCCTTCCTTCCTCAAGTTGAAGGAATGATAATGACACCAGGAACCCGCCTTCAATAGGTCTCGGAGGGAAAACAAGAAAAAGGGTATTGAATTACAAAAAAATCGAAGGCATTACCCTTTTTATTTAGTAGGATTGAGAGATAAGATAGTATATCACAAAAAACCCCAAAATAGGAGGTCGATGTAAATCCAAAACCAACCATTCTCATATTCTTGTTCCAAAATTAAATGCTACAAAAGTACAAGAAACTCCCCAAAGGAAAGTACCAATGGAAAAAATAGCAACAACTATTGTCCCAAGGTTCGAACTAGTATGGCCCAGCATGATCCTCGAAGACATCCTAGAAACCTAAAAAAATTTAATATACATAGGGTTAGTATACAGGCATACTCAGTATGCAAAACCAAAAGCACTCGTGCACATCTGGAGAGGCATTTTAATTCCCCGTGAGAAAAGTAGATGACCATAGAACTTAGGAAGAAACACACCTGGGCCAACACCCACTATGTATCCTGCCCGAATAATCTAGGGCTATACTGACCTCATGCCATCACATCTTGCTCAAAGAATCAAGTGATACTCGGGAAAGGGAGTATACCTGGAACTAAAAACATTCCACTCATAGGAGTGTTGGGAAACCCCCCCCCCCACCCCCATGAAACGGGGGTGTTCAGCAAAAAGTAATCATCTTGGGTGAGGAAAGAATATAGAACATAAGAACTAAATTATACATGTAGGTAAACAAGAACTCATCAAAACCATGGGGTTCCAAAACTATCCCAGCCACAAACACCCTCGTTACTATTAAATCACAAAGAGCAGCACAGCTGCAGCCATGTCACAACACATTCCCAGAAAAAAAAAATACCCATCCAACCCATTATCATTTTCATATTCAAGTGATTCCATTTAAAATTATTCTTCCCTACTAGGAAATTAATAGTCATAACCACTAGGTAAGGAAAGGAAAATAGCTGAAAAACAATTTAATCAGTTACACCCAGTACTCTTGTAATGTCACAATAACACAAAGGATCTGTGAGATCCCTCAAATTACTAAAACCTAACCAAGCCCCACCATTATACCCCTCATGACCTCAGATAAAAAATCCAACAAATACAACACAATAAAGGATCCCATCCCCATCCACTTCACTTCCCAAGCATCAAACGTAAACATCACTAGAACCGTTTATTTATTTTAGTCTTACTATTTGGTTAACAACGGTTATCACAAAAGTGTTCTTATTAATTGGGAATCTATTTAATCAACTGAGTTTATGTGAATAACTAGATTCCATATTATAGTCATTTAATCACAAAAATATCCAAAAAATAGGGGTTCATTAGTGTGTGAGAAATGAACACCAACGTCCACGATTTTTAGTGGGCATAGTCCCATTAAATTCTGAAACGTATAGGAAGAGATAATAGAGTAATACCTCATTAACAAAACACCCATTCATTATTTAAATCCATTTATTAACTTTTTTTTGGTTTGGATTCTTCCATTCCCATATAAACATTATAATACCCACCCCCACATGATAAAAAGTAAAGAGATATGAAGGAAGAAACCAACATGGATGTTCAATGATCGATGATTCTCTCCGCACACAAGGAACTGTGCTACACGACATGAAGGGGGGGACTCTGAGGACTCCATGAATGAGAAAGAAAGGCTATATCATAGTCGCACTACTCACCTCAGGAAGGGGATCCAAATGAACGAATGGGAATAATGAACCCATCCAAGAAGAAGAATAACATAATTCTAGTGCTAAATAAAGTGGAAAGTTTCTGGAGTAACAGAATAAGAATTTTGAATGGATTTAAAGGCAGATCATGGGTTCACCATGTGGTTGGGTGGTGACACATGATGGGATTAATTATCATTTAATTTCTCATTAGGGAGGTGGTTGTAATAACTTTGGGTTAAAGGATTTTATTTTAACGGAGGAAAATGATAAAAATGATACAAAATATGGGTCCGTTGAGGGTATCCACACTCTTAGGGAACATTAGATATCAAATATGTGCTTTAAAAATGTATTTAGCCACTTTAAAAGTTTAATATACTTAAAAGTGGAGTTTAAGGAAAACTGGGGAAGAAAACCCTAAAACACCCCTGGCACCGATTGGTGACACACAGGTCGGTGTCACACTGATCGGTGACCCACCTATTTGTGTCACCAATTGTTGACACCGATATGACATCATGCCACCGAGATGCCACCCTTTAGATCCAGACCTGATGGGTCTAGGGCATGCCAAACACCAGAAATTTTGAAAAGGGTTGGATCAGGAGTGTCTGGGACATTATAATAGACATTCTGAATCTCTAATAAAATAATATGTCATATTACTTTTAAATAAAAAATTAACAATATTTTTATGAAATAAGGTCTCATGAATTAATTACAACTAAAAAATTTTAGTCTTCAAAAATATTTTTCCTTCAGTTGGGATGTTAGGAATTTAGTTTTTGGATAGGGAATTAGATAATCATGTATGGATACATCTTCATAAATTTATTCTAGAAATACATGTGGAATATTAATTTCCTTCACTTCAAATATCATTTTTTCCATTCTATCCATAGGACAATATCTTCTACTCCTTTGTCTGCCATTGACACTACCATAATGCTTGTGTTTTCAAAAACATTTATATTTTCTTGAATAATCAAGTAATATTCCCCATTTTTATCATCAAATTTCTCTTCCAAAATAGAAAATTGGTCAATATTACAAGAACAATAAAAATCCGCAAAATAAAAATATTTCAATCCTATGAATAAATACTCAAAAAATCCTTTTCCTAATTGTTTTGGATTATTATGAAAAACATAATGTGAAAGAAAATTTCAACCACTACAATGATTCTAAATTTTCGATAGTGTTTTGGAAGGAACCATGAATCAATAAAACTCTTATATTCCCAAGAATTCACAATATTGTTACTCCGTAGGGTCGATATCTCGAGGAGGCCACTCATAACACACATATTTTACTATAATCACAATTTATAATCTAACTAGTATAAAATTAACTTAAATAATATATAAGGTGGTTTTTATGTAGATTAAATATAAAATACTATATATATATATATAATTTATTATATAATTTATTTATAAGAATATATGATATAAAAGTTTCCTAAGAGGTTACATTGATTGGTATAATTGTTCATAAGAGATTTCAATATTTAATTAAATGAGGTGATCACAATATATATCACCTCACCATAAAATTTGAAATAAGATTACCCCATATAAAGAACATTACTTACTATGAAATATTATTTTTAACATCATCTATGATACATCTTCCCTAATCATCACTACTCTTGTCAGGAACCACCAAATATATGACAAAATAAAAATGTGAATGCTAATTGATAAATAATAAGAACAAATTATTAGAGAAAATGGGGATACAACAGACCTATATCAATTTTTCCACCACTAAAATTACTATAATTTAATAATGAACCTGAATCAAATAACATTAATCTAAATCAATCACTCATTCCCTCCCTCAAAAAAGTTCTAAATTTAGCTCTGTATTTTTATTGGAGTTGATAAGGGAAATATGGTATGAAGGAGAAGACTAATATATTAATGAAAATCTAATATTATAGAATCTAAGATACTAAAAAGTTTACAATAAATTTCCACCCAAGGCTTCCACATGCTTCAATCAATTTTAAATTGACAAGGGATCCATTTGTATAGGGAAATGGAGTGAAACAATTTCTCAATTAGATCATCTCAATGATATACAATTTAAGTCCATTAAATGATATAATTTGTAAATAGTGAAATCTTTAATGTCAACCATGTTGTTACTATAATTTTCCCTCATTATATTAATTTCATTGGGCACTTGATGAAGACTTTATGGATGATTTTTCCATGGAATTTATTTTTCCCTAGCGACCCTTCGTATTCTCAAACATTAACATCTCATACCAATATGTAAATGAAAATAGAAGATTCATTTATTCATTTATTTATGTTAGTTATTCAAAAATATATTCTCTATAACCATATTATCCCTCATAGATATATGTTACCATAAATTAATGTTTCAAGATCAATACAATGTTTTCGAGGTATAGATTGTGATATTGTATAGGGCTATCAAAATATTGATTGAGATTTGTGTCTTGAAAAATTAAAATGAATCACAATATGTGTAGATTCCTTAAAATGAATTTATAAATTCTATTCCATAAAAAAATTAAGGTTTATATATCTAATAAAAATAAAATAGACAAAATAAAAAAGTTGTATATATCATAATTTTATCTCAAAAAACAAAAAAAAAATTATGAATAATTCCCATGAGATAATAGTATGGTGGGATTATAAATATTTATTTATAGAATAATATATATTAAAATTATATCTTCATCACTCTTCCACACATCATAATTACACACTTATGAAATAATCATATATTAAAATCAAAATCCACCCAACAATCAATTATTTGAATAAATTCAGGATCTTATCCAGATGAATACTCTATCTGGTCTCATATATGAAAAAAATAAATATTATTTTGATTCTTGAAATTTTAATTTTTTCATCCTTATATATTTATCTACGTCCCAATTATATCCTACTGCACATTAAATTTTTTTATCACTCATCACTTAAGTGAAATTGAATCCAGAGTCATGGTTATAAATGAAAATTTCTATTAACACAATAGGCTTATAAAAATTGTCATTTATACACAACATGAGGCATGAAAATATTTTCAATCATAGTGTCATTACCAAGGAGATTTCTATTTCATATGTTTATTAGTGAAATTATTAAAAATAATAAGACTTAAACGAGGAGGTTGGACTCTTAGGAACAATTCATGAATAATCATGTGAAAACAATTACCAAACCTAAAAAAATCCCCTTTGATAATAAAAAACACAACCCTCCCTATGACATAGTAAATGAGACAATGAATGATTACATATATTTGTATCTTCACCAATATCCCCCATTTTATCATTTTTCCATTTTTAATGCTTTCGAAAAGCAAAATATTATTTTTTGTTTTTCAATTTTTTTGTGAAGAATGAGATTAAAATTGAATAAAATAAATGGATTTTAAAATCACAGTATTGATTTATTTCTGGTAAAATATTAAAAAATAAATTAACATTATATATTCACATTTATATAATTTTTTTCTTTTACTATTATTTTCAATTTTTCCATTCTTTTCTCATTTACTTAACAGAGAATCAGATGAATTAAATAAAGTCAAATTAAATGAATAATTATTACTAATTCTCTCTTTATTTAACACCGATAATTTTGAAAAACACCACAACCCACCCAAAAAAGAAACTTATCCATACAGGTAAACATGGAGGACCCTCCCCACATTTTTAAAAATTAAAAATAAATGAACAAATACATAGAGTGTGGTTAGGTAAAAAGATAGCTTTTCTGGTGGCATAAAACCTATAGGTAAATTAATGTAATATAATATATGATGAAGGATATATGTAAATTTAAGTCCCAATATTAATTGGGTCTTACCTATTTAGTGAAACAATTAGTTAAAACACATTCCATGATGTCCAAATCTTATAATGACAGAAATCACAAGTTATAGTTCTCACAAAATATCAGTGTTTTTCTACTAAATGATTGATTATTTGAAATAATATGTAAAAATGGTTCATAATAAATAAAAATTCTAGAAAAATATTTTCAATGAGTGTTTCATGGGCACAAATTTAAAAAATAAGTCAAAATCATAAAAATGATTCAAAATCCAATTCATGGAAAATGTTTCACATGAACAATCATTTTAAATCCACACATTGAAAAAAAATTAATTTTTTTAAATAAATTGATGTGTGAAATATGATAATAATATCCAAAAATGATAAAATTTCACAAAAAAATGAATAAATGGAAATGAACAAAAAAGAAACTATATATGTTTAAATCCCTCCCATATACACTTAGATTTACGTAAACCGTATTTCTTCTAAAAAAATAAAATTATCATTGAAAACTAAAGATAAGAGAAAATACAAGATTAAATTATTTTATAGTGTAATCCAAGAGTAAAAATCATATATACTTCAAATATACCTAAAATATAGTAAATAAAGAAAAGAATAAAAAATCTAATAAAAATTAAAAAGGAATGGATGATAGGATTGAACATTGTTTGGATCCCCTTTTGGGTTCTAGAATTTCACTACCCATAGTTAGAAATCTATAGTAGTTTGACCATAATATTGAGGTGGATGGGGTTTCCTTATTAGAAGCATCCATATTCTATTTTTTCCAACATACATAATAATATTCCATGAGGGGTAATCCCCAAATAAGAGAAATGTTTCCACAACACCATGAAAAGATAAATAAGATTATTTATGTTGGAGAGGGGGACTAAAAAAAATATATGCTCATAGTTCTCCTCAACTAGAGGAGTAGTGTCTCATGTTGGTGAAAATATTATTATATAAAGTACCTTTTATTTGGTATTGGCTTCCGAAATTGATTCTAATTGGATTTATTCTTTTCTATGATAATTTATATATTCAATTTTGTATAACCCAATTAAATCCTCTATTCTCTCCTCAATATATATAAGATCTATATATTATTCAACAGGTGATTTTACTAGTGGTTCTGAATCTGCTACATTAGAATAAGGGATATTAGTTTATAATTCAAAATTAGTAATATTTGAATGAACATATGGCGCCTAAATAAAATCTCCCTCCAGAAATTTGTCTTCAAACTCCATTCCCATAAACATGGCTCCTATAAATTTATTTGTTTGAGGATAAAGTATATATTAATGAATGAATTCAACCTCCTCAGTGTCTTCTTTATATTTATATGGAATTTGAATTTAATTATCTTTAATTAGTTATTATTTTTGTCACATCAATTGAAAATTAATTTCATCAAATTTCATGGCCAATGATGCTAGAATATTGTTAGATTTACAATAATATTGAAATTTTCTTGAAGCATCTAGGAATTTTTTCCTGTGTATTATTAATGTCTCGTTATTAATTGATAATTTATATATAGCTAAATGATATGAAAAAGTATTTAAATATTCATTATGAAACTTATGAAAAAATAAAATAGATCATTTTTTGTTTTTAATGATATTTTTAATTATTTATTTGAAAAAATGTATCAAAGAAGTTTTCCTCCACAATAATAGCTCAAAATATATGATAAAAATTTTCAAAAACAAATATTCAAATAAATTCTTATTTTCTTTAGGAAATATTCATAGAAAAGCCTCCCATGGTCGATTTATTGACGTGGCCTCTCACAATACACTTATTTTACTATTTTGACTATTCAAGATCTAACTAATATTAATCTTATTTCAATAATATAAAAGGGTTTTTTTAAAAATGAATGAAATATAAAATACCATATATACATATTAAATGAATTAAAAATTAAATAGCTTAGAGTGAATGAAGAATTTTTTTGTGGTATGTTATAATGATTAATATAATATTTAAATTGAGTATTCAATATTTTATTATGTGACGTGATCAAGAGCAACCCACCACACATTCTCATTTAAAATATTATTACCCCATACTGATACAAATTAATTTAGGAAAATAATCTTCCAAAAAACATATATAATACCACTTCTCTGAACAAAATTACTCATTCCATGCAACGCTTTATGCAAGACACAAAATATTGATGAGAAGGGTAACTGATAAATGAGAGGACGAAATCAGTTGTTGAAATAATGACGTGACCACTAAATGTAATCCATTTAAATACCACTAAATTTACAAGACAAGAAAATATTAAATTAATAAATTAACATGAAACTAAATCCAACACCCCCTACTAAACAATATTAGAGGATAGTTATCTATTTTTATTGTGGTAGATAATCGAAATGTTATGGGAGAAGAAATTAAAGAATGATGAAATAACTTTCCTATGATTATTATGACTAATATATTAAAATAAAAATAATAATAAATAATTTAACAAACATTAATGATACTATAAATGTCAATCAAGGACTACCCTCATGTTTTCAACTGTTCCAATTGAAGATGGGATACATTATTATGGGGATTTAGGGTGAAAATATTATCCCAAAAATATTCTCCACATGTTATCAAAGTTATCCCCAAAAAATTATAGAATTGGTATATGGTGTCGTCAAGAAATTCGTTCCATATTTTACCCTTTATGGAACCTAATAATATTAGCTTTATTGTCCAATAGAAAAAGAATATATGGTAGATTAATTTTGTGAATTGATTCTGGACTGGTGACACTTCATATATTAAATCATCCTCATCTCATTCCATTATAGAATTAATAAAAGTGGATTCATGGATGGTTTACTTAATGAATGTTATTAAATAAAATTCTATATAGAAATATGTCTAATTTATGATTCAGTGGACTGGAATTATTCCAAAAAGAATCCTATTTTCAAATGTTTCTATATCCATGAAAAAAATCCACGGTCTAGATTGTGAGATGGATTTGGGCCTCCAGAAGATTGATTTTTCTTTGAAAATAAAAGGAATAATTTAATTATAAAATTCATAGAATCCTAAAATAAATTAGAACCCAATTTCAATCATTTATAGTAATTTTATTTCTGAAATATTGAATAAAAATAAAACAGGTAATATCCTAAATGAGTCTATTTTTTGATTTATTCACATAATAAAACATAAACATAAAAATGTGAAACTTTACCATAAAATATAACAATGAAGGTATTACAAACATTGAATTATGGAATAATATTTATAAATATATTTGCATCATCATTACCTTACACCTATGCATTTCACTCATATGAAACATCATATATTCTGATCAAAATCCAAATATTAATCAAAAATGAGAAAACATCCATGATCTTATCCAAAATATGAATTATATCATGTATTTTATATAAAAAATCACTCTAATTTTTAATCCATGGATATTTTTTTCAACCTTATAAATCAATTCATGACACAATCACAACCTACCTTACATTTAACTTTTTGTCACTCTACACTCAAGAGAAATAGAATACAGAGTTATACTCATACTTATAAATCACATGTATCACCATTGTCTTGTGAAAATTATCATTTCACCACAACATGATACACGAAAATATTTTCAACTTCAGAGTTTACTATGGGTTAATTTTGTGTATTTGGGCAGGTTTGAATTTAATTGAAGAAAACACGAATGAATAATCAATGTTCGACTCCTAAGTACATTGATCGAAAAATAATGTGAAAAAATTGGATGAAACTCACTCAACCTACCCTTAAAAGTGTATAAAAGACACAAATTTTTTTTATGACATGGTAACTGAAAAAAATAATAATTACAAAGATATGTATCATGTAAATTCTCACCATTACTATAATTATTTTTAAATTTTTTTAATACCCCGGAAACGATTTTCATTTTTTTCATCATAAATTATTTTATTTGAGCATTATATAAGAATCTAATAAAATGAAGGGATTATAATTCAATAACATTATTTTTTATGTGTACATGACTCACAAAATAACGTATAATGATAAATTCATGTTCATCGTAATTTTTTTGAGTTATTGATTTTTTTCATTATATTAAAAGAGAATTAGATGATGAAAATAATGCACAATGAAATAATAAATCATTCCCAATTACCAATTTCTACACTACCCAAAATGATTACACACACATAACACCACCCACAGAGGAATCAAATTCTAAATAACACACAAAAAATCACCATCCCTTAAACTCAAACCTAAAATATCGATACAAAAATAACAAGTGTGTGGGTATTTAAAGAAAAAATGAACATATAATTTTGATTAAAAGTATATGTAATTTCATGGGATATAGTGGATACAAAATGATACATGTAATGATAGTTCTATTGATAAAAGTTTACTAGCCAATGATATTCCTAAATAATATCAATTACATTCTATGATGGCCAAATTGTTGAAATATAAAAATAAGATGTTATTTCTAAAACAATAAATCTATATTTCACTTAAAAATTTTGGGAATTATAAAGAATATGTTAATATAGATTGTAGTACCTGAAAATAATAAAAAACTTTTTTGAGTATGTTATTTTTGGGAACAAATTTCAAAAACTAATCATGTTAATAATAATAGATGAAAATACTATTCAAGGGAATAGTTTTCACTTTATGAATAATTTAAAATCAAAATTCTAAAAAATCATTTCTATTTAATAAATATCAATTAATGTGTGAAAAATTATAAAAACATTCCATTATTAACAATGTTCTTAATAAATGAAAAAATGAAATTAAAAAAAAATATGTTTTTTACACCCCCACATAGATATAACTACAAGTCATTATGAATATTCCTTAATTTTAAATATGTGTAATAAAATTAATGGGAATGATAGGTGTAATATTACATTATTTTTTAATGGAAAATATGATTTTTTTATCCTAGATACTATCGAATATGTCTATTTTTATGATCCAAATTCATTATTAATTTTCTATAATACTTTTGGGTCTGAAAAATAAATATATAAAACTTCAATGAATCATTGACATAACAAATGATGGGATAAAAGTTTATTCTTGAAGAATAGTTCATGTGTTCTCTACCATGGATGATTATTTTGGGGTGGACTAAGGAATCTATATTGTTGATTCTATAAGGGATGTTCTATAATTTTTTATAAATATAGGTTACCATGATGAAGAATAAGTGATATAGTGTGGAAAATTTGGTGGTTCTTTAACATTGGATGTTACTGCTCTGTTACATATAGGATGTGGCATGGGAATATATTTATTTAAAATATTATGGTATATGGATTACCTTTTATCATGGATTTGGAAGAGTTTTAACGATCTTTATTTTTTACTAAATCGTTGATGTTTGAAGATCCACCATAAATCATACAATGGTATTTGACCATATTTTGTTATTGCATTATCCTAAGGGATATACAATAATTTTGGTTCTCACAGCTTTCAATAGTGTCGTAATTTTTATATCCCCAAAATACATTTTATGAAACATGATTCTTTTATTCTCCATAATCCTGGATTTTGTCAGGAATCATCAAAGTGTTCAAAAATGATTACATTATTCATTTTTTACATTACTGACGAGAAAATACGAAACACTATACGAATGATTGGGATAATTAAAATCAATTATCCCTGGGAAGAAAAAAAATCTCTCTATTTTTTATGATCATAAAATTTAAAATATTATTAATTTAAAAATGAATATTAAAAAGAAATAAAAATCATCTAAAAACATAAATTCTCCCCGAAATCAATTTTTGAAATTTTTCTCCTAAAATACTAAACACCACCCATTGATAGAAAGAAATAAACATACCCTCCTTGGATAATAATAACACTCATTCACACGATGGGTTAAAAAATATCAATTTAAAATTTAAATATACCATTAACACCATTAATGATCTTTTGGGATAAATATATATAGTTTTCTTAAAATGAAAATTTAAAAACTTTAAAATATTTAAAAATTATTATTTTCAATAATTATTAAGGTAATGTAATTAATTTTTCTAATAAAAATAGTTTAATAAAATAAATATTTAAAAAAGTTTTTCCTTAAGCTAAATAATATATTTTGGAAAAAATTGAAAATTTATAGAGAAAATGTAAATATAACTTCTAGGATCATTTAAATATTAACAAGATTAGAATTCCCCTTAAATTGATGCATCAAAAGTATTTAGTGTTTTTAATATGCATTAAACCATAAAATATTAAAATAACACTTATAATATAAAAATTTTGAAAATAATTTTTAGTATTAAAGATTTGTAAATATTATATTAAAAATCATATAAATTTAATTTTTATTGTCATACCTAGTTGGTGGTTTGACCCAAAAAATATGACATAGATATAGAAATGGTTAATAAACACAATGAACTCTTTTCTAGAAAAATTCATAGGTGAATATATTCTAGAATCACATCCACATGTTTTAATCCAAAAGATAATGTTTTTCATGGAGTGTTATAGTCAATTTTATATTTTTTTAAATTTTAAATTATTTGTGGATTTTTTTTAAAATATAATTTTTTTTTTCAAAAACAGTTTTCAAAACAATTTTATGATTTCTATGTTATTAAGGGATAATAATAACATGAAAAACAATCCTAACAAACCTTTATGATAATCCAATTGATCAAGAGGAATGTGATTTATTATGGTATCAATAGTTTAATTTTATTTCGAACAATTTTAGTTATGATATAAACATGATAAAATTGATACAAAAAAACTGTGTATCAAATCAATGTACATAGAATGACATTATTATATTGGATTTTTAGAAATACTAATCACACTATTATTCCAAACATCATAGGGAGGTTATAATATTTTTTCCATAACTCATAGATAGTACGTTTTATTATTATAAAATGGGTGAAACCATTCCCAATGGATATGAACTCATCATCAGTGCTTGAAAGAAAAAATTATTTTTTCTTCAGACTACTCCATGTGAAAGGGAATTTTCTATGTAGATGACATGTCATGCTAGTTATTCTTATATCAAGTAAGAATCCTAAAAAATTAGCATTTGTAAAATAATAAAGGAAAACATAGGTTCAATTGCATAAAAATAATCTTATTTTTTCGATTCTATTAAAAAAATTCTTTTATAGTAATAGAAATGAAATTACATATCATTAGATGATAAACAGTTATAATGGTATATACTTTATAAGATCTGTCGGTGGGTTACTACTAAGTAAAGTGGAATTCCAATTATAATTCTATAAAGCGTGATGTCGATCAATTATCCATCCTTATACAATCTAAAATTTCTTGTTGTACCCATGGGAAATAATATTCCCTTATCAAAAACTATAATAAACATCATTATAAGTTCACAAGTTTATTAAATTTTGTTTAAAAACATTGGATAAAAATTTTATAATTTTTTCAAATCAAGGACAATGTTTTTTCTTCCATAATACTCAATTAAAATAATATATTAATTTTTCATAAAATAAATTAAAATGAGTTTCATTAGCTTAGTTGAAAATAACATCATCTAAAAAAAATTAAATAATGATAAATCATATGATAATTTTTTTTAAAAAAATTGCAGAATTAACATTTTACATTTCAAAATCATTGTATTACAAAATTATATCCACATACCAAAAAATAAATAAGGTTATTATTTTAATTTATTTAACTTTTTATTTACCATTAAAATGGAATTGGGAAATATATAAATTTTAAAAATTAGTGTTTGGTACATTGAAACATTTTTAGTAATAAAACCATTTAAGATGGAACATATAAGATCTGCTTAAAAAATTGTAATTAAACCATTCATCTAATTAATAAGAGATTATAATGGATTTGAGATGATAAATAGATGGAAATTATTATTTACTATAAAAATGATATTTTTGATTATATCCATTAGTGACATGTTGATCCATGTTATTAATAAAAAATGTTGTCATGTTTGTTTCAAAAGAACCACTTTGTTGATAATAATATGATGATTAACAGGAGAATCCTTCAGAATCAAAAAGCTATTTCATTGAAACT
The DNA here is from genome assembly GCA_963277665.1 of Viscum album. NCBI lineage: Eukaryota > Viridiplantae > Streptophyta > Magnoliopsida > Santalales > Viscaceae > Viscum > Viscum album. The sequence continues at coordinate 143,880,913 of OY728123.1, read as the reverse complement.
AGTTTAACTAGTCCTATATAAAAAGTATCCAATTTTCATCATTAAAATAGTCATCAAGGGAATGATATTCATGATTTGAGAGAAATTCATGATGTTCATTATAATTTATATATTTTTTAGTATGTGTTCTATATTGTAATTCATTGATATCATTATAAAGTAGATGGTATTTAGATTTATTCTAATACATATGTAAATTAGGGGATGTAGTTTCTAGATAATCATTAATTATATTTTGAATATTTTGGGTTAAAAAGGTTCGTAATAGGATTTATAAACACATTATCACTTTGTGGATGTCAGTTACGAATATTTGCATGAAATTTGATGTTAATTACCTCTTAAGGGATCATGGAATTTTTATTTGAGAATGGGTTTGATATATATTGATATGTGTATACAAGGAGGATTTATCAATTTTTGGTATGGAAACAATTTCATTGATTTTCCTTAGTATTATGGACAAATCATTTACAACCACATACATTAATGAATATTACATCTATAAATTTATCTTTGAAAATTTTATAACAAAATTTATATATGATGTGACTCATAAAGACACAAATAAGGATAATGGATGTTATATTTTCCATCTTATCCCATAAATATTGAGTAATGGAAAATAATTAAGGGTATTCTTAAACATTTCTTATATGATCTAAATATATCATTTGACAACGTAATTTTAATGAGGTATTATGGGATAGGAAAAGGTGTCATGATTACCATGAGAAGAAGAAAAATAATCCGTTCAAAATTTTAATTAATTACATATTTTTTTCTATTCCATTAGAAAGGATTTTGTAATATTCGTTTTTAGAATTTATTTTAATATCACATAAATTGATTAAACGGATCATTCTTATAATATTATTTGTATAACCATGAAAATCTATTAATGTCATTAACAATTGAAATGGTGTAATTTTTATCTTAGATATAAGATACATTATTTGGTCTAAAGTGATCAAGAATCACTAGTTCTAGTTATTTAAATGAAGAAAAATGTTGTTTTTAGGATATAAGTTTTATTTTTCTTATAAATTTATAATGGTTAATATATATTTCATCATAAAAATAACATTTCGGCAAATCTCATACCTTTCATTTATGATTTATCTTGAAATAATAGAGAATATTTCATTGATTTATGTTCAACGTCTATATACATGAATCATTATTTTTTTTTAATTTATCAATTATAATTTGTATCTCTAGAGAAGTTAGTTCTATAATATAGTAATATTGAAAATGATATTCTATAAATAATGTGTATCCATTTAAATTAATAACATTTGAGAAATCAATTTTTGAATTTATTTTTAAAACTAAAATTATATAATTAACTAATATAGAATATTGTTAATATTTAAATTTATTAGTAAATAAAAAAAATTTCATATGTTTTGTGTTAGAGAATCCAATTTTACCAATACGAGTGATTTTTCATTTCTTATTATCTCCAAATTTTACATCTTCTCCATCAAAATCCTTGATATGATTTTAATCAAAAGGATGACCATAGATATTCCTTGATCACCTGATATCCACATTCCTTGTAACTTCTTGGGGTTTTATATTTTTTAATAAGTTAATAAGAATATAAAATTTTTTGTAACCATAGGAAGGTTCCATTATAGTTATCTAATAAATATATTTTTAATTTACACTAGTTAGGAAGATGTTTTCCATATGAAATAATAAAAGAGAGATAAATTATTTTTGTACATCAATATCATTCATTATCATAATTTCAAACATAATAAATATAAAAAATATTATTTTAATAACTAAAAAATTAATTTTGGTAAAATACCTTTAAAAAATATTTTTTTAGAATTACTGTTAAAACTATATTTTTTTGAACAAAAATCATAAAACAATATATAATTCAAATTTAAGAGTCCTAAAAATTATTTATACATTCTTCTACTTCGATATGATAGGAACATGAATTTTTGAGATCATAAATTTAAATTTTGAATTTTATTAATTTTTTTTGTCAATTATTTAAATCCAAGTCATATTTTTTAATAGTTTTTATTATTGAAAAGATTTTAAATTATTAAAATATCAATTAATCATGAATTAATTTTAAAAAAAATTATTTTATGATTTTTTATCTTTGAGCAGATCTTCATAATTCAAAGAAGATGGTTAATAATTTAAAAATTGAGAATATGAAAGATGAGACTGGAAAATTGTATAATTAAACTAAATTTCATCATCATAATGTGTCATGTGACACATCGGATTTTAAACACATGAATTTTATGATGAAATTTATACAGTTATAGCACACAAATCCATAAATTTAAGGACTCCATACCAAGCATCTTGTGTTTTTGCTTTTTATTATTCATTTAACAATCTAGTTTGATTTGGTCTTTATTTTTTCAACCAAGTTATGTTAACTCAAATTTATTAAATTCATGTATTATCTAGTGGATATCATGTTTTTTTAATTTTCCATTATTTATGTAAATCTTCCAATTTCAGAGTCACTCATCAATGATTCATCATTTTTACAGTGAATGAAATTATAATTTTTTTTATTGAAAACATATTCAATGGTTTTCCATATCCCTTCATGGTTATATCATATTTCATGATAGAAACAATGAGTTCCTCAATCGTATTATTTTACATATTTTCATCCTCTTGTATCGTGGTGAATTTTGAATTCCAAAATCATAAAAAAAATCAATTATATTATTGAAAAATGATTTTATATAAATATAGTCAGCATAGTTTTTTTATAAATTAAATATATTAGTGAATCTAATAATATTTATCGTGATGTTTCCATTTTAGTGAAAAGAGAAACAGTAAGTCTAGTTATAAAATTTATTTCCATGCTTCCATAATGTAAATTTTTCAATATTTTGTAGCTTATAATAATTCATAGATTTCATTATTAGTTTTACATTAAGATAAATTATTTATATCATTATTATATAAACCAAAATTTAATTCTATTAATAATTAACCATCTAATGTAAAAGAAGAAATATCATGAGGGGTCCACTTCTGTAATTTATCCTAAGAACAAGTCTGACCTTAAATTATAATTTTATAAATTGTAATCTACTAGATCATAGAAAATATGAAAATTAAGATTTCTAATAAGTGAAATTTTGACCATAAAAATTGATCATTACCCAATAATTTTTAGTTGAGACAACAATGTATGAATGAAAAAAACTATTAAAAACTGATCATTATTTTGAAACATTTTTAATTATTATGGAAATAAAATCATTTAATGAAATTCAAAATAATGATATTAGAAAATAATTTTGATAAAATCATTTGACTCCAAATGTAGGTGAGAGATAAGTAAAATGGGAAGATGTAAGGCTGAGTGTAATATTAACAAAATAATGAAATGAAATCCAATATTAGGTATATTCCTTAAAAATAATGAATAAATTAAAAACACTTCCACATTAAAAAAATGATACATGATTTAAGGTGAAACAATATAATTAAAAAAATTAAGTGTAAGAATAAAACAAAGAGTGATTCAATTAAAATATTTGAAAATAAATATTATATTTTATTCATAAAATAAAAAAATAATTTATTATTTATTGAAGGGTCAAATAATTTTAAAAAACTTATTAAAAAAGGAAAATAATTTAATGTGAAAAATAAATAAAACACGTTATTTGTTAAGGATGTTAGGCAATAGTACTTGAAGGAACCCCTATATGTAAAACTAAAATTTCTTGAGGATTGAATTTATTAGTCCCTTTTATTTTATGGTATATATAAAATTAAAATTATACCATTCCTTTTATGTTATATCATCTTATAAGATATAATAGAGTGTATATCATTTAATGAAAATATAGGAACCTCAATGAAATATACTGTTTCATTTTAATTCAAATGGAATTAAAAAAATGGTCCCATAATTTAATATAAGTAAACACAAAAAACTATATGAAAGTGTAGATTAAGGGTATATGATGTTTAGTTTATAATATATGAAATAATATAATGAAACACTATTATGGATTGAGAGAATAATTAAAGTGATTAAGATATATATTTTAGATAACACACATTAATAGAAGGAAATAATATTTAGAATCATATATATTTAAGAGCATAAAAATCATTGAAGACCATTGAGAAATTTGGCACATTGGTGATTGGGTGTGAATGATGTAGTATTATATAGTAATTGACTCCAATGGTCATAACTAAAATGCTCCAAATTCCTCATAAATGATACTAAATCCATTAGGGTTTTAATGTCGATGATTTCCTTGATTAGAAAATCTTGAGAATAACAAATACTGGGCTTAGAGAAGAATATTTCATTGGGTAATAACATTATGCATCAAGGTGCTGAGATTTTAATTGTTTGGATATATAGAAAGAAGGATTTCACAAAGTGATATTTTGTAGTTATGATAAAATTGATGTATTTGTGATAGAGCCTCTGGGATGTGGTGATGATTCATTCTCTGGTTCATCCAAATATTAGGTCACTGTATACTAACATTTGGTTTATGGATTGGAAATCTAAAACTATGTAAAATATAATATTTATGGATTACCTTACATCGTGGACATGGATAAATTTCATGGATTTATGGTATTGACTACGTTATGATAGTTAGCATTTACACTAATAATCACACTAAGGTATTTGATCATGATTGGCTAGCCATAGCCATATGGTATGCATCTTAATCTTTGTGGATAATGATATTTGAATCTTGACGCATAATTAAGTGTTGCAATAGTTATTATATGGTGCAGTGAAATGTGTTGCAACATAATCATTACATTAATAAGCACACATTAAATATTTATATAATAATGACATCAAAATTGATATATATCTTAATAGAACAAAATAATCACTTACAAGGTTTTCATGATCATTAATATAAATGAATTCTTTGATGATAAATACATCCCACTAATTTATTGGGGTGTTGAATTCCTTTACATCCATTTCATTAAATTTCAAATAGATTTATTTTAATTGGCATAAAGTGTTACGGTGGGGTGGTTGTATCACCATGTCCTACAATTTTTATTTTCTTATTATTAATTTTGGATAATTATAATATAAAGAATTTTTTATGCATGTGGTGTCTAATTTTTTAAATTTTTTCCTTTATAAATGTTTGTGAAGTGTCACAACATAGTTTTTTAAACATTGTAGAAAACATTTATATATAGTTTAATTCAATTCATGGGATAACGTTTATGATTTAGGCCAAACCATATAGGCATAGTTGTGTGTATTGGTCCTTAGATATTTTCTAACAATGAAAGGATATACATGAGTAGTTAATGAGAAGTAAGATCCACATGGTAAATCATGAATCTTACCTTCCTATATAAGTTTGAACAATGGTTTGGTAATTTTTTTCCATTTATTTAGATGAAATCATGGTACATAATCATTCTTAGTGATAAATTTGGGACTATCATATGTTTTGCATCTAGTTTCCTAGGTCTCGTTACTAAAGAAATCTGATCTACATTGATTTCATTTGATTTTGATCACACCAAAATGAATATAAATATTATTAACTCTATTATCCTCAACTCCAATCTCAATAATTAATTGGACACCTATAGATCAATTATTTCTATTCAATTATTTATATATCCCATATGATTTTCAAGTGTTATAAAGGTATTCTCACGTATTCAATTTCACTACTCTTCTCTCTTTATTCATATCAAATAATCATAAGATCTCCATTTCCATGAGAATATAATTATTGATGAATGATTAATTTTTGGTGTAGTATGGATATATCATAGATTTTTTAGGCCCATTAGAGGGTGTTTCAATGTTCAGTTGGCCATTAACAACGATATGTGATACGATACAACATAATTACAATTTATTTGATGTAATTATTTCCCAATATTTGATTAATTTTTCAAATCATTAAATTCTAGATCTTTATAAATTCATTTAAATTAACTTATAGTTTTATATAATGTCTTTTATGGAAATGTAAATTGTTTATATGAAATTATTTAATTGAAAAGGAGGGATTCATATTGATTTGTTATATTTATTTTTAGTTATATGTTTATTTTTATTCTGTGTATATAAAATTTACCAAGAGGCCCTCATAAATTATTTTGATCGAAAATTTGGGTCTTAATCCATTTTTTGGGGATGAAAATAGAGTTCCATATTTTTAATGATTTCATTTAGTGTCAAAAAATGGGTTTTCCTTGTACTGTTTTCAATAAATTTTTGAAATGATAAAATTAAATGGAAAATAATCAACATAATATCTATAGTAACATTTCATGTAAAAATTATTTTAAACCATTTAATGTAAATGGGTCATTTTTCTTGGGGCCATAATTCATCCCACCAAATATTTTGACCCCATATGGGATTTTTATTATATTATGGTAATTGGAATAGTAATGTAGAAATGTAATGGTCTATGTGAGGGTGTTCTAAGAGTGGAGTAATACATATCATGTTAATTACACTTTTAATGGTCATGATTTAATTATAATATGTGTAGTATTATATTATTATGAACCCTGGATTCCATATGGTAGATCTATATTTATACTACCCTTGTTGGTACACACACTACTATGGTACCCTCTGGCATGAGATGTGCTAAGGTGGGGAATTACATTCTTATGAGGCAAGTATAGGTCAGTTTAATTGGATGTGTTATGCCTTATGGCATAAACTATTACAAATATAGGTATTTATTGGTTTTATATCTATTTGGATAATAAAAAAATGTATATTTGGTGTATCCATTCAAATATATTTCTTAATAGTTATTTCATTATAGGGTTTTTCATGTTTATATTAATTATGTATCTTTTTTCTCATTTAGATTATAGAACCTCCTCTATTTTTATTTATCTATACATCCCTTTTTATTTGTGTAGTTTTTTTTCATGTGATTCTATGTTATATTGTTGGGTGAGTTCCCCAACATGATTTAACAGTTTTATTGGTTTTTTAAAAAAATTTAATTTGTAATATTTATGATTAGTACATACATGAAATGTTTTAAAATTGATAAAAACATGTTTTATTAGTCATTTATGAATTTAAAATGGTTCTTAATTGATTGTATGTATATTCCTCTACATTTTTTTTAAGTTTCATTCTCATTGTGGTAAGAATAATTTATTTTCATTCGTTTTGGGTTATTAAATATAATTCCTTAAATTCAATACTGTATTTCAAACAAGGATTTATGAAATTTTCATTATAAAAATTACATAGAATACTTATTCAGATCATAATGGGCCAGTTAGTTCACACACTACATGAAAACTCATATATGTGTGTATTAAAATATAATGTAATTACAGGTTTAGTGTTTCTATTTGACTTTTATATAATTATATTCAGATAATAATTGATATGTAATATGTGGATGGAAACTATGGGTTGAAGAATGTTACTACAGTATCTTAGTTGTTTTTTGTTCTCCATATATCAAACAAGGTCACCTTATATTATATATATTAAAATAGATTTATTTTTTTCTAATTATTTCATTATAATGATGTTGAATTAATTTTTGTATAAATAGTATGAATCTTTGTATTTTGGATGTTACTTTTTTGGATTCTCTATTTATATTGGAATTTCTTATTGGTTGTTATAGGGAAATATAATTTCTGAATAGTATATGATGGATTTAATGTAAAGGGTAAATTTTTTTAACTAATTTTATGGGAAAATAATTCCCAATGTGTTTCCTTTTGGTCCAAGAAATTCTTTTCCCGTGGCGATTGAACACCCAACTGGATTAGTGGAATATCGGGTCATGTGATGTGTCAGTTCAACATGGGATTGTTTATTTCATTAATCATTTCATACATTATTATTGGATATATTAGTGGATAAAAAATTATTATAATTTATTATTTGGATAAGATAAAATATATTCCACTAGTATCTAATTTTGTTTGTTTTTATATCAAATTGTAAAGAAAATCATACGCCGTACATAAGTACTTACTAGTTTGGATCACCTATAATTGTATTCCAATACCCAAGATAATTCTCGGGAATATAAATACTAAAGTTACCCATTCTAAATGATTACTGTGTTGATAATAATTGTCATTGAAATGAATTTCAAACATTGTATTTTAGGTGTTTTTTAGTCCTTACATTACAATATATACCAGAAGCATTTCAAAATAATCTACAAATTATGGCAATAAATATTTATTATAACATGTTTTATTATTATTTATTATCATTGTTCTAAAAAAATAGTTTTGTAATCTCTATAACATGAAAAAAATAATTCTTTCAAAACCATATTGATTTTTAACTTTTGACACAACTCATAATTTTTGTTACAAACAAAAATATAAAATCCGAACGTATTTAAATAAATCCAAATGTATCGAATAAATAATATATAAGAACCTATGTGTAACACCATCAATTTTTATGTACATTATTTCATATAAAATAAATTTATTTGATGGGTTTAATTTCACGATACACCATTTTAATATTACGTTATAGGAAAAACAAAGTTAATATTGTTCGTCATGCAACAACGTCTAAGCTTATGTTACATGTGACACTGAGTTTAAAAAAATTATATTATTAATATGGCTATTTAAATTCAATAGATATAAAAAAGACATTATACATATAAATGAAAATATTGATAATTAATTTATCAATTTAATTTTCTATATAGATAAAATATATATAATAAATATATAATTTTCATTAAGTATTTATATGTTTTGGAAGTACTATTTTCTCGTTAAAACTGAATTTTATGTACTTCTATAAAAAATAATAAAATAAATTATTATAGTTATAGTAACAAAATTTGTGGAAATAAAATTTTAATTTTAATTCAAAATTACATAATTACCCCATATTAAATATTTTAGGTTTTTATGATATATAACTTTTTTGGATGAGTATAGAAAAATACAAAAAAATATTTACAATTGTATTATCTGGTAAATTATTTATATAGTTAAATTATAGTTTAAAATTGTTTTCAAGTATAATTATATTAATAATACATTAATAAATATTATTTAGTAAATTTAAATCAAATTATAATTGAAAATGGATATAATTTTTTTTATAAATTTCATCAGTTTCACTTTGATACTATATTGTCTTATCCTACCTATAGGATTAATTCAAAATTTAATTATATAACGTCAAATAGTTGAATTTGTAAAAATAGATAAATATTTTTAATGAAGATAATTTATAATTTATAATAATTAAATAATAATTTTTGGGCTACGTGATTAATGAAAATAGTTAAATTTAATCAAATCAATTAAGATCAAACTAAATTAACCTAGGGACTATTTTTTAAAAATAATGGGAATTAACCAAGAAACATTCCCAAAAACAATATTATTCCAATATTTTGACCCTATAAATTAATGGATATAATTTGGATAATTATTGGTGATTTTTTAGGTGACCATCTTTTTACACCTACTTTTCAATTCCAAAAATTCATCTGTGTCCTCTCTCTAACTTTTAAAAGGCCACCACTTCTCCTCCACTCTTGAAATCATAAAAATAAAATATTTTATCCCAGACTAAACCAAATAATCTATCATATTGTTTCACTTTATCTTAGAACCATTAATGTTTTCATAAATCCATCCAAGGAAGGTCTTCGGTGCAATCTCAAAAGAGATACTTGAGGAAGTGGTAATGTACATCAAGGAATGTTTTGTATTTCATTAAAACCTCAAAAACAAAAAAAAATATTATTATTATTATATCATGATTATATAAAAAACACATTATAATCAATATAATATTAGTTTTTTATTTACTGAATATGAACTAAAACAACTCAATATTCAATCAAATAAACTCTGAAATCATCATTAGTATGTCCAACAAACAACCAACCCATGAATTGGTATCATTTTTTTCCATAATTACCTATTATGAATGGTAATAATGATGAAAATGATATTAATATCTTATATATATGATATATATGATGAAATATTTCTTCTTTAATTGTTATATTTCATATACCATCGTGTTTTCCTTTTTCTGGGAATAAGAAAACACCATTCATTGGTATGGTGAACTACCACCTTTTAAAGCGACGTGATTCATTAATTGTTTACATGAAATTTATTAATGATGGTTTTAACAAACATATGTGACATATATGAATCAAAAATTATTTTCTAATGATAATATCACATATCATTTTATTTATCATAATCCAAAAAAACAACATTCATGCATTTTTACAACCTATTGACTCCATGAATAATATATTTGATTTTACATTTATATCATTAAAAGATTATTATAAATAAATATGTAATAAAAATATATTGTATTTATATCATTGTTATATTTTTTGATATGATGAAATCAATATTTTAATTATGAAAATAAATGATATAACAAAGAAAAAATATTATTAAAAACAAAGTGGTAATCGGAATAAAAAAATATTAATATTCAATTATTAATAATTAGTTAATAAAAAAGAATTATTATAAAAATATATGGTATAAAATAATATAATATGACAATATATTATATTTATAATAAATTGTGTTATTATACATGTGGTATGAAAGAGTATAGAAGAAGTCAATACATAAGGTAAATAATTTGCATCTTACTTTTTACTTTTGTGAGATATATGATATATTAAATACCACATTCATAAATTTTGTGTATAGAAATCCCATGAATGTAAATAATGATAGTTATAAATTAATTTTCTGGTATTTACACATCCATTTGTGTATCAAACATTCATTGTGATATAGGTTCAATGTTTCCAATTTAGTAGGGATTTATGTATCAATTTTTACTTTTCTGGGACACAATCTATATTCACCACCTATTTTATAATTATGTTTTATATATTACCTATTATATTAATTTTTTATTCATAAATTTAATTTTTTTTATACTTATTCAACCATTATATATTTTTATTTCATCTAGTTATAGTTTCAATGTTATAATAACAGTAAGGGGTTTTTGTGATACATTTTATATTCACCTCATAATTATTATATGTCTATTATATACTAATCATTAATATAATTTATGATTATTATACACAATTATTTTGGAATTTAATCATCCAATTTGGGATCTCTATTTCTTGTGGTTATCCTTTCAATGATTCCTATGTGGTATGTAATTTTCATCACACTTTTATTCCCCGCGAGATGGAATCCATATTAACTGAATATGTATTTAATGCAGTTTGTATACTACCTGTGGATGTATTTAATTTTTATTATAAGGAAAATTATATTCATTTTCATATCCATTTTAGTTTATCCATATAATAGGGTTAATGGTTGAAAAGTTTAAAAATTATTAGGGGGATTTTTGTCTCAATTTAACTACTTTCAGAAATAGATTTAGTTATGCACCTATATTAATTTATAAGTTTTATAAATCAGACATTTTTTATCTAACATCATTAATGATTTCATACTAATTTCATTTTAGTTTTCAATTAATATTATCCACAATTGGTTTTATTATTCATTGTTACCTTAGTGGTAAGATTTTATTTTTAAAATATCATCATTTGAAGATATTGTTTATGATTATTCTTCAATTTATAAAATAATATGATCCATATCTCAATAATTTTCCACATGTTTATTTTATTATTGTTATTAATTATATATTTAAGTAACAATATCATTTTATCAATATTTTTTAATTATTCCAATTAATAAAATTTTATTATGAAAATCAACTTTTTTTATGTCTTCGGATTGAAATCCATTTCTAACAAAACATGTTTTCTATTGTTAATATCTATAATATAACAAATCTAAAACAAACAAAAATACTATATATTTGGTGTATTAAAATAATTTATCATAAATAAACTATATAAATATATACAAATTCATATAATTTTTGATTTATGGTAGAATTCTGAATGAAGGAAAATGTTCTTGGGACTCTATGGTGATTGAAATCACAGTTCAAAATTGATTCTAGTATTCAATTAAATGAGGTGATGAAGAGCTATCACAGCTCCCTTTCTCATTGAAATGTGATGAATCCTTACTATGAACACTTAAAATAAATTATTCCTTTTCGGATCATCATCTTGGATACTTGTTTGTTGAATATCAATACAGATGAAATGGACCACTGTATGAGTGATAAAAATAAATAAATTAATGATAATTTATAAAAAATAATATTAAATCAATGGTAGAGAAAATGGGGAGACCACGCACAATAATTTAATTATATACTAATAAAATTTAAAAAAATATTTATGAAAATGAATTGAATAACATGGAACTCAAAAAAACTACCATTCACTCTCTTAAACAACAACTCATGATAGTTAACTATTTTTATTTGATTTGAGAAGGTAAATAATTTTTGAGAACAGTAAAAATAAAAATGAAAGGAATTAATTATGAAGAATAATAATAATAAATTAAAATATACCTATAAATAAATAAATTAAAACACTACAATGATACTATAATTTGACAACAAATTCTACCCCCATGTTTCCAATCCGTTGAAATTGTCAAGGGATACATTTTTTAGGGAGAGGTAGTGATAATATTTTCTCAAAATATCATATGAATGTTGTCACTTGTTATTAACATTAAATGACTTAATTATTATATTTAATATTTTTAAATGTTGTTCTATATTATCTCTCTCTTAAGACATTTAAATTTAACCTTTATTATGCACCAAATGAAGCAGTTATTGTAGGACTTCTCTGTGAAATTCTTCTTCCCATCTGTCACTTATAATTCAAAAACCTCAACTAATTATTTAATTATAGAATTAAAACTAATGGATTAAAATTTTTCCTCAATATAAATTTTATTAAATATTATATTATATACAAACTATACAATATTTTAGATTCATTGGATAATCCCTCTTCGTTATATATTCCCATAAAAATATGTGTCTAGATGATTGTGCCTTTTTTTAAGGTCTGGATTGTGTGATCAATGTTGACCTTCAAGAGATTAATTTAAATTTGGGTCCAAATAGATTAAATGAATTCGATAATCCATGGATTCCTAAAAAAATTAATTTCACAATTTCTATATTTTTATTATATGTTATGTCTAAAATTCATAATACAAATAAAAAAGTTAAAAACCAAAAATAGGTTGTTTTTCATTTTTTTTCAAAATATATGAAATTATAAAAATTTGAAAATTTACCAATAAATAACACTATAGAAAGATTATAAACATTAAATTACGTAATAATACACATTAAAATTAGTGCCTCGTAACTTACCCACCCTTAATAATCACACTCAAGGGAAACCATCATATATTTAAATAAAAAACCACAAAACAATCAATAATGAAAAATCATCAATGATATTATTCAAAATAAAATAAAATAATGTCTTATGTATGATAAATAGTTTCCCATTATTTTTAATACTCAAATTTAATTTATTTCAAACTCATAAATCCATCCATGGAAAAGTCAAAATATACATCTAATTGAACTTTTTTAGATCATTAGTTAATAGAAATTGTATGTGGAGTGATGATCGTACATGAAATTTCATGTATTACCATAACCTTATGAAAACTCTCAGTTTCCCCCGGTGTGATATATGAAAATATTTTTAATAATCAGGCCTTTTTATATGTTAATTTGGTGGCTTACAGTAAATATGAAAATGATAGAAAAACATAAGGCCAAAAAGAGGAGTTGATCTGTAATGAATATTATTAGAATAATCAAGGGAAATCACAAGATGTACCTCACTCAAACAAAGTTGATAAAGGAAGACACACCACCAAAACCTTTTATGTCATTTTTCATGATATAAAAAATTATTACAATGAATTTTATCATATATTATCTTTATATTTGTTGAGATTTTTTAACTTTTTATTCTTAAAAAAGGCACAACATTATTCATTTCATTTTAATTTATTTTTTCATAAAGGACATGATGAAATTGAATATAATGAATGATCGAAAAAATATAGGCTTTATTTTTTATAGGTAAAAGAGTCACAAAATAAATTACAATGATAAATTCATTCTCATACCCATTTTTTGTTTCCAATTTGTTTTGACTTTTTTAATTTTATTTAATTTTTATAGCAATTCAGATAAATCAAATAACGCACAATGAAATAATGACTCATACCTAATTATCACTTTATCTACCTCCCAAAAAATGACAGAAAAATATCACCAATGATAAATGAAACACACAACATTGAGTGAAAATTAAAGGAGCTTCCCACACCCTCAAACAAGAAATATCCATGAAACATTACCAAGGGTGCAGGTCTGTATGGAAAAATAATCATATAATTTCGATTAGAACTATAAATAAATTTATTTAAATTATGGTATAATGAAATAAATATAAAAATGATATTCCCTAGATAAAATTTAGAATGAATAATAATCTCTTCAATCATATCAAAAATATTCTGTGAACTCTTAAGCATTAAAACTGAAAAATCGCATGTTCAATTTCCCATAAAAAATCCATGGCTCAATCAAGAAATCCTGTGTAATATAAAATATATTTTAAAATGGTTGAAATTACAGAAAAAATATAAAAATTTATAACTCAATGTTGTATTGTTAAGGATTTCAAAAAATATTAAAACTCATAACAATTCATAAAAATCCATTTCAAGAAAAATGTTTTGAAAAAATATATTTTAAATTCTATTCATTAAAAATAAATTCAAATTTCTGAAATTCAATTAATGTATGAAAAGTTATTAGAATATTCTTTTAATATAATATTTATTAAAAATAACAAAATTAATGGAATAAAAATCTAATAAGGATGACACACACCCCTTATTGGAGGTAATTACCGCTCATTTCAGCTAAAAAAATAAAAACAGTTGAAAAACTAAAGGGATGGAAATAGGCATCTTGACGTTATTTTTAATTGTAATTCTTGAGTTAAGATCCTATATACATCCACTTATACATATAATTAATTAAATTTATAAAATAAGAAGAAAAATAAACAAAAAATAAAATAGAAGTATGAGAGGATATAACAAGGTTATGAACCCAATGTGAGTGGTAAGATTTTACTTCCCATAATCAAGAAGTTATTGTGGTTTAACACCAATCAATAAAAGGATGAAATTTCATTCATAAAAACCCCCAAATTTTATTTTTACTAACATTAATCAGTGTATTCCATGATTCATTACCCCCAATGTGGGAAAAAATATCCCCAACGACAAGAAAAGATAAACAAGAAAATTTGTGTTTCCTAAGGAGAGGGAAAATAATAAAGGCTGCTCCTTTTTTTCATCATCTCTAATTGAAAGGTCTAATTTCATATAATTTAGTGGGATAATAAGTGTATTATCTTATTATTTAGGTTCATAATAAGATTCCATTGTGATTTATTATCCTATTCCATCATCCCCATATGAACAAGGGTATTGGTTGACCTTTTCCTTTATTCTCTCCTCAATACATTTAAAATTTCGATCTTCTTCTATCAAGGCCTATAGTTTTAGTGTTTAATATATAATATAAAAATAAAGGGTAAAAGTTTTAATTTTTAAATTAATAAAATTTTATTAAATAATAAGGATCACCAATTATATGCCCCTCAAAACATTTAGCTTCAAAATCATTTTCCAAAAGAATATTATATGGGAATTCATTTGTTTGAGAGGGGAGTGGATCATCAACTGTCACTTCTTCATCATTAATTTATCCATTAAATGTACCAGTTATCCAAATTAAATTTTATTTAATTTTTCAATTATTCCATTCCTTTTATAATTCTTTAATATTATTAGCTTCAATGCCTAGTGATGCTTCTATGTTGTTACATTTTTCGAGAATACTGATTTTTTCAAGAATCCTCAAGGCATTTTGTTCCATTAGTATCTTCAATGTCAATTTCATTATTCAAAATTCATCCATAAGATTAGAATAGTTATAATCACTCCAATAATCTATATTTAACCTATAAAAATAATAAATGATGAAAAATTTAATTATTTTACAAATTTTTATTTTCATTGTTTTATATGAGAAATAGTATGTGAACGCACTTTGCCTGCATAAGAATGGTGAAAAATTGAAGATAATAGTTTTTACAAAACCTCTATTCAATTAAAATTTATTTTTCCTATAAATTCACTATAGTTTATTACCTGAGGTTCTATCTCTAGAGGATCCACTCACAACACGCATATTTTTCCATTTTCACTATTTATAATATAACTGATCTAAAATTAACTAAACTAATATATAAGGGGTGTTTTGGAATACATGAAATATAAAATACTATATATAAATATATTTATATATTCAATGTATTACAGAATTTTGTTATAAAATTTAATAATGGAAAATTTTTTTTGGAGACTATTATTTTTTATTATTCAAAATAATTTTCTATATTCAATTCAATAAGGTGATCAATAACTATCAATCATCACCTTTATACTTGAAATATGAATTCCCAAAACTGATACCTATACATAATGTTCAATCCCCTTAGTAAAATCACCTTGGATACCTCTTCAATTGACATTACTACTAATTCCATGATCCACAGTATGAATGACACCAATAGTGAAGGGAATGATAATTGATAAAAGAGAATAGGAACATATTGGTAGAGAAAGTAGGGTGACCCCTTGCAAAAATAAATATTAAAACTACTAAAATTACCTTAATTGAATAAATAAAATGAATTTAATAATATAAAACCCAATCAATCCACCATGACCCCCCCCCCCCCTCAGAAAAGGATCAAGGTTATTCCACTATTTTTGTTGGAGTTGATGAGGGAAATATGGTTGGACAACACATAAAATAAAAACTAAATAAATTAAAATTTAATAAGAAAATTATTATGTTAAATTAAAATTAAAATTACAAAATTTAATATTCTACATTACTATTATGAATCACAAATTATGGATAAACCCATTTAAATAGCCCTTTAAAATGGGAAGGGATGCATTTTTATTAAAAGAGGGGTGAAAAAAGTATCTCAAAAATATCCTATGAATGTTATTATGTGTTATCCAATATAAATTAAAATATTTATTAATGGTGTCTTCTTGAATGTTATTTAAAAAATTGTCTCTCCTGAACCCTAAAAATATAATTTTTACTATCCAGCTGGTGATTTGTTTATGGATTATTTACTCAGGGAATTTTTCTTCCCAGGTGACTCTTTGTATTCCAAAACAACAACATCACATGACAATGTGGAATTAAAGTTACCAGATTCATATGTGTAGTCCTTAATGAAAATTATTCATTAATATACTATCTAGTACCATGTCTATTTTCATCATTAGAGTAATGTACATATTGCATATATAATTCAATTGTTAAATGTGTCTATATTTCTACAGAGTTTTCAAGGTTTAGATAATGTGATGGTTAGGGCCTCCAATATATTGATTGATATTTAGCTCCAAAATTATAAATGGTTTCAAAGATGAGTGGAAGCCTAAAAACTGGTTTACACAATTTAGGACATTTTATAAAAATTTAAGGTTGAAATATTGAGTAATAAAAACATTTAAAATCCAAAATAAGTCCATTTTTTAATATACAAAATACAAAAATAAGTGAAAAATTAACATTAAATTACTAAATGGAATAATTATAGGAAAAAAATGAAAAAATAATATATAAAAATTTTAATCTTAATCACTCGATGACCCATAATCATTGAACTCATGGTAAATCATCTTATATATAAATAAAAATACACATAACATAAAAAAATGAGAAATCATCCATGATCATAGCCCAAATAAGATTATATCATGTGTCATCTATGAAAAAAATTACATTCAATTTTAATTCCACACATTTAAATTTTTTTAATGATCATAAATCTATCCACACCCCAATCAAAACCAACCTCACGTTGAACTTCTTATCTCACTTCTCTAAAGGGAAATTGAATATAGAGTTATGACCATACATAGAAATTTTAGTGATCTATATCGGCTTTTGTAAACTCACATATCTCCCCAGTGCGATACATATTTTTTTTCAGTCCTGAGGTCTTTTTCGAAGTGAATTCTAATGATTAGGTTTGGTGAGAAAATTATTGAAAAACATAATGCTAAAAAGATGAGTGTGACTCTAAATTACAATTCATGAATAATCAAGTGGAAACTCCCAATGAACCTCACTAAATACCCCTTGAAAATTTGAAACACAAAATCACCCCTATTTATGAAATGGGAACTAATTAAAATGATTATTATAAATAATTCTATAATCTAAGTTACCCCTATATAAATTTTTTAATTTTTTCATATCCCCACAAACACACAAATGGTTTTTTATCATTATTTTTTATTTTCATCAAAGATGAGATTAAAATTGAATATAATTAATGAATGATATTTCATGACCATTTTTAAAATTGTTACACGAGTAAAAAATTATAATGAAAAATTCAATCCCATCTCCATTTTTTAATTTTTCTATTTTTTCCTTTTTTTATTTCAATTTATTGTTCATTTTTTTATGGTGAAAAAAATAAAAAAAATAATGAATAATGAAATGCTAACACATTCCTAATTATATCTCTCTCCATTTTGAAAAAACATTCAAACACCTCACACTACACAAAATTTTAAGGCAGACCTCACACAATTAAATAACAATATGTTTGGACTATAGACATTGAATTATGAAATAATATATATGAAAATGATGCATCATAATTCTCTAGAACATATGCATTTTACTTATAGGAAGTCATCATAAATTTTATTAAAAATCCACACAAATATAAAAAATGGGAAAACAAACATGATATTATCCAAACCCTCATTATATAATGTCACATCTTTGAAAAATAATTCCCTATCATTTTCATTCCTTTCTTATAAATTTATTCAAACACATGAATCCATATCTTATATAATCCCAACCTACCAAACATTAATGATTTTTTTATTATTCAATCAAGAGAAATCAGTTTTACAGTTATTAACATTCTTGAAAATTTTATTATCACAATAGGGTTATGAAAATTCTCAATTTTATATAATGTGTGACATGAAAATATTTTAAATCATGATTACCGTTCTAGGGGAATTTTTAAAATTATAGTGGATGGGAATATTATTTTAAAACTAAAATCCAAAATGATTATTTTAGACTATTAATTAAAAATCCTAAATAATCAAGCAAAAACATTGGATGAACCTTACTCAACCCCACTTGAAAAAGGGAATCAAAACACATCACCATTTTTATAACCTAGGAAATCAGGAAAACGAAATTATACACTGTGATATAATCTACAATATCCCTATTTTTCTCATTTTTAAATTTGTGTTTATTCCACGTAAAATCACATATTTATTTTTTATTTTCAAAATTTTATTTGGAGGATGGGGACAAAATTGAATATAATGAATGATGGAGAATTCAGAAACATGATTTTCTATTAGTATATTAGTTACACAATAATGTAAAATTAGAAAATCAATTCCATCTATATTTTATAACTTTTTATTTTTTTCTTTTTATTTTCCAAATTGATTATCACTTTTTTAAAGGAGAATAAGTTGAAGAAAATTAAGCATAATAAAATTATGAACCATGCCCACATTTCACTTTTAAAACTACCCAAAATATTTACACAAACAAAAAAATACAAATAATGAGTCACAATACAATTAAAGAACCTAAAATTCCCTTCCCCAAACTAAAACATGAATTTTACATGGAAAAATAAAAAAGCGTTGGTTTGTAGAGAAAAATATATTATAATATGGCTTAAAAAAAATAAGAAAATTTAATGAATCTATGGGATAAAAAATGATATATTTAATGGTTGGTCTCATGAAAAAACTTTCTATCCAATAAAGGGCATAAATCATATCAAAAACATTATATATAGTCCACATTTGTAGAAAGGAAAAACGAAAACATTTTATTCTTACAGAAAATCCTTGCTTTTCTCGTGAAAGTGGGGTTATTAGAAATAATATGCCAAAATGGTTCAGAATTACTAAATGAAATGGAAAAATATTTTTAGTTATTTCTTCATGGGAATGGATTTCAAAAATCATTAAAACTAATTAAAAATATGTGAAAATCCAATTTAAGAAAAAATTATTCACATTAACATTCATATAAAAAAAATTCATCCTGAATTCATTATAATTTTATCAAATTAAATTAATGTAAGAAGAAAAATATTCATATTCATTGAGGTTTAATATTTCTAAAAACTGAAAAAGAGAACAAAAACAACCTACTCCATTGTCACTCCCCCCAAACATAGATTTTACTAGCCCTCATTTTACTTTAACAAAAAATTAAAATTAGAATATTAAAAAAAAATTGGGAAATATAAAAAAAAGACATTATTTTTCTGTAAGAGATTTGAGTTATGATCATTGATATATCCAAATATTTAAATTTATAGGATCCAAATCCTTTCCTAACATTCTAAAATAATTTTGGGTTTCAAATTTTATGATGTAAAACTTCGATGAATCTATGTAATAATAATTTAAAGGAAAAATGTTATTCATGAAGCCTTTATCTAGAATTATCCACTGTAGATGGGTGTTTTCTGTTGTAAGGAACAAAACATCATCGTCGAGTCTCGGTGAGATGACTTATATTTTTTAAAAAATATAGTTAGGTAAAATGATGCATTTGGACAATGGTGTGTAAACATTTTTGGTTCATCCACATTCGAGTTCTCTGCATCATAACATATATGATGTGTCTTAGAAATGTCCTATAATGAAATAACTGTAGTTTATAAATTAATAAACAATACAATGATTTAATAGGTTCATTGATCTACAATTTTGACTATAGTGAGGATGCAATGATTTTGACTATAAATCATATAATGGGATCTTACCATTTTTATGGAATAGTGATAAGGGCTATATAATAATGTAATTTCTTGTGGATTTTTTTGGTTTGGTTCTTTTGTCTTCTCCATAATAACTTTTTTGCAACATGATTTCTATTTGTTTCACCATAATCATGACTTTGAGTATGAAACATCAAATACATAAATAATTATGATATAATTCCAAGTGTACATTAGTAATGTGAATATATTAAACACTTTGAAGGTGTTTCTGATCCCTAAAATCAATTATCTATGAAAATTAAAAAAATTACCCCTTTTTCCATCATAATCAATTGCATAATAATTAAATTAAAAATAATATAAAAATAATGAATACTTCTCCCACAAACATAGCTTCTCCCAAAAATGTTTTTTAAAACAGTTCTCTCTAAAAAATAAACAAACCCCATTGAAAGAAAGAATAAAAAAACCCCCCTTTGAAATTTTCCAAAGTTATACACAAGGGATTATAAAATAAGGATAAAATAATTTTATCTAGGATTATCATCATTAATATTCTTTTGAAAGACACATAAACAATTTTCTCATAACGAAAATTTGAAAACGTTAAAATATTTTTAAAATAAAATATGCAATAATTATGAAGATAATATAATATGAAAAATATAAGAAAATTATTTTCAATGATATATTATAGGAAAAAATGAAGTCTAAATAATAATTTTTAATAAGAAATAATATTAATTTTTAATATTGATATTGAAAATGAAAAGGTCACTTCTAGTACCATTTCAAATTTAAAAGTATTATCTTCCACCATAATTGATTCATCTAGTGTTTATAAATGTACCATATCCATTAAACTATAATATAATAAAAAATAAATGACTTAGAAGAAAAAAATTAAAAAAAATTTCAGTATTTAATATTATTAAATATTGTATTAATAATTCAAATAAAACTCCACTATAATGTCATACCTTGTGTAAAGTAAGACCCAATCACCATTACTAGGATTGAAAAGGGGCAAATAACCACAATCAACTATCATATATAAAAATAATATTGAAAATCTATTCAAAAAACAAATCCAAATGTTTGTATCCATTCATGAATTCTTTTCATGGAGTATCATACACAATTTTCATTTCACAAAATTCTGCATTTTTTTTAGAAACATTTTATTAATTTGAAATTGATTTTTTAAAACAGTTTTAAAATCAACATTAATCCTTATAAGTGATTAAGATATAGTCCACAAAAAATAATTACTCCAAAATATCAATTATGGTTATTTAAGTGATCAAGAAGAAGCGGTGTAGTGAAAAAAATCAATAAGTTGTACGATTGTGAAAAAAGACAATAATTATATCCACTTTTTGAAAGTGTTCTTATAAGAAATGTTGTCTCCAATAAATATTAATTGTATGTGTGTATTGTATATGGATTTTATATATACTAATCTCTCTATTTTTTTCAAACTTAATAGGGAGGGAAGCAGAAGTTATCCCTAACTCAAAGATTTTATGTTTCATCTCCTTAAATTGGGTGAAACAGCTCTGAACGGCTATGTATTTATCTTTAAGAGTTGAAATATAAATTTATTTCTTATTTAATCAACTCAACATGATGATGGATTATCCAAGGATATTAAATTTCCCACCATTAAATTTATTATACAATTAAAATCCTTAGAAAATATAATTATTAAAATTTGAAATTTTAAAATTTGTATCAGTACTCTACTCTAATAGTCTTTAGTAATGTATTACAATAGGGGGATAGTCTTATTCCATATGATCATAGTCGCTGTAATTCCAGTAGCCTGGTACTTCACCCTTATGGTCTTGCTATTTGAGCTTCCAAATGTCGGTCTTGTTGGCCAATAAGTACCCACAGACTGGTGGATGCCTACCAGCCACATGAGCCCACTCACCCCATGGTGCTTTCTCTCCAATACTACTGTCACGACCAGTCCTCGGGGCCCCTGCCATGACTACCCCAGGCCCACCTTCTATAGGCCAGGGGCTGGCGACTAGCACTAAAGGCGTAAATCCCAAAAACTGGGAAGGCATTGCCTTTATAAAACATAAACACATCCAACCATAGTACGAGAATAAGAAATAAACTAAGTACAATCGATAGTCCTGAAAAGTAAATGGTCCAGAATACAAAACCCAACTGAGAAGATACAGCTACAAATGAACGAAAGTACAACAGATAAGAAAAACTGCTGGAACATAGAAGCAGCTCTTGGGTCATTTACCTAGGATTCTACCTGAAGGGTAGGTATAGATAGCCTCCTCAATGCTCTCTCCGCCAACCCCCTCCGAGTATTGTCTCGTCGTGAATCCACCTCTGGGTACTGACTCATCATGAGGTCTGCCTCCAGGTACTGACTCGTCATGAGGTCCCCTCCGGGTACCATCCAGTCCTTGTAAATTCAGTCTCTATCAGCACTGTCCGTCATCTGCATCCAAAACAACAAGGTACGGTCATAGCCAGTGTAGGGGTGAGTATAACGATACTCAGTAGGGACCATGAGACCCTCAGGGTCTCACTAAATCCAACAAGTATATCCACAAGAAGGATCTCAACAGATAACCCATACTTAGGTATCCGCCCAGACTTATACCTTTGTAATCAAGTAACCCATCTCAATCATGAAGAAACACAAAGGTTATGAAATCAATGAATAACCACATATTAGGTATATTCCCATACATATACCTATGTTATAAATTAACCCATTTGAATCATGAGGAAAACACAAAGTATCATAGACCTAGCTCAAACCAAGATTTTATTCATGATGTCAAAACCATGGCTGGTGGAGAACTCCTCCACTATCAGGTACAGTGGTACTGTCACGACTTTGAGGTGATACTCTCTAACCATATAATGTTGAGGTACTCCTCCTGTCAGGTACCACGGGTCCGCACCCAAACATAGTAGTGCTCTCTGCCAGGGGTCTGCTGCCCAAACACAGTAGCGGTTCCCTTATTATCCTATAGATGAACTCTTCCTGTCGTGTACCGTGGGTATGTTTCAACTTATCAGGCGCTCGGTCCACCGTGGGTCTGTCACCAAAGACTTGGTGCTCTGTCTACTGGGCTAGTAAACTCACTCCAAGTCGAATCGATCAAGTAGTCGTCAGGTCCAGAGCTATAAGGACTCCGAACACCGTACGCTCGTCTCATGGAGGATCCGCTCCATGAGCTATTAGTAGATACTCCAATTATCCGAAAGTCCAACAAAGAAGTATCACAATGGACCTCCTCATCTCAGGGGTCTCAACATAATAGATGGCACATCAATCAGACGCCCGGTCTATGAGATATTAGCCATTTCGTCCCGGTGGCCCGGTTGGTTTCATGTACAAACCAACCGGAACGTATAACAACTATACCCCCAACTCTCATAGGGTATACTCAAAGGGATAGTTTCTAAACGAGATTACCAATGCGGCTGACAGTTCGTCAAACGGGTTTCCGATCTGAAAGTTATCGCCTTTTCGGTTCAAGGGGTCTGGTTGGTTTCTATGTTAAACAAACCTGACCAAACTACAACTGCGTAAAATCCTCTGGTAAAGTATTCCAAAAGAACCTTCTCATCAAGAGAAATACAACAAAGTCAACGACACATCAATCGGACGTTCGGAGCTAAAGTTATAAGTGTTTCCGCTCCGAGGGCCCGGTTGGTTTTGAGTTTTAACCAACCCAGCGATACACAAACTTCGTTGAAAGATTTATTGTAATATAACAAAACGACCGATTCGATCCAAGTATCCCTAGGCAATTGATGGTGCATAGATTGGAACTCCATATCCCATGATATAGGCCTTTGAATGAACTTGGTCCGAAAATAGGGGGTTTTGGCCCAGTCTGACCCGTCCAAACACCCCCTGGGTCGGCCCGAAGCAGGTCGACCCGACTCGAGTCCGGGTCCGGCCCGATAGGGTGCGTCTCGGCCCAGCTAGCACGGCCCAACCATGATGGGCGCAGCCTGGCCCGATGCTGGCGGCCTCACCCAGTGCTGGCGGCCCAGCCTAGCGGCAAGTTGCAGCTCGGCCAAGCAGTTGAGAGTTGCGCTGCAGAGCGGGGGCACTGCCCCTCGCCATTGATTTACACCGGTGGCACGCTGGGGCACCGCCACCTCCTTCTGTCACCGGCACTGTTGTGCTGGCGAGGCGTGCCGGTAGCATCTTCTACGGTGCACCAAACGCGCTCCGAGGGTCCGTTTTGCCCACCGTCGGCACAAGCGGCTCTCCCGGGACCAGTTCTTCACTACGATGGCTTCCAAATACCATTTTCATCCCGTACATCTTCACCCGTCAATCCTATCATAGTCAAACAATTTTCATAGGGTCTGAGCTTGTTCGTTAGCTCGTGCCCTCCATGTTATGCGTTATTAATTGGAAGTAAATCAAACACAATCTTTCAACATTGATAAGGGTATGATTTATTCAGGAATAAATTATACTAACATCATAAAAATAAAAAATCATGATCGTTAGATAAACCCACTCAAATAAGAAAGAAACAAAATTCCCCTACCTTGATAATTGATGTCACACGTTGGGCGTCACAAAAAATGGTGTCGTGAGGAAAAAATTTGTAGGCGACGTCGAATTGTGTCTGATGCGGCGTCTCCTCACTTGTCACGGAAAAGAGAAAAGATGAAATTTCGATCATTCTTCACGGAACCAACATTCTTTGTCGAATAAGATATCATTCTTTGTCGAGAGGGAAGTCCTCTTCTTCTCCACAATAATTGTCTCCCAATCTTCCTTAACACAACGAAAGCCCTCCAGAAATAAAATAATAAGCTACCCTCATTATTTTATTAAAACAAGACATTTAAAATTTCAAAACTCAAAACACATAATTAATTGATTGAGTAGGTTTAATTAATTAATTAGTGTATGTTGGCAAGAGTTAATAGAGTGAGAGGGAATGTCCTCTTAAGTGTTGGGAGAGTTAAAGAGGGTTTTTTTTGAGAGTTACAAATTATTGAGGGGGGAATGGTTATGGGAGTTATGGGAAGTTATAATGTTGGGGATCATGTGGGCCCCACCTCACTATTATCCTCACATGGGTAGTTAGGTGCCCACCCCAACTCCCCCATGTTGGATATAACCACTTATATACAAAAAAATAAAATTGTTCCACAATTTTATTCACTTCATATATAACCCACAAATTTTAACTTCTCCTCCCGAGCAAACGCAACTACGGTAAAGGTCCTCTTAAGAAATTATCGGCATTGTGATTTCATCAGTGCCCTCAGATTTCAATTCTGAGCACCAATTAAAATGATAGAAAATCATGCTCATTCATTCTGTGAATATACTAGAGCTAAAATTCAAAAATTGATTTCAGCACACTGAGGCTCAGAATTAGCTGCCGTTAGAAACTATGTTCTCGTAAAATTCCAATGTATTTAAGAAAAAAAATTCCTTGAATTTTCCGAGGCTTTACATTACTCCCACCTCAGAGCTTTACGTCCCCATAAAGCTATAACAAAAATTAGGGAAACTAAACGAGGTACCAAGCACACATCTGAGCCTCCCGCTCCATATGCTCTCCTAGAGATTCTAATGCTGCCAACGAAAGCGCACAAAAAGAATTGAACATCCTTATAGGACACGCTCTTTTTGATCGTCAAACATTATTGGAACCTCCGTGAATGTCGCCCTATCATCGATTTCCGGCTCCCTATGGTCAATGATGATGATTAGGTCATTCATGCATCTCCTCTGCTAAGATACATCGATGACGTCGTGCACCAGGTGAAACTGCGGTTGAAAGGTCAAGCGGTAAGCCACCTCACCTACCTTGATAAGGACTTAAAAGGGTCCGGTGAACCTCAGAGTTAACTTTCCACCTCGACCACATCTCTGTAGACCTCATTTAGGTGAGACCCGTTTGAAAACATGGTCACCATCCTCGAACTACACTGGTCTCTGTCTCCTATCAGCATAGGACATAAGTTTGTTCTGTGCAGTCTCCATCCACTCCTCGATGATCTGCACCATCTCCTTCATAGGTCGTACAATCTCTGGTCAGTATGCAGTTGGACGACATGGAATGTCAGTCGACGATCACCCTTCATCTCTTACAATCTCAAAGAGCATCTATGATTTATCCTTTTCCAAAAAGAGAAATATGGTCTCATCCCATGGATGAACCAAATTCTTTGCCTAATACAGTCAATCCGGACATGAACAGTACAATTCCTAACTTGGATGACATCGTAAGGCCTCAACTCTACTACCAAGAGATCGAACTGTAACTCTCGCCTCAAGGGTCAGATCACACTATCTGTGTAAGTGTGATTATCGAGTCTCCTCCCAAAAGTATCTCCATATGTGAGGGTCAATTCAACGGTTCGAACCAGAAACTCTAGGTCTGGGACAAGATTCATGGAAGGATGGAATGATTCGTATCCATGTCTGATGATATGGTAGCTAGTAGTAGACACTGATCATTCCTCGAATCATTCCTTGAGCCCTCGGGTAACACACTTTGACCGCATACAACTACTCTCTTCCCCTGCCCTCCTGGTCCCTGAGACTGGCGGGGAATACAAAGGCTGTTGGTTGTAACATGTCGAAATGTACAACACCACATGCTACTCTCCCAGCTCTGCTTCCATATCATCTGCTCTACCGATTCATCTGTCCTTAGCACTTCCTCTCCTTGGAATATTTAACACTCCCAAGTGTTTGAGACTGGCGCCCGTTTCCTACATTCCCACTACTTACCTTCACTGGCTATATCCACTCAGCCAAATAATTATCAACCACAAAGTTTCTCTCTATCACCATAACATAATTAGGAATAATTAGATAATGAAGTGACAGCTTGGATGTCCTTAAAGACAACTCGCTCGGAAGTCCGAGCCCTGAAGAACTGATCATATCATAGTTATCAAATACCTGGAATGGTCGGTATGCCTCGATGATTACTCAGCTACCGACATGTTGTCCTGCTAAAGCTATATAAGATATAGAATACTCTCCGCCACTTCCTCAAGCCAGTCCTCAGTCACCTGTGAGTCGGGCTCGCCTCCGAATCTGAGGGGTATCTGGTGCTAAAACAAATGTAAGGTATTGAACCTACATGTTTCATCTACAGGTACAGCCAGTTGAACCTGCTGACCAATAGGTAGTGATATAGTTGGCACACTACCCGAAGGTACTATCTCAGACATCGTTCTGCGTTCCGAAGTACCATCCTTATTGTCACTCACTGGGAAACACCAGTAGCTAAAATCACCATATGCTCTACTAGTGTCTAAACTTGGTGTAGAACTCTAGAAATCGCCTCTAGCCAGTCCACTGCTGCCTGGGAATCTGTCTCTCCTAGTAACCTCGGAGGCCTCTACTACTGGAACTCATGCAACACGCTCTTTCAGCGTGCACCATCCACTAGTATGGCTGGTGGAATCTACAGCCTAACGGGTGGTGGTGCTGTTGGTACACCACCTGAAGGTGCCAACATAGAAAGAGGGCCCTACACCGGTGTCTCACCACTCGGTGGGCCATCATCGCATACTCTCTTGGAACTCTAAATGATTGTATGTGGGGAGGCATCCTAAGAAGATGTGACATGGTCAATCGATTTATACTTGGTTCGCTGACCAGGTTTGTGCTGACTTTAAAGATTTTGGAAACACACACGCAATCAGTGTTTTCGGACACTAAGTTAGAAATCAGTAGTCAGGGTCCTAGTGTATGGATACGTCATCCTCCACACCAACACTTGACTCCCTGAACTGAAGACCACACTCAGTACTCTCAACACTATTACTTTATAGAAAATAAATATCAGAGTCCTATGTTCTGTGGTATAACTGACTCCTCTGATACCAATTTTTCATGACATGTCCTCGGGTCCCGTGTCATGACTACCCCAATACCGCCTTCCATAGGCCATGTGTGGTGACTATAAACAAAGGAGTAAATCCCGATAACTAGGAAGGCATTGACTTTATAGAACATAAACACATCCAACCAGAGTAAATGCAGACAAAATACACTAAGTACAAAAGATAGACCTGAAAAGTAAATGGGCTAGAATAAAAACCCAACTGAAAAGATACAACTTCAAATGAACGAATGTACAACAGATAAGACAAACATCTGGAAGATAGAAGCATCTCTTGGGTCGTCCACCACGGATTTGACCTGAAGGGTAGGTTCAGATAGCCTCCTCAGTGCTCTCTCCACCAACCTCCTCCGAGTACCGTTTCATTGCGAAGTCCATATCCAGGTACTGACTCGTCATGAGGTCGGCCTCTGGGTACTGACTCTTTGTGAGGTCCCCTCAGGGTACCATCCAGTCCTCGTACACTCGGTCACTATCAGCGTTGTCCGTCGTCTGCATCCAATACAACGAGGTGTGGGCATATCCTGGGCAGTGGTGAGTATAACGATACTCAATAGAGACCCCGGTACCCTCAGGGTCTCACTAAATCCAACAACGATAACCACAATAAGGATATCAAAAGATAACCCTTACATAGGAATATGCTCAAACATATACCTAAGTTATCAAATAACCCATCTCAATCATGAGAAAACACAATGGTTATGAAATCAACAGATAACCACTTCTTTGGTATATGCCCATACATATAAATATGTTATCAAGTAACCCATCTCAATCATGAGGAAAATACAAAGGATCATAGACTCAGCTCAAACAAGGATTTTATTCATGATGTCGAAACCACTGCTACTGGAGAACTTCTACTCTGTCGAGTACAGTGGTCCTGTCACAACCCCGGGGTTCTATTCTCTATCCTTAGACTGCTGAGGTACTCCCCCCTGTCAAGTATCGCGAGTCCGCAACCAAACACAGTAGTGCTCCCTGCCGGGGGTCTACCACCCCAATACAGTAGTGGTTCCCCTAATAGCCTACATAGGTAATCCCCTTGTCGAGTACCACAGCTCTGATTCCAACTAATAGGCACTCCATATGCCGTGGGTATGACGCCAAATACCAGGCGCTCCGTCCACTGGCTAGTCGACTGACACCATGTTGAATCGGTCAAGCAGTCATTAAGTCCACAGCTACAAATTCTTCACACTACGTACGCTCGTCTCCATGAGGATCCACTCCATGAGCTACTGGTAGACACTCCACGTATCATAGAGTCCCACAATAAAGTATCACAAAGGACCGCTCGTCTCAGGGTTCTCAATGCAACAGACGGCCCGTCAATGAGATGCCAGGTCTGTGAGTTATTAGCCTTTGCATCCATGGGGCCCGGTTGGTTTCATGTATAAACCAACCTGACCGTATCAGAAATATACCCTGAACACACATAGGGTATACTCAAAGGGACCATTTCTCATCAATATTACCAAGGTCACAGGCGGATCATCAAAAGAACATCTGGTCTGAAAGTTTTCAAAATTTCCATTCCAGGGGCCCAGTTGGTTTCTAAGTTAAACCGGAGCAACCGTACTCCAACTATATCAAAACATTAGGTGATGTATTCCAAAAGAATTGTCTCATCATGAGGAATCAAATAAAGTCGAAGACAGGTCAATCAGATGTCTGGAGCTCAAGTTATAAGTGTTTCTGCTCCAAGGGCCCGGTTGGTTTCGAGTTCAAACCAACCTTTCCATACACAAACATCGCCGAAAGCTTGAGTATAATATAAGAAAACGACTGTCTCAATCCAAGGATCCCAATGCAACTGATGGTGCATTCATCGGAGGTTTGTAACCCAAGATATAGGAGTTTGAACGAACCTGGTATGAAAATAGGGGGTTTGTGCACGGTCCGACCCGATTGGGCGGGGCCCAGCCCGGCTGGCACTGCCCGGCTCGGCCTTGGTGGTCCAGTCTAGCGCTGGCGGCCCGACCTAATGGCTGTTTGAAGCTAGACCAAGCGGCCGAGCATTGTGACGTGGAGCGGGGGGCACTGCCCCTCGCCGTTGATTGACACTGGCGGTGCGCTGGGGCACCCCCACCTCCAGGTGGTCGGCTACCGTCGGCCCCCGCCTCCTGTCGCCGGCACCAACATGCCGGCGAGGCGCCCTGGAAGCATCTTCCGCAGACCACCAGACATGCTCCAATGGTCCGTTTTTTCCCACCATCTGCACCATCAGCTCTCGCGGAACCTGTTATTCACTACGACGGCTTCCAAACCCCGTTTCGGTCCTGAACATCATCACCCATCAATCCGTGCACATTCAAAAATTTGAGGAGGTTCCGGGTTTATTTGTTAGCCTATTCCCTCCACGTTAGGCATTATCAATTGACAATAAATCAAACACATGTTTTGAACAATGATAAGGGTATAATTTATTCAGGAATAAATTATACTAACATCATAAAAATAAATGCTCATTCTCATGACATAAAACCACTCAAATGAGAAATAAACAAAATTCCCCTATCATTTTAATTGATGTTGCACGTCGGGAGTTGAGTAAAATGGCATCACAAGGAAAGAATTCATAGGTGACATCGGAGTGCGTCTGATGAGGCTTCTCCTCACTTGTCATAGATAAGAAATAAGATGGCACATCGATCATTCATTGGGGAACCAGCGTTCTCCGTCGATGAAGATTTCTTTCTTCATCAAGAGGGATGTCCTATTATTCTTTATAATAATTCTCTCCCAATCTTCCATAACACAACGAAAGTCCTCCCAAAATAAAATAATAAGCTACCCTCATTTGTTTATTAACAAAAGCCATTTCAAATTTCAAAACTCAAAACACATAATTAATTTATTGAGTAGGTTCAATTAATTAATTATTGTTTGTTTTAAATAGTTAAGAGAGGGAGAGGGAAGGTCCTCTTAAGTGATGGGAGAGTTAAAGAGGGGTTTTTTGAGAGTTAAAAATTAATGAGGGGGGGGGGAGGTTATGAGATTTATGGGAAGTTGTAAGGTTGGGGCTCATGTGGGCCCTACCTCACTATTATCCCCACATGGTTTGTTAGGTTCCCCACCCCCACTCTCCCATGTAGGATAAAACCACATAGATACAAAAAAATGATATTTTTCCACAATTTTATTCACTTCATATATAACCCACAAATTTTAACTTCTCCTCCTGATAAAACGCAACTACGGTAAAGGTCCCCTTAAGAAATTAATGGTGTTGCGAGTTCATCAGTGCCCTCAGATATCAATTTAGATCAAAGGTTCCAAAGATAGAAAAACCCACTCATTAGTTCACTGATTGTACCTGAGCTACGCTTCGAAAATTGATTCCGGGCACAAAGGGCCTCAGAATTAGGTTCCATCAGAAACTGAGTACTCGTAAAATTCCAAGGTATTTAAGGAAAAAAAATTACTTGAATTTTCCCGGAATTTACAACTTCGATTTTCTTAGTTGATTGAGTGGATGGATCTAGTCATATTTTTTTCGCTCCGATATGTTCCCCCATTTCCATCACCACAGACTCCCGCAACGATTCGGTTGACCCTTGGATGTCCCGTTTCATGGTAGCTGGATCAAACCATCACCTCCATCCCAATCCATCCTACCCAGTCACTGCTAGCTATGCTTGGATTCCTCCCCATGGATGATGTTGTGGTTGGACGTTTTGCTCTGAGCTTGCTCACCCATGCCAGAAGTCCATGCCCCATTCCCAATTCCATCTTCCTGATGACCACATCGAACTCATTTGGTTTGAGTCCTGTATTGAACCATCCACTCGTATGTCGTCCAATGACCCATTTGAAGGTGTACTTCATCTATAAGGGTAGTGAGTAAAGATTACTTTTTGTTATTTATCATATAAAGTCCACATATAATTTCCACCACCCCACCAACTGCCGTAGGCGTAGAAGGTCCCCCATCGCCCTTGATGTCCCGACCAGTGAAGGAAATCCAAGTTCTGCTAATAAATTTTTAAAATGCACATGACATATCAATGGGTCAATATATGTTAACGTAGAGTTAATATTATACTAAGATAAATATTGATGTAGATAAATTATCATTCCCTGTCCAATAATAGATATCATGTTTTACTCATTAGAATTAATATTTAATTATCAAGATCCATGAGAAAAAATGATAAAAGTTCTTAATTTAGTTTAATTTGGATTAAAAGGTATCTTTAGAAAATTAGAGACATTTTCAATCAAGGATGAAGTTAAATTCTATGATAATACTCATTTCATACGATTTATACATTAAATCCTAAAATCAATTACTTTTTTTCTCTACCTGATATTAAAATAACATCATTTGAAAAATGAATTATTAAAAAATCATTTGAAACTTTTTTAGGAAAATGGTGGAATTATATTTTCCAATTTTGAAATAATTTAAAACACAAATTATTTTAATATCTAAAACCAATCACCAGGGGCTTGTTTTAATTCATATATAGATATTTTTATAATTCAATTGATACATGGAAATTTTTTATTTTAAAAACCTAGTGTTTTTCTATATAATTATTTTCAAAAATAAAACCATTTAAGATTGAACATGTAATATCCATTTTAGAAAATTGTAATTAAAAATTTGAAGATAATTAACAGAATATTCTGAGCTATTTGAGTTGATAAATGGATAAAAATGTTTAAAAATAATAAATATGTTATTCGTGTTAATAATAATTAGTTACAATATTATTCATGTTATGAATAAAAATTTCTTTCTTATCTTGGTTCAATCAAAATAACCAAATGGTGCTAATAATAGGATGATTATTTGGACATTCCATGAGAGTACAAATGTTGTTTCCATGAAATAGGTTCAACTCTTCATGCATAGAATGAATAAAATTTAAATCATTGATAGAGAGATAAATTGAATGACGTTCATGATTATGGAGAATGTCCTGATGTTCATCATCATTTAATATTTACCTGATAACATGACTTCTTGGTTGTTATTAATATATAACATTTTATAATGGGTGGTCCTATTATTTATTCCAATGCATGGATAATGGAGGGGATGCGGTTTCTATATAATGATCAAATAATTTAGAACATTTTTGTTTATGAAGGGTCATACTACATTGTCTATCATCTCTATGATTTTGTGGAAATTAGTTAGGAATATTTTAATAGAATTTGACTTGAATTGAATATTCTTTAGTTATAGTATTTTCATTTGAGATTTTAAAGGATTTACATGAGTATGTGTATCAAATAAAGATTCCTCTCCTGGATGTAGGGTCTAAAATTCATATATTATACTTAATATTATGGAGAAATAATTTATAATTCATATTTGATAAAGAATAAATCATCTATATGCATTCCACTACAATGTCTATAAAGAAATCTTAATAAGATGTGTCTTATACAGACTCAACTAAGAATAATGAATGATGTATTGAGAACCTCATCCAATAAATATTTAAAAAGGGAAATCATTTAGGAGAGTCCTCAATATTTGTTTAGGTTCCACTTTAATCTTTTGACAACCCCATATTATTGAGGTATTCCAGGAGAAGAAAAAATGTTATGATAACATTTAGAAGAAGAAAACTAATCAATTTATTTGGTAAAAAAATTTCCACCTTTCTCACTTATAATAGAATGTATTTTGTAGCCTTTTAATTTTTAACATTCCATGAACATTTGATAATGTCATTAGAAGACTCATTTTTATAGTCCATGATGAAAACCCTTGTAAATATAGTAATTTCATTAACACATACAAAGGTTTAATTTTTTCATCTAATTAATGAAAGGTCAGTTTTTCTAAAAATATCATGGTCTTTTAATTATAGGGATATAAAATTTGAAACAATGTAATTTTTATTAATTTATATATTATTATTCATGAAAATTTTTATTGTTTTACAATCTATGTTTTCATTAAATTTAAATTTCTATAAATTTCATACTATCCAATTATGATTTAGCATTACATAACAATGAATATTATAATAGATATTGTGACATGAAAAAATACATGAATAATTATCTTCTTCACTTCATTACTTATAATTTTTCCGTATTAGATATTTTAATTCTATAATATAGTAATTTTAAAAATGGGTATTGTAACACCCCAATATTTTATGAGATATATATTTTTTAGTTTATTTGATGTATTCTATTTTACACTACAACAAGATTAGCTTGTACTATATGCAACATTGTATTAGCCTGCAGTATACGCAACACTCTTCTTGGCTCGTGTTACACACAATTTCAAGTTCGTTTTGTAGAAATTATTCTATGAAACATTTAGTATAGATTTTGTTTAATGTATAAGTAAAATAAGTTTTTATTATGTTATACATGACACCAGAGGGAGGTTCCACAACACACAGCTTTGACTTGGTTTGCATTACACACAATCGTGATCTTCGTTGATAGCATGTGTAGTACGCAATACTGGGTTTCGCTAAACAATGATATATTGTTATAATATTGTTATGAACAAGACATTATTAATAGTATTAACTACATTTTGAATTTTATTAAATTATTATAAATCTTACACATTTTCTAGAACATGTTATGAAAACAAAATTATTTTTTTGGGTAAAATATTTATTTTTAAAAAAAAAATGTAATTTTCCCCCTTTTGATGTCCCTCCCACATTAAATATAATTTTTAACAAGTTTATATGTTTAATTTTACAAAATAAGCTTCTTATATTGAATTAGGATATAAAAATTTATGTTGGGTAACATTTTTTTTATTTTTCTGATAACGTTCATATTTTGATGAATAGTGCAAACACGGTAAATTTTATTTAAAAACAAATTTTTTAATTAAGAAACTTTTTATGGTTAAATTAAAATATTTAATAGTTTTAGTGTATAAATAGAATATATTTTTACCATTTAATGTTATTTATGTCATTATAATGGATTTTTTATTGAATTCATAGGTAAAATCATTTCAATATTTGGCAACCTTTTAATTTTTAATACTCATTTTCTTAACAGCGAGATTAATTTTTAATTGAATAATTCCACTTCTATGTTTTGAATTTGGAAAAATGGAATCCATATTTGGAATCATTACGTCCAAATTATGTTTATAGTTTTCTTTTTATTTTTAGGCATTATGAATAGTAACTATGGTAAATTTTATTTACCATAGTTAAAGGTATATTGGGTAATTAAGGGTAAATATAATATTATAAAATTACCCTAAAACATGTATTAATATACTTAGATGATTATATTTCGTCCTAAGGCATTTCTGGGTCGGAATGGAATCCATTGGAACCCACTTTTATGTGATTAGTGCCTTTAATTTATTTTATTTTAAAGACAGTGAAATATGTCTCACTCAATGTTTAATAATTAATATATTTTTAAAATAAGGTTATATAGAATATAAATTAGATTATAAATACTCATTTGAATGCTAAAATGTTTTTATTTGTGAAGGTAATTTATTTTTAATTTTTAATATATATTTAATTACCTTAATAGCTTATACATTAATGATGAAGAAATTATTCATTTAGTAAAAATCAATAATTTTTTTTAATTTTGATGTCTGGTATGTATGTTCCCCTCCAAATCACCATTATCATATTATAGATAGACCTATGTTGATATATTGTGGACATAAATAGTGTAACCCTCATAGTAAATATTTTTGTTCCCATGACATATCAGGAAGGAGGTGTTTGTTTCTGGTCTGGGGTAGATGACCCGTACGACGGGACAACAGAATACCCAACAGACCCGGTAGGTGTCCATACTCATCTATAGAGGCAGTTCCTTTGCCATGGAGATCCCACTATGTCATTTTCCATTAGTGGGAATAGCAATAAAAATCATATTAGTACCTTCAAGTCCTCTTACCCATCATGTTAATTGAAGATGATGGATGTTTATCCAGATAGAGTCATGTTTCTCCAACAACTCAAAATATCGAAAAATATCATTGAAAATATTCTTGTTGAGAACCTTGCATAGAAGAATCTGGAAATCAGTGATCCTTGGTAAGATCTTTTCCATACTCCCCTAGGGATGTAGGGGTGTCCATGGGTTCTCCTTGGATATTTCCCTTCTGTTGATCCTAATGACCAATCATAGCATGATTGGGTATTGAATATAGAATATAGAAAACAACCATGGTATGTTTTATAGAATCCACCTGAACTATTTGAGAACTCTCCTCAACACCTGGATCATTTTCTTCCCCCGGTATTTTCTTAGGATGTTCCTCAAGTACATACATGAGCCACATAGCTTGCCTAGCCTTCTGAGGAACCCACTAACACACTAGAAACCATGAATCCTATCCATTAATGGGTTCCCCAAAAAGAGGATCAAATGGCCACACTCATTTCCCACCTCCAGTCCATTGAAACAAGAAATGTGGTAGTCTAACTTTATAGGAGGGCGTATCTGGTGTGGGTGGATGATATGAAGTTAACCACATGTTTTTGTAATCTTACATTCCCCCACTACAATGGGATGGGAAAGCCACTGCATCATTGTTCCCACTTTTTTTCAAGGTGTGGACCCATGCTGGGAACTCCAACATTGCAGGATGCAACAATCTATGATATTCTGTACAAACATTTTCAGGACCTGCATTCATCTAGTGCATCATGTTACCCATCATTTCCATTTATATTTGGAGATACATTCAAAATATTTTTATTTATCATTTAAGCTCAACTACATGAATGAAAATTATTACTAATCACTTCATGTGAAAACAATTCCTCGATTAGAGAGTTGTAGACAATGTTTCTGGTGGAAGAGCCTGATGTATTCTATAAACATTCCACATACATAGGAACAACATATTATGATGTTCATGGGTAATATAATGAGTAAATTTCTTCCATCCATTGTATCATTTAATTTCCTAGGAGGATTCACAGATTTCTCTAACCAGACATAGTGCCTAGAAAGAGCCTTATATAAATCCAATAAACAATTCATGTTTCATCCCACAACTCCTACAAGGAGATACACAATGGTCAAGACAACTGTATTTTTTTAGGCAGAGTTCCTTAAGAAACTAGATTTTTTTTGAAGTTCCACATCCACAACCTCACCAAAGACAATATCCATAGGCATAACCATAGTCTCAGCATCTCCAACCATAGAATTGGCTGACAACACCCAGAAAAACACCATCACCTAGGAAGGAAAATCATGTTCTATCCCCCCATCAGGTTTCAACCCCTTGTCACAACTAGGCACCCATAGTCCCTTTCCATTAAAAGATAAACATGACTTATTAATTTGATCAATAACATGTCCCTTGTTTTATATGAAGTGCATTGGATCAGTGAATCCTATAGTTTCCATAATGATATAATCCCTAGTAGGATGGTCTCATTTTTTTCTCCAACTACATCCCCTATTACCAGTTCCTCTGACATATCAAAAAGAAGATCTATATTTTCAAGGACTATCTCTAGGATCTTGTTGATAACTATATATACATGTTGGGACCTACAATTAAAAAATTATTGTGATTTATATTAATGTTTAAAAAAAGAAATGATGAGTGGAAGAATGTCTCTAGATGTGAATCTTTGAAGCATTACAATTGGATTTCCTGTAGGTATTTTTCCTATTCCCATGGTATCATCCATGCTTGTTTGGATAAGCCCAAGCCTCCCGAAGCCACCATGTTGGATCATAGGGAAACTTATACATCCATATGTAATCCTTATACATCAAAGAAGGGTTGGTGTTGATAACACTATGGAAGTAAAATCCCCTCACCGGTGTCAACCCCATCTCACACACACAACAAATTCCCACCCTCAGAAGTATCAATCCTCCCACCCCCGGAATCTGACTTGTATTGGATTATTACTTAGATGATGAGTTAGAGTAGTCCTCTATGAATTCCATTGACGTAGTGGAACCCTATATGGTTCCCAATGACATGGAGTATCAAGATGGACCTCCAAATATTTTAGATGGCTTCCATCATCAATGGGGACATGGATATGAGAATTGTCGTTATAAAAAGGCTAGAACATCTACTCATGTCATGAACACTACTGAGAAAATATTGAATGCTCAATGTTGAGATCAACATGTGTAGTCCATTAATCCCATCTCATCAGATTCATTGTCACTGATGTCCATGCAACTTGATGAGGCAGAGCCACCACGAGCGTGTCATGATCAAATGTGTCTAGCTATTTCTAGAACTCAAATATCTGACAATTAGACATTTGTAATTTTTTGTGCCCTATCTTGTGAGTATGGTGATATACCCGTCATCATCCAAGATCTGTTGATTCAATCGGTGACACTCATCATGTCCCTAGCCAACAAAAATGGGCATCTAACATTTATGTATTATTTTATTTAGAATATAAACATTATTCCCAAAAAAATATCGATCCTAGGGGACCTTCTCTATCAAAAGAGATGTATGATGACCTCATATAGGCTTTAAAAAGACCCCTCAAGAATGAAAAATATGTAGTGGTCGTAGATGTATTCCAAGATGGGGATGTTTCGAGAGATGAATGCCATAAAATCATTTAATTCATTTTATAGGGTGATGGATCCCCTTTATTGGGGTACATTCCTATGTTTTACATCACTCTCTAGCTCAATGTATTAGAAGACTATCATTGTCTTGTCAATGTTTGTTCTATGATCAATCACATCCCATCCTGGATTATCCACAATCTATGACTAACTGAGGAAGATATTATTTCCTATAACATAATGGTTTAGCATTATGATAGGACTGAGCAGATGTGATTGGGAAAGATTCAACTGAAGACCCGGTATAGTGGAATGATTTCTAGTACCGAGCCCATGGTTGTCTCCCATGATACCTCCTATAATGTACTGATGGGTAGACCTTGGCTCTATCGGCATGAAACAATTCCCTCATCATATTACCAATTCCTCAATTACTCTTTAAATGGTTAAGAGGGTGTTTTCCTAGGTGACATGTATACTTTTTAATCTTTTTAATCCCACTATTTGGATTCCAACAATTACAATAGAATGGAAGAAGTGGTTCATACCAACAAGGTTAAGAACACAACCCCTATGGCTGATCCCTATATGGACATGGACTATGATTTTATCCACCTGATTCATTGGTTGGAGGCTGCCATTACATACATGGGATATTTCCTCATAATCGTTAAAATGAGGGGAAGATACATTTACAATTATTAGGAATGTTGGAATATTACCTCATTCTCCAATACAGGATATGCTAGAATGAAACCAAGGCCTTTTACTATTGTGAGGTATCGGTATGTTTTCCCCAAGGCCAAAGGAGTATTCCATACCTTATTGTTTCAGTTGGATGGGCTAATTCGACATAGGCCAACCCCACCACTTATTTGACATCATTAAACATAGAAAATTCAGTTGAAGGCCTCAGGTAATCAGGTATAGAATTTTTATTTCCATTTTTTAACACTTTAAGAGTCTCTTGACATAGATTATGCCACCATTCTAGTAGGAAACAACATTCCTCATGGGTCATTTATCTTAGGGTAATTTCCTCCTCTTGACTAATCCCTCACCTCTGATGATGAAGAGGATATGAAAGATTCTACACCAACATTAGTAGAGGGTGTCTCCAACACCATTGAAGACTTGGAAAAGGTGAATCATGGCAATGAGACAAATACTATGTTGACATTGATCAACACATCTATAGATTTAGAAGAATAACAGTAGTATTTGGACTTCCTGATGAAATGTTGGGATAAATGTTCATGGAGTTATAATGAGATTCATGGAATTTAACCCCCAGTTTCCACCAACAATTTTGTCTCCTCCTAAGTCATCACAAGTTCAAATAGATGCCTAGGAAGCCACTACCATCCAATGGTGTTCAGTTCTGGGATGAAGTTGATAATATTATTAACAAAAAATTATTCATGGAATTATAGTACACATGATGGTTTTCTATCATGAATCTAGTTATGATAAAGAACATATTTATTAGAGTATGTGTCGACTTCCAAAATCTCAACTGTCACCTAATGAAGGATGATTTTCCACATCTGCTGATGATGCTACTGATTTATTATAACACAATATTATAGGATCTCTCCATCATGGAGGTTTATTCTAGGTATAATCATATCCATATCGCACCAGAATACAAGGAGTCTTCTGCCTATAAGGCTCCATATGGTACCTTCCATTATCTAGTTATTTCCTTCAGTTTGAAGAATGTGGGAGCCACATATTACTGCTCCATGCACCACATATTCAAATAGATCATCGAGATTCTAGTTTAATTATACATTGTTAATTTTTGGGTCAAATACATCCAACATCTAGACCATTTTAATGATAATAAAAAGATTTTCGGCTTCCTCCACTCCTTCCATATGATGATGAACCCCCAGAAATGTGCTATCGAGGTGACCTATGGAATTTTGCTTTTTGTCATTATTAGATACAACATAATCAACATTGACCCATATAATATCAAGTATACCAGTCAGATGCCTCCTTCAAACAACCAATGGGATATCTTTTTCTTTAGAAGCAGGTTATCCTATATGCACTAATTCATTTAAACTATTTCTATATTTTTATAGCTCATTTCCATAATAATGATGAAAATATATGTTTATCAATGTTATAAAATGTTTCTAAATGATTTTGAAGGGATCTAAAATAGTCTTCTATAGCCTGCAGTTCTAATTCCACCCTTTAGTAGAATATTGTTTGTCCTTTATGTGACCTCCCAAGAATGATCCATCAATGTAATACTCTCCCAGAAGAATAACTATGGTAAAGAGAAATGTTTCTACTATCTCATCCACATTCTCCTCAACATCAAAATTAGAAATTATCCTTTCTAGAAAAGATAAATCATTCTTTTTTTGTAGTGTAGATGTTGTGAAATTATCTGTAGAATTATGTTATATAACATGTTTCCTATATAGATATTATAAAGTATATATTGAAATACCCAATGTTCGGAGGCCATCTAGTTGATGGCAAATTATCCTTTTCCAGTGTTACATTAGGTTCATTCCACATAATTCCTAAATGGTCATGCACTGATAGAATTTTTTTCCTTCCATATATCCCCCAAAGAGTTGTCCATATATCATGATATTACTTATGAATCCATCCTCTCATAGGATCACTATCTGTTGTGTTGGTATATGCATTTTGGTAGTATCTCTTGAATTCCAATCAGTAGGAGGCTAAATGTTCAAAAACCAAAAAAGTAGAAATGTGGATTGAATTTTCACACTTTTGTATTTTTTTCCTATTGGTTCTTGTTTTTAGACTATTGAATCAACAACTAGGTGGAGTATCAGGATCTCATAATTGGTCTTGAGTTAGATCTCAAGATCGGTGTTCACCAACATCACGTAAAATGATACTCCAAGATTGTAATCACGAAGATTAATGTTGATTACGTCATTGTGAATCTAAAACTCATGCCTCTGTTTAAGAATACTCCCTATCTCATGAACCAGTTCCCTTCACCACTAGAGGTGACTCATGTTCCCCAGTCATAAAATTGTCGATCTTTTTCCCTTACAAGTCTAGTCGCTTCTCTCAAAGAACCATACCATGGATATCTATTCATTCATGTGGAGCATAAAAGGTTAATCATCCCTATCAGTTCATATAATGACGAAAAGTGGTAGTAAACCACAATAATGCCAACTCATACACAACATATACTTTGGATCCCCCTACAGATGAAGAAACATCTGATTGTTTGATTTATTTAGTCATGTACATCCATCAAAAAAATATCTCATCGGACAAAGCCTAATGTGAGATAATTCATTATCATGAAGTTCAATTCACCATCCATAGTTGTCTCCTCCTCGGGAAGTCTCTATATAGATGTGGGTTTTATGGAATTCCAATCTATCATATTCAAGGAGATGAGATTCCCTAGGTCATACATAAAGTGCATGTTGGGTATTTCAGTGGTCACCAGGTAGGAATGAAGCTATCCCACCAGATATGAAGGATAAGCTAATTTTTCCCCTACATGGTACATGAATGAATCTATTTTTCTAGGAGGTTCCACATGTGTCATATCTACTCCATATTTTTGCATCGACCATCTATACTCCTCCGCTCTACCATGTACTCGTAAACCATTGTGGTCTAGGGACTCGATGTCAATGGACTATACCCACTTCAAATACATAACCAGTGCTTGTTTTCTTTTCGTGAAATATATATTTTCAATATGGGAAGATACTATTCCATTCATGGAATTTAATTCTCAACCAATTTTTCAATTCCTGTTGTCCAACATCATCCATCGATTCTTCTTTCCTCAAGTTTTTCTTACAGATATTGCCAATAATATCCAAGAAGGTGAGTTGAAGAAATTGTACACTAGGTACAATATCTAGTCCTAAAACAGCTCTCACTTCCAAGAATATGAATATAAGAATATTGAGGAATTAAACAAGACCTTATAAATCATTTTTTATATGATGGTAGGTCAGAACATAAGATGTTGGTCGAACAAGCTTCCAAATTCTCTATAAGATTACTGGACAATGACTTGTAATTCCACCCAAGAGACTCCATATTCTCTGATATAAGAAATAGAGGTAGTTATACTCATATATATATATATAATTTCCATCATAATATATCATTATATCATCAATAGATTTCAGAAAGAGTACCAGATGTATACTTTTATGAACGTGAATCTCTTGATGAGAATAGGCTTCAAGGGATCCATAATCTACAGAGCACTATAACAATATTGTTGGATTTTTCAAAGGGAGAGTTCACATTTTCACCATCATTCAAGACGACGCAGTTTTGGATCTCTATGAACTGATTATTCCCAATTGGAAACCTCAAATGTGGTGTGTAAATGGGGAGGACCATACATCAATCCAAAATACTGTCACAACATTTCATAATCTTTGGTCACCGTGGATGGTGAGATAATTATGCCTCACCCAAATTTCAAGTTCCTTAAATGGTGATTTTCATGAAAAATATCTCTATAATACAACAAGAAGTTAAACTATTCTGTCATAAATGTCATTAAACTACACAGAAGATTCCAATCATCATACATAGTGATAATGGTTTTTGTCCCACATGAAGTTAAACAACACAAAACATCTTGATCATCCTATATGACGTTAAACTAATCTGGCCCACAATATATCAAACTTCATTGAACTTCATGATCATCCTACATGATGTTAAATTTTTCTATCCCTCATGATATTAAATGATGTGGATCATCTAGATTCTCCAACATGATGTTAAATAGTTTTATCCCGTATGACATTAAAACATGTTTAACTTCCAGGTCTTCCAAAATTATGATAAACTGTTATATCCTACATGACATTAAAAAATGTAACATCCAATCATGCAACATGATGTTAATTTTTTTGTCCCTCATGATGTGAAAATACATTATACATCCCGATCATCCTGGATGATGATAATATGAATAATTTTACCCATGGTCTGAGCACTAAAAAAATAATCTATGATCAATTTAATCCTATAAACATGATTTTAAATTATAATTCCATGAGGTACATCATGTTAAACATCTATTTTGTTTTTTTCATGATGTTAAACTACGTAACATATTAGCATCTCAATTTCATGATGATAAAAAGAACAATGACACATTGGTCTAATATCTGTGACCATAAAATATGATATTTATTCTCCTAAAGGATGCTAAAATGTTGTGTCCTAGTTGGAATAAATTATACCACACAACAATGATGGTCCCTTATGCATGACATTAAAAGGGAAGTTCCCCTTTCTCATCCATGACACAAAACCACTCCAACCTACATGCCATAAAATTATTCTCCATCATCATCATTACAAAATAAAATTAAACTATATAAACTATAAATTAATATGTATGGGTTTATTCCCATAATTATTGTATATGTTAGAACTCTTAGGTCATTATCCTTTGTTCTAGACCATAATTTCCTCATTTTGGCCCCTAGGAATGATTCCACTCGTAGGAGTGTGTGGTGTGTTGTTGGATTTTGTTGTCCTCCTTCATGTTGGGTTCTTATTAAAATCTTTACTCCATTATTTGGTATAAATATCTCCCATATGTCATATTAATGAGATAATAAACTTCATTACATTAGCATCCATACTACATGACATTGAATTGAACAGAACTCAAGAACAACGTATTACTTGATTATTG
The DNA here is from genome assembly GCA_963277665.1 of Viscum album. NCBI lineage: Eukaryota > Viridiplantae > Streptophyta > Magnoliopsida > Santalales > Viscaceae > Viscum > Viscum album. The sequence continues at coordinate 143,835,959 of OY728123.1, read as the reverse complement.
TCCTTAGATGATATGCAGTGACAATAAAGCACATCATCATCAGGGCCTTCCAAATGCTCTTCAAAACCATGTTCATCATTTTACATGATGTTATATTTTAATGTGTTATTCTTAGTAATGTGTGCTGTGGTGTGGATCTCTTTGGTCCTCATTAATGTTGGGTTTCTTCAAGTTACCAGAGTACACAATTACCCTTTTGTTACCTCATCCTTGGTTCCATGATCTATGACCCTATATTAATAACCCCACTTTACTTTCTTCACAATGATAAAATGAATTATTTCCCATGTCCTTATCATAAGAAATTAAACTACATATTATGCATCCAGGCTGTATGAAGATAAAATATGAAGTGATACAACAGCTTCCACTATGTAGAAACCACCCCTTGTAAATGATTATATTCCACACCTCCACTCAAGAACTATGTGTGGCATGATTCACATTTTTATGAGATATATAGAGATACCCATACATTTTGTATTTGGGCCCAACCATATATTTAGAGACTATACCCTTTATCCCTTTGTCCTTTATATTACCTAGAAATGTGTAGGGTGGTGTGGATCACATTGATCTGCATTCATGTTAGGATTCATTATGAAACATCACATTACATATATACTTTAGTTGATTTAAACTCGATGAACATAAAATAATGTCTCTAGTTTCTTAGTATCATTCCATTAAACTATGTAACAACCACCATAATTTCTTTTGATAGAACATCATCCCCCTTATTGGAGTTGTATATCTTCCATGCCATGTTCATGGACAATGCGTGTCTTGATTCCCATACCTATGGGATCTGTAATGATGTCAAACATATTGGCACTGGCTATGTTGCTGAATGACGAACGATTTCTACCATTCTATACCTAGGTTACCTTCTTCGGAAAGAGTGGTGTGGGTCTCTCCAGTCCCCATTCATGTTGGATTATGTGTGGCACCTTCCACCCCACCATTAGGAAGTTGAAGTCCAAGTCGAATGATGATAAACTGAATGAATTTGTTTCCGTTACCACATAACCTTATATTGCATGGAAATATCCCCTGTGCATGATGTTAAACTAGGAACCCATTGTCCACACTCTAATCCTAGAAACTGTGATTTTTTTCCTTGAGAAACATGACCCTTATACTATTTCCAATACACTTCATAGGAACTCAATCCTTGAATCTATATATGATCCCTCCTGTGGATATTCCACACTAACATGATTGAATGTTCTGTGGTATGAGGCTTTGAGTGGCAGATTCCCATGGGACATTCTGCCAATCCATTTGTGCACTTCACATGTCCCTTAATATTGTTTTCAATCAACTTGCATGATTTAATGGACCCACATAACTTCCTAACAATGTTGGATAATCTCACCTATAATTTTGGTATAATTCCCTAGAATTTATAAGATGACTTTTTTAGTTAGTTCTCGTATTTTTAACATGGTCAGTAGTTAACCCTGATTTTTTATCCCCATTTCTGGTATCATGTTATAGGTGTTGAGTCTCGGATAATATAAATATTTTTCCTCCCTCATTATGCCACCCTTACCAAATTCCAGATATGAGACATAGTAATTCACAATTTTCACCTTCCTATTTTTTGATGGATCCCCAATACCCTTGGTGGTGTGCCTCAATGAATCCAAACACATTGTGTGGGAATGTTATTTTGTAGGGACTTTCCATCCTGAAAACTTCATTTCGTTGATGTGTGATCCCATATGATGGGGAATTCTGTACATTAAACCTTGTTTCCCACACCGAGAATGGATCATGTCAGCTTTAGAGCCTTTGTTGGTCATTCCCACATATAATGGCCCCAGGACCCTATGGGTCAAGCTATATGACCTAAAACTACGATTCCTTTGGTCCAAATTCTGCATCCTTAAAATAAAATCATCTTCATAATTTTCTCATAAGTGTGTGGTGTTGACCAATATTTGGTCCCCATTCACATTGGGTTTCAAGTAGCCACTCCATACACATACCTTTTAAAAACCCATTACATTTTCCTTTCCCCATGACATTAAAATTCACATGTTTGTCCAATAAAATGACCTTAAAACTACAAAATCATCATCCTATCCTCATGATAAAAACCAATAAAAATTATAGTAATCTCATTCGAGAGGGATTCTCCTTTGGAACTGGTCCACCACCATGACACCTATTAAGATCAATGCATGGATTGATTCCCATACTTATGTTATATGTAGTGATGTCCAGGGACATTTTATTTCTTTCCAGCATCCAAATCCTTCAAACAATTGGATCTTTGGACATTACCCAGATTCAAACTCTACGAACATAAACATGGTGTCTGAAAAGGGTATGTGGTGTGGCTTTGGGTCTCATTATCCTTCATTAATTTGGATTTTCCCCGATCACATCAAATATTCCTTTATCCTGACTATTTCTAGGTATTTTTATTGTGTTCATGCCTCCATTGGGTCATTCACATTATATTCATATCCTCCTGTGATGAAATATTTCTATGAATATACATCATATTCCCTATGACGTAACTGTAAAATGTAAACTAGGTTCTAGAATGTATGACCTTAAAGTATGTTCAATGTCATTTTAACAAGAAGTTAAATTGTAAGAAACATCACGATCACATGAAGTTAAACTTTACTATGAATCATCCTCACCAAATGACATTACAGTATGTGCTCAACATCCTCACCTTCATGACATGAAACTAAAAAGCATTATAATCCCTCAAATAATATGTTTCTCCTAAATTGGTGGTAATCTAACACATTGATTGTATATTCACATGTTTCTCAACATCCGATATGACACTCCCAAGGAAGATAGATTTTATCTTTGTTAAAAAAATGTGCCTAAATTAGTGTACTCTCTTTCATGGTGGCATAATTTCAAGAGTGTTGGAATTCCTTCTAATATCGTGTCACTCCATTCCCCGATTTTCATTCCCCTTATTTGGATCCACAAGCTCTTTTTTGTCTTAATGTACTCCCTAATGGTTTGGCTATGCCACCTTTCTCACCTACTGCTCTAGGACAACGGATAGGAAGATATCATATTACATTTGGAGTTATGTCCGATGTTTTGGATATGGCCAACATTCCAATATTGTTTTTTGTCCATATTTCTGGTTTCTATTTTTAATATTTTGTCCGGAATATGGAAAAAATTTATCTAATAACATCCTTCCATCTTTTTTGTTATTTTGAATTTTGGGAATCATGATTCAAACATCCCATTTATTCTTTGTTAATATTGATTCAAACTTCCATAGCATTAACCCGCTCATGCACTACAACATAGTGGGAATGGAAACTTCGTTGTCCCCTGAGCATTATTCTCCATTCATAGCCACTCTCATACCATACAATCTGGGTGGTAGGCCAATATTATAAGACATAGATTATTCAATGATTAGATGATACTCTAATACAAAGTGAATAGTTATGCATCATTCCCTTATTTCACACACTGGGTATCACCCACTTGAGCTTTGGGACTAATCTTTTGTCACTTCACTGATACGATCAATGTGAATCAGTTAATACAAGAAAGGGATATTCTTAAACACACTGTTCAAAACAGATAGTCTTATATGAAAGTATGTTTCATATGTTTTTTCAAAACACAGATCATATGGATCATCCCCTTCGATGGAACACATCAACATCACCATATTCTATCATGTGGATTCCAAAGTGTCCTTCTACTGTCTAAGCTCCCTCTCATCATTGACAGCCATAGAGCGAAATTCATTAGCCCTGATCTACATTTGGGTCTTCTTGGCTAAGAGCTCAACCACTTGACGACTCTCATGTTCTAGATACATCTTGGATTATATCAGTGGGATCGTATATCATTCAACGAGTTCTAGCTAATTAGGGAAGAATATCAACCACATTTTTTATATTAAAGGGGTGGTATTTTTAATTTATCTTCATAGACATTTTTTTATGTTATTAGATTTCTTCTAGTACTATGCAATGTCCAAATCATGTATTAATTACCGTATCTTTTCAGATATATAATCATAGATTCGAATGTAATGATGGTGAGTGTCCACCCCTCCGGCATAGTGAAATTGATTCTATGTGTGGAGTAATCCTATTGGGAATATCCTTTATACCTATAGGGATTCATGGAAACACTTGATGAAATTCCATTCCCTACACTAGGAAATCTAGGTATCCTCATATGAATCTTCATCATAATATTCCTACTCATCTAGTTGTACTAGTTTTTATTCCAGAATAATATCCAAAATCACAGTGGTATGATCTTCCTCTACCATTATCTATGATTTAATAGGCTCTAGGACATGTAGATGACACTTTTCGCTCACTGTTTTTTATTCTCCCTCTCTAGCTTCAGGATCTTCCTTGGGAGTGGCTTCACCTATAAGCACAACCTCTACCACACCGGGATCTAAGGATGGATCAACCTAAGGGATCATATAGTAATGGATATTCATAGTCAACATGATAGCTCTCGTAGATGTCCCAGACTCAATAGTTTTATGGTCATGAAACCACATGATAACTATATTGAGTAAGTAACTAGGTACATATATATCCTCGAGATAACATATATGGGTCTGTGAGAGTATAATCTTACAATAGCTTAGTGCGGCTAGGTCATGTTCCACAGTCACTACAAGATCATCCATCACGGAAGACCCCACATTACTTGTAATATTGATGAGGGGAACTATTTTAGGATCTACATGGGATTATAAGGATTTCACATTTACCCCATCACCTGGATCTCCTCTATCCACTTTCTCCATGACTGGTCAGCCACATCACTCAACCCTAGATGCATACCATGTCCCCCCATGCCCATAAATACATTCTCACCCATTATAGTGGGATCTCCATGATCATCAGGATTGTGTTCCAAGATAATAAATATATTTTTTTAGTGGATCCTAACTATAGAAAGGGAATTGAAAAAAAAATATATGAGTTTATTATTATGTTGATACATTGGAAAAGATTCATGTCAGATCCTATGACTACACCACTCTAACGTTGTATCACCTAATAATAGATTGTCCCCTGATATTCCTCACCCTAAGTTTCTTCATCCTCATCCTCATATCCTTCTACTCATTCTTCCACTTCTTCTTCTTATTCATTATAGTTTCCATCATCCTATTGTATCTTTTCATTGAGATCATACTATTTACTGATCATTACTTTTTCCAAGAGATGTGGTTCAAGGTTTTAACACCTTTGAATTAATATGAATCAATGGATATCAGGTACACATTTTAGTGTTGGATGTGATCTCTGTCTACTACCTAAATGCACCCATATGATGGTAGATCAATCCCAGTGCACATTAGGCTTCACCACATATATTCAGTTTAGAAAGATTTTCACCACATCCACCACGTAGAAAATAGGGTTTAAAAGGGATTATAGTCAAATAAAAATGATACGTTTTATGTTTCCCATGGGTTTGTCATGCTAGTCCCCAAGGCTACCTTTGTGACAACCTATCCAAAGATAGTGGGGGTGAGTCCACAGCTTTTGAAATTCCAACAACCGCGGTTCCAACTCATGTAGTCCATTCATCCTATCTTTCTTCTTCACATACTTCCCCAGTGGAATCTTCCCTACATTCCCTTTGCCCAAATTATGTTCTTTCCACTTAGATATTCTGAATACATTTTTCTAGAATTCCTTCCAGATATGATGCCACATTGTGATCAGCATATTCCATTGACATGAAAACATCATCATCCCTGGGGGTAGTAAAATTGTTTCACCAAAGCATGTGGTTTTAAACATGAACCATAACTAGAGAAGGATAAAAGGGTTCTTCTCCTCCTATACCTCTATATACACCTAATTCATCATTCTATGTAGTCACCCATATTGTCTAATGAATCTTGATAGAACATATGGATGAAACAATATATATCCATCAAATCATGATACGATAAGGCCACCACTGATATCTTGTAGATATTCCCTCTCCTCCAGTGGACCCCACATATCATCCCCTAAAAAGTCATCCCAGGTGTATAATTGGAAAAAAATAAAATTTATATGAATTTTTATCTGAATCCTGATCCTTTACTCATAGATATTTAGTTGTTGGACCCCAGTGATGTCTAATAAATATGTTCATAGTAATTTTTCTTTGAGGAAGATTAGAATTTGGGAAGTAATATTAGCCTAAATGAGTTGAAATACATCCATGGAGGATCAGGAATGGTCTGAAAATTCTCATGGGTTTCCATCCCCTTGACATTATCCCAAAAATACTATATATCCTTGCTAGTATAGACCCTCCATGATTAACCTTGTTGCGGTTTTCTAGGATCCCAACATTACCATCATCTTGAGATGGACCCCCCAACTATGTGTCCCTCACTGGTAGGATCCACCCACTCAGGAAAGATTCAATGAAAGTAGTATAATACAAATGTGAATCCCAACTCTCATTCAGACCAAATACTGACGACTGATATTCAAATACTTCTAGAATCACCTAATATAATCTATAATTTCCCAATTGGGATGCCATCAGGAACAACCTCATTCCCCCAAGAATCCTCTCATGCTCATCACTCTTAATAAATAAGATAAACCATTCTGGGTGTACGATATTCTTATGGGTGAATTTTATACATTGCCTCACCATCATCATGTCCGGTAGATTCCATGTGAAATTCTTGATCATGCTTTGTCACCTCATATATTCTATGTTTGTATAAACTCATCCTATTGATGTCCCTGAGGATAAATTCCCCCAATGAAATGTATTTCCTAAAGACAAATAATCTCCTCCCCATGGTGGAGGTGGAAAGTATTTGTGTCTGGAGTCCATTAGTTGATCAAATCCGACACGAGTTTCTATTGGTTGTAGAAATGAAAATGCAATGTCCAATAAAATTCAAATTAACAATGTCCCATTGATATTTTCCTATCTGTTCACATGTGTGGTGAACCCCCTATTCCCATGCATATTAACACATAATGTTACCCCAAGACCACAGAACAAAGCATTTCTATCATCCCGCACTATCATTTATAATTCTACTTATGAATGTTCAGTTATAGTTTTTGGGGAATTATTCAACCACTTGTTTTCTCCTTGTGACTATCCTAGACATTATATTCGAAAGATAGATAGTTATCTCTCAAGTCTCCCTATATGGTTGGCCATTGGTTGGTGAGGATGTACCACTGAAATATGTCATCACACATGACACATGACATTTGAGAGTCAATATCGATGATCTGGATGGCCACATCATCCGGTATCTCGAAATTCTAGAGCAGGAGGCTATCTATTAAGATATAACCCATTTGAAATTGTGCCAAAAACCCAGGATAATTTTATAGTCTAACAATACAATTATGGAATTATGTAACTATGGATTCTCAACCATCTCAGCCCTCAATCCAACAAAGGCAGCCTCCCTCTCATGAGTAGTCTATCCATCAGCCATTACAGTCAAGCCATGAAAGAACAAGGGACATGGAATAAATGATTGATGATTGGAATATAAAATAGTTGGTTGTGCACATGATCAGATGATATATTTGAGAAATTGAACTATGTATGAAGAACATGTGATTCAATTAATGCACTTAAAATACCAACTAAAATTAGGTCTTCTATGAAAAACTCACGAACAGATGTGCATGAGAACAGAATCGCTTGTCAAATGGAAAATTTAAGTACTATTCAGACCCCCCTCTCGGCCTTCAAATATATAGGGAGAGATTATTCCCTTCATTCATGTACAAAAGGATCCCTAGACTCCAGTTAATATATTTTGAGCACATTTTTAAGAATGAAATATTCTCTTCGACATTTCAATCGGATCTCATCATTCCGGTCCCCCTTCAGATTAGATTATGTGGGGGTTTTTGGTTGACACTGAATTTCACTTGAGGCTACACATGAGCATATTTTAGCGATCATAAACCCTAGTTGACTTAACTGATCATTCCATGAAGGATACTGAAATCACACGTATGTTTGAAAATAGTCACATAGGACAAAAATCCAAATATATGTTCCTTATTATCCCAACGTAAAGTCAAACTATATCATTCACCCCGACCTTTCAAAAATCTTCATGGCAGTCGTGCCTAATTTATTGAGGATGTGTACATGATCCGAATCCATGTATGAAACCCTTATGTTCATAATGTGATTTCAACCACTACCTTCCACGTCAGCCGTATTACATTCTTAAGAAAAAAATTTCTCATATAAATAGACATTCAAACCCCCCTTTTTCTGTTAACTCATTAATGTCGACCTGTCACTTCTACATGTGCAAGATGGTCCCTTCCATGATGATATGCATGCCATGCATTAGGGTATAAGATCCTGTAAAAAAGATCCCTTATGGGCCACCCTTCGGGTGACCTAGAATGGCTACAACCTTGTCCATTTCATTTAATGCCAAATGTAGTTATGCACTGAAGACCTATCTTTCATGAAACAATTGCCTAATACAGGTGCATGAAAAAAAAACCTTCTTGCATGCACCATATACCCTTTTATGAACTAATATTTACCTCAATACACTTCTTTTTTTTCACAAGTCACTAATTATACATGCACATCCTATATAAGACATCATGAGATTTATTTAACATAAATCACCATGTTAGAGCCTCTTTTGTGAGAAACATTCACATGTTTCATATCCCTCCGCTGTGCAGTATTCATGTATTTTTACTAGTAATTTCCTAGTTCCTCGTGTGGTGTCCCATGTCGCGTTTCCCTAACTCTTTATTATTGGAATAATATTTCCACTCAACTTTTCTTTTTTTCATATCCAAGATACAATAGACCCATGTATTGACCACTCATCATCACATTTTATCATGGCATTGCTGATGCATTCCCTACCATATGTGTGCGTGCTAACAAGTTATGTATTTCCAAGAGGTAAGATGAAAGTCCGCCTCATCTACGATGCAGGCCCATTAACATCCAAACATCATCGTCCCTAGCACATGATGTTAATGTTTTGTCTCCCCCCATCAAATGCACATGGGATGCCACACCGAGGGCATTCACTAAACCCACAACCATCTTGATAGTGAATGACATCTCCAAACATTAAACAAGATCCTCTTCTGGCATCCCTCATAGAGTAAGCCCCGATCTCAATCTCCCTGGTCCACCTTAGTGAATAAAACCAATATCACTCCTCATTACCTCACCTTTTTTTAAACTATCATTATATCTAATGGAATATTTTTTTTCCCACACTATGCTTGAGTCTTGTGGGATTACAGATAAATAGTTACTGCAACACCATACGGGTCAACCCAGTGTGTAATCCATTTACCATTAAGTGTATAACTACATGGTTTTTACCCATTTCTTCTACACATGTTACATAGGAAGCCTCCCTAATGTTCAATCTCAACCAATGTTAAAATTTTGTTCTCACTTTTATGGATGTGCACTCATTATTTGTCATCTACCCTTTTTTGGACACATCCCAGAGATCTGCTTCCCAATGGTGTTCTAATCTATCCACCTGTACAGCTGGCCAAAAGTAATCACTGATGGAATCCAAAACTATGTGGACTCTGATCCCATTTTTCTAGATTGGGTATATAAGAATAAACCCAAATCCCAGATGAAATCAGCTCCCATCATGGTCCTTACCCTAAGTTACTACATCATGTGAGGATCATGCCCTAGCCCGGAAGTTACATTTCCTTTGGGTCACCATCCATGCGATCCATTATCACAAGTCGCCTTCTTGGGTGTCTCATCAACCATTCGAACTAAATGGGTTTTGGTCCCTGTATTCTAAACAGGTTATGTAGGATGCCTCCTCGAGATTCAATATTAGAAAATGGTAAACATTGGTGTCCCCCTCACTAAAGTCCACCTCTCTGACCCATCAAAAGTGGTGTCTAGGTAATCCATCAGGCTGTGTCATTCTCCCTTTATGGGTTGAAACATCACAAGTCCTCCCTTATTGGGCATTCTAATCCATCCATCATGTAAAAAATCCATCTGCTCCATCGTATGGATGTACCAATCTGATCTACCATCATAACTGTTTTGATCAGTCTGATCTGACTCCTCTAGACATTAAACTCATTGAATGCCCTATGTTAAGCATGGAATGTTGAGTAAAACCTTATAATACATACCATTGTCATATTATACGCTATGATTGACAAGTAATACCTCATGTTTCTATTCCCTTGAGCGTCCTTCCAATGAGGAAGAATACATGTATCCAGCGGTCTAGTGTCCATACATGACACAAATTCCAAATGTGGATACTTTCCTGGTTAAATGAAGCTGACATAAATATACCCCTTGAAATTTAGAGACATAAGTAACGTAATTTTCTAGCATCCACAAGGATTAGGAACCAGGAATGGGGGTCATAAACAATGTCTTATTCTTTAAGGGATACCTAGAATATGAGACAAATAATGAGGAGGAATTCACAAAAGGAGGGACCAATATCAAATATTCCGATATTGATCTTGGAGAATACATCTCTAATGAAGTGTTCCCTGCTTCCCACCTTTGAAATGTGGTAAGTGGAGGAAAAAAATGGATACATCACATCTTATGGAGACCGAAAATGTGCACACGTAGACAAAACTTGTCGGAAATGAACTCATAGTGACACATTTAATATCCAAATAGAATTATATAATCATGACACATAAATGATTTTAATTCTCATCTTTTCATATACAATATTTCATTTACACTAATGAAAATAATTTCACAATATTGAAATAATCATTCCATGTTCAATACTATTTTCCAAAAAATACCTAAAAATTTAATTATTGATTTATTTTTAATTTAAAAACATTATTCCTTGTAAGTGATTCCAAATATAAAATAACAATTATTATTGTAGAGTGGTCATTATTGACATATATGTTAAAAGAGAAAAGTAATTTTATCATTTGTAAATATGGTCAAAAAATATTTATAAAATGAATCCTTTTGAGAACCCTTGAATGAAATTAAATATCAAAGTTGTTTTTTATACATCTTATAAAAGAAGTTGGTATAAAACATAATATTATGCCTTAATGAACAGAGATTGAGACGAAGTCCCTTACCTCAAGTCAGATTCATCTCGCATGTTCTTTATTTTCTAGATTAATAAACTTATGTTAATTATTTACCAACATGAGAACACATTTCATGTTTATATTACCATTATTTTCTCATATAATCATGTTATAACAATTACTTGAATATTTAATTTTATATCAGATATTTCATGATATTCAGTAAATGGGTCCTAAATGACTTTGGTATGATGTTTATAGTAAACAATCGCCATTAGTACAACATATACATAATAGTATTAATGAAATATTAATCACATTTTCATAGTAATTATATCTTTAATAAACAATTAATTATGTTTTTGATAAATGAACTACATTACAATCATCGAGATGTCAAATCGTACAAAGGCATGATTAAAATTTACATTTTTCAATGATCATTATCGAAACAATGTAAGTATTCTTTTATAAATAATAATATATCATATTATAATTAATATAATATAGTTAATATTATATATATTATCCATGTGATGAGGTGATTAAAAATGATTTACATCGCTTCATTGAGGTGATCTTACACACTTACACTTGAACGGCACGATCATGTTTATGTTCCTGGAAAATAAATATGTAATTGATATGTTATTAACTTATATGGAAAAAATGTCACGAATACCATAGATGAATAGTAATCTGATCATTATAACTATTCTTGAGAGATAGTTAGGGAAAATGAATTTCATCAGTTCGTGGAGGTTATTGTTCATGCACTTCTACAAATGACTACTTCATTTTCCATTTTATGGAAGTGGATATGGATTTAGGTTATGATATTAACATAATAAAATATAATTATATTGAGGATATTATTGATATTATTTCATCATGTACGAATAATATTTAAAGGTATTGGATGAAGAAACAAAATATAAATAATTAAATAAAAATGATAACATTTCTTCATGTGATATCCTTTCATTAGCAACGTAACACCTCTAAAGAGTTGGGTTGGAAAAAACTAAGGACTATAGAATATGTGGAATGATTGTAGTAAATTATTTAGATATATATTTTCTGGAAAAAAAATTGTTTTGAATTGTGATGAAATGAGATGAATGGGTTCCCTTATATAGGAGAGGAGAGGGGAAATCATGGAATTATTCAAAATATTAAATAAATATAAATTAATTTTTTATTAAAAATGGGTCCAAAATGATTTATTTATAATTTTGGATGAATATGGATATAAATATACTTTTATAATGGAAATTTAAAAAGTTTTGAACATTATTGAATCCTCATCATTTTTAACTTTTTTAATACTTACCATTTTATCATGTCATTTACACATTGAGAGTTAATATAGTAACCATAAAATGAAAAATAACTGATAAAAGAGTCATTTAATATATTTTGTGACATATTTCAATTATTTTATATAATTAATGACTTTTTAAAAAAAATCATTTAATAAAGTATATTAAATTTTAAATTTTCATTATTGTGAGTTTTGACATTAATGATTTATTGACTTTTTATAAATTTCATAAGATCATGATATAATCGATAAAATTATTTAAAACATCAATATCCTATAAAATTAATCTCTATTATTTTTAATTCAATTATATCATAATTTTTTTATTAAAATATTTTTGAATATAATTAATTTCATTCATCCATAATTGATGAAATTACTACATCTTCATTATGTCACCATTTATGTTAATTATTTATTTCTTCAAAAAATAATAAATTACTATGATGTAGTTAATCATTTTATATATCAAGTTACTATTTATATTCAAACATATCCCTCATATAACTCCGTATGAAATATATTTTAACTTTTACAAACAAGAGTGTGGAAAAATTAACTTTCCTTTTAATAAAATTATATATATTTCATAAATTAATCTTAGGGGATTCAAAAGTATATATTTAGGAAAAATTAATATTGAAGGATAAAAAAAATATCCAATGAAATTAGAAGTGTTAGAGAAACTTATAATATTATTTTTACCCTTAATTACCTGATTTACCTTTAACAGGTGAAATTAAGAAACTACAAGAGTTATTATCAATATTTCTAAAAAATAATGATGTTCTTATATTATCATAAATATAATTATAACTTAAACTTGTATGAATATTTTTATAAATTAAAAAAATATAACCACCAAAATTAATTTATAATTATACTCATCAATCGATCAATAAAATGGGTTTTAAACGTAAAAACCGTCAAAAGTTTACAATGTTATTATATCGAATGTCAAAGTGAAATTTATTTTGATGAACAAAAATGGATTAGATTATAAAAAATTGGATTAATTATTCTTTAATACTAGTTTAAAACATAATATAAATTTATATATAAATTTGATTAAATAGTTGTTTTAAACAAATATTAGCTATTATTCAATATTTATCCAAATACAAATGTTCTCAGAAAAGTACCAAAAAATCACCCAATTTAAAATAAGATATTTATCATTCAAAAATGATGTTTAATTTGTTATGTAAAACTAAAAAACTAAAAAATTATATTTAAAATTTTTTCACCATCAAAAGGCATAAAAATTTCCTTTTAAAAATATTACAGCATTTTTTACTTAAAATTAGATTTAATCTTATATTAAGTCTATAAAATTTATTGGATGCATATAAAAAATTTAATAAACATGAATAAATAAAATATAATTTGTCATTTTCCTTCTTACTAATACAATGTCTAGGATATAACTAATAGTTAAAATAATAATATTAATAATATACTATTTCATTGGTATAACTCAGTCATCTATGCACTGTATGATTTCAGAGAGACTCATGACTATGTGTTAGGTATGCTATCAAACATAGAGTCTCATGTTATGTTTAAATTACTATATAAATCATAAATTACAATTAATACTAAAAAAATTCTCCACAATTAACAAGGATGTTAAATCCTTCCCTCATTTTCTAAATTTCCTCCTTCCCATTTATTCACTTATAATATTAGTGGTAGTATTTTTATGTCATACAATTTTTATATCCCAAAGTTTCCACTCAACCATATTAATTTTCCATAATAATTTTACATAATGATTCACAATATTTCGTAACACATTCTCTCTATAGTCAAGAACCTAAACTATATATTCCTTATAAATAGGGTCTCTTCCAACTGAACTACTTCTGTATTGAAAATATTAAATGGATACGACATATAATTTCAAAACATTCTATCATTACGAAATTGTGTACGTGGGAAAAAACATAGAAAAATCCACATGGAATAATAAAATCCATATTTCTCTAGGATTTCAAAGTATCTAATGATCCTTTAACTCAACTTCCTCATATTACCAAAAAGTATAACAATTTTCAATAGAGACACATTTAGAATGATATGATCATCTATTATGAAAAAATATCATTTTTATGGTTATCTATATAAATGTTCTACCAACTATGGGTTTTGCTCATCTGTCATGGAATAAACTGAACTTTATCTGCTGTCTCATTTACCAAATGTTGTCCTATAAACTTCATTTCTATGAAATCATACAAAAAACTATTGTCTGACAACTATTTCTATATAGTTCCTCAAATAGTGGTATCTATATAATGGAATGAAAACTATTATTATAAAAAACACAACCACTGGGATATGTTGATCCCAAATATCCTAGAAATCCACTGAACGTGCACCCACCATATCCTCAATGGTTTGAATTGTTCGTTCTGACTTCCCATCTTATTGAGAATGAAAAGATGCATTGAAATTTAATTCAGTACCCAATCACATTTGAAGACCTTTAAAAAAGTTATAAGTGAACATGTGATAAAGATCAGTTACAATGGTGAGAGGAAATCCATGTAACCTCACTATCACTTTATGATACTGCCATGAAATTTTATCTAGAGTTATAGTATTTCCAATAAAAATAAAATGAGAAGATTTTGTTAGTCGGTCAAAAATATCCCAGAGTAAATTTTTTCTTTTAGTTGTATTTCTTAACCCTAACACGAAATCTTGGGATATATTTTTACATTTCCACTCTAGCACTGGAATTGGCTGAAGCATCCCCTTTGAAATCTATCATTTGTCTCTATCATACTATAAATTCAAACACTTTATGGTAAAGTCAGTCTTATATCTTTTTATATCTAACCCCCAGTAACACTCTTCAATGTTTCTTATATCCTATTAATTCTAGTATGTATTGAAAATGGGGAAATATGAGCTTTACATAACAACTCTTTCATGAACATTGAATCACAATGAACATATAATATCTTCCTAGATCTATAAAATATCATTATCAATATTAAATTCTGCTAAAATAACCTTTTTATCCAATTATAAACTTTTCTAAAACTCTTTATATTCACTAAGTTCTATCTTAATTTTTTATATTAGAGGTGAATACACTAACACCTAAAACAAAATAAAGGAATTTACTACACCCAAAACATCCAATAAAAAATTTATTAAACAATTAACCAAATGGTCATGTTCCAAACATATCATGGTAAATATAGAATTATTTTTGTGACTCAAACAATAATCAAATTTTTTTGATTTTCATGGATTGTAATGAATCACATAATCACATTTCGTGAATTTTTTGAGCCAATTCCTATATAACACTTTCAATTAAATTTTAGTGATAATACACTCTAATATTTTTTGATCAGTTTATATTACATACATTTCATCATAAAAATGGATTCTCAAAATTTTTAATGAAAAAAAGAAAGTATCAAATCACATATCATATTTAGGGTAATTTATCTCATGTGGTTTCAACTGACATGATGCATAAGAAATTAACTAGTTATTATGAATTAGAACACAACCATTTCATTTAAATGAATCATCACTATTGATAACACATTTACTATTTTTGAAAGGATGTGATAAAATTGGAGCATTTATAAATCTTCTTTTATATTTTTGATGACAACTATCACATTATTTTTTTCAATATAAACATAAATACATTACATATTAATAGATTTAATGGGATAGGTAACCGAAAAATGTTTTAAATAAATTTTTATTAATAAAATGCTAATCCAAGAAAACAATGAATCTATGTGACATTGGTTTGTCTTTCCCAGTCATAAAAAACATTTCTTAGAAAGATAAATAGCTATACGAACATTATAAACCATATTTCAAAAGAATGATATTTTTTTCAACCAAGATTCACTCTAACTAATATATCATTATATTTTATTTTATTTTATGGTTTAAAAAAAATCTTTATATTCCATTCATATTCTTCCTAAAATTAAAAATATTCCAAAAAAATATATATATACACATCCAAAAACTGATCCAAAAAATGATAAAAGGCACCATTCATAAGGTTAATTAATACATCATGTGCATTAGGTAACCCAAATGGCATAACCACAAACTTGTAATGACCATAAATTTTCTGAAATGGTATCTTTGGAATCTCATCCTATCTCACATTCATATTATGGTACCCAGACCTCAAATCGATCCTTGAAAAATACTGTGCTCCCTGGAGTTGATTAAAAAAATCACTTATATGTGTAAAATGATACATGTTCTTAATAGTGACTTTATTAAAGGCTCTATAGTCAATAAAAATTCTCATAATCGATTTTTGATTTATTTGAAAAAAATAGTAGCTAACTATGGTGAAGTGCATGGTTAATTGAAAATTTTGTCCAAAAATTCAATCAAAAAGGTTTTCAATTCCACCAGTACTACATTATCATTTTGATAAGGTGGATTAAAAACAGGCTTATCATGAGGCACTAAATCAATTGTATATTCAACCTACAGGTAAGGAACAACACCAGTAAAATCATCAGGAAAAAAAATCATAAATTTATACAATAATTGAATGTCACTATTAAAACTTTTTTATTTCTATTCAACAACATGGGATATATAACATTCAAACAATATATAATCAATATATATTATTCTTTATATGATATAAAAGTTATGAAATAATAGAATAGAAATTTTTTATATTTATTATCTTTTGTAGCATGACAAACTGAATGCCAATACAAAATGAAAATGACATCAAAATCCACTATGGGAAGGTCACCAGGATTTGTAGGAAAGACCATCCCAACATTATAATAAAAATATTATTATAAATATTGGTTTCTATAATAATTACTCTTAGATTATTTACAAAACATTATATATCATATTCATGAGGTGATATTACAAATTTAATTGCAAATCCCTTATAAATTAGAGAAACTGATGATACAGATTTGATATAGTAATGACATTTTTTGAAATAACTCGTAACATACCTATCACATATTCATTTAATGGACCAACATAAACCATATTAGTAACATATAATTTATCATACCATTTTGTATTCGATCATGCAGGTTCCAACCTTGGGTAATCATCTTTGGACACACATCAGTATAATTCCATAAATCGTTACAACCAAAATATCTTACCACTAGTATTTTAATTCATTCCAAAACATCTTCTTTAGACTCATGTGCAATGTGGCTAGTAAAACCATAATTGAATAACTTCCCATACATTGAAATAAATTATCTTGGATTATTTTTACAAAATTATAAAAAAATGTAATTTTTTTTCTTACCTCCAAACTCATTTGATAAATGCTTTCCCATTCCTTCTAACATGACCTCCTATTTGGGTTGTTCTCTTGGGACACAATATCTTCTTGAATCACAATTTCTACCTTATCATCACATAGAAGAATATTATCATTGGATTTAACACACAAGAATCCATTTCTATTCGATACCTTGGATTCAACCCTTAGTAAAAATTATTTATCTTAGTATCACGTTTCCAAAAAAAATAGGATATCCCTTTCCTATCAGTAATTATTTTCTTCATATAAAGCCACCGAAACATCATCTATCTTTCTTAATTTCAATAATTTATTTTCCCTTCTATGCTAAAAATCCTAAGAAATTATTTATCAATTAATATGTAAATAAATTCATTCAATTCAATGGAAAAAATATCAACACTTATGTGGATATTTTTAACCATTGACCAACAATAATTGGATTCACCTTTAAACATATATATGGAAAGAGTTACCTTTTGGTGAACCGAAAAACCAATGAAATCTAATACAACTTCCATGGATTTAATTAATCCTTGAAACAGCATGGGGTAAGATGATCCTCTGAATTATGGTGGGTAAAACCACATAAAATGAAAAAATATCATTATGTTCCTCTATAGAAGATCATGTTTATCTATTTCATGTACAACATTCCAACTTATCGTATATGTAAAATGATCCTTCACTATAAAATAACTTCTCAATTCCAATTCTTAAAATGTTGGGATGTTGATTCAGAAGGATGGGCTCCTCTGAGTTCATTCCCACTACAACTTCCCCATTTCATTAGTAAAAACCCATTCTGAATAGATATATCTTATAATAACCAACATATTAATATTCATATGTTATAAAATTTTAACATGAACATATTTATAATTAATTAAATATTGATTTATTAATATTACCCTAAACCTTAAATATATATAAACACACAATTGATAAGAAATATAAATCCCCAACCTTAAAACATTACATAATCTTGATTTACGTAAATAATTTTTCATTCTTCCAATTTTATGGAATTTTTAGGTTTATATTTTTAGAGAACTTGGGACTAAATCAAACATAACAAGAAAAATATTACAATGTAGAAACACCAACTCAATTCCCATTTTTTCTTAATAAAATAAACTTTTAAATGAAACATGGGTTCTTTAAATGTTCAATCATCACCCTTGATATCATACTTATCTCTAGTATCCCTAAAATCATATGAAATAAAATTAATAAAATCAGATGAGAACAAAAATCAAAGTAAGGAATTCCTGTAGAAGAAAAACTATATTCCTTCTGAAAACATTAAAACCTCTTAAAAGGCTAAAATTAATATCGTCGACAGATTGTGAAAATGGGGTTCGAAAGTAAAAATGTTCAAATGTTCAAAATGAATTAATATCTAATTTCTATGTTAAATTTATTATTATAAAATATGTTGGAATAAATTCTAATGAATATTTAATTATATTTTCAAAATATTTAAAAACATAGTTTAAATATATAAAAAATTTGAGGAATTTTTTTTGAACTAATATTTTATATTATTCATAATTCATAAAAATATAAATGTTATGAGAAAAATACCAAAAATTCACCCAAAGTAAATTATGATATTTTAATTTCAAAAATTAATTTTAATTTGTCATATAAAAATTATATAATTTTTAAAAATACATTTCAAATGGTTTTGACATAAAAAGGTGGAAAAAATATCATTCAAAAATATTAAAATTTTTGTTCTTAAAACTAGATTTATTCTGTTATAAGTCAATAAAATTGAATTTAGGAATATAAAAACATTTAAAAATAATATTTTTAGTTCCATTATTTACCTTTCATATAATGTCTTTGTGATAACTAAAACATAAAATGATAATATTAATAATATATTATTTTATTTGTATAACTCAGTATTGGGTGCAATGTAAAATTTCTGAGAAACACATTGATGTGTGTGAGGTATCATATTAGACATAGATTCCCCTATTTTGGTAAAATTACTATCTAATTCCTTAATATTAATTAGTATAAAAAATCATTATTCTATAATTAAATGGGATGTTATATCCTTCTATACTTTTGGAAATTTCATCCTTGCAAAATATTCACATATCAAGTATGTGGTGGAATTTTTACCACATAGAATTTCTTGATTCCCATGTTCCATATTCAACCATATGGTTTTTTCACAAAAAAAATCTAGATGAATCAAAATATTCTCCAAAAATTTCCCTTTGGAATTAAGTCCAGGAACAGGTTGTCCCTCATAATAATGATTTTATTCAAATTGAACTACTTATAGACTCAAAACATGAAATAGATATGGAATATACATTATTAACATTGAAACAAGAAAACATTGTGTACTTATAATAAATTTGGAGTAAATCTACTCAGTAGGAAACTAATCAATCTTTTTCAAGGATTTTATGGGGTCCAATGTTCCTTAGACTCAACTTCCCCTTATTAAAATACTATTAACAATTTTCCATGGAAAATCCTTGAGAATGATATGTTCACCATCCTTGGAGAAAATATATTTTCTCTATTTATCCCCATAAAATTTTTGTCTATATGGTTTTTCCATAGGTGTATATGAATCATCTAAACGTTTTCTACCATATACACTAACAATTATAGTCCCATTAAAATCCTTTGTCCAACATCATCACAAAAATCATGTGTACGACATCTCTTTCAATATAATTCCTCAAATGGTGCCATCAGCATACTGGAATGAAAATATTTATCACATGAAAACTCAACCATTTAATGATGATGATCCCAACATCCCTAGAAATCCATTCATCATGCATATAGAATATCCTCCATGGTTTTAATTTTTCATTATGGGAATCTCTATTAATGAGGATTAAATGATGTACTAAAATTTAATTTAGAACCAAATATTTTCTAAAGGCCTCTCCAAAAGTTAGAAGCAATCCTATGATCATGATAATATTCAACAAAGATTCAAAATCCATGTAACCTAGCATTCTTTTTACGATACAACTGAGAAATTTTATCTAGAGAGAGTCTCTACAATGGGAAGAAAATGATATGATTTAGTTAGTCAATGAAAAATATCCCAGATCACATTGTTACATTGAGATGTCATAGGTAATTCACCTATGAAATACATTGATATATTTTCCCTTATCTACATTCGATGTCGAAGAGACTAAAGAATCCCATTTGGAAACTATTTTTCTACGTTAACATGCCGATTAGTCAAACACTTCACATTAAAATCCCAAATATCTCTTTTCATTTAATCCAACCAGTAATACTCTAAAAGGGATTTGTATATCTTAATATAACAAAAATGAACTAAAAATGGGATATATTATATTCACATAAAAACTATTTCTTTATTTATGAATCACATGAAACATATAATGCCATCCCAAATCTTACAACACAATCATTATCAATGTTAAATTACCATTAATTAACCATTTGATCTAATTCAATCTCTTTTTTCAACTCACTATCTTCCTTTTTTGATTTCATATTTCAGTTTGAAAGAGATAATTGTTCATAAAAATGAATGAAAATAGGGGAATTTCACACACTAACAGCTTCCATGCCAAAATTCAAAAAATCATTAATTGAAGTGTTTGATTAAAATGTAGAATGGTTAATATTGCGTTAATTATTGTACTCAATGCATCTACCAATATATTTTCTTTTCCCTGATGGTAGTAAATCGTTCATGCATAGTACTTGATTAATTCCATCCATCTCCCAAATCTCATGCTCAAATATTTTTGATAGAATATGTAATTTAATATTTTTTGATAAATATATATTTCAAACTTTTTTCTATAAAAATGTTTTCTCCAAAATTTTAATTAAAAAATAGTATCCAATTATAGATAATGTGTAGGGTAATTTATCTCATGTGGATTCCACTCACATGAATCATAGTAAATTTTATGATCATTCTTAATTAGAAAAAAATCCAAGGCTATTCAAGAAAGCTTCATTGTGGAAAATAAATTCACCTTTTTTAGATGTTCGGGCCAAAAATGGATCATTTAACCATCATCTTTTTTGTTCCTAAAAAATCACCACATTAATATTTATAGATTAACTATCACATTTACATGTTAAATTAGTTAGTGGCCTAGATGATCAGTAACTGTTTTTCAATATATTGTCTTTAGTAAATCGATAATCCATGAAAACTAAAAATCACTGTGAATTTGGTATGTCTTGGCCCCTCATCAACAAATTTTATTTTAGAAGTGTAAAAAAATTTAACATATTTCGAAATAATATGTCCATGTAATGAAATATATTTAAACCAAAATACCATGTTAAAAATATTTCCATATATTTTCTTTTATTCTATGGATTGGAAAATTGAATCCTTATGTTCTGTTCCTATTTCACCTCAATGTTATAATATTCTAAAATCTCATCTATAAACACAACCACAAAATGATCCAAAAATTTATGAAAAACTCCATTCATAATATTTATAAATATATAAGGTAAATTAAATAACCCAACCAAGTAACCTCACAACCAAAATGCTCATATCTCATCCCAAATGTGGTCATTGGATGTTCTTGATCCTTCACCTTCTGTTGATGGTACTCGAACCTCAAAATAATCCTCCAAAAATAATGAGACATATGGAGAAAATAATAAAAACAACCAATATTAGTAAAAGTAAACATGTTATTTATAGAAATTTAGTTCAAGTCTCTATAATCAATAAAAGGGTTCATGGAACATTCATTCCTTTTCACAAATAAGATAATCACCCCATAGTGAAGTGCTAAGATGATTGAATCCTTTATCAATCAGTTCATTCAACTTGGGTTTCAATTCCACCAGTTCTACTTGATCCATTCGATAATGGTGTCTAAAAATATTTTTATCATCATGTACTAAATAAATATTATATTAAACCTCACAATCTGGAACAACACTAGGAAAACCATTACAATAAACATCCGTAAATTCATTCACTACTAGAATGTCTCTAATCAAAATTATTTCTTTCCAATCCACAATAGTAGCTTGATCACATTCAATCAATATTTAATTAGATTCATTGCTTCATGGTATGTTATCAATGGTATGAAATCATTGAATAAAATATTCTTCATATTTCATCTTGTTTTAGCAGGATAAACTGAATGACTATCCATACCCAAAATGATATCAAATTATTCGGTGGGAAGTGAAACATGATTATCTAGAAAGACCATCCCCCAATGATAATAGTAAGATTCCTATAAATCCTAGAATCTTATATACCTCCACCCATTGTTTTTCTCAAATGTTCTATTCACATTCATGAACCAATATTTTCAATTTACTTGCAATGATATTAGAAATGAATGAATTTGAAGATCAATATTCAAAGATTGTATTTGAATATTTATTAAATCTTAATGAATATATAGAAAAAAATCATTTGATGGAATGAAATCAACCATATTAGTAGGAAAAAATTTTCAAACCCATTTTTAATTTAGTTACCCCAATTTCAACATTGTGTAATCAAATTTGGACATATATTGGCATAATTCCATAATGCATTCCATGTAAAACATTTTACTGCTAGATTTTCATTACTTCTTGGATCATCTCCATTGAAGTCATGAGAAATATGATGAGTCTTACCACACAGGAACAACCTCCCTTGTAATGAAATAAATCTTTCAAGATCCTTCATACCACACTTCAAAGAAGATGTAAATTTTGTATTCTTACCTCCATGCATCATTCATGAATGATACCCCCTTCAATGCCAACTGGTCCTATTTTTCTTCATGTTCTAATTGGACACATTATCATCAAAAAACATCATTTATACCTTCGCTGCACATAAATATTGATTCTCATAGGTTTTGAATGGATGAGAAGATAATTTTCCTTCAATATATTGGCTTTAGTACTAAGTAAAACAGATATTTCATACTTTCATGATCCCAAGATAAAACATGGGACTTTCATTTCCCAACAGGTGAAATTTTATTCATATCTAACAACCAAAATCTTTATATTTTTCCTTAATACAATGAATTTAAATTTCATACGATGTCAAAAAAACATTAGGAAAACCTTTCTCATGGAAGGTACTCATAAATTTATCCCCTTCTATTGAATCAATATCTTCACTTCCATTGAACTTTTAAACCAATGACTCCCACTAATCATTTTAACCATTAAAATAAAAAACTGAATGATTTTTTTGGTGCACTAAAAAACCCATGAAATCAAAGATACATTCTAGAGATTAAATAAATCCTTTTACTTGTATGGGGGCAGATGATCCATTGAATAATGGGGGATATTGTCTCATAAAAAGATATGCTATTATAATATTCCTCAATGATAGATAATGCTTCACCCTTTCATAGAAAACAACACTATTTATCGCATGAGTCAACTAATCCATCCCAACATCTAATTGTTAACTTCTTATTCTGACTATCTTGGGAGGATCATTCAGAAGGATGGTTCCCTCTTAGTTCATTCCAACTACAACCTATTTGATTCCACTTTCGAAATTTGTTTTGAACAGATATAGTCTAAATAATGAGAAAAGGTAATATTCATATTTTATAACATATTTACTTGACCCAAAGGTATGAAAATTCCATGTTAAGTTATTAATATTACCCTAACATCTAATGTTTTCTAGACGATCCTTTTATACCAACTATAAGGCCCTGACATTAAAAAATTACATAATCACGACTTTAGTCCTGAATTTTACATTCTTCCACATTGAGGATGTTTTCAATATTAGTGCATTAGATAATTAGTCCATAATTTATACATAACAACATAAATATTTTAGTGATAACACTTCTTCTTAATATCATTTTTTCTCACAAAAAAAAGTTTAAAATGAATCATGGTTACTTTTGATGTTGAATCCTCAAACATCATCTAAATATTGTCTCTATTCACTGTGAAATAATGTGGAAATTTTTTTAAAACATGAGATGGTATTAAAAATAACTGTAATTAATTCACATAGAAGGAAAACTCTTATCCTTTTGGAAGCCTGAATACCCGTAAAAACTATTTCATAATCTATTAATTTTCACCCTTAAGAAGTTGTAAATACATTCCCTTGAAAATAAGCTCATTTTGTACATTTTATATAGTCAAAAGATTACTATAAACTCAAAAAATAATATATATCATATAAAGGTATCCTTGGAAACAATTATACTTAAATTGAAGCACCTTGCAGTCAAATAGTATACATGTCGCTATTATAAAATGAAATTACCATATGGTCGACATCAATATCGAATGCTTTTGAAGTCATTACATAACCATACCTAAATATTTTATCATTGATCATACCTCATTGGTTTATCACATAACCAACCATCAAATTTCCATGTATCATTATATAATAATAACACAAAAAAAATTAATTTT
This sequence comes from Viscum album, assembly GCA_963277665.1. Classification (NCBI taxonomy): domain Eukaryota; kingdom Viridiplantae; phylum Streptophyta; class Magnoliopsida; order Santalales; family Viscaceae; genus Viscum; species Viscum album. The sequence continues at coordinate 143,810,866 of OY728123.1, read as the reverse complement.
TCAGCAAATATCTCATAGAATTTCATTTGAAATCAAAATAAATCATTTCAGGATATTGAAATTCATTTAATTTCCAAAACAATCTTCAAAACCAAAATACCCAAAAAGTGAATAAATGAAATTTTTTATTTTAAGAACATTATGTCTTGTAAATGAATCCAAATATCAAATAACAGTCCTGGATGTGGTGAATTCATGGTTTTCAAATACATTAAAAAATTTAACTTTTCATTTGAAATCAAATTAAAACTCACAATATATGATTATTAATTTTTAAAACTATTTACAGTAATTAAAAGTAAAAGTGGTTTTTTATACACCTCATAAAATAAGTTGGTGTAAAACATCAAAATATTCCTCACTGAAATGATATTGAGATGAATCACTTTACCTTGAGTGTAATTCGAGACGTATGATCTTCGTCTACTTGAATAATAAAATATTTTTAGGTAAATAATTTTTTGAAATCATTTTCAAGTTTATTATTATTTTTATATCACTTATTATCATGTTATAACAATTACATAATTATTTATTTTCATGTATGATATTGGTCGATATTCGGCACATTAGTTCAAATTGACATAGTTTTGATCTCTATAGTCAAAAGTTGTCATTATAATATCATATCAAGAGTATTAGTAAAGAAATAATAATTATTTTTACAAATTAATTATACACAAAAATCAAAACTATTTTATGGTTATGAAAAATGTACAACGATACAATCATGGTGACAGTAAGTCGTACAAATGTATGAGTAACGTTTGGATTATTTAATGATCTTAATGGAATAATTTTTGTATTATTTTAAGATTCCAAAATTAAAATTATATAATAATTATAATTTAGAGATAATTATATATAATATTCAAGTGATTAGGTGACCATAATGAATCACATTGCTTTGTGGAGGTGATTGTTTACATGTATGCTCGAACGATGATATCTTTTCTATAATCCTAGAAAGTAAGAATTTAATTGATAAATTATTATATAATAATGAAAAATTTGTAATTAATATATAATAATTACATTAATTCCATCATTATAATCAATCTTGATAGATGGTTATGAAAAAAAATATTAAATCGGTTCATGGAGGTGGTAGTTAAAATGTACACACAAATGTTTAATTCCATTACCATTTAATGGAATTGGATTTAGATTTATGTGATGATATTAATATAAAAAAATATTAGTATATTTTGGATTGTGGATTGATTATTTGATAATTATGAGTAATATTTTACGGACATGGAAGAAAAAATAAAATAGAAACACGTAAATAAATATGATACCACTTCTTCAAGAGATATCCTATGATTAATAGATTAACACCTCAAAAAAGATGATTATACCTAAACAAAGTGCTATAGAATGTGGTGAGGGATTATATAAAGGAATTTAGGTAGATAATGGCATATATAAATTGGTTTTGATGTTTGATGAAAATAGTATAATGGGTTCTCTTATATACGAGATGAGAGGGGAATTAAGGGAATTATTCCCAATATTAAACAAATTTAAATTTTTATCTATACACAATGATTAAAAATAAATTAATATACCAGTTAGAATAATATTGGGATGAAGTAAAAACATCTAATGAAAGTTTTACATGTTTTTAATATTTTTTAAATACTTATCGTTTCATTTTAACCCATTTAATTCCTAATTTTTTATCATGTAATTTGAATTCATGGTTTAATATAATTATAATAACATTAAAAACAAAAAATTCAATTATTAAATTTTATGAAATATAAAAATTATTTTCCTGATTCATGGATTTTTTTTAAATTTTTTATCATTTAAAACATATTTTATATTTTTATGTTTCATTACTGTCAATTTATACAGTATTCATTTCTTGTCTTTTTTAAATTATTATAAATGCATAATATAATCGAAAAACCACATTTACAAATTAAATATAAAGTCAATATTGTCCTATATTTTCATGAATTTCTTTAATTATATCTAATTTTATTTTTTATAATATTTTCAATATCATTCATTTGAATCTTTATTTAATGAAGAAATTAATACAAAATCATTTTTTACCATATTATATTATTATATATTTCCAAAAAATTATAAATATATGATCGTGATATAGGTAAATTATATTTTTATAATTATTATTTATATTTTAATGGGTCTCTAATATCACTACATATATAAAAAAATTACATATCAAAAACAAAAGTGTGAAAGAATGTTTTTCATTAGGATAAAATAATATTAAAATCACAAATCAATTCAAGTGAAATTCAAGGGTTATATTTCTCCATAAGGATTATCTTTTCTATAAAATGTACATAGATAAATTTTTATAAGTGTTAGGGTAATTTATAATATTATTATTTCTTCTAATTACCTAATTGACCCTTAATATTACTAATATAAATAATTACTAATGTTAGTATTAATTTTTTTAAAATTAGGTTTATTCCATTAGATCTTAATTATCATTATTATTATAACCATGTATTTATATTTTTAAAAATTCAAAAAACAAAACTAGAAAAAATTAATTTAAAATTAATCTCATCGAAAGATCAAGAAAACATGTTTTTAAAATAAAAACATTCAAATGTTTATAGTGTTTTTATATAAAATTTCAATGTGAAATTCATACAAATGACCTACATTGGATTAAATAATAATATTATTATTTTATTATATGTTAAAAGATGTTAAAAAGAATAGTTTTCTATAAAAATAAATTGGATTAAAAACAAGTTTTCAACTAATATTTTGTATTAGTCACAATTCAACAAAATATGAATGTTATCAGATAAATATGAAAAATTCATCCAATGTAAATTATGTTGTTTTTATAAAATAAATGAAGATAAATTTTTCATAAAAATATAAATGTTTATAAAAATTTATTTTAAAATGGAAACAATCAAAATGCTGAAAAACTATTAATAAAAAAATTTATAGAATTTTATGCTTAAAACTGGATTTATTCTTTTTTTATATCTATGTGTTTTTTTGGATGAATGTAAAAAATGTAATAAAAATGTACAAACATAATATAGTTAGTTATATTCATTCTTGAAAATATAAAAGCAATGTGATAAATAATAATTAAATTTATCATATTAATCAGATTTTTTTGTATAACTCAGTCTTGTGTGATACATAGGATTTTAGAAAAACTCATTATTTAATGGTAGGTATTATATCATATATATAAAACCCAATTAATATTGAATTACTAAATAACTCATAATTATTAATTAATAGGAGAAAATATTTATTTTATAATTACCAGGGAGGTTACATCCTTCCCACTTTTTTGGAAATTGTGTCCTCGCAATTTATTCACTTTTCTAATATGTGGTGGTATTTTTACCTCAAAGAATATTCATATTCCTATATTTCCTCATAACCCATATGGTTTTTCCATAAAATATTTAACTAATGAAGCACCTCATTCCCCAAAAATTTCAATCCTTAGTCAGAAATTGAAAAAGTTGTTCCTCCTTAGAATTATTATTTTAAAATATCAATATTTATGGACTCAAGACCTAAGAATAATTTGATATAAATGTTTATAAGATTCAAACATGAAAATCACAGTGTAAATGGGATAGACTCAAAAGAAAATATCATTATCAACATATACATTACAAAAATTCCTTTTGTTGTTTGTGAATAAACCGAGACTCTCTATAGAGAATTATTAATTTTGAATAACATTGAATTAAATTAAAATAAAAATGGTTTTTTATACAAATAATGTATTAATGTTATGAATGAAATAAAAATATGACTCAATGAAAGGATACTGAGACGAAATAATTTATGTAATGTGTGGTTAATCAAATTTGTTCCTTTTCATCCTAAATCATAAACATAAGTTAATTATTTACAATATTGTGAATTTTTGCAGGTTTATTATTCATTTTATATTAATTATTATAATGTTATTAAAATTACATAATTATTTATGTTCATGTCAGGTATTTTTGGATATTTAGTACATGATCCCAAAATAACATTAGTATGAAGTCTATAGTCAATATTTTTTAGTAGTCCATAATCTCTAGAATAATATTTAATACATAAAAAATCACTTTTACTCATTAATTCAACTTTCAATTAAAATTATTCATCATAGTTATGAAGCATGAACTATGTTACACTAATGGAGGCATTAAGCTGTACATAAAGATGAAAAATGATTCGATTTTTCAATAAAAATTATGGAATGAAGTTAATTATTATTTTCCCCGTAAGTAACTGTCATAATATCATTAATACCATTTATATATACTTATATATATTCTTCATGTGATGTGGTGATTAATAATGAATGAAAATGCTTCATGGAGGTGGTACATAACCGGTACACAAATAAGAACATTATTATTTAAATGTTCGTGGAATGTTATAATGTGATTGATTTACTATTCTATAATAATGATCAATACAGAATTAATATAAAATTTTAAAATTAATTCGATCATTATTACCAGTCTTGGGAGATGGTTATATAAATTGAATTATATTAGTTCATATAGGTGATAGTTCACACGTACATATAAATGATAAATTACTTTCTAATTTTTTAGATGTGAATATGCATTTAGGTGATGTTATTAACATACTATAATATCAGTATATTTAGGATACTAGATTTATTATTATATCATGTATGTATAATAATATAAGGAAGTGGATTAAAAATTGAAATATAAATAAATAAATTAAAATGCATTCCCTTATTATGGTGATCTCTATTTATTACCACCTTAACTACACAAAGAATAATGTTAAGCATAAACTAAGGATGCTATTAGAGATTTTAGGAAGGTATTTAGGTAAAGCGTGGATGGTCCAAAATGGTTTGGATATTTCTAGAAATTTAAAGAATAGTTACCCTGTATAAGAGACGAGATGGGAACTCTCAGAATTATTTAAAATATTAAATTAGTATAAATTTATATTCTATATAAATGGGTTAAAAGTGATTTATTTAGAATTTATTATATGCATGGGTCTAAATAAAATCATAAAATTAAAAGGTAGACATGTTTTGAATATTTTTTTAATCCATAGCTTCTTGTTTTAACCCTTTAATCTAGTACCATTTTATCAAGTAATTTACACTTTGAGGAATACCATAATTATATTTACATGAAAAACAAAAAAATAAAAGATTCATTTTTTACATTTTACATCATATCCCTATTAGTTGGTCGAATCATGGCATTTTTTTAATATTTTATAGCTTTAATAATATATTTTATATTTTAAAATATCATTAGTGTTAATTTTGATAATATACATTTACTCATATTAAAAAATATTATTACATCATGATATAATAGAACAAAAACTTTTAACACAAGAAATAAATTTAAAATACATCCATAAAATACATGTATGACATAAATTATATCAAATTATATTTACTATAATATTTTCAAAGTAATTTGTTTTATTCTTCCATTAATGAATCAAATTATTCATAACTAGAGCGTAACCAATTAATTTAATTATTAATTTCATAAAACATATAAATAAATTACCATGATGTATTTAATATTTTTATAATTCTATATATAATTATAGCCGAACATATCCCTTATATAACAATATTTTATAAATATTTTACCTGTTAAAAAAGTGTGTGAACAAATTTTATTTTAATTGAATAAAAAAATATAAATTTATTAAATTCATTCAAGTGGTGTAAAAAGGTTAAATTTTGGCCAAATTATTATTTAAGGATGGAACATATTTATAAAATGAAATTAATAAAATTATTATGTTATTTTATATTATTAATTTTACACTTAATTTCCTGAATTGAACATAACTATTGTAATAAAAACAAGTACAAATGTTACTATTCGTATTTTTCAAAACAATGTGTTGAGCCTATAAGATCATAAACATCATAATAAATAAACATTCTTATGCCCAGTTTTTAAAATTCAATACACCCATGTGGATAAAATTAATTTAATATTAATCACATCGATGAATCGAGAAAACATGTTTCGAAAGTAAAAACATTTAAAAGTTCATTGAGATTTTATATCCAATTTGAAAATGAAATTGATTAAAATTAAGTAACTAGATGAAACGATAAAAATGAACTTTATTGGAAAAGTTTTAAAAAAATTTAAAAAAGTAAATTTTTATGTCCCCATTATAAAGAAGGATTTAATTTTTTCAAATATAACATATTAAAATGACTAAAACTAGATTTAAAGAGGGTTTTCCATCAAAAGGCGGTAAATCAACCTTTTAAAGAATATTAGAGTATTTATGCTTAAAATTAGATTAATTCAAATTTAAATCCTCTATATTTTATTGGATATATGTAAAAACATTTAACAAACATGTATAATCATATTGTAGTTAGTTCTATTAATTACCTCTAATACAATGGCTAGGCATTAACTACCATTTATAATAATTATATTATTTTATTAGTGTGAAACATAAGATTCCAAATAAACCTGTTGTTGTGTATCAGGTATTCGATTAAACATAGATTTACATTTAAAATTAAATTAATATTTAATTCACAAATATTAATAAACCTTCAAATGTATTATTCTTTATTTACATGTGATGTTATATCCGTCCCCCCATTTTGGAATTTCATCCCCGCAATTTTTATTCATTTATCAGATAAGTTGGGGTATTAATCCCTCATAGCATTTTCAGATTCCCACGTTTTCTATTCAACCATAAGGTGTTTCTACAAAACCTTTACATGATAAATTACATTATATTGCAAAACTTTCTCTCTATGGTCATGATTATGGACTATTTGTTCCTCATAAGAGAGATTCTTTTCCCAATGAAGTACCTTTGGGCTCAAAACATGAGATGGATCTGGCATATACTTTGTCAACATGGAAACATGAGAAACATTGTTTAACTAGGATAAACATGGAGGTAAATCCACTCTATACACAAATGATCCAACATAATCTAGGATTTCATATGGTATAATGATCCTTAGGCTCACCTTTCCCTTCTTACCAAATCTCATCACACTTTTCCATAGAGAATCATTGAGAAAGACATGATCACCTACCTCAAAAGAGAGATCCTTCCTCTGGTTATCAGCATAACTTTTCTGCCTGCTCTAAGATATTCTCTTGTGCTTCTAAATCAATAGAACATTCTCTGCCATCTCTTCTTACCAATTCTGGTCCCATCAACTTCCTTTCACCTACTTCATCCCAAATAAATGGTGTACGAAAATGCTTTCCATTAAATGCCTCAAATGGAGAAATCTATATACTATAATGAAATCTATTATAATATGAAAATTCAACTAAAGAAAAATTATGGTCCCAACTTCCCTAGTAATCCAATGAACAGGAACATATCATATCCTCCAGGGTCTAAATTTTTCATTCTGATTTCCCATCATATTGAGGATTAAAATTTGTGCTAAAATATAATTTAGTACCCAACGACTTTTGAAGTCCCTTCCAAAAGTTAGAAGTAAACCTGGGATCATGATCAGATACAATTGATAGGGGAACTCCATGAAACCTGATTATCTCATTATCCTACAACTGAGAATGTTTTTCTAGAGACAATGTATCTATAATAGGAAGGAAAAGAGTAGATTTATTCAATCGGTCAACAATAACCTGGATTTCATTATTACCTCAAGATGTCTTTGGTAATCCCAAAATGAAGTCCATGGATATATTTTTCCATTTCCACTATGGCACTAGTAATGGATGAATCGTCCCTTTTGGAAACTATCACTTTTCTTTATCTTACTGAAAATTCAAACAGTTCATAGTAAAACCAGCAATATATCTTTTCATTCCATCCCACCAGTAATACACTCGATCGAGATCTCTATACATATTAGTACTTCTAGGATGAATTGAAAACGGGGAACTATGAGCTTCACATAAAAAAATATTCTTCAACTATGAGTCACGAGGAACACATAATCTCTTTCCAAATCTCAAAACACAATCATTATCAATGTTAAATTCAGGAAACTTTCCCTTCTGAACCTACTCTACATTTTTCTATAACACACTATCTTCCTTCTATGAATTTTTAAGTTTTTATGATTGAGATGACCTCACTGACTCCTGATACAAAATAGAAGAATTTTGTACACCAACAACTTCTAAGTCAAATGTAATGAAATAAATAACCAAAGGTTCTTGTTCCAAACATTTCATGGTTAATGAAGCATTAATTTTTCGAATCAAAGCATCAACCACTTTATTTACTCTTTTCGAATGGTAATGGATAGAGAAATAATAATCCTTGATTAGTTCCAATCATATCATCTATCTCATGTTAAATTGTTTTTGAGTGAATATATATGATTAACTTTTGGGATCAATATATATTTCACATTATACATCATACAAATGATGCATCCAAATTTTTAATGCAAAAAACAACATCAGCTACTTCCAAATCAAGTGTAGGGTAATTTAACTCATGTGGTTTCAACTGATGTGAAGATTAATCAATCACCTGAACATACTTTATTAGGAAAAAATGAAGTCCCGTCAACTAAGAATCACTATAAATAACAAACTTATCATTTTTGAAGGTAGTGCCAAAACTAGAGCATAAACCTATATTTTTTAAATTCCTGAAAACAATCATCACTTTCTTTTATCCAGATGAACTTAACTCCTTTTTAAGTTAACATAGTAATTGTTCTTGATATACATGAAAACTTTTCAAAAAAACATTTAGTAATAACCTACCAAACCAAGAAAACTGAAGATCTCGGTTATATTTGTGGGTCTTGTCCATTCTTCAACAATTATTATTTTTAGCAGGATCAACCGTTATTACATTTTTTTAATCAATATGACCCAGGAAAGAAATATTTTATAAACAAAGCTCACACTTTCTGAATTTCCCAAACAGTTTCTTTTCTTTTATGGTTTGCAAGACAACCCATAAATGTCTTTCATATTCCTCTTTACTTCTGGAATAAACCAAAATATCATCACTGAACAAAACCACAAACATTTCCATGAACACATGGAAAATTCTATTCATATGATCCATGAATATAGCAGGTGCATTGGATAAACTAAAAGGCATAAATAAAAATTCATAAGGGCCATATCTAGTTCCAAATGCGGATTTTGGAATGTATGCTTCTTTCACATTAAAATGATGGTACCTCGATCTCAAGTCAATATTTGAAAAATATTGACCTCCCTAGAGATGATCAAACAAATCATTAATATGAGGGAAAGGATAATTGTTCTTAACAGTGATGTTATTTCAAGCTCTATAATCAATTCAATGTTTTATGGAACCATATTTCATCTTAACAAACAAGACAAGAGCATCGCATGGTGATGTTCTAGGTTGAATGAATACTTTATCTAATAACTCATGCAATTTCTTCTTTAACTCTAAATATTCAATTTGAGCCATTCAATTAGGGGGGATTTAAATTGGCATGGCATCAGGGACTAAGACAACAGTAATTTGAACTTCCCAACTAGGTATAATACCAGAAAACTCATTAGGAAAAACATCAAGGTACTCATTTACCACTGACATATCCTTAATCTGAATAGTTCCTTTTTTTTCAACAATATGTGCAAGGTAACATTAATTTCCATCTGTTACTAGTTTATCAGCTTCCTAATATGTTATCAAAAGAAAGGGTTGATTCTTGTACACAAACTAAAAATTATTTTGAAAAGAATCCTTTTTAGCTCTGTTGTCAATCTTTGCATGATAAACAGAAAGCCAATTAATACCCAAAATAACATCAGACACTACTAGAGGAAAAAAAATAAGGTTTGCAGGTAGATTATTTTCACAAACAATGGCATGAAGGTTCTTATTTTTTCTTTTTGTCTCATCATTTCATCCATATGTTTTTACGATAAGTTTCGTATTAATATATTGAGATGGAATTACCAATTTAATAGAAAACTTCTCCGAAATTAAAGAGTTCGTAGACTCTGAATCAAAAAATACAATGGAAAAATATGAGCAAAAAAATAGAGTAACTGATACTACTTTATTTGATGGCCCAAAATCTGCTGAAGTAGGTGTGAAATATTTCACCACCCCTTTCTGCATGTAGTCTAGAAGCTTTCCCTTAGTTGAGTTCTTTGTTGAACACTAATTTGCATAATGTCCCATTACATTACAGTCAAAACATTTTACTGGAAATAAATCATATTTTGTCGTGTCATTAAATTGAACATTTTTAGTGAAATTAAAATCCTTATGTATCATTTTACCACATCAGTAGCACATACCATAATTCAAAAGTCATTCCCAAACATGCTTTTTTAAAAAAAATTCACAAACTGTAAACTTATGTTCTTACCATCAGACTATTCGGAAGACTTCTTCCCTTTTGTCTGCCACCTCAACCTATTATTCTGTTGTTTTTCAAAGAACACATGATCATTGGAAAATATAATTTCCAACATCGCTACACAAAAAACAAAATTTCATAACTTTTGATCTCACGATAAGCTAAATCCCTTCGATACTTTGGCTTTAATCCTGAGTAAATATGGTTGATTTTACAACCAAGATCTCATATGAAATTTGAAGCATACCTTGCATGTAAAGTGTATTATTCATCCTTTGAAACCACTGAGTTATCCTCCTACCACAATACCAGGAATTTTTTTTCAATCCTAAGATGATCCACCTTAGGAAAACATTTCTTAAGAAAAATAAATTTGAATTCATCCTAATAAAGAGCATCAATCTCTTCACTGTACCTGATATTTTTCACCATTGACCACCTATGATCAGTATTACCTTCAAAATTGTAAACATCAAGACTAACCTTTTGATGTTCTGACCACTCCATGAAATCATAAATTTTATCCATTGGTTTAATACACCCTTCTGCTAGCATAGGGTCTGAAAATCTTTTGAATTATGGGGTATTTTTCCTCATGAAATGATCTTATACTGACATGTTCCTCTGTGTTTGATCTGGCCGATATCGTACACGGATACCACCACCGTTTATAGACTAATTCAACTATGCCATCACGGCAACAAACTGATTAGTTTATATTCTGACCATCTCAGGTTGCTGATTTGGAAGGTTTTCTTCCTCCTGATGTCGTCCGAATAGTACTGCACTATTTCCTAGCCGGAAAACCATTCTGAACACAGAACTATCTTAGGGGAAGCAACATCGAAATATATAAATGATATATCATTTAAATATTATGATAAATTAATTTCTATATATTAATTTATCAATACCCTAACTTCTGAAGATATCTAAAATGACCTCTAAAACCAACTATATGGACCCGACCTTTAAACGTTACATAATATAGAATTAAACAAACTAATTCACGTTGAGTATCTTTTCTGGTTTTTAGTTTTAGAGAATTAGGTCATAACATTCAAATAACAACATGAATATTACATGTTGTCAATTCTACTCAGTACCCATTTTTTCTTATAATAAAAACTATTGAAAAAACTCATGTCTAGTTCCATGTTTTAGATAGCATGAATTTTCCTTGATCCTATCTTTGACCCTATTAAACATTATTTCTTGCAAATAAAATTTCAAAACATGAAGTGAGCATAAAAAGCATAGTAATGGTTATAAAACAAAGAAAAAACATTATTTCATAAATAAATATAAAACATGAAATCTTTTACTTACCTCATGAAATAAAAATATTTATGAATAAAAAATAGAAATCATAAATCGTAAATGTATCTTATGTCATCCATAACATACTTACATTGTATCTATCACAGCTACATATGGTGTTACTTTGAAATACCCTTCATAGTATATTCCCTAATTATCATAGGAGAAACATTCACGTTTACATCTTTCATAATCCCCAATGCATTGGAGAGTTATCTCAGGCTCACCCGCCCTAGATTTTTCATGGAACCACCCGTATAAATAAATAATTCTCGTCAACCATAACATGATCATAACACTTAACATAAGCATATAGGAAAGATAACATTTCCATATTTCAATAAAAATATAACAATTAATTATATTAAGGTATCAAAACCATTATCAAAACCATTTTCAAAAAAAATTAAATAAAATAATATATGGTATTTATTTTCCATTTAAAAACATGATTCCTTGTTAAGGAAGCCAAAGGAAAAATAATACTCGCAGCGTCGGAATGGTCATTGTCATCACATACGTTAAAAATAAACATTCTGAACTTTAGTAAAACGAATCATAGGAAAATATTTCCTTTAAAAGAAATGAAAAGTCAAACTTCTTTATATAGTGTATAAAAGAATGTCGTGTATTAGAACAAAATATGCTTCAATTAAAGGAGATTGAGGCGAAGTCCCTTACCTTGTGTCCAACTTGAATTGATCGTTCATTTATCTCATCTATAATAGAGTAAAAATAATTTATACATGCTTAGGACCTTTTTCATGTTTATTGTTGCTTTTATATCACTTATTACAATTTTATAAAAAATATGTTATAATTTAAGTTTATAGTGTTCGTTTTGTTGATATTTGGTACTTGAGTCAAAAATGAACACCTTATATTTACAAGTTGTCCTTGTGGTCAACAGTCCATCATATCCAGAATGATATTCATTATTTAGATATCATATATATCATATATATCCAGTATATATATATATAACAATACATATCATTTGAGGTAAGAAATGAAATGCATTGTTCATGGAGACGGTAAGTCGTACATACGCATGAAAGTTGCTTTCAATTGTATTTCTTATTATAGTGGAATTGAAACATAATTATACATAGGTATATTATAATTTCAGTTTAATATTATATATAATTTCATTAACTCCATCCATTATATGTCCCACATATGGAATTAACGAGTCGTATCACATCGAATGGGCGACAGTTGGCACTTCTTTAAATGAAATTATCACGTTTACCCATAATGGAAATCATAAAGGTATGATATAAATGGGAAATAAAGAAGAATAAGGAAAACTTAAGCACAATATATATCATATATAAATATATTTTCATCTTATTTACCACCATTATAGGTGGTAGGAGATAATTGAACAATCATCGGTTCGTGGGACATTAGTTTTCCATCCACAGAAACAGTATCTTATTCTACCATTATATGGAGGTGTGCGTAAGTGTAGTTATAATACGTCTCATAAAAACAACTTTGTATATTTTTTATACTATAGTTTACATAAAATAAAGTAATAAAATGATTTTAGGGGTTGGAGTAGAAAAATAAAAGAAAATAATTTAAGATAAATTGTTACCTTTAATTTGGGTAACAATATTTGGTAAGAAACAAAAGGGTTTCATGAAGTGCCTTATGCCTATGTTAAGGCTTATATGAAGAGGATAGGGATATAGGGTGCTTAATTGGGAAGATTTAGGACAAACTAAAAGTCTTGAGAGGTTTGAGTAATTTTTTAGAAGTGTAGGATTTTTATAAGTGGGAGGAGGGTCTCTGTAGGAAAGTGTGATAATATTATTTTATAATATAATGATATTTGGTTTCTAAATGTCCAAAAATAATTAAGGTAAAATATAAAATTACTCATGGTAGAAATAAATTCATCATATAATAATTTTACAGGTTTGGGATGTTATTTTAATATTTATAATCTTACTTATTTAAAACGTTTATAAATGAGATAAACACTGCATCATTATAATGTCATAAATAATTTATTTTATTTGATGTCTAAAAATTATAAAAAAGAATACCATGATGTATAAAATATTCTTAGCTTTCCAATTAATATTTATATTTGAAATGATAACTTATATATCCCGATTTAATAATTGATTTAGTAAATGATATTTTTTTATATCATTTTTGTCATTACATTATGTTAATTAAAATTAAGTGTCATTATAATTCATAAGAGGCTCCATAGGGACCAAAATCGACCCATGGATTCCCATGGTCGTCCATTACTCATCAAATAAGGTTAGGATAACTTTTAAGGTAATTTTGAATTATTATAATATTTGTTTACGTTGAATTAACCTATATACCTTTAACAGTGGTAAATATAAGGGAAAAGATACGATTCATCAAAAATTATATTCATCTTATTGAACAAAATTTTACTTAATAAAAAAACCATGTATGTCATATATTATAAATTAAACTCATTGAAGTTGTAAAATTTCATTTTAATGAAAAGTCATTTTTCTTAATTACTACTAAGTTGTTTCACTATTCATAAAAAATTGATGTTTTTCATAAAAGAGCACAAAATTAATCCTAAGATATATTTGAAATTTTGAATTGAAAAATGATGTATATTTTACCAAGTTATAAACACAGAAGCTTCATTAATGAGTTTAAAATTAATTATCGTTGTCAAATCAAATAGCTTGTTTTTAAGAAACAATAACAGCCAAAAGATTGTCACTTGTTTATGTCAAATTTCAATGTGAAATTAATTAATATGACCAAAATTGGATTAAATGGTGAAAATATATTCTAAATACACTTTAAAACCAATTAAAAATATAATCTATCAATATAAATAAATTAAATTAAAAATTAGTTTTGAAATAAAATACAATATTTTTAACTATTCATTAAAAAATGAACATTATCAGAAAATTTCCAAAAATTTACACAATGTAAATTGTAATGTCCCCATTCTAAAGAAGGATTTTATTTTGTTCTATAGAACATATAAAAATGACCAAAACTATATTTATAGAGGTTTCTCCATAAAAAGGCGGTAAATCGACCTTTTATAAAATATTAGAGTATTTCTGCTTAAAATTATATTCATTCACATTTTAATCCTCTAACATTTTTTGGAAAAATGTAAAAACATTTAACAAATATGTATAATTATATTTTAGTTAGTTCTATTCAATATCACCAATAAAACATCTAGGCTTTAACTTCCATTTAAAATAATAATATTATAATATTAGTGTGCAACGTCAAATTTTAAAGAAACTCGTTGTGTATCGGGTAAGCCATTGAACATAGCATCCCCTTTAAAGAAAAATTAAAATTTATTTCAAAAATATTAATAAACAATCAAATTTATTATTATTTATTTTCTTGGGATGTTACAAATGTATTTTATTTTTATTTTCTATAAATTATTGGGATTTACTAATCCAACTAAAGTAAACATTTTTATTTTCTTTTAATTCTGAGGATACCAAAGATGTAATGTTTTATGCTACAAAAATTATTTTTATCAGGACTGTTTGTGTTTTATTTTCAATTATATGGTTTATATATTATTTTCATCATTAAACTAGTCTATAAGTTTATATCATATTCATATATTGGGTTTTGAGGAATTTATTTTTTTATTACCCTATTCAGTACTAAAAAACAATGATATAATTGTTTAGGAAAAGAGGACCTTCTTTCGTCTTTTTGGTAAGGAATATTTCAATTCTATATTCTTATTCTTATTAAATTATTTTATATATGTTAATATATAATTTTACATTTTTATTAAATGTATTTTTATACAATCAATGACTTTAATTAAAAATATATTAAAAGAATCATTTGAAATATTCTAAATTGTTCATTGTCTATTTCATCAAAAAGAGTAAAACAAGATTTTTTAAATGTTATCAACATGATTTATATTACAAAAAATCATTTAATATCTTATTGATTAATCATACACTATTATTTTACATTTTTTTAATATAAAATCATATACCACTATTCAATGATTTTTCAGTTTTTTAATCTTCCACATAAAAAATGATATTTCTTCTTGATTTATAAATAATTTTAATTGAAATTTTATAAAAATGATTTTTAATCATTTCAAAAAACATTTAATGATTATTGTTCCTCACTAGTGATATTATATTTTGATATTATCCACCTTACTTTAGTAGAAATATTATTATGATTTTGTTTGAGAAATATTTTTATGAAACCCATTTTCTCCCCAAGAGTTCTTCATGATATGATTGAATTATTAATGTCATAATGATCTTGTGGAACACTTATATATTTTTTCATGATGTGATTGATGGAAAAATAATTATATATACATATAATTCATTTGGTAAACCATATTTTATCACTATATTATATGAATGTGAATGATGATTGAACCTAATCTATAATCAGACTCTCTCCACTATATTTATGTGAATCCGGATTGATCCAAATCAAATATG
This sequence comes from Viscum album, assembly GCA_963277665.1. Classification (NCBI taxonomy): domain Eukaryota; kingdom Viridiplantae; phylum Streptophyta; class Magnoliopsida; order Santalales; family Viscaceae; genus Viscum; species Viscum album. The sequence goes on along the minus strand of OY728123.1, from coordinate 143,794,723 downwards.
GGACAATGTACACTATGATATTAATTGGAACAAGACCTGGACAAATAAATTGTTTTATATGATTATATGTATTCCAAAATATATGTATTCTGATTTTTTATTCCCTCAATTATTAGTATTAATTATTGACGAATAATGTAACTAATGAATCATGTCTCATTTATGAGAAATCATTTTTCTCATGACAAATGTTTTAGGTTCAATGAAGGTTTTTTTATGTTTTCATTAGTTATGATCATGTTATCATATCCTTATTCCTATATTATTATCATTAATGATCTTTTATTGATATCTCTGATGTTTACATATTCTAAGAATCTAACGTCATCATTCCAATGTATCCATTTCCATAGGTTTAGAATAAAGCTTTCATGTAATAAATATCAAATAAAGTTATTATGTTAGACTACCCTTTTGGGAGATGTTCAATAGTTTTTTTAAATATGTTTTTTATGTACCGGGTGCCTAAATACATTAAATCTTTACGATTCCATGATGTGTATTGCTTTTATATTTATTGAATATTCCAATATACTGATGTAATATTTATTTATGTGATGCTTAGGTCCCCTAATTATTAATTTCATTACACAAATTTATAGGAAAAAACAAATGAAAATGTAGTGAAGGTAAACTATTTTTCATTTTAAATAATTTAAATTAAATTTTATTTGAAAACATGACATGTTTGTGATTTATAAATAAAAAAATTTATGTAATTAAATGTAATGAGCTGGAAATTTCAAGGAAATTTTTTCCATAACTACATTAGAATTTTATGTGTCTGTGGATTCTGACGGTACTTTATTCTGAGGCCCGGTATGCCCGAAATAAATATTTGGATTTTTGTCAGGGTACGTTAAGTAATCGTACATGAGGGTTTTACAATAGTTTGATCCAGTGCTCGGAATTGATATCTGAGGACACCGATGAACTCGAAGCACGGGTATTCGCATAAGGGGACCTTTACCAAAGTTTCATTTTGTCGTATGGGGTAAATAAAATTTAGGGATACATTAAGAATAAAATAAAATTTTTGAGTTACAATTTTATTTTATGTGGAAGTTGTTTCGTACAAAAGGATGTTCAAGGTGGGGCCCACACCCCACCTAACATCCCATGGGAGATAAAAAAGGGTGGTGGGGCCCACACGATCCCCCAACTTATCACCTTCCCTCAACTCCGCTCAACTCCCTTAAGCTCCACAATTAATGAGGTGAATTAATTCAACATTAATTCAAATACTTTTGAATTCATCTCTCCACATTTAATTTATGTGTTGTCGTTTTTATGGGGCATTTGATAATCATTCCAACCCATGGAGAATTAATTATGTAAATCACTTAATTAGTTTTTTGTGTGGAAAAATTATTATATTTAGAGACTATTGTTTCATTTTGGATGGGAAATTATTCTTTGGGGAAAGCTCTGGAAAAATAGAAGTGTTTTCTCTCGATGAAGAACAATCGCTCTCTCCAATGAAGAACACAAGGTCACAACCATTGACTTCTTCTTCTTCCTCCACATCAAGGGAAGAGATGATGTCCACAAGGAAACATCGACCACACATACTCCTTAGACACACTCCAACATAAATAGAATCGACATTGTTCTTCCGCGACACTCGACCACTGCGACGTTCGTCTTCCGCGGTTCGACGACGTGTGGAGTCCTTATGAGGTAGGGGTTGTTTTTATATAATTACAATATATGTGAATTATATCTTCAATATGGGGCTTTCTTTTATGGAGAAATATTAGTTTGAGCCTCTAACGTGGAGGGCATAGACTACCGAACAAGTCCGGACTCTCCGCTGGTTGTTCGTTTGTCCGCAGGTTGACGGGCGATGACGAAACGGGACCACAACGATGATATGAAGTTGTTGCAGTAAAGAGAATGTCCCAGGAGATCCACAGGCATAGACGGTGGGAAAAAAAGAACACCAGAGCGTGTTCAGGGGTCCGCAAAAGGCGGCGGCGGTGCGCCACGCCGGCGGGAGAAACCCGGAACGTTAGAGCCGTTCTTGTGGTGAAGTGGCGCAGCATTAAGCCACTCCAGCTGGGGGAGGCCGCGCCCCCACGCTTGGCCAGCTGGATGAGCCGGTGCCCCCCCCCCCCATGTCTGGGTCGTGCCCTACCATGCCAGATCCGGACCTGGGACGGGTCAATTCGGTTTGGGCCGCCGTAGGGTGGGTTGGGCCGGGTCGGACCGGGCACAGACCCCCCTTTTTCTGACCAGATTCGTTTAAACGACCCTAACATGAGCTACAGACCACCGATGGACACTCTGTTAGTCGTGTAGGGTTCCTTGGATCGAGACGGTCATTTTAGTATATAACAATCAAGGATTCGGCGAAGTTTTTGTACGACCGGGATGGTTCGAACCCTAAATCAACCGGGCCCTCAGAGCGGAAACACTTATAACGCAAGGACCGGGAGTCCGATTGACATGCCGCTAATAGATTTGGATGTATTTTGATGAGATAGTTCTTTTTTCATACTCCACTTGATGATTGAATGCAGTTGGAGTACATTCGTGTTGGTTTTAGTTTAAAAACCAAACAGGCCCCTGGAACGGAAATGTAAATAACTCTCAGACCGGACGTCCTTTTGATGAACCGCCGGTGAAATTGTTAATATTATTAAGAAAATATTCCTTTGTGTATACCACATCGGTGGTTGGGGTATATTTGAGATACGTTCGGGTTGGTTCGTTCACGAAACCAACTGGGCCCTCGGATAAAAAGGCTAATAACTAACAGATCGGGCATCCGATTGACGCGTCGTCTGTTGCGTTGAGACCCCTATGACGAGGATGTACTTTGAGATACATTTTAGTGGGACATATAGACACTTGGAGTGTTGACCAGTAGCTCATGGAGGGGATCCTCCTTGAGACAAGAAGACGGAGTATAGTGACCTTGTAGCTGGCTGAGACCTGATGGTTGTTTCTCCGATTTGATTCAGAGTGACTTGACTAGCCTAGTGGGGATCACTAATGTGTTGGGGAAACAGACCCATGGAGGAAGATCACTACTATTTTGGGGTGGCAGACTCGTGGTACTAGATAGGAGGAGTACCTCTATAGGCTATTGTGGGATCGCTACTGTGTTGGGGTGGTAGACCCATGGCGGGGATCACCACTGTGTTGGGGAGACATACTCATGGTACTCAATAGAGTAGGAGTACCTCTGTAGTCTAAGGTTATTGAGGGGAACCTCAGAGTCGTAATAGGACTACTGCGCTTGACAGGGGAGGAGTTTTCCAGCAACCGTGTTTTCAACATCGTGAATAAAATATCCTGGTTTGAACTGATTCAATGACATTTGTGTTTCATTATGATTGATATGGGTTACATGATAACTTATGTATATTTATGGGCATATACCTATGAAAGGTTATCTGTTGAGATACCAATTTTTGGGTTATCCTTGTTGGATTTAGTGAGACCTTGAGGGTCTCGGGGTCCCTACTGAGTATTGTAATACTCACCCCTACATGGGTTATGTCTGCACCTCGTTGTGTTGGATGCAGACGACGGACATCGCTGACCTAGGTAAATTTTACGAGGAATAGACGGTACCCGGAGGTGTACACTTGGCGCGACAGCACACGGATCAGACTGATAGACGTGGAGTGCTGGGGAGGACATCTGGACCTACCCTTCAGTTAGGAACCCGGAGGACGATCCAGGTGCTACTTCACCTTCCAGCTCTTATCTTTTCAGTGGTACTTTTTTTAGTTGTAGTTGTACCTTTCTGATGGCCTTGTATTTTCATCCCCTTTGTACTTTCAGCATGCTTGTTTTACTGCATTACTTAGTGTTTGCTTCTGATTTTACTCTGGTTGTATGTGTGTTTACATTTTATAAAGGCAATGCCTTCCCAGTTTTTAGGAAGTCATGCCTTTGATACCAATTTTTCATGACCCGTCGTCGGGGGCCCGTATCGTGACTACCCCAAGCCCACCTTCCAAAGGCCAGGGGCTGGTGACTAGTGCCAAATTCGTAAATCCTGATAAAAATGGAAGACATTGCTTTTATGAAATGTAAACACACACATCCAGAGTACAAGAGGAATCAAACACCAAGTAAGTCAGTATAACAATTATGCCGAAAGTAAAAAGGGGCAAGAAATAAAATACCAACATAAAGTATAGCTACAAATGAAAGAAAAGAACAACTGAAAAGACAATAGCTGAAAGGTGAAGCTGCTACTGTATCGTCCTATGGGTTCCTACCTGAAGGGAAGGTAAAGATGTCCTCCTTAGCACTCTGCATCTATCGGTCCACTCCGTGTGCCATCACACTGAGTGTCCACCTCTGAGTACCGTCCAGTCCTCATACACTCTACCTCGGTCAGTGTTGTTCATCATCTTCATCCAACACTTCGAGGTACATGAATAGCCTGTACAGGGGTGAGTATTAAAATACTCAGTAGGGAGCCCGAGTCCCTCAATGTCTGACTAAATTCAACAAGGATAAACCAAAAATTAAGATCTCAACAGATAACATTTACTTAGGTATATGCACATACATATACCTAAGTTATCAAGTAACCCATCTCAATCATGAGGAAAACACAAATGTCAAATACTAAGGTCAAACTAGGATTTTTATTCATGATAATGAAAACATGGCTGCTAGAGAAATCATCCTCTGTCGAGTGAAGTAGTCCTGTCACGACTCCGAGGTCCCACTCACTAACCTTAGACTCCTAAGGTAATCCTCCACTATCGAGTACCGTAGGTCTGCCACCCCAACATAGTTGTTCTCCACGCTATGTGTCTGTCACCCCAACATAGTAGCGCTCCCCATAGTAGCCTACAGAGGTACGCCTCCTGTCGAGTATCGTAGGTCTGCCGCCCCAACACAGTATCACTCCTCCACCATTGGTCTATCTCCCTAACATAGTAGTGATACCCATTGGGCTAGTCAAGTCACTCCGAATTGAATCGGACAAGAATTCATCAGGTTTCAACCAGTTACATGGTCACCATACTCCATATGCTCAACTCTGGTAGGATCCTCTCCACGAGCTACTAGTCGACACTCCTTGTTTCATGAATTCCCAAGAAGAATTATCTCAATGGACTGCCTCATCATAGGGGTATCAATGCAACATATGGTGTGTCAATCGGACTCTCGTTCTGTGAGTTATTAGCCTTTTATCCCGGGGGCCTGGTTGGTTTGGTGTACGAACCAACCCAATTGTATCTCAAATGTACCCCGAACTCCCATGGGGTATACTCGAAGGAACCGTTTCTCAAGGAGATTACCAACGCCGCAGACGGTTCGTCAAACGGACGTCCGGTATGAGAGTTATTGGATTTTCCATTCTAGGGGCCCGGTTAGGGTAGTCATGATACCGGCCCTGGGGGACGAGTTGTGAAAAATTTGTATCAGAGGAGTCGGTTCTACCACAGAAAATAGGACTCTGATATTTTCTTTTTGTGAAGCAATAGTGTTAAGGGTACTAAGTGTGGTTTTCAGTTCAGGGAGTCCAGTGTTGGTGTGGGAGGCCGACGTATCCTTAAACTAGGACCTTGGCTTCTGATTTCTGACTCAATGAATGAAAACACTGATTACATGTGTGTTTTCAAAAGTTTCTTTTAAGTCAGTTCAAATCAGGTCAGCCCACCAGGTATAGTCTTTTGACCGTGTCTCATCTGTTTCTTTCAGGATGTCTTCACCCAGTCAGTCAGCATGGGATCCGAGTGGAGAGTGTGATGATATCCCACCAAGAAGTGAGGCCTCATTACGGGGCCTCTTCCAGTTGAGACACCATCAGAGAGAGCACTCCACTTGAGCGCGTTGCACGAGTTCCAACGACATAGTCCTATGAGGTTTCGAGGCGAGTCTGATTTTCAGACGGCTGGGTAGTGGTTGGAGTCTGTAGCATGAACAATCAACACAGTTGGGACACTCAGTGACTTGATGGTGTACCTAAAATTTAGTCTCTTTTAGGGAGAATATGAGAGGTGGTAGATCTAGATGCACCAGTTTTGCGACAAGATGACATTCACCTTGGGAAACTTAGAGATGTTTTCAGGGTGGAGTTTATACCAGCGCCTCTACACTCTGAGTGTGCTCAGGAGCTGTTTCCCTTGCCGCATGATTTTTTGACCGTAGCGGAGTCTTCTACAGCTGGAAGTAGGTAGATGACATAGAAGTCCAATAAGACTAGGACAATAGGTGGGAGACCATGGGATACAGGTTCGGTTGTACGAGGCACACAAAAGAGAGCCATCCATACAAGGAGCAGGAAGTGCTATGCATGCGGCAAGAAGGGTCACTTGGCTCAAAACTACCCAACCTATCTAGAAGATGAGCATAAGGTAGTAGAGGAACCTACCAGACTGAGGCAGAGGAGCTGGCCATACAACTGGTGGTGTACGACACTTCAAGGTGTTGCCACCACCACCAACAAGAGTTCCACCCCGACAGTAGGGAATTGGAGGATATGAGAGAGAACAACTTTAGGAAGCTGAAGCATATGACTGTGGATCTCCAGAAACAGGTATACAGGATCAGGACTAGTTCCAGACATAGAGGCCGTGTTCATGATCCTTCTAGACCCGTAATGCCGTTTTTGTGTTTGCTTTATGCCTTTGTACTTTGAGCTGCTGTAATAAAAGGAACTTGTCCTTGTGATGTTTTCTTTTTTTTATTTTTGTGTACTAAGAGATCTAGTTTAAACTGGTGACTTGACCCTCACTTTCTAGATTCCTATTAGAGGAGACCTAGTGACCACACACTAATGCCGATAGTGTGACTCGGCCCTTGGAGGTGAGAGTAACAGTTGGATCTCTTGGTAGTAGCGGCGAGTCCTTACAACATCGTCAATGGAATGAATTTATCATTCATGTCTGGAATGACTTTATTATTCAATGTTCATGGTTCATCCATGGTATGAGACTAGATTTCTCTTTTCGAAAATGGAAAAATCTTAGCAGCTATTACAAATCATAGGTGAAGAAAGGTGGTCATTGACCGACTTACCAAGTCGGCCGATTTGCTACCAACCAGAGATGGTACGAGCTACGATCGAGAAGGTGCAGATCGTCCAGGAGCGGATGAAGACTTCCTAGGGCAGGCAAAAGTCCTATGCTAATAGGAGGCAGGGACCACTAGAGTTCGAGGGTGATGACCATGTCTTCCTACGGGTCTCACCTCGATGAGGTCCACGGAGAATTGGCCAGGGCCGCAATTTATCTTAACGATTCATCGGACCTTTCCATGTCCTCAGTAGAGTCGGCAAGGTGTCATACCACCTGGTCCTTCCACCTCAATTGCACTAGGTGCACGACGTCTCCCACGTATCTCAGCTAAAGAGATATGTACACAACCCTTCACACATCATCGATCATGGGGAGATGGACATCGATGACGTGGAAACATTCAATAAGGTTCCAGTAGAGATTGAGGAATGCTGGGAGCGGGTCCTACGTGGACGATCTATTCCTCTAGTGCACATTCGCTGGCAGCACAGGAACCTCCATGGGAGAACATGGGAGCAAAAGGAACATATGCGTGCTCAGTACCCCTTTTGATTCCCTAGCGTGTGTTGTAGCTCTATGGGGACATAAATCCCTAAGGTGGGAGTAATTTAAAGACCCATAAATTTCATGGAAATTTTTTCCTTAAATAATTTGGAATTTTACGATCCTGTGGCTTTTGACGACACTTGATTCTGAGGCCCGGTGTTCCCCGAATCAATTTCTGTAGTTTGGTATGGGTACGTTCAGTAAACTTAGGTGCGGGATTTACAATCTTATGAACCTGTGCTTGGAATTGAAATCTGAGGACACCGATGAACTCACAGCGTCGATATTTTCCGAAGGGGACCTTTACTGTTGTTGTGTTTTGTTGTATAAGGTAATTAAAATTTTGTGATACATTAAGAATAAAAGGAATTTGTTCAGTTACAATTTTATTTTATGTAGAAGTTGTTTCCTCCAATAGGAAGTTGTATGTGAGGCCCACACCCCACCTAACTTCCCACGGGAGATAACTATGGATGGTGGGGGCCACACAAGCCCCCAACTTATCACCTCCCCAAAACTCCCTTAAACTCCACCATTAATGAGGTGAATTATTTCAACATTAATTCAAATGCTTTTTAATTAATCTCTCCACATTTAATTTATGTGTTGTCAGTTTTATGAGGCTTTTGATATTCTTTCCAACCTATAGAGAATTAATTAAGTAAATCACATAATTAATTGTTTGTGTGGAAATATTATTATATTTGGAGGCTATTGTTTCATTTGGATGGGTAATTATTCTTTGGGGAACGCTCGGGAAAAATAAAATTGATCTTCTCTCGATGAAGAACAATCACTCTCTCAAATGAAGAACACAAGTCGGCAACCATCTACTTCTTCTTCTTCATCCTTCGTGTCAAGGGTAGAGACATCGTCCGCATGAAAACATCGACTACACATCCTCCTCGGACACACTCTGACATCAATGAAATCAACACCATTCTTCCGCGACGCCTAACCACCAAGACATTCGTCTTTCGAGGTTCGACGATGTGTGACGTCTTTCTGAGGTTGGGGTTGTTTTTATATAATTACCATTTATGTGAATTATATCCTCTATCTGGGGAATTCTTTTATGGAGGAATATTGGTTTGAGACTCTAACGTGGAGGGAATGGACTAACGAACAAGTTCGGACCCTCCACTGGTTGTTCATTTGTGCGGGGGTTTATGGGCGACAACGAAACAGGAACACAATGGTGATTTGAAGCCGTTGCAATGAAGAGCAGGTCCCGGGAGAGCCGCAGGCGCAGACGGTGGGCGAATAGGACCACTGGAGCGCGTCCAGTGGTCCGCGGAATGCGGCAATGGAGTCCAGCGGTGGTGGCGCGCCACCGGAGTAGACCGACATGGCTAATCTTCGGTGGAGGGAGAAACCGAGAATGGCATAGCCTTTTCAAAGGTGATGCAGCGCGACATTTTGCCACACCAGCTGGGGGAGGCCGCGCCCCCATGCTCTGCCAGCTAGTCGAGCCAACGCACCCCCCCCCCCCCGGCTAGGCTGGGCTACACCTTCCAAGGCTGGACCCAGACCCGGGTTGGGTCGAGCCGTTTCGGGCCGACCTAGGGTGGTTTGGGCCGGGTCAGACCGGGCCGAGACCCCACTTTAGCGGACCAGATTCATTTAAATGGCCATATCCTGAGATACGGACCTCCGATCGACACACCGTCAACTGCATAGGATTACATGGATCTAGAGTGTCATTTATGTATTTTACACTCAAGATTTTGGCGAAGTTTGGGTATGGCTGGGTCAGTTCGAACCCGAAACCAACCAGGCCCTCGGAGCAGAAACGCTTATAACATAAGGACCGGACGCCCGATTGATGTACAATCAACTATGTTGGATGTATTTTGATGAGAAGTTTATTTTGGCAAACAATAGATGAGGTTTGGACATGGTTGGAGTATATTTGGGTTGTTTCTTGTTTATAACCCAACCGGGCCCCCGAAACGGAAAAGCCAATAACTCTCAGACCAGATGTTTTCTTGATGAAATGTCAGCGGCTTTGGTAATCTTATTGAAAAATGTTTCCTTTGAGTATACTCCATGGGGGGTACTTCTATTATACGGTCAGGTTTGTTCGTAAATGAAACCAATTGGGCCCCCGGGATAAAAAGACTAATAACTCATAGACTGGGCGTCCGATTGATGCACCGTCTCTTGCGTTGATACCCTATGACGAGGTGGTCCTTTGAGATAGTTTTTCACCGGACATCATGACACTTGGATTGTCGACCATTAGCTCATAGAGAGGATCCTCCCGGAGATAAGCATACAGAGTACGGTGACCTTGTAGCAGGCTGAGACCTGATGACTGCTTGTCCGATTCGATTCAGAGTGAGTTGAATATCCCAGTGGGGATCGCTACTTTGTTGGGGCGATAGACCCATGGTGGAGGAGCGCTACTGTGTTGGGGCATCAGACCCTTAGTACTCAATAGGAGGAGTACCCCTGTAGGCTATTGGGGGAGCGCTGCTGTGTTGCGGCAGTAGACCCATGGCGGGGATCACTACTGTGTTGGGGAGACATACCCACAGTAATTGACAGATGAGGAGTACCTCATCAGTCTAAGGATACTGAGTGGCACCTCAGAGTCGTAATAGGACTATTGCGCTCAATAAAGGAGGAATTCTCCAGCATCAGTGTTTTCGTTATCATGAATAAAAATCCTTGTTTGAGCTGAGTCAATGACCTTTGTGTTTTCCTTATGGTTGAGATGGGTTACTTGATAACTTAGGTATATGTATGGTCATATACCTAAATAACGTTATCTATTGTGATAATTCTTTTTGGTTTATCCTTGTTAGATTTATTGAGACCTTTAGGGACTCGGGGCCCCTATTGAGTATCGTTGTACTCACCCCTATACGAGCTTTGCCTGCACATCGTTGTGTTGGATGCAGATGAAGGACAACGCTGACCAACGTAGAGTGTATGAGGACTAGACGGTACCTGGAGGTGTACACTCAGCGTGACGGCACACGGAGCGGACCAACAGTTGTTGTAGTGCTGAAGTGGATATCTGTACCTACCGTTTAGGTAGGAACCCGAAGGATGATCCCGGAGCTGTTTCTCCTTCCAGCTATTTCCTTTTCAGTTGTAGTTATACCTTTCTATTGGGTTTGTATTTATGGCCCCTTTGTACTTTCAACACTCTTGTTTTATTTCTTTACATAAGGTTTTATTCCACTTCTACTCTGTATGTGATTGTGTTTATGTTTTATAGAGGAAACTCCTTCCCACTTTTTAGGGAGTTACGCCTTTGGTGCTAGTCACCAGCCCCTGGCCTATGGAAGGTGGGTTTGGGGTAGTCACGATATGGGCCCTAGGGGACGCATCATGAAATGAAATATTTAAAAAAATAAATCTAATTAGTGGTATTTTTTAGTCACACAACTAATTATCTACATTAAAAAATTTATATCATTTACCATCATCGAATTTACATTGATTTATATAAAAATAGTAAAATTTATTAACCCCGTCATCAATTGTGTAGAATCGTTTAATATTTGAAATTATTTCTTATAATTTAAGGAATATATATTTTTAGTTTTGTTTAAATATATTTAATTATAAAAAAATTATTAAAAATTCTCAGTTATAGTTCATAGATACCATGAATATATTGTAATAAGAAAACCCATACACCATTACACATGGAAATAAATATAAATATATATATTTTTAACTTGAAATTACGATAATCATATTTGGAATTGCAAATTTCCTATGGGGATACATAAATATAATAATTTAAACTCTCTTTTAACCTAAATGTAAAAGTGAACTAATATAAATTATTGAGTATCAAACAAAAGCCTATGGTCAAAAATTTTCTTGGGTTAGTTTATTAATTTAATAGAAATGATTTAATGAATTATATTTAATATTTATTGGGATAGAGGAAATACTTTTTTTAAAATCAAAATTACAATGATTTCTAGGATCATTAATTTTATGGTTTACATGATTGGGATATAAATAATCATGTTCTAATTCCTATTTTTTGTTTCAATTGTGTTTTAATATATCCATTCTCTACATACCATCATAACAATTCAATAATTTATACCTTTATACTGTCAATTACATTGATTGATTATGAAACATGGTGGCCCACAATTATTTTTAAGCATAATCACCCTATATTGTATAATGGTCATAGACAACCCAAGGTGATTAGTTGATGAATTAGATTGATACTCCATCAATCGTAGATTTAACTACTAGAAGTTTTTGAATAATAATTGTTTCTGAAAATTATATGTTATATTATTTTTTACTCAAATAAACTATAATCACTTATTTATGAAGTTAGTTAAATTGAAATGAGACCGTCTAGTTTCAATTATTATATGACTAATGGCCAATATGACTGTTGGTCAATATGAACATTGGAAACTATACACATAAACATATTATCTGAGATTATTAATAGAAATGATAATGGTTATTTTTTCACAAAGAATAGCCGATGGCCTCAACTAGTAGACTCGTGACATACGAAGCCCATTTGTTAAAGCATGGGAAGGAGGTGGAATTATTGGGATTTTCTCTAGGACAAGCCTAAGACGATCCTCAAAATGTTAATTTTGAATGCAATATATTACGAGATATGTTCAAGTAGTTATAAATAACCACTCGGGAAATGTAGTCTAAGCCACCGTAATATTCTTTCACCATTTCACACCTTACTCTTAGGTCATATTCCAGCGTTATAAGGGGTTATGTAACAAGACCATAGTATCATGGTGTAATCTCATTTTACAAATTTTTTTTATTTCATCATATTTATTTTATGAATATCATGTCATAAGAAAATATGATTAATTAAGACAAATGGGATAAATTGATTTTAAAAGTAAAAAATATAACTTTTCAATAATGTCTCATTTAGAAAGAATTATTATATTAAAATAACCATCATTTTTTATTTTAAAATATCAAAATTAACTTAGGCTGCATTTTTATATGTTTTATATAAACTTTTAATTTTATAGAATTAGTGAATAGTTTATTCTGAATAGTGATTTTTTGATTAATAGTATTTTATGAATATTGTATTTTTTGAATAGAAAAAATATTTTATTATTAAATAACCTTTTTCTGTGAAATTATTTTTGAAAATCAGACAAACATGGATGTAATTAAGGGGGAAACGTGGTTCAATAATTTCAAAATAATTTTTTTGGTGAATAGTAACGTTATCATTTAGAATAGTTACTTTAACTTTATGAATGGTTATTTATCCAGTGGAATTGTAACTTCAATCTAGAAGTAAAGATTTTTTTTTCATCTTATGTGGTAATGTGATATAATTATATTACAATATAAGTATATAATTGTTTTTGAAATTATTAGTTATGTATTAGTATTTTATTTATTAATTTAATTTTAATTGATATTAAATTTTATAAAACGGTTTTATATTTTTAATTTTACATGTCAAAAAATGGTTAAGATGAATTTTTGGGATATTTCTGAGATAGAGGAATTTTTATTGAAGGATAAAAATACAGTTTTGATTTTTCATCAAGTTTAATGACACCAAAACAATGTCATAAATAAGTAATGATAATGATAATATTCTGGTATAAGAATATGGATAAAAAAATAATATGAGTTATCCCATGTGCCCAATACTATGGGACAATACGAAGGGAAAGGTCATGGTTTTTCAAAGACCACGAATTGGGTGTCCTTTGAAATTAATAAAACATTCCATCACTTTTGTTATAAATACACACCCATTCCATCATTTCCACTGCACAAAAAATTATAACCCACTAATTCAGGATAATGTTAGCTCCCAATGGGTAATATAAAGGTTCCCTCAATTCCCCATGTCCCGATCATAATCTTTTAGAAGCTACTCTACTATGTAACTGAATTCTCCACTCCTTTTTTCCTTTTGAGTTCACTTTTTTGTGGTGTGTATTTAATGTCTTCATACCTAGTAACTATTTCAATTATATTATTTCCCTGTAAATAATTATTAGTCTTTTATAAATGGTTGAACCATGTCCTCTCACTTTTTAATGTTTTCGATAACTGTGTTGCGTAGCCATTATGCCGCAAAATGATTGTCATAAAATCTCTCCCTTTTTCTGAAGAAATTATTTTATTTTATTTCTGTGTATAACCAAAACTATTTAAATTCTAGTGGTATTAATTAAGAAATAAAAATAATATATTTTATTATTTAATTTACATATATAAAACCCTCATTCTATATATGTGGGTTATAAATGACATAATGATCATTTTTTATATATTTTTTAAAACGTCACGATTTTGATATGAAACCATTCACTTTTATTATATTTTGGTTATTCATGAAATTTTTGATTATGATCAATGTTGATTACATGAATGTAAATACATGTTATGGGTGCACCATAAGAGAACATTAATACATTGATTAAAGATATTAATCCCTAGAGATGATAAGATTTACGATGCCTTTTGAATAACCATGGTGATTTTTTGAATCCTTGGGGATATACCTTGGTGATTTGATTATGAATGTATAAATTAAATGTTGTATAAAAATATTCATGTTATTATTCATGTTATTTTTATTATTATATTTATCATTTTCCATATCTCAGGTATTTTCGTATTTCATCATGTACTTATTGATAACACAAGTAAACGGTTTCCCTCTTTTTCTCATACTGCGCCATCTGCTCAACCTCTCCTTTGATGTATTTCCCTTGGTTTTCAGATATATTAATTTAACAAAGGATGAACCTATTATGATTCCATAAAATTTTATTCTATTAAATATTTTTATTTTTTTATGTTATATATTCATAATTTCCATGAAACTAAACTTTAAAGATCCTCTATTTGTAAAATGTAATGAAATGTAATGTAATAAAAAGGTGGGTTTCCATAGTTGGTATAAAGGATAGCTTATTTATTTGTGGAAATTAGGATATGAAATCTTTAGGAAGAACCATCTATAAAATAGTAAATATATGAAATCTACATATTATTTTGGTGAAATATTATGAAAGTGGTTTTCGAAAAAATAAATCCATGTATGGATAGGAACAAGTGAATGTGTCTCTGGTACAGATGTATCTTGGTATAAAACTCAAAAACACCGATTTGACCTAGATACGAACGGGAATTGGTTCATGATAATAGGTCTTCCTGTACACTTTTTTTGACACTCCCAAGGGATGTGTTTGGTTAATCACATTCTTTTTATGAATCATTAAGAAATATTTATAGGAAATATAGATGTTTATATTGAATAATTTGTTTAGGAATAATGTTTTATGACATAAAAATATTTTCGAGTTATCAGATTATCAAATGAAACTAGTTTCTCAAGTAGGTTTTATTCTTTTAGAAAATGGTTGGAAATAGAAGGAAATATGAAAATTTTGATCGCAATGGATCGTGCACTAATGAGCCTCTGATGTAATCTGGAATAAAATATTTCATTAAAATGATGAATAAAATGACCCATGTTATGGGAGGTAATATGAATCATGAAGACATGCAAATTTCACCATGAGGGGAACAAAATTATTTTGAATCCCTTCTATGACAAAGATAAACATATTTTAGAGGATCTACAGACCCACTTATGTTCAAATAGTGGGTAAAATATATAGAGAAGATATTTTTTGTAGATCACAGTTCTAATTTTGAGAATGACTACATGGTTGTATTCCACCTAAATGGATAATATGATCAGTGGGAAGAATAAATTATAAATAGGATGCCAAGATGGTATATTGATGCAATGGGGTGGGAAGAGTTGGTGGGTCTTATTAAATATGTATTTCCCCTGTTTGAGGAGAATGAAAATGCAGAATGAATTTCACAAGCCGAGATAAAATGAGAATGAATATGTGGGACGAAATGAGATGAAATTCACATGAATTTTCAGTTACACCTCATGGGTTATCATGGATCTTAAAAGGAAGGTTCATAGATTCATTGGTGTAATAAGACCTCATCTAAGAAATAATCTATCCAACCGAGATAATGATAGCGATGAAGAGATCATGCAGAGTGCTATGAATGTCGAACCAGACATCACTGAGACAGAATAGTATTAAAAATGCAATGAAATCAATAGATCAATAGATATATGCTTGGGGAGGATCATTGATTAGGGAAGAGGAGGAATAAAAGTGAAAATCCCCATGTATATTAAATTATGGAAAAATAATTCATGGAATTTCCTTCTCGGTATATGGAATTGTTACAAGTGTGGAAGAGATGGCCATATCGTTTGCAATGGTTTTAGTGAGGCAAATCCTCAACTTCCTAACACATAAAATAATGGAATGATGGTTCAAGCCCTACATGAAGTCTAATGCTTCATGTGTTGACATATTGGGAACTTTTCCATTCACTATCTGAATATGAGGGCACTAGAGGGCTATCACCAACAACCTCAGCAATGAACAAGGGTAAAAATCCATTCTTTTGCAATAAAAACAACTGAATTTGAAGCTCAAAATGATGTTGGGGTTGGTACCCTTGTTTTTCACTAAAATCTAGAAATTACATTGTTTGATTATGGTTTGGCACATTCATTGATTTCCTCCATGTTACAGTGAATATATAATTATTTTCTGATCTGCTAAAAGTAGATTTATCAGTTACGAATTCTGGAGGGGTTATCCAAGAATAAAAAATGTTTAGAAACCCCAGGTTTCAGTTTATCGAGCAAATATAATCGCAAATATATTTTTCATTACCATGTTATAATTCAATATTATACAAGTAATGTAATGGATCTCAATGTATAATGTCAATATAAAATGTAAAATTAAGGAAATGTTAGTAGTCTTGAATGGAAAACCAAATATTATCTTCGATGTAAAGATATCTCATCCGGAAATTTTCTAGAAGAGACTCATGTAAACATTTTTATGGAGTTGACAAGTAAATAAGAAGAAAGAAATGAGAGTCTACAGATAGATAATGTTCGTATAGTTTAAGAATAAATAGACTTATTTCTTAAGGAGTTACATGTATCACACCTATAAAGAGATGTTGAGTTCATTTTTGAAATCATTCTTAGTTCCTAGCCAATTTGAAATATCCTGTATAGAATATAGAACGTAGATATGGATGAATGAAAGAATCAAATCAATGAAATTTTGGAGATGGGGTTTATCCATCCTAGTTTGAATCCTAGGGGAGAACCTGTTCATTATTTTGTGAAGAAGGATAGATCAATGAAGTTATGCATTGATTATAGAGATCTGAATAGGATAACAATAAAGAATAATTACCCTCTTACAAGAATTCATGATTTATTTGAGTAGGAATGTGGGGCTTAGTTCTTATCTAATATTGATCTTCAATTTGGGTATCATAAATTGATTGTGATGAAAGAAAATATTCAAAAAACTCTTCTCCAATCACTATATGGGAATTATGTGTATATTGTTATGCCCGTCAGTTTGACTAATGCTACACCTGTTTTTATAGATTTGATGAATTGAGTATTTAGGGACTAATATGATTACTTTTATGCAGTTTATATTGGTGATATTATAATATATTAAAAATGTTAAGGGGATCATGATGATCACTTTAAGTTTATTTTGAAAAATCTATGGATTGAGAGGATTATTGGAATGTTTAGAAAATGTGAAATTTGGATACAAAATGTTTCTTTCTTGGGCCACATTATATATAATGAAGGAATCATAGAAGACCATACATAGATAAAGGGTGTAGAGGAGTGGCCTCATCCAACAACAATAACTGAGATTCAATGTTCTCATGGTTTAACAAGATATTATTGGAGTTTTGTGAAAACAATTTCATGGATTTATAATACAATAACCCAATTAACTCAAAAGGGGGTTTAGTTAATCTGGAAAAAGGTGTGTGAGGACTGTTTTTAATATATGATGAATATATTGGTTACATCACCCATGTTAACTCTACCTTCAAGAGGATAATGATTCATTATTTTTATCAATGAATCCATAAAAGTTATTGGGATAGTTCTTAGGTAAAATGACAAGGTGATTTCATATGAAACTCTATAGTTGGAGAACCATGAGTAGAAATATTCTATGCATGATTTACATATGGTTGCAGTTGTTTTTATCTAATTATATAGAGTGACTATATTTATGGGGAGAGGTGTGATATATACACAAACCATCAATGTTTGAAGTATATTTTCACTCAAAAGTAATTGAACATGAGACATAAGATATGGTTGGAACTTCTTAAAGACTATGATTGTTCAATTCCATATCATCCTAGAAGAGAAAACAATGTTTCTTATGCATTAAGTATAAAAGTCCTTCTTCTGCTGGTAATAGTGAGGATTCAAAGAGATACATTTACCAATGATCTAGTAAAAATGGAGATAGTCATATTTAGGGGAGGTATATCATCAACCTTATCCTAAATTATTTCTCAACCTTCATTACTAGAGAAGATCAGAAAATCACATAAAAAGATCCATTGTTACATAAGATGTTTGATGCTATAAAGAATGGGAAGTATCATCAGTTCAATATTGATCAAGAAGGTGTACTGAAATTTCATACAATATTATGTATTCCATCTATTACAGAAATAATGAAGGAGCTGATGGATGAATCCCATAACACTACATTCTCTATACATCATAGATGCATTAAAATATATGTGGAAATTCGTGATCATTATTGGTTGGATAACATGAAAAAGGAGATTGATGACTATACTAAAAGGTGCCTGGTGTGTTATCAAGTGAAGGCAGAGCGGTAGCTTCCTAATGGGGTATTACAACAACTTCTTATACCAGTATAGAAGTGGGATAATATCACTAGGTACATTATCTCTTATCTCTCGAGAACATTCGGAGGAAACAATGTGATATTGGTTATAGTGGACAATCTCACCATGACTGTCCATGTTATACCTATTCTTGAATATTTCTCTCTTGATCAACTTTATAGGATTTACATGAGTATGTGGTAAGGATGCATGGGATACCACTCTCCATTGTATCTAATCTCGACCCATTGTTCACATCAAAATTCCAGAGAATTATTTAACATCCTCTGGGTACCAAATTGAATTTTAGTATAACCTATTATCCTCATACTCATGGCCAATATGAATAGAATATTCTTATGCTTGTGGACATGATGAGAACACGCAAAATGGAATTTAATGGTGGATGGGATCAACATCTCCCTTTATGTGAGTTCTCTTATGAGAAAATATTCAACTTAATTATTCAAATGGAAACATATGATGCAATATATGGAATGTGATGTAGAAATCCTACATGTTTGGATGAAGCTAGTGAATGAAATCTTCTTGGTCCTGATCTTCTGAAAGATAAGACACAAAATGTTCACTAAATCTATCAGCACATCATGACTACTCAATGTCAGCAGAAGAGATTTTCCAACAACCACCAAAGGTACTTGATGTTTGATGTTGGTGATAGAGTCTTCCATCAATATTCTCCATGGAAGAGAGTCATGTGGTTTGGAATGAAATGGAATATCATCCCTAGGTACATTATCCCTAATGAAATCCTTGATCACGTATGAGTAGTGTCCAATAGGCTTGCACTTCCTTCAAAAATAGAACTATTTCATGATGTATTATACGTTTCCCTCTTGAATAATTATATACCTAACACATTAAATGTACTAAATCCTGAGGTGGTGCCACTGAAACATAACCTCTCTTATGAGGAGCAGTCAGTGGAGAACATGGATCATAGAGACATGGTTCTACTCAATATGACTTCCCACCATGTAAAAGTGATGTGGAGGAACCAAATATATAAATAATCCACATGGTAACCTGAGGAGACTATGAAGCCTAAGAACAGACACCTTTCCACCACTAAGGGAAAGAGTTCACATTTCGAGGACAAAATATTTTATGGAGGGATAATTTAAATGCCCATACTTTTTGAATAATAATTGTTTCAGGAAAATATATGTTATATTATTTTGTAATAAAGAAAACTATATCCCTTTATTAATGATGTGATTTTTATTGAAATGAACCCTTGCGTTTCAACTGTTATATGACCGTTGGTCAAAATGACAATTGGAAACTATAACATTAACAACAAGATTTGTGTTTATAAATAGAAATGAAAATGTTTTTTTTTGTAGAAATAATAGTCGATAGCCTCATCTTATAGGATCGGGCCAAATGAAGCCCATTTTTTGGAGCTTGCGATGGAGGTGGCATCATTGGGATTTACACTGTTCAAATCCCAAGACGAACATAAAAATTTTATGCTTGAATAGAATCACTTATGGGAGAAGATTAAGTTGATTGAAATCACCACTCAAAAAATGTTGGCTGAGCCACCACATGATTCTTTCACCATTACACACCTTACTCATAATTCCTATGTAGAAACTATAAAGGGTTTTGTAATTAGTTGTTAGTTAATCTGTGTAATCCCTTAGTACAATTTAAATTGTCATTTCATTATTTTCATTATAATAATAGCATTCCTTTAAAAAATATATGGTTATTTATAAAAAAATTTGGATAAATAGTTTTTAGAATTATAAATTGTATTTTCATAGATTTTTTAATTTAGAGAAAAAATTTTTGGTAATATAAACATCAAATTTAAATTTAAAATGTCAAAAATAACGCATCCTGAATATGTATAATTTATTTCAAAAGATTCAAATGTTTTGTATTTAATGAATATTGTTTATATTGATGAATATTATTTGATGAATAGTTTTTTTATGAATAGTAAAAAAATATTTAATTATTAAATAACTTATTCTATGAAATGATTCTCCAAAATATGACATACATGGTTGTAAATAGGGTAATAAAATGTAATTCAATAAGATGAAAATATTTTTTTGATGAATAGTAACATTACCCTTTAAAATAGTAATTTTAACCTTATGAATTGTAATTTGACCAATGGAATTGTAACCTCGCCTATGTAAGTAAAAATATGTTTTAGTCGTCAAAATTGGTAATGTGGTAGAATTATATCATAGTAAAATCAAATAAATGTTTTAGAATTTATTATTTAAGTATTAGTATTTATTTTATTTTATATAATTTAAAATGAAATTAACTTGAATAAAATGGAGTTAAATTTTGAGTTCTAGATTTCCTAAAATTGTTTGGGTGAATTTTTGGGATTTTTCTAAAATAACTGAATTTTTGTTGA